>LT934112.1:53597891-53608988 GCA_900231445.1 Triticum turgidum subsp. durum | reverse complement strand
GCAACAACGGGGACGGCGACGACGGGCGGTGGGGGCAGCTAGGGCGGCAGGGACGGCGACGACGTGCAGCGTGGGCGGCGATCGAGGGCGGCGGGGGCGGCGGCGCGGCGGCGGCGGCGGCGCGGCGGCGATAGATCGTTGTCGCGCGAGAAGTGGAGAAGTGGTCGACGATGGAACTGTTTTTTTGTAAGTGTAGTATATATAGGAGGGGCCTTTAGTACCGGTTGGAGCCTCCAACCGGTACTAAAGGCCAATTTTGGCCAGCCCAAGCGGCGGGAAACGAGGGCCTTTAGTATCGGTTGGTGGCTCCAACCGGTACTAAAGGGCAACACATTAGTACCGGTTGGAGCCACCAACCGGTACTAATGGTCCTGCGCTGCCACCCGCAGTGCGCTATTTTTAGTCCCACCTCACCGAGCGAAGGGCAGCCGCACTGGTTTATAAACCTAGCCGTGGCTGCCCTTTCAAACTCCTCTATATAGCAGTCTTCTGGGTCTAACTAGGGCACGCTGCCCTGTGAGTCTGTTGGCCCTTCTGGGCCTGAATTTACATACCCTAAGTCTGGCAGGCCCACCGGACAGCGCCCCAACAATTTTTTATATAATTTTTTTTTCTGCATTATTTATTTTCTTCTATTTATTTCTGAGTAGTTCTTTTTGCTGTACTTAGTTTATTTGCCATCAGAACATGTTGGAAATAGATGACGTCGCTTCGAATGCTGCATAATGCCGGCTCAAAAAAAGTCTGGAGTTCAAATAAGTTAAAAAAATGAATTGCCCGTGTAACTGATGTGTTCTTGTCCGAAATTTTGATACTCCGAAAGAGATTGTCCAGTTTGTACATGTAGTTCGTCCAATTTTTGCCGTGACCCTCTCTACTCTTTGGCACATGCTATGCGGGTGAAATGATGATACCTTCAACATTTCCAGAGTTTGTTTTGTAGTGATTTTCATTTTCACGGTCATTTAGTTCTGATCTAAACAAATCGGTGACTGAAAAATAGCAAATGATGTCAGAACATGTTGGAAAATGATGACGTCGCTTCGAATGCTGCATAATGCCGGCTCAAAAAAAAGTCTGGAGTTCAAATAAGTTAAAAAAATGAAGTGCCCGTGTAACTAATGAGTTCTCGTCCGAAACCGGTGAAGACTCATATTGAGTCCACAAATTATACACATAGAGTACAATGAAGACCAAATGCTTATGATAGTTTGAGAAGTAACATATTTAAATTGTGCATCTGAACGCAGAAAAAATACAATGATCAGTACCGCCTTTCAGCCAAAAGGCGCTACTACTACAAAGAAGTACATAAAAAATACATTGGTCATCAATGATCTTTTTGTATAAAATCTAAATTGTCAATAGGAATCTACCACCGATTTAAGAACCGGCGAAGACTCCTATTGCAGCCACAAATCCTACACATAGAGTTCAATAAAGACCAAATGCTTGTGATAGTTTGAGAAGTAACATATTTAAGGTGGTCAAAATCTTGTTAGGGGAGCGAGGTGGGACTAAAAAAAGCCCTGCCACAACCTCTTTAGTACCTGTTCGTGGCACGAACCGGTACTAAAGATGCTGATGCCTGGCCAGCACCTTTAGTATCGGTTCGAGGCACGAACCGGTACTAAAGATTCGCATTGAACCGGTACTAAAGATTTCCTCCCGCCTAGTCATTTGAACCGGCACTAATGGACACATTAGTGCCGGCTCATATGCAAACCGGTACTAATATTTCTCAGATTTGCCCCTTTTTCTACTAGTGATGGCCTCACTCACTATGCATGTATGATGGGTCATCTGGGTCGAGAGAAACACGAGAGTGTTCAGAAAGAAGTCGACGCCGCCGTTTTACATCCTAAAGCTCATCCAGGCCGCGGCCAAGACGTGGGCCACCGTGGGGGCTAGGCATTTGAGCACCATCATGCCACAAGCAAGAGTAGCCATTTTTGTGTTTTACCTTTTGACAGGCTATGATGTAAAGCCGGCTTTATGTACTCTAAACTCTTCTTCTTAATTAATGAATTAGGCAAGATGTTTGCCCCTGTTTCCAAAAAAAGTGTTCACCTAACCCTCCCTCAAAATTTAACTCCTCAAATGAGCTAGACCCCCATAGAAGTCTCTCTTCATCTTCTTCTTCCTTTTTCTTCTTACTTCCAGCTGGCCAATGTCGAGGAGCTAGCTTTTTTTTAGAAAAGGAGGATTAGCCTCCGGCCTCTGCTTATAGGGCCTAGAGTAGATAATATGCATAAGTAAATTGATAGAGGAGTCACCAAGCACGACATATGCAAGCGAGGAAGGAGTTGAGAAAGTTGACGATATTCATCCTCCACGGGCCACAGTTTGGGCAATTGTTTGTTTAGTGAGTTCTTCTTCACTAAAACTGATCCTCATCTAGCAGTACGATTAGCTTCACTAAAAAAGTAGATAATGAAGTGTGCAGTTTTTTATGCTTTTGATTTGCCATACCTGCGAAAGTGACGCTGCAGAATAGTCTAGGACAAGTGGACCATTCGAATTTTCCGCTTTATCAAGCCGCTGGATAATCTCCAAAATAGTAGGCCGTTAAAATCCTTGCAGTCATTGCCAATTTCCAGGCAAGTTAAGTAGAACTTTGTGGCAATGGTTTTCCCATGATGAAAATCCTCCTTCTTTTACCAACCTATTTTTCCACTCTGCAAGTTCCTGTACAAATTTACACCAATACATGGTCAGAATGGCTTAGAGACAATTTCTGTTTTGAGGAGTTAGCACTCAGTTCAATCAAAATAAACCGATGGCAACACTTTGATCCAAATGTGGATTGAAAAGTGTTCTCACATCATCAATGTCCGCGTACCCTCTGCTCCTCCCGGCCAATAACTCCGTGACCACAACTCCCAAACTGTATATGTCAGCCTTAAATGACAATATACCATCAAGTGTCTCCGGTGCAAAATATCCTCTGCACATATGATAGGTGTGAGGCAATCAGCCAACAAACTCTAACGCATTTTGGTTAGGGATTCCCTTTTGGTTATCGAAGTACCTATGTCAGCAGAAACAAAACAAAATTACCAGAGGATCGGGTTAGCTTACAGAGTTCCGCGAATCTTTCCGGCAATGCATGAAGTTTGTCCTTCAAAGGACCGGGACAAACCGAAGTCATAAATTTTTGGCACAAGATTATCCCCTATTAATATATTGCTTGGTTTAATATCTCCATGAAAAATGTGCACTTCGTCATGAAGATAACGCAAACCCTGATAAATTCCTTTTAGAATTTGATAACGCTGGTTCCAGTCAACTTCACCATACTTACCTGCAGAAGTATTGACAATATCATGAAATTTATCTTGTCATCCCGAAAGGCTTACATGAGATAGCAATAGGTCGAACACAGGAGCATGTGTATCGTCGAACACAGAAGCATATGTATCATCCCAAAATTTCTAGTAAATCACAAACGGCCAGCGGCCAAATCCAAGATCCTATAAAACAGAGTTTTTTTTAAAAATAAATTCTGTAAAGTAAGAGTTAATTACAAGAATCCGTCACATTAAAGACTAGGTTATCAGAAAATACAAGTTTACATTTTTTGACACAAAAAGAAGGTTTACAAGATAAGCCACAGATTGTATTACTCAGGCACCCATACATATAGCATACAAGAGAGCAGTAGCCGGAAGCAGTTAGCGCACGCAGTGGCGCACGCAGGCGCATGCATGGCGATGGAATCGGTCCATCCATGAGATTAGGCGCTACAGGTACAACGTTTACAAGAGGATGTGACAACACAAGTGTACAACTCAACAGCCCCCCGCAGTCAGAAGTGAGCTGGGGAGAACATTCAGACTGGACCTAAACTCGTTGAACACGGCCGACGGCAGCCCCTTGGTGAAGATGTCCGCAAACTGCGAGCTCGTGGGTACATGAAGGACGCGAGCTTCTCCGAGAGCCACACGATCGCGAACGAAGTGCAGGTCGATCTCCACATGCTTGGTACGCTGGTGCTGTACAGGGTTGGAGGAGAGATACATAGCGCTCACATTATCACAATATACAAGTGTGGCGCGCGCGGGAGGTTGATGGAGTTCCTGCAACAGTTGGCGCAGCCAACAGGACTCCGCCACACAGTTCGCGACCGCCCGGTACTCTGCCTCGGCACTGGAACGAGATACGGTGTGTTGCCGCTTAGACGACCATGAGATAAGATTGGTGCCAAGGAACACACAGAAACCGGACATGGATTTGCGCGTATCGGGGCACCCAGCCTCAATCAGCGTCAGAATAGGCGATGAGCTCATGGGAGGAGTTTTTGTGGAGCTGGAGACCGAAGTGAGAAGTGCCTTTTATGTAGCGGAGGATGCGTTTAACAAGCTGGAAGTGGGTGTCCAAAGGCGCATGCATCAAGAGGCAAACCTGCTGTACAGCGTATGATATGTCCGGACAGGTGAGAGTAAGATACTGTAAAGCTCCGGCGAGGCTGCGATAAAGGGTTGAGTCGGCCATGGGAGAACCTCCGGAGGCAGAAAGTTTGGACTTGGTGTCGATGGGGGTGGAAATGGGGTTGCAATTCAGCATTTTCGCTCGCTCCAAGAGCTCGAGGGCATATTGTTCCTGAGAGAGAAAAAGACCACGCGGCGTGCGATGAACATTAATGCCAAGAAAATGGTGGAGCTCACCCAAGTCGCTCATGGAAAACTCATTCTTGAGAGAGGTGATGAGTGACGTGAGGAGGGATGTGGTGTTGGCGGTGAGAATAATGTCGTCGACATACAGTAACAAATATGCAACGCCGGAGTGTTGGTGGAGGATAAAGAGAGATGAATCACTCTTGGAAGCCACAAACCTGAGGGTGCGCAAGAAGTTTGTGAACCGGAAAAACCACGTCCGAGGAGCCTGTTTAAGACCATAGAGGGATTTGTTGAGACGGCAGACATGCGTGGGGCACGAAGGGTCAGCGAACCCCGAGGGCTGCTGACAGTAAACCGTCTCGGCGAGCTGACCATGAAGAAAATCATTCTTGACGTCCAGTTGATGGAGGGGCCAAGAATTGGCGGTGGCGATGCTGAGGATGACGCGGATGGTAGCGGGTTTGACGACGGGGGAGAAAGTTTCCCCGTAGTCGATGCCGGCTTGCTGAGTGAAACCACGGAATACCCAACGAGCTTTGTACCGTGCCAAGGACCCGTCGGGATGAAGCTTGTGATGGTAGATCCACTTGCCGGTCACCACATTGACACCTGCAGGACAAGGCACTAGAGACCAAGTGTTATTCTTGATTAGCGCAGAAAATTCATCATACATAGCATTGTGCCAATGGGGGTCTCGCAGAGCTACACGGTAGGAGGAGGGGATCGGGGAGACAGTGGTGGAAACCGAAAGGTTGTAGTCCTGCTTAGGCATAGAGTACCCCGATTTGCCGCGAGTGTGCATACGGTGAAGATTGACCAGTGGCTGGACGGCAATGGATCTAGGTGGTAGTGGGACAGCGCGCGGGGCGGAGGCACTAGGCCCGGCGGCAAGCGAGCGAGACGGGCGAGGCGTGGGTGAGCGAGGGGTGGCGGAGCGCATGCTCGCAGGCGAGGCAGGAGAGTAGGCAGGCGGGGTGGTTGGGCATGCAGTTGTGGTGGCGGGGGAAGTCCGTACGTGGGGAGTGCATGCAGGCGGGGATGCGCATGCAGGCGGGGACGTGCATGCGGGCGGAGAGCCCGAGGTGGAGGCAGCACTAGTTGGCAGGGCGCGAGGCCTGGGCGTAATTGGTGAATCGCCCGCCGGAACGGGAGCAGCGGGTGCGGAAGTACGTGGTAGAGGCTGGTGCGAGGTTGCCGGTGGGTAAAAATCAAGCTAAATCTGGCCGCCGTTATCGCCAGGATTGATGTGATCTGCTATCCTGGAATCAGGGGCAAAATAAGGAAAGGTTTGCTCATCAAATACAACATGCCTAGAGATAATGACTCTACGGCTGGTAAGATCAAGGCAACGATACCCTTTTTGTTCGCGCGGATAACCCAGGAAAACGCAACGGGTGGATCGAGGAGCTAATTTGTGTGGTGTTGTGGCAGAAAGATTGGGAAAACATAGGCAACCAAAGGTGCGTAGGTGATCGTAGGTCGGATGGGTGCCGTAGAGGAGAAAATATGGTGTAAAAAAGTGCACGGCTCGGGACGGCCGCATATTGAGGAGATACGTGGCGGTGTGAAGGGCCTCGACCCAAAAGGGAGGAGGAAGGTGCGCTTGGGAGAGAAGGCTCCGGACTACGTCGTTTGTGGTACGGATCATGCGCTCAGCCTTACCGTTCTGCGGTGAAGTGTGAGGACACGTTAGACAGAAAGAAATGCCATGAGTGCCAAAAAACGAGAGTAGGTCGCCGGAGAGGAACTCACCGCCATTATTGCATTGCATACAACAAATAGTGGTACGGAATTGAGTAGAGACGAAGGAGAAGAACCGGCATAGTGTATTGCAAGTGTCAGATTTATTTCGTAACGGAAACGTCCAGGAGAAGTGGGAGAAATCATCAAGCACAACAAGATAATATTTGTAGCCAGAAAAGCTCACGACAGGGGATGTCCATAAATCACAATGTATTAGTTGAAATGGAGCTGTAGTAAAAGAAGTGGATGTGGGGAAGGGGAGTTTTTGGTGCTTTCCGAGCTGGCAGGCAGTACAAACATCAAGTTTATTGGAACTTTTATTACAGACTTGTAAGAAGTCGAGGGGAAAGCGCGAGAGTAAAGTGTGGCTGGGGTGCCCTAGCCGCCGATGCCAGAGATCACTAGAGAGGGCTGTGAGAGCCGTCAAGGTTGAGCCGCCATTGCCTCCATGGAAGGGATAGAGCCTGTCGGTGCTACTGGACCTCAAAAGAATTTTCTTGGTGAGTAGATCCTTCACAGAAAAACCGAGGGGATCAAATTCGACGGAACATAAATTATCACGAGTAAATTGATGAACAGAAATAAGATTGGTGATAATGTTGGGTGATAGAAGAATGTGGTGAAGATAAAACGGGCGTGAGGTGAGAGCAGCACTATCAGTAGCAGTTGCAGGGAGACGAGTACCATCACTGACAATGATATGACGAGAATTAGGCGCTAAAAAGAATGAGATAGGTTCAAGTTACCCTGATTGCCGGTGATGTGCGAACTGGCGCCCGTGTCCATGTACCACTCGGCGTTTGGCGGAAGGGCGGCGCCGTAGCTTGGGGCGGCGTGGATCATGGCGGAGTGGTCCCAGGAGTACGGTGTATGGTGGTGCAGAGGGGGCGCCGTGATGCATCATGTAGGCGTGGATAGGGGCGCCGGGACGGGGGCCGAGAATCCCGGTTGAGTTCGTTGGGATCCATGGCACCCGAGGTGGAGGGAAGGGTGCCGACCAGGGGGCGAAGTACCCCAGCCACGGTTGCTGCTGAGGCCCCCCGCGTCCGCCACCGTGGTGGTCACCGCGGCCACGGCCTCGTCCACCGCGGCCATGGCCGCCGCGCCCGCCGGCACGGTTGCCTTGCCCGCTGTTGGGGTAGCCGCCTTGCCCCCCGGGCTGGGACCCGCCACCACGACCGTCTGGGCCGCTGCCAGGCCCCCCGTGTTGAGAGCCGCCGCCACCTCCGTGCGAAGGGCCGCCACCACGGCCGGGGCCATCGCCGCGGTCGGCCCCACGCTCAGCGGGGCCAGAAGAGTTGTGGACGACGAGCGCGTGGGAGCCTTCCGCTCGAGCCTTCTTGTCGATGGAGAGCTCAGCCAGGAGAAGGCGAGAGCGCGCCTGCACGAAGGACGGGAGCGGCACCGTGGAGTGCATGATCTCAGATTGAATCTCAAATTTCTTACCGACGCCGTACAGCATCTGGAGAGTGAGAGTGCGGTCTTCCACGGGAGCACCGACGGCTGCGAGCTCCTGACTGAGATGCTGAAGACGGCGACAGTACTCGTCGATGCGCATGTCGCCGCGGGTGGTGGCGCGGAACTCCTGCGTGAGAAGGAGCTCATGACCCGCCGCGTTGTCGTAGAAGTACGGGTGCAGGCGACTCCAGATGAGGTGGGCGGAGGCCTCTGGTGGGACGACGACATCGAGGAGCTCACCCTCGATCGTGGCGAAGAACCACAAGATGATCGTGTTGTCGTCGTCCAGCCAGGTAGGGTCACGGAGACGATGCTCGTTGCCCGGCTGGATGTGGTCGAGGGCGTGGAACCTGGTGAGAAGGAGGTGAATGAACTGGCACCACTGTGAGAAGTTGGTGGCGTCAAGGCCCAGCTTGAAGGAAATGAGTCCGGTGATGTTGGACGGAAGAGGTGGGGTGGAACTGCCGGCAGCGGCGGCAAACGCCGTGGTGAGATCCTGCGCGGTCAGGCCGCTGGCCAGGGAGAGCGGGCCGGCAGGCGTAGCAGTGGCGCCCCGGGCCGCGGCATCAGGAGTCGGCGGTGCGCGGGGACGAGGCACGCTGGGGAGGTCGACGGCGTCACGGGGAGGGGCGGATTGGTTGCCATCACGGTCACCGTCGGGCTCGGAGGCGACGGGCGAGGTGACGCCAGCAGGGTGGCCGCCGGAGTTAGACATGGGAGGGAGGGAGGGATAGAACTTGTGCTCTGATTACCAAGAAGGTTTACAGGATAAGCCACAGATTGTATTACTCAGGCACCCATACATATAGCATACAAGAGAGCAGTAGCCGAAAGCAGTTAGCGCACGCAGTGGCGCACGCAGGCGCATGCATGGCGATGAAATCGGTCCATCCATGAGATTAGGCGCTACAGGTACAACGTTTACAAGAGGACGTGACAACACAAGTGTACAACTCAACACAAAACACCATGTTCATGGTAAAAAAAATCTTCGTAAAACACTGATCAGCAGATTAGTTCCCTTTAAGCACGTTTAGGACAGATGGGTCCCGCTCGTCAGGAGCAAACTTGCCAAAAAAAGCCACGTGGGCACTTTGACTGGTCTTCTCTAGCCGACTCTCTCTTCCTCTCGCCAAATCCCATTCAAGCTGCCACAGCGGCCCTCGACTCCGGAAAATAATCCTATACGACTGGGTCGTTTGCTGCGGCTCCAGCGACCCTGCCTATTGAACGACGCGTGGCTATGGCAATTTACATTGAACACCCTGAAACATACTTATCCCTTCCCGACGAGCCTGACGAGAGAGACGCTATTACCGGCGAGCACGTTCAGCCCGGGTAGGCGGAGCACCGTGAAGCAGCCAGCAGCGTCGCAGCTGATGTCGTTCCAGGAGCCGCAGCACTCGTCGCCGGACCACGTGATGTGAAGGACGCCGATGATGGTGAGATTCCCCATGAATGGCATGTCTCGATGAGGTGGTCTGGATGGCATGTCACCACCGCCGCGTGCGCCGCCGGCGAGAGAAGAGCCAAAGAAAGAAGCAAGAGCGGCAGATCAAGAAAAGGACCGCCACCGCCAATCTTTTCTCCATGGATTTAACGAACAGGCGAGCATCAACTCCGAGGTCGCCGGCAAGCTTCTTGGCGCCGCGGACAGCCTACAGGATGTCAATCATTCACGCCGGGGGACGACTGAAGCCCGTACGGCGAGGCGCTGTGGCGCGAGAACAGTTGATGGCCTGATGGGGAAGATGGGATTCAGTAGTATTCAGTAGTATTCAGGTGTCCTTCAATCGACAGGGTCGTACGATCGATACGCGAGACCCGGTCGTATAGGATTATTCCCCCACACCTGCATCAGATTCCCACCCTGTGGGCCCGCCAAGTCAGCGACTAGGCTTCATTGTCCTTATCGCCTCGCCTCGGCTCCCGCACGAATCAATGTTGTCGCCGGTCAGCCTTCCATTAATGAAGGATGACATAGTGATGGCGAGCCACCCGTCGCACGTCTCTGCCCTTTCCGCCGTGTGTCCCGCCCTTTCCCGCCACGCGTCCACACTGTTCCCACCCTCTCGCCGCTATAAAAGCCGATCTTCACCGCTGTTCGCCGCACACTCTCCAGCGCCGACCACCTTTCTCGCCTAAAAAATCGACATTCATCGTCGCCACACTCCTCATGGCGGAGAGGTTCCCCAGCGACGGGGCGGCGGCCAACAGCTTTGGCCGCTGCTGGCTGCACAAGTGGGACGCTCGCTTGCTGTAGGAGGCGAACTACCAGACGCCGCCCGACATGCGCGTGTCGGGCGCATGGCGGTTGAGCGCAGGCGGCGTCCCCGTGCCTCTGCCGCCCACTGACGCGGAACGCCCCGCCGAGATCGCGGCGATCCAGGCCAACCTGCCGGAGCAAGCGCGTCAACAGCCACGGTACGCAGCAGATAACCATGCACTATGGACCGCGTACTTCCAGCGGCGCCACGCCGAGCAGCTGGCGTCCACCAACGGCGGCCCGGTGCCGAGGGGGCGCCACAACTTGGAGGGCCGCTGTCAATGGTGGGGCGCACCCGGGCGGACTCTCTCCTCCGTACTTGCGCACATCGAGGGCGGCAACGAGCCGCGGATGCAGTACCCGGCGGCATCCTTCTCTCGTCGTGGCAGAAACTCCTGGAGGCCGAGGCACATGGACCCGTCGTCCTCGTCGTGCTCTGGTTCCCGCTCCTCCAGGTCGGCACCGGCGGCACTCGTCCCTGTCAAGCCTGAGCCGCAGGAGATGGCGCTCCGTCGACACAGTCAACCTCGTCACAAACGAGGGCGACTGCGTCCCTTCCCCTCCCCGCGGCCACATCCGCCTGGTCAAGCCAAAGAAGGAGCCGGCGGGGACCATGGTGAAGCAGGAGCACGAGGACATGGCCGCCGACCTCGAGAGCGGTCTCGCATGGTCGCGCGCGGACTATGTGGCGCAGGAGATGGTGCGCCAGCACCGTGCTCTGGAAGAAATCGCTGAGCGATACCGCGGCCGCGACAAGGGCGACACTATCGTGCTCTCCGGCAGCGACAATGAGGTCACTACGCCGATCCAGCCGGTCCGCAGCGGCGATTCAGGGCAGGGCGATCCAGGGGATGGCTGCAGCCAGGCCGCCCCGAAGGACGGGCACGATGCCAGCGACGACTACACCGTCTTCTACAACCTCCTCAGCATGAACTAGGAGTAGTTTTACGCTTTTATCTATGTAAATTCGCCTAAATATCAATGGAATCGTCTTATATTTCGTCCAAATTA
>LT934112.1:53559054-53597714 GCA_900231445.1 Triticum turgidum subsp. durum | reverse complement strand
ACCGTCGTCAAGACCCCAAGAGGCACTATTTTTCGCCTAAAAGCGCCCTTGGGGGCCGAACGGCTAGAGATGCCCTAATGAATGTAGGGGCGGACACATTTGGCATTTTCCCCAAGTCAGCCCCTAACAAGCAGGACCCATCTGTCATAAACGTGTTCAGAGCGCTCTAATCCTCCTATCAATGGTTAACATAAAAAACAAATTACAATAGAGATAGTGTTTTCTATCAAAAACTTTAACTTCATATTTGCTGATAACTTAGCCTTCAATATGATGGGTCCTTGCAATTAACAGCCCGACTTGGTAAATTTGGCCCCTCAAACGCCCGTGAATGTAACCGGCGAGCGATGCTGATTAGCCCAGGTGTTTGAGGCCCATTTAAGCGTCTGTCTGGGTCGGATTTTTTTGACCGGTCACAGGCCACCGGCCCATACATTTGAGGGGTGGTCCATCCGCCTACCAGTGAAGATCAAGATCTTCATGTGGCAATGGATTCGCCGGCGGACCCCATCTGGGGTGGATGTCCGCAAGCGCAATGGCCCTGGTACTGGCCTTTGCCCGCTTTGCGGTGTCCCCGAAGACTCGAATCACATCTTCTTCTCTTGTGTGTCAGCTCAATTTGTGTGGAGCTGCTTTAGAGAGGTGGTTGGTGGTAATTGGTGCCACACCAACTTCCCCGACCTATTCGCCGAACTCCAGAACTCCCCCTTCCTTCTCGCCACATAAGGTGGCTTGAGATTGGGGCCCTCGCTTGGACCCTCTGGACAATCCGTAATAGACTTGTGATCCAGCGCATTCCTCTTCGAAGGGCTACTAACGCTCTCTTCAAACTGCCTGGTTACTTGCAACTTTGGCAGCCGCTTAGCCGCCCACAGGACCGGGATGCCATCTCCGCCTTCATCGCCGACCTTCGCTCGATGGCCGTCCGACTGTCGCCGCTGCTACCTCCGCCACCGCTGGAGCCTGATTAGGCGATGGCTGTCGGTGTCAAAACCGGCGGATCTCGGGTAGGGGGTCCCGAACTGTGTGTCTAAGCGGATGGTAACAGGAGACAAGGGACATGATGTTTTTACCCAGGTTCGGGCCCTCTCAATGGAGGTAAAACCCTACTCCTACTTGATTAATATTGATGATATGGGTAGTACAAGAGTAGATCTACCACGAGATCAGAGAGGCTAAACCCTAGAAGCTAGCCTATGGTATGATTGTTGTTCATCCTACGGACTAAAACTCTCCGGTTTATATAGACACCGGAGAGGGCTAGGGTTACACAGAGTCGGTTACAATGGGAGGAGATCTACATATCCGTATCGCCAAGCTTTCCTTCCACGCCAAGGAATGTCCCATCCGGACACAGGACGAAGTCTTCAATCTTGTATCTTCATAGTCTAGGAGTCCGGCCAAAGGTTATAGTCCGGTCATCCGGACGCCCCCTAATCCGGGACTCCCTCAGTAGCCCCTGAACTAGGCTTCAATGACGACGAGTCTGGCACGCAAATTGTCTTCGGCATTGCAAGGTGGGTTCCTCCTCCGAATACTTCATAGAAGATTTTGAACACAAGGATAGTGTCCGGCTCTGCAAATTAAGTTCCACATACCACCGTAGAGAGAATAATATTTGTATAAATCTAATCTGCTGACGTTTTCTGTAGCGTGACATCATGCCATGGCCAGGCCTTCATTCGAATCGTTTTACTGTCCCACCTCAACGCGTTTAGCGAGGCGGTTTCCTTGGCACGTCTTGTCAAAGCAGAGATCGTGTCCCCTTATTCCGGGATTCTCATCAATATGGGCGTGGGTAACCCAACCGCGCCATTAATCACGGCGCTTGGGAGATAAGCGAGTTTTACTAGGCTGATGGGGGTACATAGTTTCGTCCGCCCATATAAGGGGATAAGGATCCACTCTTTCCATTTACGCCTTCTTCCTCCTTTGCTTATCCATCTCCGCGCACTCGAGCTCCAGCACCCAAGTCCGCACTTCCCACCTCAACCTTCTCCAGCCATGTCCGGAGCGGGAGGCAGGTGGATGGCCTCCTCCATCACGGAGGGGCACATCAAAAAGTTGAGGAAAGCCGGATACTTGTCCAACGACATCGTGCACCGGCTCCCAGATGAGGGGCAGCTCATCCCCACTCCTAGGCCCCATGAGAGGGTGGTGTTCCTCCCCCATTTCCTCCATGGACTGGGCTTCCCACTCCACCCATTTGTTCCGGGGCTCATGTTCTACTACGGACTGGATTTCCACGATCTGGCCCCGAACTTCATCCTCAACATCTCGGTGTTTATCGTCGTGTGCGAGGTCTTCCTCCGCATTAAGCCCCACTTCGGCTTATGGCTAAAGACCTTCAATGTCAAGCCGAAGGTAGTGGGCGGGCGGCAAGCGGAGTGCGGAGGCGCCATGGTGGGCAAACTGCCCAACGTGACATGGCTCGAGGTCTCCTTTGTGGAAACCATCAAGGGGTGGCAATCGGGGTGGTTCTACATCACCGAGCCGCGTGACCCTGAATGGGCAGCGGGCCCCGAATTCCGATCTGGCATCCCCACACGGCTCACCTCTTGGAAAGAGACGGGCCTGTCGTGGGGTAATTTGGAAGAGGTGACCGGACTCCAAACCTGCGTCCAAAACCTGATGGACAAGAAGGTCAAATTTGTCACCGTAGTCCAGGTCATGCTCTTCCGCCACATCCTCCTGTGTCAACGACGGGCTTTTAACTTGTGGGAATTCGACCCGGCCCAACACCAAACTTTGTCCAGGCTTTTTGACACAATGCACGAAGATGCCTGGAAGGTGCTATTCAAGGGCTCCGAGGTTCACCCTCCCACTACCGAGGATCGCGGATTGTGCGTGAAGTGCCAAGCCAGCGCGGTAAGTTTATTTTACCCATCACAGGATATTTGTTTTTCATAGTTTGACTCTATGCGGGATCTAAGCTCCCGTTCCTTTGATAGGACTGGCAGAAGAAGTCTGGATAGATCGACTGTCTGGCTCCTTTTCCCGAAGGCCCAGCAGATGCCCGCTTGGCGAAGCTGCTGGTCCCGGCACCTCACGTGGTGCCGGAGAAGAAGGCCAAGAAGAAGGCCACGGGAACTCAAAAGAGTTCCCGGCGCCTAGTAGTGTCGGATTCCTTGTCCGATGACTCCGAAGCGCGGTCCTCCCATGAAGGCGAGGAGGAGGAAGAAGAGGCCTCTCCCCCTCCAATGAGGGGAGGAAAGAAAAGGAAGGCCACCCTGACTAGGGGGGGCCGGAGGGTCCAAGAAAGGGAAAACCCTTCTCCCAGACTACTCCACCAACGCCGACGACGGCGAAGAGGAGTGGCCATCCAGGGCCAAGCCCCTGGCGAAATCGTAAGTATCCGGATACCAGAATAACTCATGGTGTTCCTTTACATCACAGTATCTTCTAACACCGAACATAATCATATAGTCCGCCCAAGGCCCAGCTTGATGCTTCGTCGAGCGGATCCCTGGATTCGTCGGATGTGAATAGTCTTTCACTTCCAACTGCTACCTCCCCTCGCCCCACGAACGATGCCGAGGTGGAGTCCCAAAAGGGGATGAGCTAGGAGGAGGTAGCCCCAGAGGCGCCGCAAGGCAATCTTCCGGATTCCAGGCGCCAAGGGGATAAAACCCCAAAGGGCTCTAAGTCCGGCCCTGGGCCGGACGCCGCACCGGAACCTTCAGTGGTTCCGGAGTCCGGTAGGCGGCCCCTCATAAGAAGGGCAAGCCTACGGCACCGGTGACCCCCGTCCAATTGGAGGCACCGGACAATTTGCTGGAGGTGCTTAACGGCGCCTCCATCAACGAGGAGCACCGCACTATTATGAGTGCGGTGGTCCAGAAGGTTCAGTCCACCAAGAGCGGGCTGACAGAAGCCTGTGCCAGCCTTCTAACAGGCTTCGAGGTATGTATTTAAGACATGTAAAAATATTACCGCATAGACAGTAGTCCCTGATGCTCAGTTTGGTGTTCGGGAAGAAAAGCCGGACTGAGGATCTAAAAAGATATACGCAGGAGTCTAACATAAATATGTCAATATGGGAATGAGGTTGCGCTGCTGACCTCTGCCTCACTGACTGCAGAGGTCGATGCATTGAAGCAGAGCTTCGAGAGGTCCGAGAACGAGCTCGGCCTTGCCAAGAAGCAGCTCGAGGACAAGGAAGGTAAGTAGTACCTGATGTTAGTATATAAAAGATACCTGGTTGCAAAAAATGAAAGGACCAACGTGAGTGTTACAGGGGCCACAACCGAGGTGGCGACCCTGAAGGAAGCACTGTCCAAGGCCAAAGACAATGCGGCCGTGGAGCGCACCGAGCGAGAAAAGCAGGAGACGCGGGTGGCGGAGGTGCGGCAAGAGCTCCATACTCTTGTGAAGAAACACGAGAGATTGGAGCTTGACTCAAAGACTCGAGAGTCCGAGCTTGCCTCGGCCCTTGAGAGCGCCAAATCCACCAAGGCCGAAGCCCAAAAAGCCCTCCAGGAAATTGAGGCGATGAAGAAGATAGCGGCGGGTAAGGCATTCTTTATGCAAAGCAAGCACATGAAAGTGAGTTACTTGTTACTTACCCGAATCCGGAGCTCTCCAGGAGCATTCGCAGATCTGCCCCGCAGTGTGTCTGATGCTGCCGCAT
The DNA here is from genome assembly GCA_900231445.1 of Triticum turgidum subsp. durum. Classification (NCBI taxonomy): domain Eukaryota; kingdom Viridiplantae; phylum Streptophyta; class Magnoliopsida; order Poales; family Poaceae; genus Triticum; species Triticum turgidum. The sequence continues at coordinate 53,593,084 of LT934112.1, read as the reverse complement.
TCTACCGAGCCGAGGAAGGGAGCTCGACGGAGAAGGTGTTCTGGTCCCAGTATGCTGAGGCCGGACACCCGGTGCCCTTGAGCGACCAGCTGAAGCAACTGGTCGAGCTCCATAAGGTAGCCGAACAGGCCATGAAGGGCCTTATAGTCCGGCTATGGCCTAGCGAGGTCGTGACCGGGAGCTACTTTGGGCTGGTGAGGCGGCTGGTGGATGCCTGTCCACGGCTTGAAGTCATCAAGCGCTCCATATGCATCGAAGGCGCCCGTAGGGCCCTTGCTCGTGCTAATGTACACTGGGGCAAACTGGATGCTGAGAAGCTGGTGACAGATGGGCCATCGGAGGGGAAGGAGCATCACAGGCCCGAGATATATTATGAGGGCGTCCTGAAGGGTGCCCGCCTTGTGGCGAGTGAATGTTCCAAGGATTCAATTTTTGAGTAAACTCGCTCGTGTTTATCCTGTGCGCTGAAAACTTGTTCATATGCTCTAAGCAACGCTTTTTGAATTTAAAATATTACCTTCTGTGCGGCCATTTATTAAATCTGAGAGATGCGAGTCGTCGGCTTCTGTCCCCATGCCACGAGTGCTGGGGTGTTCGGGATAAACCTGAGCGCTCTTGTTCCCATTCTTGGGTCCTTCGAGGGAGGCGCTCAGCACAACGAACAAGGCAATCAGACTATAATGCTTTATCACTCTCACTTAGCCATAGAATTCTATAATTTTAAATTTCGGCGAATCCCCTAGTATTCGGAAGATCGAGTTCGGGGCGCTATCCACGCCTAGGCCGGACAAAGCCAGCTCCTCGCTCTAAGCGGCATAAGTCTTTAGGGACTCGAAAACCTCTCGAACAGCGACCGGCTCTCGCCTTATCATGACGGTCAGTTTTAGCTTTCTCTACTGAGGTGCTTAACCCAGCTCAACTGGGGCACAATCGCAGTAGTTCTCCCAGCGCTACCTTAGCCGATATAACGGAACGTACGGTACCAAAACATGGGAGCCGGGCAAACCCAACTATTGACCCAAGACATGATTCGGAGCCGATGCATATAATGCTATAAGTTCGGGGTGCCGCACTCGTGAGAGTGTTCGGACTTCTCACACCATATTCTGGGGTACTTAAGCCCCTGGTGTATTGGCCGTACCAAAGTGTACGGTTGCATGATGTCGTAACTGAACATATTTACATAAAAAATGAATGCAATAATAGACAAGAGCTATGTATTGTTTATTAAAAGGCTGCTGTGAAAGCAGAATGGTACAAATAGTGCGATAAGCAAGAGATGGGATTATTTGACATGTCCCCCTCTAGGGGCAAGCCGCGGGACTTTATGTAAGACAGGTATTTAGCTCGTTAAAGAGACCACCTGGACATTCAACGTAGCTTGCTGCCTCCCTGGATGTTGCATCGTGTGTTCGGTGATTGTACTGCCAGACAGGCCTTCCGGGGAATGGAGCCCTGAAAGTAAGAAAAAAGAAATGACAAAATTTGGAGCCCCTAGTGTGGTTGAGCCGCATGTTGGGCGGGCCGTGGTTGTGCCCCTCCCCTTATGCCCATGGTACTTCCGGAGCGTAATTATGTACGCGTAACACTGGTTTCACAATTTCCCGAGGGTTGGGGTTGGGGCCGCACTGCTATGCTTGCTCGGAATGTGCTAGGCGGTCTTTTTGTAGGTTACTCCGGGCGCGCTTGACGGTGTTCGGACATTTAATAGCCGGACTGGAGAATTGCCTTGAGAGGCTACTTTGCACTTCCGCCGCTAGGGCCGCTGTATGCTCCTTCGTTCAGAGAGAGCGTTCGATGTTTCCGTTGACCTTAATGACTCCTCGAGGGCCTGGCATCTTGAGCTTGAGGTATGCGTAGTGCGGCACCACATTGAACTTTGCAAATGCGGTTCATCCGAGCAGGGCGTGATAGCCACTGCAGAACGGGACTATGTCGAAGATTAACTCCTCGCTTCAGAAATTATCCGGGGATCCGAAGACCACTTCCTGTGTAACTGAGCCGGTACAGTTGGCCTCTACACCTGGTATGACGCCTTTAAAGGTCGTCTTTGTGGGTTTAATCCTTGAGGGATCTATGCCCATTTTTTGCATTGTAACCTGATAAAGCAGATTCAGGCTGCTGCCACCGTCCATAAGGACTCTAGTGAGGTGAAATCCGTCAATGATTGGGTCTAGAACCAATGCAGCGAATCCGCCGTGGCGGATGCTAGTGGGGTGGTCCCTTCGATCGAAAGTGATCGGGGAGGAGGACCATGGGGTGAACTTTGGGGCGACTGGCTCCAACGCATATACGTCCCTGAGTGCATGCTTCCGTTCCCTTTTAGGGATGTGGGTTGCGTATATCATGTTCACCGTCCGCACTTGTGGGGGAAAGCCCTTCTGTCCCCTATTGTTTGGCGACCGGGGCTCCTCCTCGTCATCGTTATGCAGCCCCTTGTCTCTATTTTCGGCGCTTAACTTGCCTGCCTGCTTGAACACCCAACAATCCCTGTTGGTGTGATTGGCTGGTTTTTCGAGGGTGTCGTGTATCTGGCACAAGCGATCGAGTATTCGGTCCAAATTGGACAGGCCCGGAGTACTTCTTTTGAATGACTTTGTCTGCTGACCGGGTTTAGAGCCTCGGAATCCGGCATTAACTTCCATATCCTTTGCATTGTCGCCGTTAATGCGGCGCTTGTGTTTGTTGCGACGTGACCTGCCATTGTTGTCCTTTGTATCCGAATTACCAGGGCTCTTGGTCATGTTATTACTATGAGCTAGCCAGCTGTCTTCTTCCGCGCAAAAGCGGGTCATGAGTGTTGTGAGGGCTGCCACGGATTTTGGCTTTTCCTGTCCTAGGTGCCGGGCAAGCCATTCGTCACAGATGTTATGTTTGAAGGCTGCGAGGGCCTCCGCGTCTGGATAGTCGACTATTTGATTTTTCTTGGTTAGGAACCATGTCCAGAATTGTCTAGCCGATTCATCTGGCTGCTGAATGATGTGGCTTAGGTCATCGGTGTCTGGTGGTCGCACATAGGCGCCCTGGAAATTGTCGAGGAATGCGGCTTCCAGGTCCTCCCAGCAACGAATTGACTCTGCTGGCAAGCTGTTAAGCCAATGCCGAGCTGGTCCTTTAAGCTTGAGCGGGAGGTATTTGATTGCGTGTAGATCATCACCGCGGGCCATGTGGATATGAAGAAGATAGTCCTCTATCCATACCGCAGGATCTGTTGTGCCATCGTATGATTCGATGTTTACGGGTTTAAAACCGTCGGGGATTTGATGATCCATTACTTCATCTGTGAAGCATAGTGGGTGTGCGGCGCCTCTGTACTGGGCTATATCACGACGTAGCTCAAATGAGCTTTGTCTGCTTTGTTCGGCCTGGCCGTATTTGCCATATCCGGCATGACAGTTATCGTTACGTGCCGTGGGGCACCCACGCGATCCGTAGATCGATCTTGTTTGCCTTGCCTTGTCATCCAATATGTCTTGCAGGTCCGGTGCATTTCCCCGTGCCTTGGTATAGCGGCGCCGGGGTGCGGCTTGAATTGATGGCCGAGGGGCCTCTCCGTCGCGGCCACGAGGTGGCCGGTCGGCCGTTCATGCGCTGGTGATGTAGGTTTAGGTGCTTCCTCCTTTAATCGGGGAAGCAGCCTGCGCTTTGGGTAGCTCTTGGAGGGGCGTTCGAGTTCGTATTCCTCGGCCGCCAGGACTTCAGTCCATCTATCGGCTAGCAAGTCTTGGTCAGCTCTAAGCTGCTGTTGTTTTTTCTTGAGGCTACTCGCCGTGGCCATAAGTCTGCGTTTGAAACGCTCTTGTTCAATGGGATCCTCAGGCACGACAAATTCGTCGTCGTTGAGGCTTGCCTCGTCTTCGGAGGGAGGCATGTAATTATCGTCCTCTACCTCTCTGTCTGCCGCTCTCTCATGAGGGCTGGTCTCTCCATCCTCCCGTGCTGAATCCAGCTGGAGGGGGTTGTCTTCGGCACTGTCCGGGGTATTATTATTTCCCGTGCCGGAATCGCCGTTTTTGCTTTGGCGGGATTTAGATCGGCGCCGCTGACGCCGGCGCTTAGGCTGCTTCTTGGAGGGGTCATCCTCCGTTGTTCCATCGTCATCTCCTTCTTTTGGGGTGTCCACCATGTATATGTCGTATGACGAGGTGGCCTTCCAGTGCCCTAGAGGCGCTGGGTCTTAGTCGTCTCCTGCATCGGTGTCCATACCGTCGATGTCTTCGGAGTCGAAGTCGAGCATGTCGGTTAAATCATCGACAGTGGCTACGAAGTGGGTGGTGGGTGGGCTTTGAATTTATTTGTCGTCTGCATCCCAACCTTGCTGACCATTGTCCGGCCAGGGCTCTCCTGATAAAGAGAGAGACTTTAGTGAATTTAGAATGTCGCCAAAGGGCGAGTGCTGAAAGATGTCCGCGGCGGCGAACTCCATGATCGGCGCCCAATCGGGTTCGATCGGCAGGGGCACGGAAGGTTCGGAGTCCGGAAAGGAGTCCGGCACCTTGGAGTCACGAGCTTCGCAAAGGAGAATGCTGGTGTTCGGCTCGATCGGCGTAGAGATTGCAACCCCCGAGGCGGTGTCCAGCCACCCGTCCTCGATTGGCGCAGTTGGCTCCGAACTAAGGGTCGGAACGGACGCTGGGGCGGCCTCCTGGGCACTCTTCGGCGGCAGAGCTAGATCGTGCCCATCGTGATAGTGCGGCGCGCTCGGCTGTGGGTCGGACCCGTCGAAGATCAAGTCTCCGTGGATGTCAGCCGTGTAGTTCAAACTTCCAAATTTGACCTGATGGCCAGGGGCGTAGCTTTCGATCTGCTCCAGATGGCCAAGCAAATTGGCCTGCAGTGCAAAGCCGCCGAATACGAAGATCTGTCCGGGGAGAAAAGTCTCACCCTAGACCGCGTCGTTGTTGATGATCGGAGGAGCCATCGGGCCTAAAGATGACGACACAGAGGAACTATCAATGAAAGCACCAATGTCGGTGTCAAAACCGGCGGATCTCGGGTAGGGGGTCCCGAACTATGCGTCTAGGCGGATGGTAACAGGAGACAAGGGACACGATGTTTTTACCCAGGTTTGGGCCCTCTCGATGGAGGTAAAACCCTACTCCTGCTTGATTAATATTGATGATATGGGTAGTCCAAGAGTAGATCTACCATGAGATCAGAGAGGATAAACCCTAGAAGCTAGCCTATGGTATGATTGTTGTTCGTCCTACGGACTAAAACTCTCCGGTTTATATAGACAATAGAGAGGGCTAGGGTTACACAGAGTCGGTTACAATGGGAGGAGATCTACATATCCGTATCGCCAAGCTTACCTTCCACGCCAAGGAATGACCCATCCGGACACGGGATGAAGTCTTCAATCTTGTATCTTCATAGTCCAGGAGTGCGGCCAAAGGTTATAGTCCGGTCATCCGGACACCCCCTAATTTGGGACTCCCTCAACGGCCGTGTTCTCTGGCCTCCCTTTTTTTCTTTTTTGTTTGGGCTTGTTGAGTTGTGCCCTCAGCATAACCTATTGTACTTTCGCTTGTGAGACTTGGGTGGGTGTGTTCTGGACTTGTTCTTGTATGTGTGCTCTATGATGGTTTGCTTTATTTATAAAGCGGGGCGAAATCCTTTTTCGGTATGCATTTGGGGTTTGGGGCGTATGGCTATAGATCTCTAAAATCATGACGCGTTTATCCACCCAAAAATACAGAGCTCAGACCCAAGCAAACCTAACCGTCCCGATCGAATCCAGCGTTCTCATTGCGTCCGTTGTTAGCTCGATTTTACTGCTCGCCACTCTTTCTTTTTTGTTCTACTAGTGGTCCTAATTTGTTCCCGTGAGTTCTGCAAGTTGGGTGTTCTACTTAGTTTGAACCCCATTTCTGTTAAAACCATGATGTGTTCCACTATCTACTAAACAAACAACCGTACATAATAAAACAATAAATGAAAGTAGTGGTTCAATCCCACCTCGATGCACCTACGCTACACTCACGCAAGAAAATATATTAAAATATTTTTAAAAATTGAAACTTTATGGAAATGATCATCAACAAATGATATAGAGGCTTGTCAAATTTGGTTGTCAAATGTCATTCTAGGAGAACTATACAAATAACAATTTTGGTCAAACAATGCACATATATTTTGAGTAATAACTTTTTTTTGTATTAGAGCTCCTCATATACCATTTGACCATCAAAATTTGTAAGCCTCTCTAACATTTCCCACAAAGTTTCAGAATTTTTCGAAATGTTTTGTTATATTTTTTTGTGTGGGTGTAGTGTGGGTGCATCAAGGATGGGTGTAGAAACCCGCTCTCAAAATAACAAACGAGAGAGAAGGAATTAATGGTAGGATGGGCATGCTGTGTTTGTCAATCTTACCGATATGTCTTTCAAGGGTTCCATCCGACACATACTCCAGACAGATCAACCTTTCGCGGACCTCTCCCACAACAAGTTTTCCGTTGTATTTCATGGCTCGACATTGCGTGTCAGCACAATATCCTATGGGTCGCACTATGTTCTTGTGAACGTGTCACGACCGGCTTTTCAATAAAATGTTTATTGATAAAACCGATCTTATTAAACCCAGTATAGGAAAAGTCATCCTTTTTGGTAGACAAAAGCTTGATAAACAGAGAACTAGTAGCATCAAATATATTACAGGGTTGAGCTGAGGCTGCTCAAAAATTTATTACAAACTCGCCAATATCTTACATATGGGCGGTTATGACACAGGGGTGTGGTGGCATGCTACTAGCTGGAGGAAAAATGGTGGTGGATAACTTGACTTCTACTGACAGCACATCGAGCGTTGAGGTGAGGCTCGATGAATTTATTTCGGGGTTGCGGAAGCGGATAATACAATGACCAAGACAGGATCACACGGGACTGACTGGGACTCCTCTAGGCGTCGGACTCGCTATCAAACTCTTCATCCAAGAGATCGCCTTCATCAACATCTGGCCAAATCAACAAGCCAGGTGAGTACTTGAAAGTACTCGCAAGACAGTTGGGACAAAATATATAATCAATGAATGCATGAATGCGTCATGAACAAAGGATGATGCTCATATAACAACGGTAATATTGCAGGACTTGATAAATAAAATATATAACTAAAAACCGATCGGGTGTCTGGAGCAACACCTCGAAAGGTAATAAAATGCATGCCGCAGTCGGGCGTCTAAGCAACACCACATAAAGGGCTTAAAAGAAATGCCGCAGTCGGGCGTCTAAGCGACACCACATAAAGGGCTTAAAAGGAATGCCGCAGTCGGGCGTCTTAGCGACACCACATAAAGGGCTTTAAAAGAAATGCCACAGTCGGATGTCTGGGCGACATCACATAAAGGGCTTTAAAAGAAATGCCATAGTCGGACGTCTGGGTGACATCACATAAAGGGCTTTAAAAGAAATCCCACAGTCGGACGTCTGGGCGACATCACATAAAGGGCTTTAAAAGAAATGCCACAGTCGGATGTCTGGGCGACATTACATAACGGGCTTTAAAAGAAATGCCACAGTCGGACGTCTAGGCGACATCACATAAAGGGCTTAAAAAATGCCATAGTCGGACGTCTAGGCGACATCACATAAAGGGCTTATAACAAAAGTAAATAACAGGATGCCACCATCGGACGTCTGAGCGACATCGCAGACAGGGCTTGTAATAAATGTAAATAACAAGATTAGTCCATCCACAAGAATGATCTTTTAACCGGATTTATCACACATAAATCCCACCGGAGTTTTGTCACTGAGGCTGACACCTGACAAGATAAGATGAATATAGTACTTGAACAAAGTACAAGATAATTGAAAGATTTGAGACTCTGCAGAGTTTGGATGATCTGACCGCAGCCAACGTTTCCATAGTAACGAAGGACTAGTTCCGTTTACGGTATTTCAGTAGAAACACATTTAACTAGAACACACCCATTTCACCTCACGATGCCAGGAATCACCCTGGACAACGTCCAAGAAAAACTTTGAGACGGGGAGGCCACAACCTCGAATAGCATGGGATCAAATTTCTATACGCGCGCTCTAAGGGGTGCCCCCCTCTCGGTCCCAACCGGACACACCCATGCCCCCTGACCGGATGACGGGCTTTAATCCAGGGCCATGGAACCCTCACCCCGGCCTCTCTATTTGGTGTGTACCAGGAAAATGATTTGTAACTTACTATGCCATATTCCTTTCGGAAAACATGTGACAGTATAGGAAGGAAAGAATGGAAATGTGATTTGTTTCACGATGACATGGAAGTCAAATAATCTGGCATAAGACTGGCATGTCACAACATTTCCATCTTACCCATCCTCATGCCCACACATGGCTATGCAAATATGTATCCAACAACATAATGCTTTCCGAAACTTACTTTCCGATTATGTGCATGAAACATAACATTCAAAGTGATGTTCCTAAACATGCCATGACCATACTAAAATGCAAACATGCAACAACACTCATCATATCAAGAGTTCAAACATGCTTGCCTGGTTCGGAGTAGTCGGAGTCTAACTGTGCGAAGTTTGCAGCTCCGTCACCTCCTCCGGTATCTACGGTATAAGAAAAAATACATACGCAACGTAAATACCGTGAGTGTACAGAAAAGTGTTCCAAATATTTTTCAAATAAATACGATAAAAAACTAGACAAAAATTTGAAGAGGACAAAAAAGGAATCACTCAAAAATTCCTTCCTGTTAAAAAGTTATAAGGGTTTTAACCCCAAGGACCCATATGTAATGAAACAGAAAACTTCCAGGGGGCTTTGCAGAAAAAATCCAGAAAAACGGTTCAGAGTGGAAGCGTATTCGCCAGAGTATGCTTTCAGTAAACGATTCAAAAAAACAAAGGAGAGGCTGACGGGCGGGTCCCACCCGTCAGGTTTGAAATTTCAGACGAGGGAGTCGGGGCTCGTCGGCGCCCGAGAGCCGCGGTGGTCGCCGGCGGCGAGCCACGACGAGGCAGGGAGATCGGAGAGTACCTCCGTGTTCAGGGCGCCATTCCGCGTCTGTGGGAGGTGGTGGTGGTCGTCGGCGAGTACCACGTTGGCGGCGACGCTTGCTCCGGCGGACGGCGATTCGGGTGGTCGTGGATCTCGCCGGAGAGAGCTGCGAGGTCAAAATTGAGGTGGGGGTTATCCTACTAGAGGTGGTACGAGGCCACGGGCGAAAGTAGGGCGGCGGAGGAGTTCTCACCGGAGAGAACGATGCCGGGGCCCGAGGCGAACGGAGGTGACCAGAGTCGAGGAGGAAAGGCCCCTCGAGGCTCGTTCAGTGGCTGGGCGGGGTCTAGTGAGGTGGTGGAGTTGTGCGGGGGCGAGAGCAAGCTTGGGGTGCTATATATAGCTGCCCCGAGGCGGTTGCCGATAACGGGGTTCTCCGGCGAGGTGATTACGGCGGCGCTGTGGTTGCACGGGAGGGTTCAGAGGTTGAGCGTCGTCATGGGTGTTCCCTGGTTCCGTTTAGGTGCTAACCGCGTCGGGATTTGGTTGCTTAGGGGGAGCTTGACGGGCCCATCGGCGGCAGGGAGCACACTCTGTGCATGCTGCGCCACGACGACGGTGCTGCATGCGTGCGCTGGCGAGCAAATGGCCACGCGGAGCCACCAGGGGGTTTGGGCGGCGCCGAACGGCGTTATGCCACCGTTCTGCTCCCTTGTCTGCCGCTATGGTGATACGGCCGCCGCAAAGCACGCCGGCGCAGGCGGGCCAGGGTGCCACCGACGCCAGGAAGGCGCCAAGCGCGCGTGTGAGGCTCCGGACAAGCAAGCTAGGCCGTGAGCAACGTGCCAAGTGCACTGTGAGCATGTGACTGAATTTCTGACGAAGATCGACAGTGAAACTCTGAACTTAACTGAAGATGAACAGAAACAGTGCATGCAAGGTGTTCGACAGAATGATCTAGGCATGTAGGGATTTTTCCTTGAGCTGGTTTTTGGTGGAGGGGCCTCTCATTGCATCTAGAGGCTGCCTGAATATTTGTGGAATTTTTGGAGAGGTGTAGATATAAATTTCACCAAATTTGGCAAATCTGGTCCAAACTTGCAGTGAGTGAAATTTGAAATATTTGAAAAGGAGAAGAGTGGATCAAGATGGTTCTGGGTTGTGGGTACAAAGTACTATCCAGGGGTGTTGAGTTGAGGTCAAAAATCAAAAGCATTAGGGTACTTGCTTTGCAATTCACCTAGGCTCAAAAGAAAAGACAGAATTATTTTGGGAGGAGAAATAGTTGGAATAAAATCCAAAAATTGATTTTATTAGTTTGGACAGAATGTTTGGGTTGTACCAAAGTGGGAGGAGAGGTTTTGGGAAAATTTCACCATAGGAGGCATGGTAAAATTTAGAAGGGATCAAAACCAAATAAAAGCCCAAAACTAAAAGGGTTTTCTTTTTAAAAGAAACTAAATCCATGGAAAGGATTTTTGAGAGGGCAAACTTAGAAGATGGTTTTTAGGAAGGGTTTAAATGAACTTCTTTCAAACCAAGCAAGTCCCTTTGTGAAAACAAAATCACAAATTTTTTGGAGTGTCACAGAACGGCCATCACTGTGATAGAAACTTCATTTTGAAAATCTCTTTCATCCGTATGATTATTGTTAAACCTCTTGACAGCAATACGTAACCCACTTGGGAGCGCCCCCTATACATTTGACCACGTTGAGAAGTTAGTAATCAGCGAGGTAGCATTTGCTTAGTATGCAAGGATATTGGAGTTTAATCGTACGTACCAGGTAAACCTTTGAAAATCCACCGTCACCAATTAAAGATTCATAGGAGATATCATTACCGAAAAAGGCTTTACGCCCCGCTTTATATATAAAGCCAACCGCACAACAAGCATCCAACAAGGTCCAACACAGAGACAAACACCCAACACGTAGGTCCACAGGGACAAAAAAAGTCGGAAGGGTCAATGCTGAGGGCACAAAACAACAAGCCCTAAACACAAAACACACACACCACAGAGCCGCCAAGCGACCTAGTCAGGCTCGGGGGGGAGGCGGCATCGGGGGAGCCACGCGGAGCACCATCGAGCGGAGATCAAAGAGGAGGGTGGTGATGACGTCCCGGTCGTGGGGGCGGCTAAGCGGTCGCCAAAGCTGCAGGTAACCACACAATTTGAAGATAGCGTCAGTCGCACGCCGGAAGGGCACCTTCTGAATAACGACCTTATTGCGAATGTTCCAAAGCGTCCAGGCTAGAACCCCAACGCACAACCATCTAATATGGCAGTAGTGGGAAGGGGAAGCGTTGAGCTCGGCAAGCAGGTCGGGGAAGTTGGTATTACACCACTGCCTGCCAACCGTTTCACGGAAGCAGGCCCAAAGGAACTGGGCCGAGTGGCATGAAAAAAAGATTTGATTAGCATCCTCAATCGTGCCACAGATGGGGCACATCCCATCGCACGGGCCATTATGCTTGAGGACTTCAACCCCAGAAGGGAGGCGTCCACGGATCCATTGCCACAGGAAAATCCTGATCTTCAGCGGCAGGCGAATGTCCCAGATCAGGCTAAAGGGTTTGGGGGCCGCCGAGGGAGCAATGACACCATACAGGGACTTCGTGGAGAAACGGCCGGAGGGCTCAAGGCGCCAGGAAACAGCATCCCGGTCCTCCTCGATGTTCATCGGCATAAGGGCGATGTCTTGGAGGAGGGAGTCCCAGGGAGCCACCTCTAGGGGGCCAAAAGGTCGCCGGAAGGCGAGACATCCTAAGTCAATAAGGGCCGTCTCGACAATGACCCGAGGGTCATCCGTAATGGCAAATAATTTTGGAAATCGCGCCGCCAGTGGAGAGTCCCCTAGCCAGCGGTCGAACCAGAACAAGGTCGAGGCTCTGGAGCCAACCACGATGGAAGTGCCGATGCACAGTATGGGCAGAAGCTGGATCACGGACTGCCAGAACTGGGATCCACCCGTATGTTGGCAAAAGGCAAGAGGTTGGCCGCGGAGGTACTTATTACGGATGATGGTGAGCCAGAGGCCTCCCTCCCCATTGGAAATACGCCATAGCCAATGGGTCAAGAGGGCAATGTTCATGCGACGGGATGACAGAATCCCAAGGCCGCCCTGGTCTTTGGGTTTGCAGATGTAGGGCCAGCTCACCATATGGTACTTCTTCTTGTCTCGCTCACCAGCCCAAAAGAACCTCGACTGGTAATTGGCCGCCTCCTGATGGAGGGTCTCATGGAGACTGTAGAAGCTCATGAGAAACCAGAGAAGGCTCGAAGAGTTGATTAGGATCACCCTGGCAGCTTTCGACAACCAGCGCCCCCTCCAGGGTTCAACCCTATGCTGCATCCTAGTCACCGTCGGGCGGAGATCCGCAACGGTGAGCCTGGAGTCACTAATCGGCACCCCCAAGTAAGTCGTGGGGAAGGAGCCCAGGCTGCAGTTCAGCCAGTCCGCGTTGGACAAGGCTCCATCGGGGGGGTAGCCGAGGACCATCACTTCGCTCTTATCGAAGTTGATGGTGAGCCCCGACATCTATTGGAAGCACAGGAGGAGGAACTTCAGGTTGGCGATGTCGAACGCGGAGCCCTCCACCATGCCTATGGTGTCATCCGCATATTGGAGGAGGGAAACCCCTCCTCCGTCCACTAGGAGGGGGACAACGCCCCGGATATGGCCACACGCTTTGGCCTTATCTAGGATGACCGCGAGGGCATCGACAACCATGTTAAAGAGGAATGGGGAGAATGGGTCACCCTGGCGCACCCCACAAAGGGTGGGGAAGTAGAGGCCTTTCTCGTCGTTGATGTTGACCGCCGTCCGACCACAGGTGACGAGTTGCATAATGATACGTCCATCTTGCATCATGCTTTTATATCAATATTTATTGCATTATGGGCTGTTATTACACATTATATCTCAATACTTATGGCTATTCTCTCTCATTTTACAAGGTTTACCATGAAGAGGGGGAATGTCGGCAACTGGAATTCTAGCTGGAAAAGGAGCAAATATTGGAAACCTATTCTGCACAGCTCCAAAAATCCTGAAACTTCACGGAAGTCAGTTTTGGAATTAATAAGAATTATTGAGTGAAGAAAAACACCAGAGGGGGCCCACACACTTGCCAGGAGGATGGGGGGCGCGCCCACCCCTACTGGGCGCGCCCCCCTGCCTCCTGGGCCTCCTGGTGGCCCTCCGGTGCCCATCTTCTGCTATATGAAGGCTTTCACCCTGGAAAAAATTAGAGGCAAGCTTACGGGACGAAACTTCGCCGCCACGAGGCGGAACCTTGGCGGAGACCAATCTAGAGCTCTGGCAGAGCTGTTCTGCCAGGGAAACTTCCCTCCGGGAGGGGGAAATCATCACCATCGTCATCACCAACAATCCTCTCATCGGGAGGGGGTCAATCTCCATCAACATCTTCACCAGCACCATCTCCTTTCAAAACCCTAGTTCATCTCTTGTATCCAATCTTGTATCAAAACCACAAATTGGTACTTGTGGGTTGCTAGTAGTGTTGATTACTCCTTGTAGTTGATGCTAATTGGTTTACTTGGTGTAAGATCATATGTTCAGATCCTTAATGCATATAATTACTCCTCTGATTATGAACATGAATATACTTTGTGAGTAGTTACGTTTGTTCCTGAGGACATGGGTGAAGTCTTGCGATTAGTAGTCATGTGAATTTGGTATTCGTTCGATATTTTGATGAGATCTATGTTGTCTCTCCTCTAGTGGTGTTATGTGAGCGTCGACTACATGACACTTCACCATTATTTGGGCCTAGAGGAAGGCATTGGGCAGTAATAAGTAGATGATGGGTTGCTAGAGTGACAGAAGCTTAAACCCTAGTTTATGCGTTGCTTCGTAAGGGGCTGATTTGGATCCATATGTCTAATGTTGTGGTTAGGTTTACCTTAATTCTTATTTTGTAGTTGTGGATGCTTGCAATAGGGGTTAATCATAAGTGGGATGCTTGTCCAAGTAAGGGCAGTACCCAAGCACCGGTCCACCCACATATCAAATTATCAAAGTATCGAACTTGAATCATATGAGCGTGATGAAAACTAGCTTGACGATAATTCCCATGTGTCCTCGGGAGCTCTTTTCTCATTATAAGAAATTGTCCAGGCTTGTCCTTTGCTACAAAAAGGATTGGGCCACCTTGCTTCACTTTATTCACTTTCATTTCTTGTTACTCGTTACAATTTATCTTATCACAAAACTATCTGTTACCTACAATTTCAGTGCTTGCAGAGAAAACCTTACTAAAAACCGCTTGTCATTTCATTCTGCTCCTCGTTGGGTTCAACACTCTTACTTATCGAAAGGACTACGATAGATCTCCTATAATTGTGGGTCATCAAGACTCTTTTCTGGCGCCTTTGCCGGGGAGTGAAGCGCCTTTGGTGAGTGGAACTTGGTAAGGAAACATTTATATAGTGTGCTGAAATTTTTTGTCACTTGTTACTATGGAAACTAATCCTTTGAGGGGCTTATTCGGGGTATCTTCACCCCGACCAGAAGAGCAAAGATTCGCTCCTCAACCTATTGAACCTACTGAAAATATTTACTTTGAGATTCCTTCAGGTATGATAGAGAAACTGCTAGCTAATCCCTTTGCAGGAGATGGAACATTGCATCCCGATTTACACATTATCTTTGTGGATGAAGTTTGTGGATTATTTAAGCTTGCAGGTATTCCCGGTGATGTTGTCAAAAGGAAGGTCTTCCCTTTATCTTTGAAGGGGGATGCATTGACATGGTATAGGCTATGTGATGATACGGGATCTTGGAATTATAAACGATTGAAGTTGGAATTTCACCAGAAATTCTATCCTATGCATCTTGTTCATCGTGATTGTAATTACATATATAATTTCTGGCCTCGTGAAGGAGAAAGCATCGCTCACGCTTGGGGTAGGCTTAAGTCAATGTTATATTCATGCCCCAATCATGAGCTCTCACAAGAAATGATTATTCAAAAAAATTATGCTCGGCTTTCTCCCAATGCTCGCAACATGCTCGGTACTTCCTGTGTTGGTTCTTATATGCTCAAGACTATTGAATTCAAATGGGATTTATTGGAAGGAATTAAACGCAACTCTGAAGATTGGGGTTCCGACGATGGTAAGGATTCAGGTATGACACCTAAGTTCGATTGTGTTAAATCTTTTATGGATACCGATGCTTTTCGTGGATTTAGCGCTAAGTATGGACTTGACTCTGAGATAGTAGCTTCTTTCTGTGAATCTTTGGCTACTCGCGTTCATATCCCTAAGGAGAAGTGGTTTAAATATAATCCTCCCATTGAAGTAAAAGTAGTTGCACCTATTATAGTTGAACAAAAGATTGTCACTTACAGTGATCCTATTGTTCCTACTACTTATGTTGAGAAACCTCCTTTTCTTGTTAGGATAAAGGATCATGCTAAAACTTTGAATGTTGTTCGTAAGAGTAATACTAGGACTTATACACCTCCTGAGAAAATTAAAGTTGAACCTAGTATTGCTATGGTTAAAGATCTCTTGGATGATAATTTAGATGGGCATGTTATTTATTTCTATGGTGATACTACTAATATTGCTAGACCAGATGCTAAGATACATAGACCTGTTGTAGGCATGCCTGTTATTTCTGTTAAAATAGGAGATCATTGTTATCATGGCTTATGTGATATGGGTGCTAGTGCTAGTGCAATACCCTATGACTTATATAAAGAAATTATGCATGATATCGCACCCACTGAAATGGAAGATATAGATGTTACTCTTAAGCTTGCCAATAGGGATACTATTAAGCCATTTGGAATTGTTAGAGATGTTGAAGTCTTGTGTGGGAAGGTTAAATATCCTGCTGATTTTCTTGTTCTTGGTTCCCCACAAGATGATTTTTGTACCATTCTTTTGGTAGACCCTTCTTGAATACTGTTAATGCTAGGATTGATTGTGAAAAGGATACTGTTACAATTGGCTTAGAGGATATGTCTCATGAGTTTAATTTTGCTAAGTTTTGTAGACAACCTCGTGATAGAGAATCACCTAGTAAGGATGAGATTATTGGTCTTGTTTCTATTGCAGTGCCTCCTACTGATCCGTTAGAACAATATTTGCTAGACCATGAAAATGATATGTTTATGAAGGAAAGAAGGGAAATAGATGAAGTGTTCCTTCAACAGGAACCTATTCTGAAACACAACCTACCCGTTGAAATTATAGGGGATCCCCCTCCACCCAAGGGTGATCCCGTGTTTGAACTCAAACCATTACCTTATAATTTTAAGTATGCTTATCTTGATAAAAAGAAAATATATCCTGTTATTATTAGTGCTAACCTTTCAGAGCAAGAAGAAGAAAGATTATTGAAAACTATGAAGAAGCACCGTGCTGCTATTGGATATACTCTGGATGATCTCAAGGGCATTAGTCCCACGTTATGCCAACACAAAATTAATTTGGAGGACGATGCCAAACCAGTTAGAGATCCTCAACGACGATTGAATCCTAAGATGAAGGAAGTGGTAAGAAAGGAGATACTAAAGCTCCTTGAGGCAGGTATAATTTATCCCGTTGCTGATAGTGATTGGGTAAGCCCTGTCCATTGTGTTCCTAAAAAGGGAGGTATTACTGTCATTCCTAATGATAAAGATGAATTGACCCCGCAAAGACTTATTACAGGTTATAGGATGGTAATTGATTTTCGTAAATTAAATAAAGCTACTAAGAAGGATCATTACCCATTACCTTTTATTGATCAAATGCTAGAAATACTATCCAAACACACACATTTCTGCTTTCTAGATGGTTATTCTGATTTCTCTCAAATACCTGTGTCAGTGAAGGATCAATCAAAAACTGCTTATACTTGCCCTTTCGGTACTTTTGCTTATAGACGTATGCCTTTTGGTTTATGTGATGCACCTGCTACCTTTGAAAGATGTATGATGGCTATATTCTCTGACTTTTGTGAAAAGATTTGTGAGGTATTCATGGATGATTTCTCCGTTTATGGATCCTCTTTTGATAATTGCTTGAGCAACCTTGGTCAAGTTTTGCAGAGATGCGAAGACACTAGTCTCATCTTGAATTGGGAAAAGTGCCACTTTATGGTTAATGAAGGCATTGTTTTGGGGCATAAGATTTCTGAGAGAGGTATTGAAGTTGATAAAGTCAAAGTTGATGCTATTGAAAAGATGCCATGTCCCAAGGACATAAAAGGTATAAGAAGTTTCCTTGGTCATGCTGGTTTTTATAGGAGGTTCATTAATGACTTTTCTAAAATTTCTAGGCCTCTGACTAATTTATTGCAAAAAGATATTCATTTTGTCTTTACTGATGATTGTGTTGAAGCATTTGAAATACTTAAGAAAGCTTTGGTCACTGCACCTATTATTCAGCCACCAGATTGGAATTTACCCTTTGAAATTATGTGTGATGCTAGTGATTATGATGTAGGTGTTGTTCTAGGACAAAAAGTTTATAAGAAATTGAATGTTATCAAGTATGCTAGTAAGACTCTTGATACTGCCCAAAGAAATTATGCTACTACTGAAAAAGAGTTCTTAGCAGTTGTGTTTGCATGTGATAAGTTTAGACCTTATATTGTTGATTCCAAAGTTACTATTCACACTGATCATGCTGCTATCAAATATCTTATGGAAAAGAAAGATGCTAATCCTAGACTCATTAGATGGGTTCTCTTGCTCCAAGAATTTGATTTGCATATTATTGATAGAAAGGGAGCTGAGAACCCCGTTGCAGACAACTTGTCTAGGTTAGAGAATGTTCTTGATGACCCACTGCCTATTGATGATAGCTTTCCTGACGAACAATTAGCGGTCATTAATGCTTCTCGTACTGCTCCTTGGTATGCTGATTATGCTAATTACATTGTTGCTAAATTTATACCACCTAGTTTCACATACCAGCAAAAGAAAAAGTTCTTTTATGATTTAAGACATTACTTCTGGGATGACCCACACCTTTATAAAGGAGTAGATGGTGTTATTAGACGTTGTGTACCTGAGCATGAATGGGAACAGATCCTACGCAAGTGTCACTCTGAATCATATGGAGGACATCACGCTGGAGATAGAACTGCACATAAGGTATTGTAATCTGGTTTTTATTGGCCTACTCTCTTCAAAGATGCTCGTAAGTTTGTCTTATCTTGTGATGAATGTCAAAGAATTGGTAATATTAGTAGACGTCAAGAAATGCCTATGAATTATTCTCTTGTTATTGAACTGTTTGATGTTTGGGGCTTTGATTATATGGGACCTTTTCCTGCCTCTAATGGTTACACACATATTTTAGTTGTTGTTGATTACGTTACTAAGTGGGTAGAAGTTATTCCAACTAGTAGTGCTGATCATAACACTTCTATTAAAATGCTTAAAGAAGTTATTTTTCCGAGGTTTGGAGTCCCTAGATATCTTATGACTGATGGTGGTTCACATTGTATTCATGGTGCTTTCCGTAAGATGCTTGCTAAGTATGATGTTAATCATAGAATCGCATCTCCTTATCACCCACAGTCTAGTGGTCAAGTAGAGTTGAGCAATAGAGAGCTCAAATTAATTTTGCAAAAACTGTGAATAGATCTAGAAAGAATTGGTCCAAAAAACTTGATGATGCATTATGGTCCTATAGAACTACATATAAAAATCCTATGGGTATGTCTCCGTATAAGATGGTTTATGGAAAAGCATGTCACTTACCTCTTGAACTTGAACATAAAGCATATTGGGCTATTAAAGAGCTCAACTATGACTTCAAACTTGCCGGTGAGAAGAGGTTATTTGATATTAGCTCACTTGATGAATGGAGAACCCAAGCCTATGAGAATGCAAAGCTATTCAAAGAAAAAGTCAAACGCTAGCATGACAAAAGGATACAAAAGCGTGAGTTTAACGTAGGTGATTATGTGTTATTATTCAATTCTCGTTTAAGATTTTTTGTAGGAAAACTTCTCTCTAAATGGGAAGGTCCTTACGTTATCGAGGGGGTCTATCATTCCGGTGCCATAAAAATCAACAACTTCAAAGGAACAAGTCCGAGGGTGGTAAACGGTCAAAGAATTAAACACTATATCTCAGGTAATCCTATCAATGTTGAAACTAATATTGTTGAGACCGTAACCCCGGAGGAATACATAAGGGACACTTTCGAGAACGTTCCAGACTCCGAAAAGGAATAGGTATGTGGTACGGTAATGCCCACAAGTGTAGGGGATCTATCGTAGTCCTTTCGATAAGTAAGAGTGTCGAACCCAACGAGGAGCAGAAGGAAATGATAAGGGGTTTTGGGTAAGGTTTTCTCTGAAAGCACTAAAATAGTAGGTGATAGATAGTTTTGTGATAAGATAAATAGTAACGAGCAACAAGTAAATAAAGTAAGTAAAGTGCAGCAAGGTGGCCCAATCCTTTATGTAGCAAAGGATAAGCCTGGATAATTTCTAATAATGATAAAGGAGCCCCCAAGGACACATTGGGAAATATCGTCAAGCTACTTTTCATCACGTTCATATGATTTGCGTTCGGTACTTTGATAATTTGATATGTGGGTGGACCAGTACTTGGGTACTGCCCTAACTTGGACAAGCATCCCACTTATGATTAACCCCTATTCCAAGCATCCGCAACTACAAAAAGAAGTATAAAGGTAAACCTAACCACATCATTAAGCGTATGGATCCATATCAGCCCCTAAAGAAGCAACGCATAAACTAGGGTTTAAGCTTCTATCACTCTAGCAACCCATCATCTACTTATTACTTCCCCATGCCTTCCTCTAGGCCCAAATAATGGTGAAGTGTCATGTAGTCGACGTTCACATAACACCACTAGAGGAAAAGACAACATACATCTCATCAAAATATTGAACGAATACCAAATTCACATGACTACTAATAGCAAGACTTCACCCATGTCCTCAGGAACAAACCTAACTACTCACAAAGCATATTCATGTTCATAATAAGAGGAGTAATAATATGCATAAAGGATCTGAACATATGATCTTCCACCAAGTAAACCAATTAGCATCAACTACAAGGAGTAATCAACACTACTAGCAACCCACAGGTACAAATTTGTGGTTTTGATACAAGATTGGATACAAGAGATGAACTAGGGTTTTGAGAGGAGATGGTGCAGGTGAAGATGTTGATGGAGATTGATCCCCTCCCGATGAGAGGATCGTTGGTGATGACTTTGGTGATGATTTCCCCCTCCCAGAGGGAAGTGTCCCCGGCAGAACAGCTCTGCCAGAGCCCTAGATTGATTCCGCCAAGGTTCCGCCTCGTGGCGGCGGAGTTTTGTCCCATAAGCTTGCCCACAATTTTTTCCAGGGTAAAAGTGATGATATAGCAGAAGATGGACGCCGGAGGCGGCCCAGAAGATAGGGGGTGCGCCCTATAGGGGGGCGCGCCCCTGTCTCCTGGACAGGGTGTGGGCCCCCTGGCCTATTTCTTTCGCTCAGAAATTCTTATTAAATCCAAAAGGTTGTTTCGTGGAGTTTCAGGACTTATGGAGCTATGCAGAAAAGGTTTCCAATGTTTGCTCCTTTTCCAGCCAGAATTCCAGCTGCCGGCATTCCCCCTCTTCATGGCAAACCTTGTAAAATAAGAGAGAATAGCCATAAGTATTGAGATATAATGTGTAATAACAGCCCATAATGCAATAAATATTGATATAAAAGCATGATGCAAAATGGACGTATCAACTCCCCCAAGCTTAGACCTCGCTTGTCCTCAAGCGTAAGCCGAAATCGAAAAATATGTCCACAAGTTTAGAGACAGAGGTGTCGATAAAAATAAAATACGGACATGAGGGCATCATGATCATTCTAATAACAGCAACATATATAGATTTTGTCATATGATTTCCTATGGTCAAGTAACAAGCAATTCACAATGTCAAGTATGGTTCAAAATTTTCATCGGGAACTGACAAACTATAATCTCAGTCATTGAAGCAATTGCAATTTATCCTAACATCAGAAAGAGTCAATAATAGAGCTTTTCAGCACGCTCACATACTCAACTATCTCGTAGTCTCCTACAACTGCTAATACTCAGCAGTACTTGTGGTTATGGAGTTTCAGACGGACACTGAGAAAGATAGGGGCTTATTGTGTTGCCTCCCAACGTATTCACCTTTAGGTGATGTCAACAATAATGGTCCATGCTAACTTACATCCAATTGGATATATATATCATGATCTTTCAAACACGAGGAGCTTGCCAAAGGATAAAATGAAAAAGGGAAAGGTGAAGATCACCTTGACTCAAGCATAAAGTAAAAACATAAAGTAAAAGATAGGCCCTTCGCGGAGGGAAGCAGAGGTTGTCATGCGCGTTTAGGGTTGATGCACAAAATCTTAATGCAAAAGAACGTCACTTTATATTGCCCCTTGTATGTGGACCTTTATTATGCAGTCCATCACTTTTATTACTTCCACAACAAGTTCGTACAAAGCTTATTTTCTCTGCACTAATAAGTCATGCATATTTAGAGAGCAATTTTTATTGCTTGCACCGATGACAACTTACTTGAAGGATCTTACTCAATCCATAGGTAGGTATGGTGGACTCTCATGGCAAAACTGGGTTTAAGGATAATTGGAAGCACAAGTAGTATCTCTACTTGGTGCAAGGAATTTGGCTAGCATGAGGGGGAAAGGCAAGCTCAACATGTTTGGAAGGTCAATGACAATAACACTTTAACTGAGATGTCGGAAAACATAAACCATTACATTGTCTTCCTTGTCCAACATCAACTCTTTTAGCATGTCATACTTAATGTGTGCTTCACAATCATAAAAGATGTCCAAGATAATATATTTATATGTGAACCCCTCTTTCCTTATCACTTCCTATTAATTGCAACGATGACCAAGTCTACATTCATCAACTCTCAACAATTTTTATGCCTCATACTTTCTATGTGTGAAGCTATCACTATCCATAAGATCAATATGAACTCTTTTATTCTTTCTACTTTCTCAAGATCATAGCAACATAGCAAAGCCCTTGACTCAACACTAATCTTTATGATAGATAGCACACGGACTCGATTACATAAAGAGATCACAATGCAAAACTCAAAACTACTTGATATCAAAACTTGAATCTACTAGATGAAGATACTACTAAAAGGATCGAAATAAATAAAGCGGTAAAGATAGGAGTGTGATGGTGATACGATACCGGGGCACCTCCCCCAAGCTGGGCAGTTGCCAAGGGGAGTGCCCATACCCATGTGATTATTTCCTTGGAGGTGGTGAAGTAGGAGTTGTTGATGATGTAGGCTTGTCGTCTGTCTTCCAAAGCATAGGCTCTCCATCATAAAAGAATGATCGAGTCTCCGGGATCCTTAAATCTGCAGCCAAACTCATTCGATTGAATCTATATTCATACTCACAGTTCTGGTTTTGCAGGTCATAGATCTAGGCTTGGAGGTGCTCGATTTTCTCTTGAAGCTTGAAGATGGTCTCCCCAATGACTTTAGAATCTAGCTTGTGGTTGTTGGTGAACTCCGTGATCATTATCTGCTTGGCGTTGAGTCCACGCTCCACCATCCCTTGACACTTGAAAACTTCCTGCTCCCCGGCTTCGAGCTTTGTCTCCACGCTCCCGGTACGCCTTGGTCCCTCCACATCGCGGATGTGCAGCACCCCCTCGCGCATCTCAATGGTTTGAGGGTGTTGCAGCACCTCCACGAGATAAGGGTTGATAACCCTCTCGAAAAACTTGTCCTTGGGAGCGCTTGGAGACGCCATGATGCTCTAGATCTGAAACAGAAACAGCTCGAAACGAAAACAGAGGAAATTTGCGTGATACGGTGGTCAAAACCTTCGGGAGTATATATAATGAATTTTTACCGACCAAAATACGTAACATGCAAGAAAACGGAGTCTGGGAGGCACACGAGGTGCCCACGAGACAGGGGGCGCGCCCTCCTCTCTCGTGGGAGCCTCGTGTCCCTCTCGGACTACTTCTTTCTTCCTAAAATTCTTAAATATTCCAAATCTGATAAAAATTGCCATTGGAGTTGTTTTGGGGTCGGTTTACTTACCATACCACATACCTATGCCTTTTCGGAGTTTGGAACGTTCTATAAAGTGTCCCTTATGTACTCCTCAGGGGTTATGGTTTCAATAATATTAGTTTCAACATTGATAGGATTACCTGAAATATAATGTTTAATTATTTGACCGTTTACCACCCTCGAATTTGTGCCTTCGAAGTTGTTGATTTTTATAGCACCAGAACGATAGACCTCCTCGATAACGTAGGGACCTTCCCATTTTGAGAGAAGTTTTCCGGCAAAAAATATTAAACGAGAGTTGAATAATAACACATAATCTCCTACGTTAAACTCACGCTTTTGTATCCTCTTATCATGCCAGCTTTTGACTTTTTCTTTGAAAAGCTTGGCATTCTCATATGCTTGGGTTCTCCATTGATCAAGTGAGCTAATATCAAACAACCTCTTCTCACCAGCAAGTTTGAAGTCATAATTGAGCTCTTTAATAGCCCAATATGCTTTATGTTCAAGTTCAAGAGGTAAATGACATGCTTTTCCATAAACCATCTTATATGGAGACATACCCATAGGATTTTTGTATGCAGTTCTATAGGCCCGTAATGCATCATCAATTTTTTTGGACCAATTCTTTCTAGATCTATTCACAGTCTTTTGCAAAATTAATTTGAGCTCTCTATTCCTCAACTCTACTTGACCACTAGACTGCGGGTGATAAGGAGATGCTATTCTATGATTGACATCATACTTAGCAAGCATCTTATGGAAAGCACCATGAATAAAATGTGAACCACCATCAGTCATAAGATATATAGGGACTCCAAACCTCGGAAAAATAACTTCTTTAAGCATTTTAATAGAGGTGTTATGATCAGCACTACTAGTTGGAATAGCTTCTACCCACTTAGTAACATAATCAACAGCAACTAAAATATGTGTATAACCATTAGAGGCAGGAAAAGGTCCCATATAATCAAAGCCCCAAACATCAAACGGTTCAATAACAAGAGAATAATTCATAGGCATTTCTTGACGTCTACTAATGTTGCCTATTCTTTGACATTCATCACAGGATAAGACAAACTTACGGACATCTTTGAAGAGAGTAGGCCAATAAAAACCAGATTGTAGTACCTTGTGTGCAGTTCTATTTCCAGCGTGGTGCCCTCCATAAGATTCAGAGTGACACTTACGTAGAATCTGTTCCTATTCATGCTCAGGCACACAACGTCTAATAACACCATCTACTCCTTATTTATAAAGGTGTGGATCATCCCAGAAGTAATGTCTTAAATCATAAAAGAACTTTTTCTTTTGCTGGTATGTGAAACTAGGCGGTATAAATTTAGCAACAATGTAATTAGCATAATCAGCATACCAAGGAGCAGTACGAGAAGAATTGACGACCACTAATTGTTCATCAGGAAAGCTATCATTAATAGGTAGTGGGTCATCAAGAACATTCTCTAACCTAGACAAGTTATCTGCAACAGGGTTCTCAGCTCCCTTTCTATCAATAATATGCAAATCAAATTCTTGGAGTAGGAGAACCCATCTAATGAGTCTAGGCTTAGCATCTTTCTTTTCCATAAGATATTTAATAGCAGCATGATCAGTGTGAATAGTAACTTTGGAATCAACAATATAAGGTCTAAACTTATCACATGCAAACACAACTGCTAAGAACTCTTTTTCAGTAGTAGCATAATTTCTCTGGGAAGTATCAAGAGTCTTACTAGCATACTGGATAACATTGAATTTCTTATCGACTCTTTGCCCTAAAACAACACCTACATCATAATCACTAGCATCGCACATAATTTCAAAAGGTAAATTCCAATCAGGCGGCTGAACAATAGGTGCAGTGATCAAAGCTTTCTTAAGTGTTTAAAATGCTTCTACACAATCATCATCAAAGACAAAAGGAATATCTTTTTGCAATAAATTAGTTAGAGGCCTAGAGATTTTAGAAAAGTCCTTAATGAACCTCCTATAAAAACCAGCGTGACCAAGGAAGCTTCTTATACCTTTTATGTCCTTGGGACATGGCATCTTTTCAATAGCATCAACTTTGCCTTTATCGACTTCAATACCTCTCTCGGAGATCTTGTGCCCCAAGACAATGCCTTCATTAACCATAAAGTGACACTTTTCCCAATTCAGGATGAGACTAGTGTCTTCGCATCTCTGCAAAACTCGATCAAGGTTGCTCAAACAATCATCAAAATAGGATCCATAGACTGAGAAGTCATCCATGAATACCTCACAAATATTTTCACAAAAATCAAAGAATATAGCCATCATGCATCTTTGAAAGGTAGCAGGTCCATTACATAAACCAAAAGGCATACGTCTATAAGCAAAAGTACCAAAAGGGCAAGTAAAAGTAGTTTTAGATTGATCCTTCGCTGATACAGGTAGCTGAGAGAAACCAGAATAACCATCTAGAAAGCAAAAATGTGTGTGTTTGGATAGCCTTTCTAGCATTTGATCAATAAAAGGTAAAGGGTAATGATCTTTCTTAGTAGCTTTATTTAACTTACGGAAATCAGTTACCATCCTATAGCCGGTAATAATTCTTTGCGGGATCGATTCATGTTTATCATTAGGAACAACAGTAATACTTCCCTTTTTAGGAACACAATGAATAGGGCTTAGTCATTCACTATCAGCAACGGGATAAATAATACCTGCCTCAAGGAGCTTTAGTATCTCCTTTCTTACCACTTCCTTCATCTTGGGATTTAATCGTCTTTGAGGATCTCTAACTGGTCTGGCATCTTTCTCCACTGAAATTTTGTGTTGACATAATGTGGGGCTAATGCCCTTAAGATCATCTAGAGTATATCCAATAGCAGCTCGGTGCTTCTTCAGAGTTTTCAATAATCTTTCTTCTTCTTTCTCTGAAAGCTTAGCGCTAATAATAACATGATATATTTCTTTTTCATCAAGATAAGCATACTTAAGATTATCAGGTAATGTTTTGAGTTCAAACACGGGATCACCCTTGGGTGGAGGGGGATCCCCAAGAATTTCTATGGGAAGGTTATGTTTCAGTATAGGTTCCTGTTTAAGGAACACTTCATCTATTTCTTCCCTTTCCTTCATAAACATATTGTTTTCATGGTCTAGCAAATATTGTTCTATCGGATCAGTTGGAGGAACATCAATGGAAGCAAGACCAATAATCTCATCCTTACTAGGTGGTTCCCTTTCACGAGGTTGTCTACTAAACTTAGAAAAATTAAACTCATGAGACATACCATCTATGCCAACAGTGACAATATTCTTTTCACAATTAATCTTAGCACTAGCAGTATTCAAGAAGGGTCTACCAAAAATAATGGGACAAAAATCATCTTGTGGGGAACCAAGAATAAGAAAATCAGCAGGGTATTTAACCTTCCCACACAAAACTTCAACATCTCTAACAATCCCAATAGATTTAGTGGTATCCCTATTAGCAAGCTTAATAGTAACATCAATGTCTTCTAATTCAATGGGTGCAATGTCGTGCATAATTTTTTATAAAGATCATAAGGTATCGCACTAGCACTAGCACCCATATCACATAAGCCATGATAACAATGATCTCCTATTTTAACAAAAATAACAGGCATGCCTACAACAAGTCTACGTGTTTTAGTATCAGGTCTAGCAATATTAGCAGTTTCACCCAAGAAAGAAATAACATGCCCATCTAAGTCCTCATCCAAGAGATCTTTAATCATAGCAATACTAGGTTCAACTTTAATTTGCTCAGAAGGTGTATAAGTCCTAGTATTACTCTTACGAACAACAGTCGAAGCTTTAGCATGATCCTTTATCCTAACAGGAAAAGGAGGTTTTTCAACATAAGCAATGGGAACAACAGGATCACTATAGGTAATAGTCTTTTCTTCTACTGTAATAGGTGCAACTACTTTTACTTCAATAGGAGGATTATATTTAAACCACTTCTCTTTAGGGGGATCAACGTGAGTAGCAAAAGATTCACAGAAAGTAGCTACTATCTCAGAGTCAAGTCCATACTTAGAGCTAAATCCACGGAAAGCATCGGTATCCATGAAAGATTTAACACAATCGAACTTAGGTGTCATACCTGACTCCTTACCATCGTCGGAACCTCAATCTCCAGAGTTGCGTTTAATTCTTTCCAATAAGTCCCATTTCAAATCAATAGTCTTTAGCATATAAGAACCAGCACTGGAAGTATCGAGCAGGTTGCGATTATCAAGAGAAAGCCGAGCATAAAAATTCTGAAATAATCATTTCCCGAGAGAGCTCATGATTGGGGCATGAATATAACATTGACTTAAGCCTCCCCCAAGCTTGAGAGATGCTTTCTCCTTCGCAAGGCTGGAAATTATATATGTAATTACGATCGCGATGAACAAGATGCATAAGATAGAACTTCTGGTGAAATTCCAACTTCAATCGCTTATAATTCCAAGATCTCGTATCACCAGATAGCCTATACCATGTCAATGCATCTCCCTTCAAAGATAAAGGGAAGACCTTCCTTTTGACAACATCATCGGGAATACCTGCAAGCTTAAATAATCCACAAACTTCATCCACAAAGATAAGGTGTAAATCAGGATGCAATGTTCCATCTCCTGCAAATGGATTAGCTAGCAGTTTTTCTATCATACCCGCAGGAATCTCAAAGTAAATATTTTCATAAAGTTAAGTAGGTTGAGGAGAAACTCTTTGCTCTTCTGGTTGGGGTGAGGATACCCAAAACAAGCCCCTCAAAGGATTAACTTCCATAGTGACAAGTAACAGAAAATTTCAGCATACTATATAAATGTTTCCTTACCAAGTTCCACTCACCAAAAGCGCTACACTCCCCGGCAACGGCGCCAGAAAAGAGTCTTGATGACCCACAAGTGTAGGGGATCTACCGCAGTCCTTTTGATAAGTAAGAGTGTCAAACCCAACGAGTAGCAGAAGGAAATGATAAGCGGTTTTCAGTAAGGTTTTCTCTGCAAGCACTGAAATAGTAGGTGATAGATAGTTTTGTGATAAGATAAATAGTAACGAGCAACAAGTAAATAAAGTAAGTAAAGTGCAGCAAGGTGGCCCAATCCTTTATGTAGCAAAGGATAAGCCTGGATAATTTCTAATAATGATAAAGGAGCTCCCGAGGACACATTGGGAATTATCGTCAAGCTAGTTTTCATCACGTTCATATGATTCGCGTTCGGTACTTTGATAATTTGATATGTGGGTGGACCGGTACTTGGGTACTGCCCTAACTTGGACAAGCATCCCACTTATGATTAACCCCTATTGCAAGCATCCGCAACTACAAAAAGAAGTATTAAGGTAAACCTAACCACAACATTAAGCGTATGGATCCATATCAGCCCCTAATGAAGCAACGCATAAACTAGGGTTTAAGCTTCTGTCACTCTAGCAACCCATCATCTACTTATTACTTCCTCATGCCTTCCTCTAGGCCCAAATAATGGTGAAGTGTCATGTAGTCGACGTTCACATAACACCACTAGAGGAAAAGACAACATACATGTCATCAAAATATTGAACGAATACCAAATTCAAATGACTACTAATAGCAAGACTTCACCCATGTCCTCAGGAACAAACGTAACTACTCACAAAGCATATTCATGTTCATAATCAGAGGAGTAATAATATGCATAAAGGATCTGAACATAGGTGAAAGATCGTGGATGTCACCTAGAGGGGGGGTGAATAGGCGTTTTAAATAATTACGGTTTAGGCTTGAACAAATGCGGAATAAACCTAGCGGTTAATTTGTCAAGCACAAAACCTAAAACAACTAGGCTCACTTATGTGCACCAACAACTTATGCTAAGCAATATAAGCAACTATGTGATAGCAAGATATATGACAAAGAACAATATGGCTATCACAAAGTAAAGTGCATAAGTAAAGGGCTCGGGTAAGAGATAACCGAGGCACGCGGAGACGACGATGTATCCCGAAGTTCACACCCTTGCGGATGCTAATCTCCGTTTGGAGCGGTGTGGAGGCACAATGCTCCCCAAGAAGCCACTAGGGCCACCGTAATCTCCTCATGCCCTCGCACAATGCAAGATGCCGTGATTCCACTAAGGGACCCTTGAGGGCGGTCACTGAACCCGTACAAATGGCAACCCTTGGGGGCGGTCACCGAACCCGTACACTTTGGCAACCCTTGGGGGCGGTCACCGGTACCCGTCAAATTGCTCGGGGCGATCTCCACAACCTAATTGGAGACCCCGACGCTTGCCCGGAGCTTTACACCATAATGATTGAGCTCCGAACACCACCAACCGTCTAGGGCGCCCAAGCACCCAAGATGAACAAGCTCAAGGGCACCAAGCACCCAAGAGTAATAAGCTTCTCAACTTGTAACTTCCACGTATCACGTGGAGAACTCAAACCGATGCACCAAATGCAATGGCAAGGGCACACGGAGTGCTCAAGTACTTCTCTCCCAAATCCCACCAAAGCAACTAATGCTAGGGAGGAAAATGAGAGGAAGAACGAAAGAAGAACACGAAGAACTCGAAGATCTAGATCCAAGGGGTTCCCCTCACTTAGAGGAGAAAGTGATTGGTGGAAATGCGGATCTAGATCTCCTCTCTCTTTTCCCTCAAGAACTAGCAAGAATCATTGGAGGGATTGAGAGTTAGCAAGCTCGAAGAAGGTCAACAATGGGGGCAAAAACGAGCTCAAGAGATGGGGAACCATTGGGGAAGAAGACCCCCTTAAATAGGTCCCCACAAATCTGCCCGTTATGTGCAGAAAACTGCAGGACCGGTACAACCGGTGCACGAACCGGTACAACCGGCCAAAGCAGAGGAAAAACCAACCTGGGAAAAGCTCTAAGCGGTACAACAGCCTGGGGAACCGGTAGTACCGGTTAAACCGGTCAACAACCGCCCAAGAACCGCTCCAAAACAGAAACTAGTCCGGTGGTAGAGCGGTACATGGCCGGTACAACCTCCGGACCAACTCTGGAGTGGTACAACCGCTCCAACCACCGGTCAACCGGTACAACCTCTCTACGGGGCGGTACAACCTCTCTATGTAAAACAGGCAATATTAAAACAGCCACAACTTTTGCATACGAGCTCCGAATTCGATGAAACCAAGTTTGTTGGAAAGCTAGCAACAAGGGCTAACACAATCTTGATAGAAATATCAATAAGAAGCAAATGAGAAAAGGCCCATAAGAAAATGGTGAGAACCCTTCCTTGGATAAGACCGGTAAAACCTCCAACACCGAAAACATCATAGAAGACGCATGCGAACTCCGTTTTCGATGAACTCAAGCTTGTCATCAAGATGACCATAAGCTCTAAGACTCACAAAGAGAACAAAACAAGAACAAAGAAACATGATGCAAGGATGCAATGGTTTGAGCTCTCTACTAACGATACGATCAAGCTACCAACTTGAGAGCCCCCCTTGATAGTATGACAAACGATCCTATAACCCGGTCTCCCAACTACCACCACGAGACCGGTAAAAGAGAAAACCTATCAAGGGCAAACCTTTGCCTTGCACATGGTCCACTTGAGCTGGATGATGACGATCTTGACTCCCTCAAGTTGGACCACCTTTCTTGATTGCGTTGCTTCGATGAAGGCTAGATGATTGCTCCCCCATAGTCCACTATGGGTGAGCGACTCTTCGGCACATCTTCACAAGTCCATAGACACCACAAAGGATGGAAAGATTCAAACTTGATTGCTCCCCCATACTCCATTATGGGTGAGCCACTCTTCGTGTTGCTCCACTTGAACTTGCACACAACAAACTTGATGACGATCACCACTTGATGTCATCCTCCATGGGTTGTATGGGATCTTCCTCTTGACGCAAGACCATGGAAACATACCTAACCCCACAAAGAACTCTCATGTAGACCATGGGTTAGTACACAAAGCGTAATGGACAATGCTTACCATACCATGGGAACACTTGGTCCCTCTCAGTACAACTTGTGCGCTTTGTGTGTTGATCAACTTGAATCACTCTCTGTACCTAGTCTAGATTAACCTTGAATCTTTCCAACTCTCTTCATTTGGATGATGTCTTGAAGGTAAACATGAATGATCACATAATCTTCTTCTTCAAGACATGCTTGCAATAAGCTCAACACTCACATGACCAATCTTTGGATAATTCCTTAATAGCACCTTGGTCAACTCATAAACTCCTTGAAACCAACACATGGACTTCAAGAAAAGCCTATGGACAAAACCTTCAAATATAACTCAAGGCAACCATTAGTCCATAGAGATTGTAATCAATTACCAAAACCAAACATGGGGGCATCGCATGTTCTTTCAATCTCCCCCATTTTGGTAATTGATGACAATCACTTTCAAGAGAGTTTATATAAGGAATTATCCATCACCATGCAATACAACAACCAATAGTGCATGCGAATGAGATGCAAATGATAAGGAACAAAACCAAAGCAAGAGGAGACAACTCTCTAAACTTCTCCACAAAACTCTCTAAAACTTCTCCCCCATTGGCATCGATTGCCAAAATGGCCTAAAAGCTTAGAAGGCCAATATAAAATGTGTTCCTCCATAAATTGTGTATTTCTCAACAGGAGAGTGGAATGCAATACACATATCCAATGGTAAATACTTGGAGGAAAACAAACCATATTGAGGCCCAAAGATTGCAAAAGGAAGATATGCCACAAAGACATAATCAAAGAGAGAAACAAGCAATCAAGCAATCAAAAGATACCAATTGAAGCAAGCTATCAAAAGATACCAATTGAACCAACTAGGCCAATGATCCTACGAGCCACATGAATAAAGGATATTATGATAAGAGCGGAGCAGTGTTCTAAAGAAACTAGACAAGCTCCCCATGATTTGTGCACATCAAGAATTTTTGTATTTGGATACAAAGTGCACAAAATAGGATCATAGCTCCCCCAAAATCAATAGAAACACACATCCAGTGTAGGTGAGCATATAGGAAACAAAACCTATCACTTGCAACAAGCACATGGTTGAGCAACATGTAAAAGAGGAATCTTAAGAATAGGCTCAACCAAAATGATGTGTGTGAGTCATGGCGAAGCACTTGAGAAGACTAAAATTAGGATGAGCATTAAGCATCAACATAGTCTTGAGAGAATGAGGCACACGGTGCAAGGCCTATCATTCCCACACACAATTGGCAAACGGGTTCACAAGCTTGCTAATAAGCAAAAGAGAACATATGCTTGTGACAACCCGTGGTGAAGATAGACGAGGGGAGGCTCATCAAGACGAGGGATACCAATTAAGATGGTAAAAGCCTCGTAAAGATAAGCAAGAGGAAAATAATCTTCATCACACAAGAGTGCATCAAGATGCAATGAGATACGACACGCACTCAAGGCAAAAGCTTTCACGGAGCCACCAAAGAAATAACATAAGAAAGACAAGGTGGACGTGAAAGAAAGGATATCAACTAGAGATGTAATTTCTCTCAAGTGTATAATGTTCTAGGTAGACGAAATCATGATGATATATATCTTCAAAGAAGGATGTACACCCGAAATAGTTACAACAAGAAGGAATGAGATAACCAAAAGGAAGTCATAAATATACCAATAAGATATTTGTTTGAAAGCATAGCACTTGGCTAGATATGGTCTCATTGTATATAAATGAAGTCCAAACACACATCCATCAAAGGCATCACAACTAGCAACAAGAGATCATCGTTGGGATGCTTTGAGAAAGGAAACAAGTATCACAAGATACGAAATGAATATCATGCCAAGGTGCAACCTACACAAGGTTGAATGCAAGAGGAGAAAGCATGAATAGATACTTGTTACCGAGATATCATTGGAAAGATGTAGTAGATACCAATTGAAGGTAGATAGTAGTTCATTGATCATACTAGCTTGACTCCAATATGCACATGGTGACAACACCTTCCTTGTGAGTGAGCCGAGCATCCAATGCATCTCCAAATGTTCCTAGAAGAACAACACAAACTAAACGATACCCAAACTCATTGGGACCAAATAGTTAGAAAAACCAATACATAGGACAAACTCCACATAAATATGTGCATATAGATATGAAAATGAATTTCATACACATCTCATCCGATTTGAGACTTGGTGGAGATCCCCTATATATTGAGTCAAAGAAAGAAAGCATGCCAAATAAAATACATGAAGTAAACATGCATGCTCAAGACTTTCAAAACCCGAAACCTAAAGAGAAAGAAATGCCAAGTGAAAAGGATACCAAATGGAGAAATCATCACTTGGAAGATATCATTAAAGATACATGAAGGAATGAGATATCCATTGATACACACTAAACTAAAGATGTCAAACTCCCAAAGAGAGGATGGTTCCAAACAAACCAAGCTCTCAACAAAGTTTCATGATGGCACAAAGTACCAAAAAGAAATGGCTTGCCTTCCACCAAAACACACTCGATAAGGATCACAAGAAGAGTGTTCTAAAGAAAATAGGATAGCTCCCCCACGAGTTGTGCATTATATAGGATTTGCATTTGAATACAAAATGCACAAGGTGGGATCACTACTTTCACTATATCTAGAAAACACTAGACAAGAACAAGAAATAAACAAGATCCACAAGTGGTAGGGAAGACACCGGGAGTTGACACAAACCTTGGCAAGAGAAAAGGAAAAACAAAAGCCAAAGTAAAGATGATCAACAAATTCTACCACACATAAGTGACTACCAATTGTCAAAAGACAAGAAGTATTTGGAAATAATTCCCGGTGGTAGATAGCAAGGATGTCCAACATCATCTTCACAACAAACACAAGCAAATTGCAACTTGTAGAGCTAACATGCCACCTAGGAACAAGATAATCTACAATATCAATTCTAGGTGACAATATCTCAAATGTACACATTTTCTAGGCTTGTAATATGCACTTAGCATATTACTCCCCCATAATGTGATACCAATAAGAACTTAACAAGAGGCAATAAGAGGAACAAACAAGAGATAATTAATGGACTATCTA
>LT934112.1:53502194-53550159 GCA_900231445.1 Triticum turgidum subsp. durum | reverse complement strand
GAAACACACATCCAGTGTAGGTGAGCATATAGGAAACAAAACCTATCACTTGCAACAAGCACATGGTTGAGCAACATGTAAAAGAGGAATCTTAAGAATAGGCTCAACCAAAATGATGTGTGTGAGTCATGGCGAAGCACTTGAGAAGACTAAAATTAGGATGAGCATTAAGCATCAACATAGTCTTGAGAGAATGAGGCACACGGTGCAAGGCCTATCATTCCCACACACAATTGGCAAACGGGTTCACAAGCTTGCTAATAAGCAAAAGAGAACATATGCTTGTGACAACCCGTGGTGAAGATAGACGAGGGGAGGCTCATCAAGACGAGGGATACCAATTAAGATGGTAAAAGCCTCGTAAAGATAAGCAAGAGGAAAATAATCTTCATCACACAAGAGTGCATCAAGATGCAATGAGATACGACACGCACTCAAGGCAAAAGCTTTCACGGAGCCACCAAAGAAATAACATAAGAAAGACAAGGTGGACGTGAAAGAAAGGATATCAACTAGAGATGTAATTTCTCTCAAGTGTATAATGTTCTAGGTAGACGAAATCATGATGATATATATCTTCAAAGAAGGATGTACACCCGAAATAGTTACAACAAGAAGGAATGAGATAACCAAAAGGAAGTCATAAATATACCAATAAGATATTTGTTTGAAAGCATAGCACTTGGCTAGATATGGTCTCATTGTATATAAATGAAGTCCAAACACACATCCATCAAAGGCATCACAACTAGCAACAAGAGATCATCGTTGGGATGCTTTGAGAAAGGAAACAAGTATCACAAGATACGAAATGAATATCATGCCAAGGTGCAACCTACACAAGGTTGAATGCAAGAGGAGAAAGCATGAATAGATACTTGTTACCGAGATATCATTGGAAAGATGTAGTAGATACCAATTGAAGGTAGATAGTAGTTCATTGATCATCCTAGCTTGACTCCAATATGCACATGGTGACAACACCTTCCTTGTGAGTGAGCCGAGCATCCAATGCATCTCCAAATGTTCCTAGAAGAACAACACAAACTAAACGATACCCAAACTCATTGGGACCAAATAGTTAGAAAAACCAATACATAGGACAAACTCCACATAAATATGTGCATATAGATATGAAAATGAATTTCATACACATCTCATCTGATTTGAGACTTGGTGGAGATCCCCTATATATTGAGTCAAAGAAAGAAAGCATGCCAAATAAAATACATGAAGTAAACATGCATGCTCAAGACTTTCAAAACCCGAAACCTAAAGAGAAAGAAATGCCAAGTGAAAAGGATACCAAATGGAGAAATCATCACTTGGAAGATATCATTAAAGATACATGAAGGAATGAGATATCCATTGATACACACTAAACTAAAGATGTCAAACTCCCAAAGAGAGGATGGTTCCAAACAAACCAAGCTCTCAACAAAGTTTCATGATGGCACAAAGTACCAAAAAGAAATGGCTTGCCTTCCACCAAAACACACTCGATAAGGATCACAAGAAGAGTGTTCTAAAGAAAATAGGATAGCTCCCCCACGAGTTGTGCATTATATAGGATTTGCATTTGAATACAAAATGCACAAGGTGGGATCACTACTTTCACTATATCTAGAAAACACTAGACAAGAACAAGAAATAAACAAGATCCACAAGTGGTAGGGAAGACACCGGGAGTTGACACAAACCTTGGCAAGAGAAAAGGAAAAACAAAAGCCAAAGTAAAGATGATCAACAAATTCTACCACACATAAGTGACTACCAATTGTCAAAAGACAAGAAGTATTTGGAAATAATTCCCGGTGGTAGATAGCAAGGATGTCCAACATCATCTTCACAACAAACACAAGCAAATTGCAACTTGTAGAGCTAACATGCCACCTAGGAACAAGATAATCTACAATATCAATTCTAGGTGACAATATCTCAAATGTACACATTTTCTAGGCTTGTAATATGCACTTAGCATATTACTCCCCCATAATGTGATACCAATAAGAACTTAACAAGAGGCAATAAGAGGAACAAACAAGAGATAATTAATGGACTATCTATAATTTGAATTTCTCATGAGAGATATACCACCTAGCGACTAGATCATCTTGAAATATCAATACTAGATGGTATTCCTCATGTACACACATTTATAGGATTGTGAGGTGCACAAAGAACATCACTCCCCCAAAATGGGATGTTCCATTAATCTCTCACACGAGCCAACTAGGAAACAAACAAGAAGCATAAAGGCTCAACGCACGACACACACGTACATGGTGTGCAAACCAACACCCGCATACTTGATTGCTCAAGATAAGCAAGTTGGAATCACAACATATACCAACACATGCAAGGAACAAAACCAAAACATGCAAGGGAGCAAGTAACTTTCAATGTAAGCAATTTTAAGTACAAGTTACCGCAAGGAGGCACATTGGATATAAGATATAAACTTGATGATTCAGTTGACTTGGCTTGAGACAATAAGAGTGATGAAGTCCCCTTAATTCTTCATAAAGTAGCCAAGTCTCCAATGCCCTCCAACAACACCTATTGATCAAGTTTGAGCTAGTTGGTCCCCAACCAAGTTGGGTCCTAAGAGGTTAGTCACAATAGGCTTGGCTACCCAAATGGTTCTTTGCTTCAAACCACTTTGAGTACCAACAAACTTGGCAACCACATTGCCAACCTTATCCTTCCCAAGGGAATAGACGTCATCAATAATAATTGGGTTGGATAAGTTACCACTAGTGCATGAAGAAGCGAGGTGACCTTTCTCACGGCATAGGTAGCAACGTCTACTCTTCACTTTCTTCTCACTTGATTTCTCAGCTTGAGAAGCATTAACTTGAGTCTTCTTGGGACGAGGCCTTTCTTCAACTTGAGGCTGAGCATGTGATTGAACTTGTGCCCTCTTCCCTTGTTGCTTGACACTAATGGCCTTCTTCTTCAATGGGCAAGATCTAACATGATGCCCTTCTACTTTGCACTTGAAGCAAACAATCTTGGCCGAATTCTTGACTTGTTCTTGGCCCTTCTTTTTGTTCATCCTGGACTTCTTCTTCTTATTGGAGTTGAATCCAAGTCCACCTTTGTCATTGGGGGATTTTTGCACACTCAAGATATTGTTGAGTGTGGATTTCCCTTCATGACACTTTTCCAAGTCTTTCTTCAAAGAAGTGACTTGGGCCTTGAGCTCTTTGATTTCCTCTACACGGTTAGTCTCAACACAAGTACTAGAGGAAGTATAAGCTTCATCGTTAGAGCAACAAGGCAAGGAGAGCAATTCATCACAAGATGTACCAACATTGTGAGTAGATGAATTACCAGGACTAGCACATGGCAATATACTATTTTGACTAGAAGTAGTGCTAGTACCCACATGAGGCTCACTAGATGTTACCTTAGCAATCATGGCCTCATGAGCTATCTTTAGCACACTATGGGATACTAGAAGATCATCATGAGAGCTTGAGAGCTTTTCATGACTTTCTTCCAATTTCCCATAATTGCTAGATAGCACCTCAAGTTGAGCCCGTAGCTCAACATTCTCCTTCAAAATGGCTGCTTCACAAGTAATAGAATTAGTAGCACAAGCATCATCATTAACAACAAGAGGAGAAGGCAACTTGGCAAGCTCTGTTAAATAAGAAGCTTCAAGTTGGGCATGAGACTCGGTGAGTTTGATGAGCTCACCCTTGATGACCCTTGAGCCATTTTCGAGGTGCTCAAAATCCTCAAGGAGTCTAGCATGAGAGACTTCAAGCTTAGCATTTTTAGATTTGAAATCATTGGCCACCTCAAGAGCTCTATCATGAGATTCCCTCACTCTAGATAATTCTAGAGCAAAAGTCTCCTCGAGAGATTCGGAGGTCGTTTGTTCATGTTCAAGAGCTTGAGATAGCTCCGCGATCTCATTTGCGTAATCACGCCCATGAGCTTCCATTTTCTCAATGGTGACCTCATGCTCCTATAGATGAAATTCCAACTCCTCAATGTATTTCTTGCCATAAATGGCAATGGACATTATTTCCATGAAGTTGGAACGAGCAATTTTATTTTTATGAAGAGCTTTAAAAATCATTTCCCCCTTAGTTTTTAAGGAGGCAACATTATCATTCTCTTCATCATTATCCTCATCATTATTAGCATCAACATCATCATCAAGAGACATATTGGGGTACAAAGTAGGAGATACCTTTGACGCCTTAGCCATAAGGCAAAAAGCAATAGATGATGATGTAGGATCCCTTGAGGCACCATTAAACACCACATCTTGTTCCATGGAATGTTTGGTTTCCTCTACATTGTTAGCACAACAATTCGAGGAAATAGATGCATTTTTATCATGGCAATAAGACATAGCAAGCATATCATCATGAGATTTAGTCAAGCAATTTCTACATGATATGCAAGGACTATCAACACAAGCATGTGAAACATTTGGAGTGCTCTAAGTGTTAAAGCCCAAAGAAGGAGCATTGCAATAATATAGTGATGAAGGATCATCCACAATAAGCATACTATCATCATTGCAATGACCAACACTACTCACCATATCATTACCTTGTGGCAAACCACATGTAGGTGAAGTAGAAGAAGTCGAGAAGACTATACGACCGGAGGTGGAGGGAGAACAATCATCCTCA
The DNA here is from genome assembly GCA_900231445.1 of Triticum turgidum subsp. durum. Taxonomy (NCBI): domain Eukaryota; kingdom Viridiplantae; phylum Streptophyta; class Magnoliopsida; order Poales; family Poaceae; genus Triticum; species Triticum turgidum. The sequence continues at coordinate 53,545,501 of LT934112.1, read as the reverse complement.
CAAATCTTGGACACGCCATATTTATCTTGAAGCTTTGTCCACAACTCATGAGCATCCCGGAACGGCATGAGTTCAAATATGACTACATTGCTCAAAGCATCGAAAAGCACATTAGAAGCTTGAGCATTGAGATAAGAGTTTTTCTCATCCTCTAAAGATAATCTTTGGGGATCCTTTGGAGGATAAAAAACCCATATCTACAATTCGCTCTAAATTTGGGTTCATGACCCTAAAGTGATTAAGCATGCGAATTACCCAAACATCAAAATTTGTGCCATCGAAACTAAGAGTGTCAGAGAATCCTAATCCCCTAGTTGACATCTTTACTCTCTAGGCGGTTAAGCCTAACAAAGAGAGACGAGGCTCTAATACCAACTGAAAGATCATGGATGTCGCCTAGAGGGGGGGTGAATAGGCGCTTTAAAATAATTACGGTTTAGGCTTGAACAAATGCGGAATAAACCTAGCGGTTAATTTATCAAGCACAAAACCTAAAACAACTAGGCTCACCTATGTGCACCAACAACTTATGCTAAGCAATATAAGCAACTATGTGATAGCAAGATATATGACAAAGAACAATATGGCTATCACAAACTAAAGTACATAAGTAAAGGGCTCGGGTAAGAGATAACCGAGGCACGCGGAGATGACGATGTATCCCGAAGTTCACACCCTTGCGGATGCTAATCTCCGTTTGGAGCGGTGTGGAGGCACAATGCTCCCCAAGAAGCCACTAGGGCCACCGTAATCTCCTCACGCCCTCGCACAATGCAAGATGCCGTGATTCCACTAAGGGACCCTTTAGGGCGGTCACCAAACCCGTACAAATGGCAACCCTTGGGGGCGGTCACCGAACCCATACACTTTGGCAACCCTTGGGGGCGGTCACCGGTACCCGTCAAATTGCTCGGGGCGATCTCCACAACCTAATTGGAGACCCCGACGCTTGCCCGGAGCTTTACACCACAATGATTGAGCTCCGAACACCACCAACCGTCTAGGGCGCCCAAGCACCCAAGATGAACAAGCTCAAGGGCACCAAGCACCCAAGAGTAATAAGCTTCTCAACTTGTAACTTCCACGTATCACGTGGATAACTCAAACCGATGCACCAAATGCAATGGCAAGGGCACACGGAGTGCCCAAGTCCTTCTCTCCCAAATCCCACCAAAGCAACTAATGCTAGGGAGGAAAATGAGAGGAAGAACGAAAGAAGAACACGAAGAACTCCAAGATCTAGATCCAAGGGGTTCCCTTCACTTAGAGGAGAAAGTGATTGGTGGAAATGTGGATCTAGATCTCCTCTCTCTTTTCCCTCAAGAACTAGCAAGAATCATTGGAGGGATTAAAAGTTAGCAAGCTCGAAGAAGGTCAACAATGGGGGCAAAAACGAGCTCAAGAGATGGGGAACCATTGAGGAAGAAGACCCCCTTAAATAGGTCCCCACGAATCTGCCCGTTATGTGCAGAAAACTGCAGGACCGGTACAACCAGTGCACGAACCGGTACAACCGGCCAAAGCAGAGGAAAAACCAACCTAGGAAAAGCTCTAAGCGGTACAACACCCTGGGGAACCGGTAGTACCGGTTAAACTGGTTAAACCGGTCAACAACCGCCCAAGAACCGCTCCAAAACAGAAACTAGTCCGGCGGTAGAGCGGTACATGGCCGGTACAACCTCCGGACCAACTCCGGAGCGGTACAACCGCTCCAAACACCGGTTGTACCGGTCAATCGGTACAACCTCTCTACGGGGCGGTACAACGTCTCTATGTAAAACAGGCAATATCAAAACAACCACAACTTTCGCATACGAGCTCCGAATTCGATGAAACCAAGTTTGTTGGAAAGCTAGCAACAAGGGCTAACAGAATCTTGATAGAAATATCAATAATAAGCAAATGAGAAAAGGCCCATAAGAAAATGGTGAGAACCCTTCCTTGGATAAGACCGGTAAAACCTCCAACACCGAAAACATCATAGAAGACGCATGTGAACTCCGTTTTTGATGAACTCAAGCTTGTCATCAAGATGATCATAAGCTCTAAGACTCACAAAGAGAACCAAACAAGAACAAAGAAACATGATGCAAGGATGCAATGGTTTGAGCTCTCTACTAACTATACGATCAAGCTACCAACTTGAGAGCCCCCCTTGATAGTACGACAAACGATCCTATAACCCGGTCTCCCAACTACCACCACGAGACCAGTAAAAGAGAAAACCTATCAAGGGCAAACCTTTGCCTTGCACATGGTCCACTTGAGCTAGATGATGATGATCTTGACTCCCTCAAGTTGGACCACCTTTCTTGATTGCGTTGGCTCGATGAAGGCTAGATGATTGCTCCCCCATAGTCCACTATGGGTGAGCGACTCTTCGGCACATCTTCACAAGTCCATAGACACCACAAAGGATGGAAAGATTCAAACTTGATTGCTCCCCCATACTCCATTATGGGTGAGCCACTCTTCGTGTTGCTCCACTTGAACTTGCACACAACAAACTTGATGACGATCACCACTTGATGTCATCCTCCATGGGTTGTATGGGATCTTCCTCTTGACGCAAGACCATGGAAACATACCTAACCCCACAAAGAACTCTCATGTAGACCATGGGTTAGTACACAAAGCGTAATGGACAATGCTTACCATACCATGGGAACACTTGGTCCCTCTCAGTACAACTTGTGCGCTTTGTGTGTTGATCAACTTGAATCACTCTCTGTACGTAGTCTAGATTAACCTTGAATCTTTCCAACTCTCCTCATTTGGATGATGACTTGAAGGTAAACATGAATGATCACAGAATCTTCTTCTTCAAGACATGCTTGCAATAAGCTCAACACTCACATGACCAATCTTTGGATAATTCCTTAATAGCACCTTGGTCAACTCATAAACTCCTTGAAACCAACACATGGACTTCAAGAAAAGCCTATGGACAAAACCTTCAAATATAACTCAAGGCAACCATTAGTCAATAGAGATTGTCATCAATTACCGAAACCAAACATGGGGGCATCGCATGTTCTTTCAATATGATCTTCCACCAAGTAAACTAATTAGCATCAACTATAAGGAGTAATCAACACTACTAGCAACCTGCAGGTACCAATTTGTGGTTTTGATACAAGATTGGATACAAGAGATAAACTAGGGTTTTGAGAGGAGATGGTGCTGGTGAAGATATTAATGGAGATTGACCCCCTCCCGATGAGAGGATCGTTGGTGATGACGTTGGTGATGATTTCCCCCTCCCGAAGAGAAGTGTCCCCGGCAGAATAGCTCTGCCAGAGCCCTAGATTGATTTCGCCAAGGTTCCGCCTCGTGGCAGCGGAGTTTCGTCCCGTAAGCTTGCCCACAATTTTTTTCAGGGTAAAAGTGATGATATAGCAGAAGATGGACGCTGCAGGCCCACCAGGGGGCCCAGGAGATAGGGGCGCGCCCTCCTGTCTCCTGGATAGGGTGTGGGCCCCCTGGCCTTTTTCTTTCACTCAGAAATTCTTATTAAATCTAAAAAGTTGTTTCATGGAGTTTCAGGACTTTTGGAGCTATGCAGAATAGGTTTCCAACGTTTGCTCCTTTTCCAGCCAGAATTCTAGCTGCCGACAGTCCCCCTCTTCATGGTAAACCATGTAAAATAAGAGAGAATAGCCATAAGTATTGAGATATAATGTGTAATAACAGCCCACAATGCAATAAATATTGATATAAAAGCATGATGCAAGATGGACGTATCATACAGTAAGTAAACCGACTCCAAAACAATTCTAATGGCAATTTTTATCCGTTTTGGAATATTTAAGAATTTGGAAAGAAAGAATTAGTCCGGGAAGGACACGAGGCCTCCACAAGGGTGGAGGGCGTGCCCACCCTTCCTAGGCATGCCCCCCTATCTCGTGGCCACCTCGTGTGCCTCCCGGACTCCGTTTTCTTGCACGTTATGTATTTTGGTCAGTAAAAATTCATTATATAATCTCCTGAAGGCTTTGCCCATCGTATTATGAAATTATCTTATGTTTTCGTTCCGAGCTGTTTCTATTATAGATTTAGAGCAATACGTCGTCTCAGGATTCGGAAGGGGAGAGCTATGTGGCTGATTACCTTGCAGACCCTAAGGTCTACGGGGACTTGGAGCATGGTGGCTGGACCACTGAAGAAGAGGAAGACTATGAGCCTAATGGAAAGGAGGAGACGAGTTCATACGAAGACGAAGCCCCATTACCTCAACCTGGGGACATGCATGTGGAGTTTAGAAAGTCAAGCCACCCTGATAGAGCAAAGGAGCCAAAGATCGAGTTTATCCCTTTTCGTCTCTTGCAGGAAAATAAAAAGGAATTGTGCAAAAGAGTATTAAGTCTTGAGCAGGAGATCGAGGACCTAAAAGAGCAAAATACTATACTCAAGCGTAAATTGAGGAAGAAGCCTACATCATGAACAACTCCTACTTCACCACCTCCTAGGACATAATCACATGAGTATGGGCACACCCCTTGGCAACTGCCAAGCTTGGGGGAGGTGCCTCGGTATCGTATCACTATCACACTCCTATCTTTACTATTTTATTTAGTTCGTTCCTTTTAGTAGTATCTTGATCTAGTAGATTGAAGTTTTAGTATCAAGTAGTTTTGAGTTTCGCTTTGTGATCTCTTTATGTAATCGAGTCTGTGAGCTATCTATAATAAAGATTAGTGTTGAGTCAAGGGCTTTGCTATCTTGCTATGATCTTGAGAAAGTAGAAAGAATAAAAAGAATAAAGAGTTCATATTGATCTTATGGATAGTAATGACTTCACACATAGAAAGTATGAGGCATAAAAGTTGTTGAGAGTTAACAAACATAGTTTTGGTCATCGTTGCAATTAATAGGAAGTAATAAGGAAAGAGAGGTTCCACATACAAATATACTATCTTGTACATCTTTTATGATTGTGAAGCACTCATTAAGTATGACATGCTAAAAGAGTTGATGTTGGACAAGGAAGACAACGTAATGGTTTATGTTTTCTCACATCTCAGTTAAAGTATATTGTCATTGACCTTCCAAACATGTTGAGCTTGCCTTTCCCCCTCATGCTAGCCAAATTCCTTGCACCAAGTAGAGATACTACTTGTGCTTCCAATTATCCCTAAACCCAGTTTTTGCCATGAGAGTCCACCATACCTACCTATGGATTGAGTAAGATCCTTCAAGTAAGTTGTCATGTTGCAAGCAATAAAAATTGCTCTCTAAATATGTATGACTTATTAGTGCAGAGAAAATAAGCTTTATACGATCTTGTTATAGAAGCAATAAAAGTGACGGACTGCATAATAAAGGTCCATATACAAGTGGCAATATAAAGTGACGTTCTTTTGCATTAAGATTTTATGCATCCAACCATAAAAGGACATGACAACCTCTTCTTCCCTCCGCGAAGGGCCTATCTTTTACTTTATGTTTTTACTTTATGCTTGAGTCGAGGTGATCTTCACCTTTCCCTTTTTCATTTTATCCTTTGGCAAGTTCCTCGTGCTTGAAAGATCTTGATATATATATCCAACTGGATGTAAGTTAGCATGAATTATTATTGTTGACATCACCCAAAGGTGAATATGTTGGGAGGCAACACAATAATCCCCTATATTTCTCATGTCCGGTTGAAAGTCTATAACCACAAGTACTGTGTGAGTGTTAGCAATTTTAGAAGACTACATAATAGTTGAGTATGTGGGCTTGCTGAAAAGCTCTATTCTTGACTCTTTCTGATGTTATGATAAATTGCAATTGCTTCAATGACTGAGATTATAGTTTGTTAGTTCTCAATGAAATTTCTGAACCATACTTGACATTGTGAATTGATTGTTACTTGAACATAAGAAATCATATGATAAAATCTATTTATGTTGCTTCTATAAGAATGATAATGATGCCCTAATTTTTGTATTTTATTTTTACCGACACCTCTATCTCTAAACATGTGGACATATTTTTCGATATCGGCTTCCGCTTGAGGACAAGCGAGGTCTAAGCTTGGGGGAGTTGATACGTCCATTTTGCATCATGCTTCTATATCAATATTTATTGCATTATGGGCTGTTATTACACATAATATCTCAATACTTGTGGCTATTCTCTCTTATATTACAAGGTTTACCATGAAGAGGGGGAATGCCGGCAACTGGAATTCTAGCTGGAAAAGGAGAAAATATTGGAAACCTATTCTGCACAGCTCCAAAAATCTTGAAACTCCACGGAAGTCAGTTTTGGAATTAATAATAATTATTGAGCGAAGAAAACACCAGAGTGGGCCCACACCCTAGCCAAGAGGGTGGGGGCGCGCCCACCCCTACTGGGCGTGCCCCCTGTCTCCTGGGCCCCCTGGTGGCCATCCGGTGCCCATCTTCTGCTATATGAAGGCTTTCACCCTGGAAAAAATCAAAGGCAGACTTACGGGACCGAACTCCGCCGCCACGAGGCGGAACCTTGGTGGAACCAATCTAGAGCTCCAGCAGAGCTGTTCTGCCAGGGAAACTTCCCTCCGGGAGGGGGAAATCATCACCATCGTCCTCACCAACGATCCTCTCATCGGGAGGGGGTCAATCTCCATCAACATCTTCACCAGCACCATCTCCTCTCAAAACCCTAGTTCATCTCTTGTATCCGATCTTGTATCAAAACCACAAATTGGTACTTGTGGGTTGCTAGTAGTGTTGATTACTCCTTGTAGTTGATGCTAATTGGTTTACTTGGTGGAAGATCATATGTTCAGATCCTTAATGCATATAATTACTCCTCTGATTATGAACATGAATATGCTTTGTGAGTAGTTACGTTTGTTCCTGAGGACATGGGTGAAGTCTTGCTATTAGTAGTCATGTGAATTTGGTATTCGTTCGATATTTTGATGAGATCTATGTTGTCTCTCCTCTATTGGTGTTATGTGAACATCGACTACATGACACTTCACCATTATTTGGGCCTAGAGGAAGGCATTGGGAAGTAATAAGTAGATGATGGGTTTCTAGAGTGACAGAAGCTTAAACCCTAGTTTATGCGTTGCTTCGTAAGGGGCTGATTTGGATCCATATGTCTAATGTTGTGGTTAGGTTTACCTTAATACTTCTTTTGTAGTTGTGGATGCTTGCAATAGGGGTTAATCATAAGTGGGATGCTTGTCCAAGTAAGGGAAGTACCCAAGCACCGGTCCACCCACATATCAAATTATCAAAGTATCGAACGCGAATCATATGAGCGTGATGAAAACTAGCTTGAAGATAATTCACATGTGTCCTCGGGAGCTCTTTTCTCATTATAAAAAAGGATTGGGCTACCTTGCTGCACTTTATTTACTTTCATTGCTTGTTACTCGTTACCATTTATCTTATCACAAAACTATTTGTTACCTAAAAATTTAGTGCTTGCAGAGAAAACCTTACTGAAAACCGCTTGTCATTTCCTTCTTCTCCTTGTTGGGTTCGACACTCTTACTTATCGAAAGGACTACGATAGATCCCCTATACTTGTGGGTCATCACATAACGCGGGTCACCCAACGGTCGTTGAAGCCCTTTCGGAGCAAAACTTCCCGAAGGAAGGGCCAGTGGACAGTGTCATAGGCCTTGTGAAAGTCGAGCTTAAGGAACACCGATCGGTGGTTTTTGGATCGGACTTCATGGAGGACTTCGTGAAAGACCAACACCCCATCCAAAATAAACCGGCCTTGAATGAAAGAGGATTGGTTGGGGTGGGTGATAGAGTATGCTAGAAGGGTCACCCTATTGGCGTACCCTTTAGCCAGGATCCTGAAGATCACGTTAATCACCATGATCGGGCAGAACTGGAGAATGTCCGAGGCCCCGGGAACCTTTGGGGTGAGGGTAATGATGCCATAGTTCAGACGCCCAAGGTCCATTGTCCTAGGGAAGAACTCGTCAAAGAGGGCCATGACCTCCGGTTTGATGGTTTGCCAGAATGTTTTGAAAAATGAGACTGGCAATCCATCCGGGCCCAGAGCGAGGGACCTCCTCCTCCGAGAAAGGTGCCACCAAGGCGGCGTTGGCCTCGGCGGAAACAAGCTGGGTACCCGACCAGGTATCAGGGGCCAGCGCGGCCTCACCCTGAGGGGTGGGGGTTAAAAGGGCTTTATAAAAGCCATCTACGTGGGCTCGGATGTCCGAGGGGCGAACAAGCTGAGTATCGCCTTCCCATAGGGAGAGGATGGAGTTGCAACTGCGTCGGCCGTTAGCGATCGCCTGGAAGTAGGCCATGTTGGCGTCACCCTGAAGCACCCACCGTCGGGTGCCGCGCAGCCGCCAGTAGGCCTCCTCGTTAGTGTAGATGACCGAGAGCTGGTCCTCGAGATCATATCTCAGCATCCAATCGTCCAGAGAAATCCCGGACGAGTCAGCACAGGCGTCCAGGACCTGGATGGCTCTCAGGTTCTTGCGATCACGGATATCACAGCCGAGGTTTGCCCCCCACCCCTTCATAAATTGGCAGGCCAGCTTGGCGCAAAACTGCCAAGAGTCCACCGCGGACATGGCGTGGTGAGGCGAATCGCACGCGGCGGTCAATTTAGCCGCAGCGGCCTTGCGGAAACCGACCTAGTTGAGCCAGAAGAGCTCAAACCGGAACCGAGGGGGGATGGGGGGCGCTCATCCGAAGAGGAGAGGAGGAGAGGGACATGGTCAGAGCCGATCTGGGTAATAGCCTGCACCGAGGCCAGGGGCATCTGAGTTCCCAGTCCGGAGAGACTAAGACGCGGTCCAGAATGAATTGTGTCGGGTTAGCCTGGCGGTTAGTCCAAGTGAACCGGGCCCCCGTTCGCTCGAGCTCAAGGAGGCCAAGCTCCGCGATGCAGTCGTTAAACATATGCATCGGAGGGAGGTTAACCCGGTCATTATTCTTCTCATCCCGGGAGCGGATGAGGTTAAAATCTCCTCCCACGACCACTAGGAGGGAGGACGTGGAGATTGCTACGTCTTGAGCTTGTGTTGGTTTTCCTTGAAGAGAAAAGGGTTATGCAGCAATAGTAGCGTAAGTATTTCCCTCAGTTTTTTAGAACCAAGGTATCAATCCAGTAGGAGGCTCCTCAAAAGTCCCACGCACCTACACAAACAAACAAAGAACTCGCAACCAACGCAATAAAAGGGTTGTCAATCCCTTCATGGCCACTTGCGAAAGTGAGATCTAATAGAGATAGTATGATAAGATAAATATATTTTTGGTATTTTATAATATAGATGCAAAAAGTAAAGATGCAAATAAAAGTAGATTGGAAGCAAATATGATAAGAGATAGACCCGGGGGCCATAGGTTTCACTAGTGGCTTCTCTCAAGATAGCATAAGTATTACGGTGGGTGAACAAATTACTGTCGAACAATTGATAGAAAAGCGAATAGTTATGAGATTATCTAGGCATGATCATGTATATAGGCATCACGTCCGCAACAAGTAGACCGACTCCTGCCTGCATCTACTACTATTACTCCACACATCGACCGACTCCTGCCTGCATCTAGAGTATTAAGTTCATAAGAACAGAGTAACGCATTAAGCAAGATGACATGATGTCGAGGGATAAACTCAAGCAATATTATATAAACCCCATATTTTTATCCTCGATGGCAACAATACAATACGTGCCTTGCTGCCCCTGCTGTCACTGGGAAAGGACACCGCAAGATTGAACCCAAAGCTAAGCACTTCTCCCATGGCAAGAAAGATCAATCTAGTAGGCTAAACCAAACTGATAATTCGAAGAGACTTGCAAAGATAACTCAATCATACATAAAAGAATTCAGAGGAGATTCAAATAGTATTCATAGATAAACTTGATCATAAACCCACAATTCATCGGATCTCGACAAACACACCGGCAAAAGAGTTTACATCGAATAGATCTCCACAGGAGAAGGGGAGAACATTGTATTGAGATCCAAAAAAAGAGAAGAAGCCATCTAGCTAATAACTATGGACCCGAAGGTCTATGGTAAACTACTCACAACTCATCAGAGGGGCAAGGATGTTGATGTAGAAGGCCTCCGTCGTCGATTCCCCCTCCGGCAGAATGTCGGCGAAGGCTCCAAGATGGGATCTCGCGGATACAGAAGGTTACGGTGGTGGAAATTGTGTTTCGTTGGCTCCCTGGATGTTTTCGGGGTATGTAGGCTTATATAGGACGAAGAATTACGTCGGTGGCCGCCAGAGGGTCCCACAAGATAGGGGGCGCGCCCTATAGGGGAGCGCGCCCTCCTATCTCGTGGAGGCCTCGGCTGCTTCTTGAATTGCACTCCAGGTCATCTGGATCACGTTTGTTCCCAAAATCACGCTCCCGAAGGTTTCATTCCGTTTGGACTCCGTTTGATATTCCTTTTCTTCGAAAACTGAAATAGGCAAAAAAAAGCAATACGGGCTGGGCCTCCGGTTAGTAGGTTAGTCCCAAAAATGATATAAATGTGTAAAATATAGCCCATAAACATCGAAAAGGGGTAATATAATAGCATGGAACAATAAAAAATTATAGATACGTTGGAGACGTATCAAGCATCCCCAAGCTTAATTCCTGCTAATCCTCGAGTAGGTAAATGATAAAAAAGAAATTTTTAATGTGGAATGCTACCTAGCATAATTCTCAATGTAATTTTATTTATTGTGGCATGAATGTTCAGATCCAAATGATACAAAATAAAAGTTCATATTAACATGAAAATGGTGATACTTCAAGCATACTAATCAAAGTAATCATGTCTTCTCAAAATAACATGGCCAAAGAAAGTTATCCCTACAAAATCATATAGTCTGGTTGTTGCTCTATCTTCATCACATAAAGTATTTTGCACAACCCCGATGACAAGCCAAGCAATTGATTCATACTTTAATAATCTCAAACTCTTTCAACTTTCACGCAATACATGAGCGTGAGCCATGGACATAGCACTATATGTGGAGTAGAATGGTGGTTGTGGAGAAGACAAAAAAGGAGAAGATAGTCTCACATCAACTAGGCGTATCAACGGGCTATGGAGATGCCCACTAAAAGATATCAATGTGAGTGAGTAGGGATTGCCATGCAACGGATGCACTAGAGTTATAAATATATGAAATCTCAACAAAAGAAACTAAGTGGGTGTGCATCCAACTCGCATGATCATGAAGACCTAGGGCATTTTGAGGAAGCCCATCATTGGAATATACAAGCAAGTTCTATAATGAAAAATTCTCACTAGTATATGAAAGTGACAACATATGAGACTCTCTAACATGAAGATCATGGTGCTACTTTGAAGCACAAGTGTGGAAAAAGAGATAGTAGCATTGTTCCTTCTCTCTTTTTCTCTCATTTCATTTTTTCTTTCTTTTTTTCTTTGGCCTTTTTTTGGCCTTTCTGTTTTTTTTCTCTTTTTTTATAAAGTCCGAAGTCTCATCCCGACTTGTGGGGGAATCATAGTCTTCATCATCCTTTCCTCACTAGGACAGTGCTCTAATAATGAAGATCATCACACTTTTATGGATTTACAACTTAAAGCTAGAACAAGATATGACTCTATATGAATGCCTCCGGCGGTGTACCAGGATATGCAATGAATCAAGAGCGACATGTATGAAAATTATGAAGGTGGCCTTGCCATAAATACAATGTCAACTACATGACCATGCAAAGAGCAATATGACAAAAGTAATGCATGTCATATGAACGGAACGGTGAAAAGTTGCATGGCAATATATCTCGGAACGGCTATGGAAATGCCATGATAGGTAGGTATGGTGGCTGTTTTGAGGAAGGTATATGGTAGGTGTATGGTACCGGCGAAATTTGCGCGACACAAGAGAGGCTAGCAATGGTGGAAGGGTGAGGTGCGTATAATCCATGGACTCAGCATTAGTCAAAAGAACTCATGTAATTGTTGCAAAAATCTAGAAGTCATCAAAAACCAAAGCACTATGCGCATGCTCCTAGGGGGATAGATTGGTAGGAAAAGACCATCGCTCGTCCCCGACCGCCGCTCATAAGGAAGACACTCAATAAATAAAATTGTGCTCCAACTTCATCACAAAACGGTTCACCATACGTGCATGCTACGGGAATCACAACCCTCAACACAAGTAATTTTCATAATCACCTCAACTAGCATGACTTTAATATCACTATCTCCATATCTCAAAACAATTATCATGCATCATATTGATCATAGTATCCAATTCTTTTCTATGATAGTTTTTATTATACCCAACTTGGATGCTCATCATTCTAGGACCAACTTTGTAACCATAGCAAATACCATGCTATTCTAAAAGACTCTCAAAAATATATAGGTGAAGCATGAGATACTAGCAATTTCTTCAAAATTAAGTCACCACCGTGCTCTAAAAAATATAAGTGAAGCACTAGAGCAAAAACTATGAAGCTCAAAAGATATAAGTGAAGCACATAGAGTATTCTAGCAAATCCTAATCAAGTAGGCTTCTCCCAAAAGGTGTGTACAGCAAAGATGATTGTGGTAAACAAAAAGCAAAGACTAATATAATACATGACGCTCCAAGCAAAACACATATCATGTGTGGAATAAAAATATAGCTCCAAGTAAAGTTACCAATGAACGAAGACGAAAAAGGGGATGCCTTCCCGGGGCATCCCCAAGCTTAGGCTTTTGGATATCCTTGAATATCTTGGGTGCCATGGGCATCCCCAAGCTTAGGCTCTTTCCACTCCTTATTCCATAGTCCATAAAAGCTTTACCCAAAACTTGAAAGCTTCACAACACAAAACTCAACAGGAAATCTTATAAGCTCCGTTAGTGAAAGAAAACAAAACCACCACATAAGGTACTGTAATGAACTCATTCTTTATTTATTTTGGTGTTAAACCTACTATATTCCAACTTCTCTATGGTTTATAAACTATTTTACTAGCCATAGATGCATCAAAATAAGCAAACAACACACGAAAAACAGAATATGTCAAAAACAGAATAGTTTGTAGCAATCTGTAACTAACGCAAACTTCTGGAACTCTAAAAATCCGATCAAAATAGGAAGTCCTGGAAACATTATCAATTGATCAGCAGAAAAAAGAATCAACGCAAAATCATGTTTCTGTGATTTAACAAAACTAAATTTGTGCGCACAAAGTTTCTGTTTTTCAGCAGAATCACATCAACTATCATCATAGGTTATCCTATAGGTTCTACTTGGCACAAACACTAATTAAAAGATAAAAACACATCTAAACAGGAGGTAGATGCAAGATTTATTACTAAACAGGAACAAAAACAAAAAACACAAAGAAAAAATTGGGTTGCCTCCCAACTAGCGCTATCGTTTAACGCCCCTAACTAGGCATAAAAGCGAAGATAGATCTAAGTAGTGCCGTCTTTGGCACTCGGAGAGGAGGATCTCCTTTCTATGGCATTCATTCTTCTATTTAAGGTATGCACATGGCCATTGATGGAAGAATTAAGATTAAGCACGTTACGGAAGTTTGCATCTAAACTAGACTTCATCTCTTTAATAATTTCATTTTGATAAAAGCACAAGAGAGTAGTTGATTCAACCTTATCATTCATAGGATGCCACAATATGGTTTCATTTTTTCATAAGTATCTATAGCATCCCCTTCAAGAAAAACTTCTTCAAAAATAGAATCTAAAAGTTGTTTGAAAGAAGTGGGCAAGCCAACATAGAAACTTTTTAAGTAAACTTCAATTTGATATTGTGGCACATAGCTAGCCCGAACCCTTAATAACCTATCCCAAGCATCTTTTAAAGACTCATCAAGTAAATAGCGAAAAATTCCAGAGTCATCCTCATCAAAATTATTCAAGCTCTCATTGGTTACCCCAGTGGGTCTTTCTATAGCATCATTATTTATGAGCTTAGAGAGGATAGAGGGGTTATCCAAGGTACCAAAACCTAGGAAAGAGCCCTTAGATCTTTTTGATTCGGCCATGGCAACGAAAAGGCAAACGGAAGAGAGGAGGAGATTGGAAAAGAGAGGGCGAATAAAACGGCAAGGGTGAAGTGGGGGAGAGGAAAACGAGAGGCAAATGGCAAATAATGTAAATGCGAGGGAGATGAGTTTGTGATGGGTATTTGGTATGTCTTGACTTGAGCGAAGACCTTCCCGGCAACGGTGCCAGAAATCCTTCTTGCTACATCTTGAGCTTGTGTTGGTTTTCCTTGAAGAGGAAAGGGTGATCCAGCAATAGTAGCGTAACTATTTCCCTCAGTTTTTTAGAACCAAGGTATCAATCCAGTAGGAGGCTCCGCAAAAGTCCCACGCACCTACACAAACAAACAAAGAACTCGCAACCAACGCAATAAAAGGGTTGTCAATCCCTTCACGGCCACTTGCGAATGTGAGATCTAATAGAGATAGTATGATAAGATAAATATATTTTTGGTATTTTATAATATAGATGCAAAAAGTAAAGATGCAAATAAAAGTAGATTGGAAGCAAATATGATAAGAGATAGACCCGGGGGCCACAGGTTTCACTAGTGGCTTCTCTCAAGATAGCATAAGTATTACGGTGGGTGAACAAATTACTGTCGAGCAATTGATAGAAAAGCGAATAGTTATGAGATTATCTAGGCATGATCATGTATATAGGCATCACGTCCGCAACAAGTAGACCGACTCCTGCCTGCATCTACTACTATTACTCCACACATCGACCGACTCCTGCCTGCATCTACAGTATTAAGTTCATAAGAACAGAGTAACGCATTAAGCAATATGACATGATGTAGAGTCACCCCAGGCATAAAAACCGAAAACCGAAGACCGAAACCGAAAAGACTGAGATCGAACCCGAAAAGACCGAATTAGAATAGACCGAATAAAAAACGGTATGTGCAAATAGAAGACCGAACTAGTATCGGTCTGATCGGTCATGCTACGTTTAGGACCGAATAGCCCGTATAGACCGAATAATAATAGCCCATCCTAAGGCCCGTCCGGCCAGCCCAATGGTCACGCACTAGACCCAACTACAGAGTAGAGTACACAACCTTGCATCTTCGCATCCCGATTCAGAGAAACCACTCGCAGCCAATCTCTCGTTCTCCCACTACTAACCCTAGCCGCCGCCTGCTGCTTGCCTCGATGCGCGCCGCACGCCCCTGTATGAAGACCGGCGCCCGAGCGGCGGCCCTGGCCGGTGAAGACCGGCGCCCGAGTGGCGGCCTTGGCAGGTGAAGACGGGCGCCGCTAGCGGCGGCCCTCCCCTGACCGTGAAGACTGTCGCCCTGCGCCGCCACCAACCCCAACCTCCAATCGGTCGCTCCACCACCTATGACGCGGCCGTCCGCCGCCGGTGCTCCACCTCCTGACGACCAGTTCAACCACTACAGTTCTGCACCACTCACCACTACCCGTCCTCTTCCACACGGTTCGTCCGCCGCTAGTGCTCCACCTCCCGACGACCTGCCCACTTTCGGTTCTCCACATCGCAGCTGAAGGTGAGCTACCCCACCTCTCTGTAATCCTGTGAGCGCTCCTGCAGAATGTGTTTTGTAGGCAGTACATGCCCTATCTTTTTGTGTCAATGTTAGCACTTGGGGACAACAAATAGAACAATGTATTTGTGCTTGTTTTGTGTCAAATGTTAGCAGCTTCAATACTTCAATACTACATACACAGTAATGCATTTGTGCTTGTTTCCAGAAACTAGATATATACATGGTGTATATTTATGCCCTTGATTGTTTTGTGCTTGTTTCCAATGTTCTCTTTTTTATAGATGTTTTCTGAACATGATGAGGAACTGAATGAGAATGAAGATGCATTTATGAGTGTAGAGGTAGATGTAGAAGCAGCAGCTGCAGAAGCAGGAGACGAATCTGTCTTACATAGTAGTATTATTGACGATGAAGTTGCCGTCTTGCCAAACAAACAGTTGTCGAAGGTGCCAATCTAGAAGCTGCTCAAGATGGCAAGCCAATTGAAGCTGAATCATGAATCTTCTTACTTTGTGTCATATGAATCTTGTTACTTGCTCTCAAATGTAAACATGCTGGTACTTTGTTACTTGTTGTTGCATATAAACATGTATTGGTACTTTCTGCTCTCAAATATAAACATGTACTGGTACTGGAAGTAACATGAATATGAGTTGTACCAAATTAATTTGGTCTATTTGGTCGGGACCGAAGACCGAATAGTAAAGACCAAAGACCGAATAGTGAAGAACCGAAAAGACCGAAATAATTTTGGTCTTCAATTCTGGAAGACCGAATTATTGGAAGATCGAACTGAACAAACCGAAAAGACCGAATGCCCGGGGCTAATGTAGAGGGACAAACTCAAGCAATATGATATAAACCCCATCTTTTTATCCTTGATGGCAACAATACAATATGTGCCTTGCTACCCCTACTGTCACTGGGAAAGGACACCGCAAGATTGAACCCAAAGCTAAGCACTTCTCACATGGCAAGAAAGATCAATCTAGTAGTCCAAACCAAACTGATAATTCGAAGAGACTGGCAAAGATAACTCAATCATACATAAAAGAATTTAGAGGAGATTCAAATATTATTCATAGATAAACTTGATCATAAACCCACAATTCATCGAATCTCGACAAACACACCGCAAAAAGAGTTTACATCGAATAGATCTCCACAAGAGAGGGGGAGAACATTATATTGAGATCCAAAAAGAGAGAAGAAGCCATCTAGCTAATCACTATGGACCCGAAGGTCTGTGGTAAACTACTCACAACTCATCGGAGGGGCAAGGATGTTGATGTAGAAGCCCTCCATGGTCGATTCCCCCTCCGGCAGAACACCGGCGAAGGCTCCAAGATGGGATCTCGCGGATACAGAAGGTTACGGCAGTGGAAATTGTGTTCCGTTGGCTCCCTGGATGTTTTCGGGGTACGTAGGCTTATATAGGAGGAAGAAGTACGTCGGTGGCCGCCCGAGGGGCCCACAAGACAGGGGCGCGCCCTCCTATCTCGTGGAGGCCTCATCCGCTTCTTGACTTGCACTCCATGTCCTCTGGATCACGTTCGTTCCAAAAATCACGCTCCCGAAGGTTTCCTTCCGTTTGGACTCCGTTTGATATTCCTTTTCTTCTAAATACTGAAATAGGGGAAAAAAGCAATACGGGTTGGGCCTCCGGTTAGTAGGTTAGTCCCAAAAATGATATAAATGTGTAAAATAAAGCCCATAAACATCCAAAAGGGGTAATATAATAGCATGGAACAATAAAAAAATATAGATACATTGGAGACATGTCAGAGATCTTCTGCTGTAGCTCGGCGAGGAAGGTCGGCGAGCGGCGGTGGTCCGCCGGTCCGTAAACGATGATGACCTCCCATTTAAAGTTGAGCGCACGCTCGAAGATCTCCATACTAACGAAGAACTTGCCTCGATCCATGCCTCCCACCTCAAAGGTGGCATCCATAACACCTAAGAGGATCCCACCCGAGTGGCCATTGTTCCCACTAGAAGGGGGCCAATGCCAAGCAAACAGGTGGGGGCTAAGGCTGTCGAGTTCGGGGAGACAGAACTCCATGCGCATGGTTTCTTGGATGGCAATGATGTCGATGTGCTCGTCTTGGATGTACTCAACTAGCTGGCGACGGTGGCCATCATGGCCGAAGCCGTGGATGTTCCAGAAGAGGGCGCGCATCTAAACCTCCATTAAGGGGCTGCTTGACCCCAAGATGGTGGAAGCACTGAGAGCTCTAAGAACGGCAGTGCGGGAGCGAGTGCGACCATGAATCTCCTGGACTGGCGTCCCAGTGGGCTGGGGGGCCGGAGTGCGGAGGAGACGGGCCCGGGTCTCGGCGAGTTTCCCATCGAGAATCTTGCAGGCCTCGATAGCCGCAATCTGCTCCGGGGGGCCAACCTCTCCCCTGAAAACTACAGACGAGTCTAGGGCCACCTTGGCAAGGCGGCCGAGCGGGATGGCTTCGAGCGCGGAAAAAGAGCAACTGGAAGAACTGGAGGGGATGGCGGTCGCACCTGTCTCGAGGTTCTGGGCCGCAACCCGGATCTCAGGCTGCTCGGAGACGGACGGCGCCGGGAAGCCGGTCGGGCGATCCACGTCGAGCCGGGCGCTGCGGCGGGAGGCCGTCACCGGGGTCGACGAGGCCCGAGCCCGATGGACGTAGGACACCGACCGGGGCGGGTGGGAGGCGACGGGGGTGACCACCTAATCGGAGGCCACCAATAGCAGACGAGTTGGGGACGCAGGCGCCGGAGGAACCAGTAGGGTCCCAGACTCCGCCTGCGGAGAGGGCGTGTCCGGGGCCGGCGGGTCCGGGGCCGGCGCATCGACGACCGGGGTGGGGGAAGGAGCCAAGGGGGAAGGCGGGAGGCGGTGGCGCGTCCACCTCAGGGGGGTCCATCAGAGGGGGTCCGAGGGGTGGAGGCGCCGGCGTCGGCGAGGCCGGCAAAGATGCCAGCGCCGGGGACGGGGGGGTTGTGGCCACCACGGGGGGGCGCAGGGCGAGCGTGGTGAAGATGTCGGAAGGACGAGGAGGCTGACGCTGGAGATGTCGCAGAGCTCGGCCGAGGAGGAGGGGCAGGAGACAGGCAGCATGGCGGGGGCGGCCTCGGCGGAGGAGGCCAACCCACGCGACCATCCCGCACCCGCACGCCCACGCCTCGGAGGAGGGGAGGGGTCATGCGAGGTGGAGAGGTTGCGACCTGAGCGTTCGTCGTCGTGCTCCGGGTCCTCGCGGTGGGAGGGGCGCGGACGGCGGTAGTGGGAGTCGTCACGGTGGTCCGCACCACCCGCACCAAGGTGGCCATCAGTGAATTGACGAGGGCGGCCGATGTGGTTGGGAGGCTCGGGGTAGATCTTGAGGTCGAACCCCTGGTCGTTGAAGAATACCCGGACAGTGGCATGGACGGTGGAGGAGTTAAGGCACTTGACCTTGACACGGACCTCCTCCTCCTTGCGGAGAGAGAGCTCATCCACCACCACCACCTTGCCCAGGAGCTTGGACATACTATGGATCACCTTCTCAGAGCGGGTGATGTCGGGGAGGCCAGAAATGAGGATCCAAGTAGTATCCAACACGGCCACAGCCTTACGGTCCATCAGGGGCTCAGAGATGTTGACGACGAGCTTGTTGAGGGCGAGGGTGATGTCGTCGCTGCGGGTGCAAAGGCCCAGGCTAACAGCGTCGGGGAAGACCACGGTGAAGGAGTTGTCCGAGGTCGGGGTCACCTGCCAGTCCCAGACACGGCGGCAGAGGTGGTTGAGCTTGGCCTCGATCATCTCCGGAAAGGTGACGGAGATGGGGGGACGTCCTCGACCTCGATGTCGAAGAAGCTGAGACCCTCAATGTCGTGGCCGTACATCATGAGCTCCTACGATACCGGGCGATCCGGGCAGAGAGCCGCGGGATGGCCTGACTCCTTGCAGAGGTAGCACATCGGCGGGTTGGGGCACTCCACTTGGAAGTGGCCGGGATTGCCACAGTTGAAGCACGGAGGGGGGTTGCGAGGGACACCGGAGGCGGCCGCGGCCGAAGATGCGGGAGTCGGAGCCGCGGAGGAGAGGGGGCGGCCGGGACCCTTTCGTTTTTTCTTTTTGGCGCCTTGGCGGCCCCGAGCCGCCGCGCCACCATTGCCGGGAGGCAAGCTCGGCTGGACGCGGGGAGGCTGGTAGGGGCGAGGAGGGGCCACCCCGACAGCCACGGGGAGGGACCGGGAGGGCCACGACGACTGGCCGCGACGGCGAGCGGGAGACGGGGAGCGGGGGCGATCACGGCGGGCCTCCCGCGCGGGGGAGCGCCAGTCCACGACGCGCGTCGGGGAGCGTTGGCCGTCCCGAGGAGAGGCACGTCGGCCAAGAGAGCGGCGATCGCAGTCCGGGGAGCGCCGCTCCAAGCGCACTGGCGAGCGGCGGGACTCCCGGGCGGGTGAACGGCGGGAGGAAGGCCGGGAGGTGAGCTGTTGCGGGATTTCATCCTCACGGCGCAGCCCGTCCGGGGAGGAGCGGGGCGCCTCTCGGCGTTCGTCACGGCCGCGCTTGGGTCTCCCAGCATCGTCCCCCCAGTCCCGAACCATGGTTGTGATACGTCTCCAACGTATCTATACTTTTTGATTGTTCCATGATATTTTATTATCTATTTTGAATGATTATGGGCTTTATTATACACTTTTATATTACTTTTGGGACTAACCTATTAACCGAGGCCCAGCCCATATTGTTGTTTTATTGCCTGTTTCAGTATTTCAAAGAAAAGGAATATCAAACGGAGTACAAACGGAATGAAACCTTCGGCAGCGTGATTTTTGGAACGAACGTGATCCGGTAGACTTGGAGTACAAGCCAGGGAAGCTTCAAGGAGGCCAGGAGATAGGAGGGAGCGCCCACCCCCCTAGGCGAGGCCCCCTATCTTGTGGGCCCCTCGAGGCTCCCCCGACCGACTTCTTTCGCCTATATATACCCATATACCCTAAAACCATCGAATACAATGATAGATCGGGAGTTCCACCGCCGCAGGCCTTTGTAGCCACCAAAAACCTCTCGGAGGCCCGTTCCGGCACCCTGCCGGAGGGGGAATCCCTCACCGGTGGCCATCTTCATCATCCCGGCGCTCTCCATGATGAAGAGGGAGTAGTTCACCCTCGGGGCTGAGGGTATGTACCAGTAGCTATCTGTTTGATCTCTCTCTCGTGTTCACTACAAGAAATATGTCAACTAGTGACCTTTTGTCAGTGACCCTGGAAGAATTGGTCATAGATCTATGACCATTTGAGACCAATTGGTCAAAAGCTGTTCGGGGGGCTCCAAACCCTAAACCATTGCGACCATTTTGGTCAGAAAGGTCGTAATTTCCTTACACCAAATGGTCACAAAGCAAACAGGGCTGGCCGCTGCCTTATTTCTAGTTGTTAACGACCAAAATAGATGGTCATAGCCTTGTAGATTGTGGTTGGTTGTGATGACTAGGCGCCACCTCATCAGTTTTGCCTATGTGTCATGTCCATGTGGCAGTTTTTGCCCTAGGTTGTGAAGCAACCTATATTTCTGTCATTCCAAAAATTCCCAACAAAATCTCATAAATTGTTTGGATCATATCTTCATCAAATATGTCAAAAACCTTCCTTGCCTAGTTCAAAAATAACTCAACAATATTCATTTTCCTATTTTGTTCAAAGCAGCACTTTGTGAAGGAAGTACCACTTTGGCATGTCCAAATGGTATCCATTTTCTACAGTGCTTTCCTATGCCCAAATAACCATCCTCCACCAAATGCCAGCTCAATCCATTCATTATTTTGAGCCCAGCTTCAACATTCATATTTATGTCCAGTGTGGTAGTTTGTAAAGCAAGTACCACCTAAGCTCCTCCTTTTGAGCTGAAAATTTGTGAAGACGGTCTTCTTAGTAACTGATCATCCTCAGCCAAAACTCACGCCCATTAGCCATGTGCATTTCCCGTACCGCAAATCAAACACTTGGCTGCTTATTAATGTTTGAGCATCGATCGGTCTCCTCGTGAGAATCTTATGTTGTGATTTTCTTCCTAGCACCTACCTGGGGAGTGCCCAACCCACTAGACATGCCTAGGCCTCCCAGAACACATGGCAACACCACGGTCACGTGGTGACCACTCGGCGGGCATGCGAGCTTACGCGCTCTAGAGTTGGGGCCCTCGGCCACCGTCCAAACCTCGATGTATCGCCATCAAACCATGTATTTCTGATTAAATAGATACTTATTTACCTAGAAATGATTTTTGGAAAAAAATAAAGAGCAAACTATGAGGCAGCTGCAGTTCAAATTTGACCCGCTTCCACCTGAATCGACAGGAATTTGTCTTATTCACCAGAGGTGGATCAAAAAATTTGACACCCAACCATTTTCTCAATTGTGCATTATATATGGCCTACTATTTTATAAAATTGATTAGGTACAATTTTGCAACAATTATTTGGTAGTTCCTTCACAAAAAAAGCTCCTTTTGGGCACTCGGAAAATGAAAAATGAATTTTCCGTGCAAAGAAAATGAAAAATTCCTTAGGCAACATTGTTTGGAATTCCAAGATGCACCCTCGTGCACAATATGAGATCATTTGAACAAACTATCCCATGAATGTGGCCATAAGATTGATCATTTGGCTTGAAAGCCATGAATCTTCACGCATGATATCTCATTTCTGAGAACACTTTCTAAAAATAATTACCGTATTACAAGTTTATTATTTTTCCTGGAAACTTGGTCACATATAATAACACAATGCAAAGGTTTTCCAATATTTTGATTTTTTTTGAATTTTTTATGTCCGTTTCAAAATGCGGTCAAAACAGCGGGCTTGACCGTTCCTAGCTAGTGGTTGAATCTTGGAATTTTGTTGATGTTTCTATGATTAAATAGATACTTATGTACCTAGAAATGATTTTTGGAAAAAATAAAGAGCAAACTATGAGGCAGCTACAGTTCAAATTTGACCCGTTTTCAACTGAATCGACGGCAATTTGTCTTTTTCACCAGAGGTAGATCAAAACTTTTTTCACCCAACCATTTTGTCAATTGTGCATTATATATGGCCTAGTATTTTATAAAATTTATTTGGTCCATTTTTGCAACAATTATTTGGGAGGTCCTTCACAAAAAAACCTCCTTTTGGGCACTCGGAAAATAAAAAATGAAATTTCCGTTGAAAGAAAATGAAAACTTCCTTAGGCAACATTGTTTGGAATTCCAATATACACCCTTGTGAACAATATGAGATCATTTGAACAAACTATGCCATGAATGTGGCCATAAGATTGATCATTTGGCTTGAAAGCCATGAATCTTCACGCATGATATCTCATTTCTGAGAACACTTTTTAAAAATAATTATCATATTACAAGTTTATTATTTTTACTGGAAACTTGGTCACACATAATGACACAATCCGAAGGTTTCCCAATTTTCTGATTTTTTTTTAATTTTTTATGCCCGTTTCAAAATACGGTCAAAACGGCGGGCTTGACCGTTCCTAGCTAGTGGTTGAATCTTGGAATTTTTTTGGTGTTTCTATGATTAAATAGATACTTATTTACCTAGAAATGATTTTTGGAAAAAATAAAGAGCAAACTATGAGGCAGCTGCAGTTCAAATTTGACCCGTTTCCAACTAAATCGACGACAATTTGTCTTTTTCACCAAAGGTGGATCAAAACTTGTTTCGCCCAACCATTTTTTCAATTGTGCATTATATATGTCCTAGTATTTTATAAAATTGATTTGGTCCATTTTTGCAACAATTATTTGGTAGTCCCTTCACAAAAAAACCTTCTTTTGGGCACTCGGAAAATGAAAAATGAATTTTCCGTGCAAAGAAAATGAAAACTTCCTTAGGCAACATTTTTTTGAATTACAACATGTACCCTTGTGCACAATATGAGATCATTTGAACAAACTATGCCATGAATGTGGCCATAAGATTGATCATTTGGCTTGAAAGCCATGAATCTTCA
This sequence comes from Triticum turgidum subsp. durum, assembly GCA_900231445.1. NCBI lineage: Eukaryota > Viridiplantae > Streptophyta > Magnoliopsida > Poales > Poaceae > Triticum > Triticum turgidum. The sequence continues at coordinate 53,522,071 of LT934112.1, read as the reverse complement.
CGCATGATAGCTGATTTCTGAGAACACTTTTTTAAATAATTACCATATTACAAGTTTATTATTTTTCCTGATAACTTGGTCATATATAATGAAAGAAATGCGAAGGTTTTCAAATTTTTTGATTTTTTTTTTGAATTTTTTATGTTCGTTTCAAAATGCGGTCAAAACGGCGGGAATGACCGTTCCTAGCTAGTGGTTGAATCTTGGTATTTTTTGTGTTTCTCTGATTAAATAGATACTTATGTACCTAGAAATGATTTTTGTAAAAAATAAAGAGCAAACTACAAGGCAGCTACAGTTCAAATTTGACCCACTTCCAGCTGAATCGGCCAAAATTTGTCTTTTTCACGAGAGGTGGATAAAAACTTTTGACACCCAACCATTTGGTCAATTGTGCATTATATATGGCCTATTATTTTATACAAATGATTAGGTCCAAATTTGCAACAAATATTTGCTAGGTCCTTCACAAAAAAACTCATTTTGGACACTCGAAAATTAGAAAATGAATTTTCTGTGCAAAGAAGATGAAAGCTCTATTTTGCAATATTTTTTGTCATTTTAATATGCACACTTATGCAAAAATACGAGATCATTTTGACAAACTATGCCTTTGTTATGTTTAGGAAAATCAGAGTGGATTGGATGGACCAATGAGATGCGAGGAACGGCCTTCACGTGGATAACCAAATTGGACACAATCTGAGCCATCCGTGGCGCACCCATCCAACGGTGGAGCTTCTCCCGAGAAAAAAAAAACCTAACTCACCCACCCACCCTCCCCTCGAGCCTCCAGATCTGGTCCATCAACCGTTGACCCACTCTTTCCCCCTCCCCTCGACCCCCAGATCCCACTTCGTCCTCGCTCTCTGTCGATCCCCTGCATTCCAGCCGCCGCCGCCGCTCGCCTCCATCCTCTCCCCAACCCCGTTCGGCCTCCACTCCACTCCACCGCTGGCGCCAACCCAACCACCACTACCCTGCCCCCTCCTTTCCCCTCACCCAAGAATGATAGGGGGAGAGAGAGCCGACGGTCAGATCCACTCCCCAGCTGCTGCGGCCCTCCACCGCGTCTCGCCCGCCAAGGACCGGGCGAGGAGCTCGCCGGCCGTCGTCGAGGTAAGCGCACGCCCGGCTCCTCCCACCCGTCATGCCAGGGCATTTGCTCTTGCCCCTCGCCCAGATCTGACCCTGAGCTATGGTTTTGTGGCCGAAGATGTCGTCCGAGGCGGCGAAGCTGATGGTGCCGGAGTCGGTCCTCCTCAAGAGGAAGCGGGAGGAGATCTGGGCCAACTCCTCTCCCCCAACCTCCCAACCTCATCCCCGCCGTCACGTCAGCACCTCCGCCATGGTTGGTTGGTTGTATGCCCTCCTCAACCAGGCAGCACAGCGACATAGGACCCCTCCGGTGACCAACCATGGAGATTTTCCTAGGGTTTCGGTCGGCGCGTCTCCGGCTGGCATTCTCCGGCGAGCCTACAGCTTCTCCGATGACCCACATGGTACGCCCTCCTCCTCCAGCCCCTCGACTCCCCTATCCTGCTCTTCCTCTTATTCCCTTTCCTCATCTTATTTTTCTGGATCTACTGATCTGATTCTTGTGGTTGGTTTGTGCAGGCCATCACCATCACCATGGAAGGTGCTAGCTTCGGCTGTGATTCAAGGAGATGAGCCCGGCGTGGCGGTGGCTGGTGGGGCGGACGCAGGACTCCAAGCCCTTCTTCTTCACATTCGCGACGGCTACAGCGTCATGCAGCTCACCAGCTCCCGCAACGACAAGCTCGAGGCCCACCTTCGCTCCAACGCCCGACCGAAGACCACCATGCATGCCTTCCCCTCCCCCTCTCCCTCCCCCCTCATCGTTTACCAGATCGCGTGTCGTGCTTGATTTGATTTGTCCAGGCGAGTAGAAGAAATGTCACCGGAAAGGGGATCGATATGATTTTGAGCCCCTAGTCGTTTAGCAGAATCTATGCCTTGCTTGATTTGAACATAATCTGGTAGTCCCTGCTCTGGATTGTAGTAACTCGTCGTTACAGTATATGAATCAATTACTTTTAGTAGTATTTTCCATTTGAACAAGCTACCGTTATCCGAAACATATGGACTGGTCAATTGCTTCTGTTGTGTAGTTGAATGGATTGGATATAAGGGATGATTTTACAAACTGTAATCATGAATACTTGTATAGAAACTTGCACGACCATCTTGCTTAATTTTGTGATATTCCTCCATACTAGGAGCTAATCAGCCGCACTGTTATTCAGCTTTCATTGGCAGTTTTAATTTCACTGAAATCATCTTTACTTTTCTATGCTCATGTTCAAGCCTGGTAGTATATTTTTTTCCAAATGGTCTGTTTACTTGATTTATCTGTTATTTGATTTTGCTCCATCAGCTTTCCTGATGTCCTTCTACATATATATGTTGGTTGTAATCTTCTTGAAGAATGCAAGTACTTGATATTCCATTCTGTTCTTGTAGGTGAATGGAACTTGCGTTGTTGGTAGAACTCCGTTGAGGACTTCTACCCATGTTGAAGAGCATGTTCTGTGGTATCCAAGAGTAGCTAGCTTTTGTACTGACAGAGCGGTCTATTTGTAGATCCCAATATTTATGATTGTGTGGATCTGGGTGAAGTTTAAAGTTCCTGGGTATGCAAGATTCGATGGTTAAACTGGTTGATGTGATGTGAATGAGTGTATGGAAACTGGTTGTTGTGATGTGAATGAGTGTATGTATTTTCACGTGTTTTGTTCTGTATAGCATATTGTAATAAACTTATTTTAGCTGTTATTTGAAGGTTTTCATATGCTTTCTCTCTTCTGTTTGTTTGATATATACATATATATTGCTTATTAATAAGCTGTGAAAAATCTGACTTTTGGGACCCATCTGTAAACTGGAGCTGGGGAAAAAAGCTGGAAATAAAAAATAAATTGACTGCAAAATGTTGTGCGCTAGAAAATAAAAAGGCCAAATTGTAAGCCAGGCCCAGATAGCTAACCAAAATTAACATAAAATACATATATTAAAAGGGCTTGCCTAAAAAAATACATGGGCCCAATTACTGGGTCAGACCCATGTAGCTAATAAAAGCACATGAGAAAAATACATTAAAAAGGCCGAATTGTTGGGCTAGGCCCATGTAGAAAACCGAATTGGACCGGGCTGAATCTTGTGCCACATCAGCTTGCCACGCTGGATGCCTATGTGGCCTGGGGAGGTTGCTACTGACCAAAACGCCACAGTAGGAATATTTTGGTCGTAAACGTCCACGACCTTCTCACAGAGAAGGTCGCTATAGTCAGTTTACGACCCTCAGCTTTTGACCTTCTGTTTTTTGTCACAAAAAGGTCGCAAATGAAAAACTATGACCTTTCAGTGACCAATAGTGGAGGTCACAAGATAGCATATTTCTTGTAGTGGTTCTCTCTATGGCACGATCTTGATGTATCGCGAGCTTTGCTATTATAGTTGGATCTTATGATGTTTCTCCCCCTCTACGCTCTTGTGATGAATTGAGTTTTCCTCCTGAAGTTATCTTATCGGATTGAGTCTTTAAGGATTTGAGAACACTTGATTTATGTCTTGTTGTGCTTATCTGTGGTGACAATGGGATATCACGTGATCCACTTGATGTATGTTTTGGTGATCAACTTACGGGTTCCGCCCATGAATCTATGCATAGGGGTTGGTACACGTTTTCGTCTTGACTTTCCGGTAGAAACTTTGGGGTACTCTTTGAAGTACTTTGTGTTGGTTGAATAGATGAATTTGAGATTGTGTGATGCATATCGTATAATCATGCCCACGGATACTTGAGGTGACAATGGAGTATCTAGGTGACATTAGGGTTTTGGTTGATTTGTGTCTTAATGTGTTATTCTAGTATGAACTCTATGATAAATTGAACGGAAAGAATAGCTTCATGTTATTTTACTACGGACTCTTGAATAGATAGAACAGAAAGAATAACTTTAAGGTGGTATCTTACCATACCATAATCTCTTCGTTTGTTCTCCGCTATTAGTGGATTTGGAGTGACTCATTGTTGCATGTTGAGGGATAATTATATGATCTAATTATGTTATTATTGTTAAGAGAACTTGCACTAGTGAAAATATGAACCCTATGCCTTGTTTCCTACTATTGCAATACCGTTTACGCTCACATTTATCATTAGTTACCTTGCTGTTTTTATATTTTCAGATTACAAATACCTATATCTACCATCCATATTGTACTTGTATCACCATCTCTTCGCCGAACTAGTGCACCTATACAATTTACCATTGTATTGGGTGTGTTGGGGACACAAGAGACTCTTTTATTTGGTTGCAGGGTTGCTTGAGAGAGACCATCTTCATCCTACGCCTCCCACGGATTGATAAACCTTAGGTCATCCACTTGAGGGAAATTTTCTACTGTCCTACAAACCTCTGCACTTGGAGGCCCAACAACGTCTACAAGAAGAAGGTTGTGTAGTAGACATCATGCTCCAGGGAGGGGAGGGGACGCCAGAGCCGGCGACGGAGAGGCAGCCGAACCCGCGGGGAGGGGAGGGGATGGGTCGGGGCGGCGGGAAGGGAGCGCAGGGGAGGAAGGGGGATGGACCGGAAACCCTAGTGGTGCCCAGATATGCGGCATGGGTGGGCCCGCAGCCACCTGCGACCGCGACCCAAGCCCACCTACAGGCGCAGAGGCCCACACAGGCTGGCCCATGGGAGGGCCCAGCAGTGGTGGACGGGCCAGCCCCTGCATGGAGCCCACACGAGGGGGTAGGGTTTCCCCAGCGCCACCGTCGGCGCCGCGGCCGGGGCAAGGCAGGGCGGGCATGGCCGGAGGGGGGCACGAGAGGGAGTCGGCGAGCGGGGGAGAGGCGTGCCAAAGGAGGAGATGAAGGGGCGGAACGGCGAACAGCGCGACAGGACCAAAGACAGCGGTGGCCAGGCGATTGTCGAGCTCGCGGCCGGGCCCGAGGGGGCACCAGCGCGCCAAGACAGTCGGGCGGCGCCCCGGTCAGCGCGGCCGGCGACTCCCCATCCCTGGGGCCGGCGGCGGCGGCGGCGGCCCGACCCAAAGGTCGCCCCTTTGCTCCCCGGCGACTGAGGCGAAGTCAGCGGCCGGTGCCGGCGCCGGGTAGATGGGCGGGCGGCCGAACTCCCACCCCCGGGAGTAAGGCCACCGGCGCCATCCGGCCGACGAGCGCGGGCAGGAGCGGGAGGGGGAACGCGGTCGCGGCACACGACGGGGCGGCCAACCTCGACGTCGGCGGCCTCCGCAAGGTCAGCCCATATGACCCGCGCAGGGGCAGGGGCGACGGGGAGCGTGACGGGGTGGCGGGCGGCAGAGCCACGGTGGGGAGGGCGGGGGAGGGAGGCGCAGCCGAGGAGGAGGGCGGATGCGGCGAGGCAGGGGGAGGCACTGCGTCGGACGCGTCACCGGCTCCGGCCAACGACCGAAAACCAGGTTTTCATCCGGATCCGTCCCAAGGAATTAACCCGACAACCTGTTCTATGTTCTCCTGAACGGCCATCATTGTGATAGAAACTTCATTTTGAAAATCTCTTTCATCCGTCTGATTATTGTTAAACCTCTTGACAGCAATACGTAACCCACTTGGGAGCGCCCCCTATACATTCGACCACGTTGAGAAGTTACTAATCAACGAGATAGCATTTGCTTAGTATGCAAGGAGATTGGAGTTTAATCATACGTACCAAGTAAACCTTTGAAAATCCACCGTCACCAATTAAAGATTCATCGGAGAAATCATTTGTTATCTGCTTGAGAAGCGGCAACGACAGCTTCATTGGCTCTGCACTTGTATCGCGTACGATGTGTTCCAGTGCATCTAGCTCCGCCTCCCCGAACCCGTCTCCGTCCACATCTGAGTACGCGCGCAAGAAGCTTTCTAGCAATCACTAGCTTATACTCTCTCCATCTCAAAATATAAGAATGTTTTTAACACTAGCATAGTATCAAGAATGTTCTTATATTTTGGGACAGAGGAAGTACTTATGTGCTACGTATATGAATATGCATTTGGCTGCGAGCTTCTCGTTTCTTCGTTGCTGCGCAAAGCAAATCAAGCAGCACATATGTAGGTATAGCTAAGTACTCATCCAGCTGGAGATATCGTATCAAGTATCAACACGATTTAGAGGGAGAGGAGAGCAGCTAGCTAGAGCACATCTCAATTACTGACCTGGAGATCAAAGCAAGCAAAGGGTGAACGGAGTCCCTGCAGAACTGGGATTGCTTCGAGCTGGTCGATGATGCTCAGCAAAGCAAAAGCATTGAGCAAAGGGAAATGAGTAGAACCAGATCTGGATGGGCCGAATAAATGCTTCCTTTTTTTTTTCGGGGAGAATATATGCTTCCTTGGTTGCTAGCTCTACCAAAGGCACGCACAATCGCCATCGGCTTAATAAATGACTGGTCGGGTGGGTGACCGAGGGAGCTCGCATTTTGCATTTTGAGCTGAATTTATTTATTTATTTTGTAATTGAAAAATCAAATTAGTTAGCCTACACCTTTGGGTTTTAGACAAAAATAATAAACTATTGTAATACTCCCTCCATTTCTTTTTATTCTGCATATAAGGTTTGGTCAAAGTCAAGCTTCGTAAAGTTTGACCAACTTTATATTAAAAAATATCATCATTCACAATATGAAATAAGTATTATCAGATGCACCATGAAATGTATTTTCGTACTATATAATTTTAATATTATAGATGTTCACATTTTTTCATATAAATTTGGTCAAACATCATGTAGTTTGACTTTGACCAAATTTTATACGCGGAGTAAAAAGAAACGGAGGGAGTAAGAGAGAAACCCTTGCGGCTTTTTAATTAAAACAAGAGAAAAGTGTGAGTCACACACGTCCGAGGATCAAACCCGCGTCGGCTATGGGACACACTAGTTGTTCACTTTCTGGCTTTTTTCGTGGCACGGATTAACCTGATTTTTTTTTTTTTGCACACACAATCATCTCCACTTTGTGGCTCTTTTGTAACATATATACTCAGGAAAACTAGACTTCAATTATCACAAGAAATCCGGTCGGTTCCTTTGTCTCACTTGAGGAAACAGGATTTAATAGTACATCACATGTTTGTTTGATTATTTTTGATGAGATATATTTTCTCAGGTACGTCTAGGTGTGTGTGTAGCCAAGCAACAAGTGCCCACCTCTCCACCACCACATGTGCTCACACGTGTGGGCGTTCACCATCTCGAACGCACGCAATGATCACCGTTGGGTATTTTGTGCACGAATCTTGGCACAGTCCGGTCGTTTTTCTGCGCCACGTAGGACGAGGCGCATGTGCGGTGTGCGAGACAGCTCGCCCGCACGTTGGTTGCCCTCCCGCGGTCAGCGGTTGCCACCCGGGGGCGTGCGGTGGAACTGCTATGCGCCCGCACGCCACGCGCCGACCGTGGTTGTCATCAAACACGTCGCGCACCTCTCCCCCCTCTCCCCCACGGTGCCATTTACTCACCCCCCGCAGTTACTGGCACAACCCAGTTCGCTTTTCAAACCATTGGAGGAGAAGACGAGGAGAGAAGGCGACGGCGGAGGCGGAAGAATCGACGGTGTTCGCGGCCGTCGGTGATGCTCGCCGGAACGGAGCGGCTTCGGCGGAGCGCCTGCCGATTTGAAGGTAATGCTCGCTCCAACTCTCACAATCCCTTCCTGCATTTTCCCCCATTCCCTCCCTGTTCGATTCCTCGCTTGAGATTCGTAGAGATTCAGGCGATTTGGCGATGCGTCGGCGTTCCCGTCGGCGGCGGAGTCCTGTGCTAGCCGTTTCCGGTGGCACTGGGCAGTTTCGTGGACGCCGCGGCGGCGGCCTCATCGGGGTGGTTATGCCTGTCCAGAGACACACACTAGTTGTGACTTGGGATTGGGCAGGTGTCTTCCGATTTGTTAGTTGCGCATTGGTTCGAATTGATGTTTGCAATCAGTTCGGGGAAGAACTTTGAGGTTGAATTTGAAGTCATTGTAGTTGTCATTCAACCCTAGATCTAGTTAGTTGTTTTTGAAACAGCAGTATGAGGCAAACGTGGTAGTTTGATTAACTATCATGACTGTATGGCAACTAACTTAATGAATGAATGTGATAATTGCCACAAACGTGCTTTCCCATGTGGCAACTAACTTACTGAAATGACTGTGATAGTTGCCATAAACAACCTTTCCCATGCGGCAACCAAATTATTAAATGACTTTGATAGTTGCCACACGCACGCTCTTCCATGTGGCAACTAATTTGCTAAATTACTGTGACAGCAGCCACAAACATGCTGTTTCATTCTGGCAACTATTTTTTCCTGAATGATTTTTGATAGTTGCCACACTGTATGAATGGTAAAGGATAGTAAATCGGTAGTCAATGCAGTTTCAGCAACCAACTGCACTGGACGGCAACTAATGTGCACATCAACTGTGCCTGTTGCCACATGGATAGTATATTCTTTGTGGCAAATAGAATGTGAACACACTGTGTCTGTTGCCATACCGTAGACAGGACAATGTGGCAAATTGGCTGCATAACATGGCAACCAATTTTGCATATCAATTGTATCAGATGCCATACATATGCTTTCCATGTGGCAATTTTCTGTCTGACCACATCATGTCTGTTGCCATGTTACAGTCAGTTCAATATGGCAAATTCATTGTACTGCCGACGCATTTTTTGTGTTTTTGCCACAATGACATGTGATATGTGAACACACTGTGGCAATTTTCAGGTTCTTGATTAAATGTTTTTCATCGCTTTTTTTGTATTACGTGCTGCATTTTAATATGGCAATTTCAACCTAGCACATTTTTGCCGCTGAACACATGGCATTTCATTGGTGTATTTTAGGACAGGGTGTGAGCTGCCACATCTTAGTTTTCATTGGTGTATCGTACTATCTTCGGCTAACATGGCAACTTCAACATTTTGTTTTCAAGTGCATTTACGATCTGTACACTTTTTTTTAAATGCAACCAATGTGCTTACTTGCCACGTTTATGTTTTCAACAATCACAGGAGGGGCGCGTGTGTGTTCAAAGTGGGCTTTACCCTTAGTTGAGAGATTACTTAAGAAAAATAAGCTCCCGTATGTTGGAGAGCGTGATGTTGAGACAATTTATGATTCTTGTCAAAAGGCTAAAAGCCATCAATTACCTTATCCAATTTCTACCAGTGTTTCTACCAAGCCTTTACAACTTGTTTTCTCTCATGTGTGGGGGCCTACCCCCTCCTCTGTTGGTAGACACACATATTATGTGAGCTTCATAGATGACTATAGCAAGTTTTCATGGATCTATCTTCTTAAGAAAAGATCAGATGTGCTTCAAGTGTTTATGAATTTGGAAGCTCTTGTTGAGCGCCTATTTGATTGCAAAATCCTGGCTCTCCAATCTGATTGGGGAGGGGAGTACGAGAAGCTAAACTCGTTTTTTCAGAAAATTGGCATATCTCATCACGTGTCATGTCCTCATGCTCATCAACAGAATGGGTCTGCTGAACGCAAACACAGACTGTCACATCCCTAGCTTCTGGTAATGCACTAGGCTAGACCTCATGTGAGCATCATGTTTTATTTCAAATGAAATTTGAATTGAGGAATTTTCAAAGCCTCAGAAACCTTCTAAAAATGATCAACATTAAAATCTCCTCAAAGAAGTCCAAGAAAATGCTCCTTTTAGTCTCTGAAAATATTGCAAAGAGGTAAAACTCAAAACAATATTTTTGGTATCTCAGAGTTAATTATTTTGGGCCTTTGAATTAAATAAATAGCTATTTGCATTGGATATATATTTGATATATAAATAATATATGTCCAATAATTACTGGAACATTTTATGTGGTTTGGTATATTTTAGTTCTAGCCACATAATTATTTTCAGGATTTTATAAAATGGTTTAGTATTTATTCCTAAACCAAAACAAAACAGAACAAAATAGAAAACAATAAATAAAAGACAGAGGAGAGAAATCTCACCTGGACCTACCTGGCAGCCCACCTAGCTGGCCCAGCTGGTGGCCTAGCCCACCAAGGCCCATGCCAGTCATCCTCTACCTCTGCCAGTAGGCAGAGGAGGGAGACAGCGCACGCGCGCGCCGTGGCGACACGCCACCTCCCTGCCTGCCTGCATCCCACGCCACCGCGGCGCCTGAACCGCCTCCCCGGCCTCCCCTCGACCCCTGGACACCGCACTCTCCCCTCTTCGCTCCTCTCTCGCCGTTCCCCACCACAGCCGAGCGCGCCCATCGCCGCCGACGCCGTTTACCGGGGCCACAGCCACCCCCCTCGCTCCCTCTATGCATCCCTGAGCTCCGCCCTGACCCCGTGGAGCTACACACGCGACACACGCGGCCAGAGGAGGCCGCAGTCGACCGGAGCGTCGTCGTCTTCATCTCCGGTGCCCGGAGATCGCCGTCGTCAATTCGCCGTTGCAGAGGCTTCCCCGAGCCCACCGAGCTTCTCTCTCGACCCCTCGTGAGCCCCTGTCCATTTCCCCTCCCTCCCCGTGCCGTCCGCGCCTTCTAACCACCCCGGCTGTCGGAGCCGACAGTTCCTCGCCGCCGGCGATGACACAGACGGGGCTAGAGCCACCGTAGCTAACCCCCGAGCACGGCAACGTGCTCAGCACCCTTCCAGGAGCCGAGCGCGCCCACCCGTGCGACCTGCCGTGCCCCCTAGCGCCAACCCCGACCTCGCCGTGCTCCGGCCGCCGCCCCGCTCGCCGCCGTCGCCAAATCCGACCTCCCCAGCACGAACGGATGCCACGATTCGATGCGCGCACACACCAGCTACGCGTAGAGCCCCTCAGTCTCCGATTTGGTCGTCGGAGGAGGAATTCCGACCCCCTCCGCCGTCTCTGGCTCCGCCGGCGACGAGCCGCGGGTCAACTCCGGCGAGTTGACCGGGGTTTGACCCCCCTGACGTGTGGGCCCAGGCGCCTGCTTGATTAGTGTTAGATTAGTTAGCGCTAATTAACTTAGCTAATTAGATAGGCCACTGACATGCGGGCCCCGCCCGGCTAACTAAGTTAGTTAGGGCTAACTAACTTGGTTAGTTGACTGGGTCACTGACCAGTGGACCCCACTAGTCAGGTTTGACCTGGTCGATGCCTTTGACCTGCTGACGTCACCCCGGCGTCATGCTGACACAATATTCCTTTTCTGGAATTTAGTTTATTTTATAAATAATCAGGAAATTCCAGAAAATAGCTAAAACTTCAATAAATCATAGAAAATTAACCGTAACTCCAAATTAAATAAATTATATATGAAAAATTATCAGAAAAATTCAAGGAATCCATCTGTACCATTTTCATGCATGTTTGAACAATGGGTGTCCTCTGTTTTGGACAAAACCAATAAAGGGCATTTAAATAATCACATATGGAGTTTGAATTTGAATCTTGTATTCAAACCAACCCCATTTAACTTGTTGCTAGTTGCATTAGCTCAAAACACATTCATATTGCCATGTCATAGCATGCATCATTTTGTGCATTGCATTGATTGTGTTTTTCTGTGTTGCCGGTATTTGTCCCCTCTCGATAGACGCGATACCGATGATGTGATCGTTGACACTGATGAAGACTCAATGTTATCTTCAGAAGTGCCAGGCAAGCAAAACCCCCTTGTTCATTCCGATACAATCCCACTCTCTCGCTCCTGCTCTCTTTTACTGCATTAGGACAACAACGATTCATCTGTTACCTGCTGCGGTAGCTGAACCCCTTTATCCTTTGCATGACCTGTCATTGCCACAGTAAATAGATGAAACCGACTAGCATGAGTAGGAGTTGTTTGAGCCCTGTTGTGCCTACTCATTCATGCTTGTTTGTCACGCCTGCTACTGCTTAGAGTTGAGTCAGGTCTGATTCATCCGGGATGAATCAGAGGTGTGTGAACATGTCCTACTGTGTGTGAGCTAAGTGTGTGAATACGATTTGGTAAAGGTAGCGGTGAGAGGCCATGTAGGAGTACATGGTGGGTTGTCTCATTGCAGCCGTCCTCAGGAACTGAGTTCTGTGTTTGTGATCCATGATTCAGCTACTACCATGCATTGGGCCCTGAAATATGACCCCGCTCGACTTCTTATTCACCCTAGTCCTCTGTCCAGGAGTTGCAAGTAGTTTCTGGTGTTTGTAGCTTACTGGAGGCCGTGGACAACGCTGACCGTAGGGGTGGGCTGTGATGCGGTAGGTATGTGGCACGGTGTACCGGATGCCCGTTTGGTATCTCGGGAACCCTGTTCACATCGTTTGGGGCTGTGAGCGAAACTCCGGCCGGATCTCCTCATGGATGGAACCCGAATAGGCGATAAACCTGGACTAGAGACTTGAGTGTTTAGGTAGGTCGTGGTCTACACCCACGTCGGCTTTCGCTTGAAGTCTGCCGAGCACATGTCGTGTGCAGACGCTAAGTGGTGGAAACATGTATGAAGAAGTACACCCCTGTAGGGTTAACATCATCTATTCGAATAGCCGTGTCCGCGGAAAAGGACTTCTGGGTTGCTTATATCAGTTCATAGACAAGTGAAAGTGGATACCCTAAAATACGCAAGATAAGCGTGAGTGCTATGGATGGTGTTCTCGTAGGGAGACGGGAGCGGTTCCATAGTGGTGTATTGATATGGTGAATATGTGGACTCGTGTGTGCCACCTCAAAAGAGTTACATTGCAGTCGTAGTTTAGGATAGCCACCGAGTCAAAGCTGGCTTGCTGCAGTTAAACCCCACCATCCCCTTTGTTGATAATGATGCATATGTAGTTAGTTCTGATGTAAGTCTTGCTGGGTACATTTGTACTCACGTTTTCCTATTTTATGTTTTTGCAGAGAGACTTCGGTCTCACTAGTAGTTCCGCGTGGACTTCGACGTTTAGCTTGTTACCTCAGCTACGATCTTGTGCCCTCGGCAGGATTTGGTAGATAGTCAGGCTTCTCAGCCTTTTTCATTTATAGATGTATGTACCCAGACATGATAGCTTCCGCTTGTGCTTTGACTTGTATGCTCTGAGTGTTGGGTCATGAGACCCATGTTTGTAATATCTCGCTCCTCGGAGCCTATTGATTAAATACTTGAGTCGTAGAGTCATGTTGTGATGCCATGTTGTATTTGCACATATCGAGCATATTGTGTGTATGTTATTGAAATGCTTGGTATGTGTGGGATCTGACCATCTAGTTGTTTATCTTTAGTAGCCTCTCTTACCGGGAAATGTCTCCTAGTGTTTCCATTGAGCCTTGGTAGCTTGCTACTGCTCCGGAACACTTAGGATGGCCGGCATGTGTCCTTCTTCGTTCCTGTGTCTGTCCCTTCGGGGAAATGTCACGCGATGAATACCGGAGTCCTGTTAGCCCGCTACAGCCCGGTTCACCGGAGTCCTGCTAGCCCAGTGCTACAGCCTGGATTCACTCGCTGATGACCGACACGTTCGATGCTGGGTCATGGATGCCTGTCCCTGTAAGTCTGTGCCACTTTGGGTTTACGACTAGCCATGTCAGCCCCGGGCTCCTTATCATATGGATGCTAGCGACACTGTCATATACGTGTGCCAAAAGGCGCAAACGGTCCCGGGCTAAGGTAAGGCGACACCCGTGGGAATACCGTGCGTGAGGCCGCAAAGTGATATGAGGTGTTACATGCTAGATCGATGTGGCATTGAGTCGGGGTCCTGACAGCGTTGGTATCAGAGCTTGACTGCCTGTAGGATTACCAAGCCAAACTGGTCGAAGTTGAGTCTAGAAATGCTTTAGTTATATGTAAGGGAATTGATTGTGGGATGGAACGTAAGGCTCTTTTTACTCCTTATACCTCATGGCCTTCTGATCTGAGTCATCATCTTCTCTTCTACGGGGATTAAGCACTAGGCTATCTCTTCTTTCTATCAGGATCACGTGTTACTAATCCGTAGACTTATAAGATTGTTGATTCAAGCCTCAGTTCAGCTCCTACTATCTTCTGTATGTTAACTGTTGATCTCGAAACCTTGATATTGTGCTTCTGAGTGGTTATGCCACCATTTTGTGAATGTCTCAAATCTTTTCTGAGCATTTACAGCCGTTATGCTGTCCGAGTCATTCCAGGTTTCTAAATAGTCTGATGCATTTGCAAAATCCTTTCCCTCTGGTTTCGATGTTCCTTTATGCCAGCTCAATCACACTAATTGTTGAGTTGAGGTATTCTATTGCCTTGACATTATGTTGGAGTTACTATTATGACCCTAGGTGTCTCAGGGGATCATCTAGTAGTCTAGCCATGATTTATGTTCCAGTGTGATGACTCTGGCCGTCATTATCGAAAGCATCCCGTGATGCCATTTAGTAGTAGGTATTCTATCCCTGGGTTTTGAACCCGAGATTCACCCTACTTGCTTCATGTTGATAGTTTTGCTCGTTCCTTTAGGTTATTAGTAACCTTTGCATTAGTCCTCGATGTTCGTGGTATTCCTTTCTTCCAAATACTATGAACCGCTTATGGCAGATGTTCCTCGCTGATCGAAAGATCACAATCAGAGTGCTCTCGATGGGTTCTCGATTCTACATTGTGACTCTGCCAGTTCTACCTTTCTGCACGGGTTATCCGGAAGAAATATGTGGAATTCGTTCGACATGCTAAACCATGCATCCACAACTCAGAAAATCGTATGTTCCTTTGAGTTGTCCCTCTTTAGTTGTCTTCTGGCCCTCGTCTATCAATTGATAGTCAAGAGTATGCGTGCATTCGTTCGTCGATGCCTATTACCCTTGTGGTCCGCCAAGCCATTCTATTTCAGAATGAATAGGAGAAACAAACTCCAGTACCTCATCCATATTTAGGATTGGGTCAAAGTAGTTGTGTTCCGCAGATCAAGTTACAATCCAGCTTCTGGTCTGCTCTACCCTGAAGTATTACCTTCTTTATGACAGGAATTTCATGAGAATTGCACCACCTTTTGTGAATTCTTGACATAGTGATACTTCTCGCCATCCTTTTTCATTCCTCGGTTCCGTGTTGTTGCAGCCGGAGTGCCGACAAGTGAATCATGATGTGTGAACTCAATACTCCTAGCAACCCCATTGCTTGGTAGTTAATGGACAATAATCTTATTCTTAGTATGTTGGTTATTGAATCACCATTCTAAGATTGATTGTGCTACCTAGTCCTTATTTCCTGGTGCACTCTTTGATTGATGAGTTAGGATTTTGTCAAGTCCTCGCTCATTTGATCATATCATCTTGCCCTGAAAAGCAAGATTGTTCTCGAGCTTAGTAACATATCGGTGGTTCGTGATTTCAGAAGATCTTCTCGGAAGTATTACCAGGTTGTCACCTGACCGCTATGTTGAGCTCGTGATCAAGTTGGTTTCTTGTGAACCACCTTCTCTCCAAGAATCGGTGTTAGATATCCCTGAGCTAGTTGGTTAAGCTAAACGACAACTTGGAGGGTTGGAAGATAAAAGCTTGCCTGACTTAGTTCGTTCCAAAGGGATATTCTTGTGTAGTGTGTGTTGAAGAAAGATGATATCTTCATCGATTGGTCCCTGTGATCAGTTGCTGGACCTATCATCTTATCAATCCTTTGATTTGAGTGTGGGCTATCGTCAAATCAAGTCAGAACCAACGATGCTCGTAATGTTGTCTTCCTCGTGGTTGATCCCTCGAGCATACACCATTATATCTTTTGGGTCTGACCAATGCTATCACCGTGTTCACACGATGGTGGAAGTCCAGTGATATGGAAATTCCGATGAGTTGTTGTTGAGTCCATTGACAACATCCTTATCTCCTCCATGATGTTGTTGAACATTAAGTTAGTGTTGGAAACTTTTGAAAGCATTTTCTTCATGCTAGCTCATGAAGTACTTGTTTGATGAAAGGAGTAACTTCCCTTGATTCACGTGCATTTTGATGTAAGCTGCCGTCGTGAATTCAAGAAAGTTTGTTTTTGCTCCTTTGGAATCATCCCAAGTCGGTCATGCACGTGCGAAGAATTCTATGGTCTGTTAGACTGATCATCTTCATTCCATATGTATATCCTAGCACACCAAGCCACTGACTGATTTGTTCAAGGAGAAGGAGTATCTTCATAAGAGCTAATCCGGACTTATGAAAGAACTTCGATATCCTCGCTGATGGTTCCCAACCAGAACTCGGTAGTGTTTTATTGTAAGACTACCATGTGATCATGTTTGTCTGAGGCAGCGTGTTCACACATGTGTAGCAGAACCAGCTCATGTTTTGGAGCTTGCTATCGTAGTTCATTTCCCAAGAATCTCGCAACGTCATCTCGTCGATTTGTGTTGCAAACTTTCATTTTCTTCCTAGACTCGATGAGTCTGGAATATCCTGACACCAACCAGATCTGAATCTCAGGCAGATATGATGGTTGGAACATTTCCCAAGAACTATAATATTGGTCCCTCGATAACCGGTAAAGTGGATGTCGTGGCCAACACACCCAGCCGGAAGACCTATCATTGTAGTATCTTGTTTGAGGAAGTTGGCCACCTCCCCATAAGGATTTCGTAGTATTTACCTCCGTAACTGTTCCTTATGGATTCTATTGCTCCCGAAGTCCGACCTTTACTTGATGTTCTAGTTATCAAACCATATCTATGAATGGGTTACACTAGCACGTCAAGGAGAACATTAGAAGCGGAGTGCTAAATGTCTCTCGGTCGATCATCCAGATTTTGTTTCCTTGGCCTCGCTAGGGTGAAATCTGAGTTGATGTTATCTTCCTATGCATCTGCCTCATCCATCGTTGTTCATCATGGTGGTATGTTGTGTTGCCAGGATCCTTGACACGGATGTTGGTAAAACCTTGATGAATATGGAAATGCTCAAGTTCTTGAGAGCACGCACAAGCGCTAGGTGTTATCATCGGCACTAACTGGGTTTGCTCTCAGTTTCCTCGGCAATGCTATGATCCTTTCAAACAGTGAATTCACTCTCTATGGTTGGGTCCTTCCCCAGTTACCAGAATCATTCCCAGCATTTGCATTTTGTTCCCAGCTTGCACCGCCAATGTGCCATTCTACCATGGGTCTCATCCATTTCCGGTGATAAGCAAATTCATCCATTACATTGTCTTCAACAAGGTAATCCACATCATCCAAGTCCGAGTATGCTATTCTACCGACCCCCGCCAGTCGATTGCTATGATTTGCCTTAGGCTGATATAGAGAGTCTCAATGATCTCTATATCAAAGGTAATTCTTTTTGCCACTTGGATATTTCTATGAGTCACCTACCCTAAGGTGCCTCGTTGTGGTGTCATGGCAACTCAACTCCTCGCTACATTGACAATCGTTTACCACCTTTTTAAGTGTGGAATTGTTGTCCACCTAGTGAACCTTCGTCATCCGTTTCTTTCCACCCCTCTTGATGTGTATCTCGTGTCTCCACCCGAGAGATGGTTCTATGTCTCATTCCGTGAGTTGTTCGACCTTCGAGAAGTTCGATCCTTCTAGAGTTTCCCTTTCCTCTTCTTGTCATGATTAGTTGGAGTTCTCAGAACAAGACGACAAGACAAAGATGGTGATCGAATCAACGTTCATTTGAAGTGCAACCTGGATCGTGAAGATTATACTAGTTTGCGTTTCCCCTTCATCTTACCCTACGCTTGAATCTCGAGACGAGATTCTTGTTTAGTGGGGGTGAGTTGTCACATCCCTAGCTTCTGGTAATGCACTAGGCTAGACCTCATGTGAGCATCATGTTTTATTTCAAATGAAATTTGAATTGAGGAATTTTCAAAGCCTCAGAAACCTTCTAAAAATGATCAACATTAAAATCTCCTCAAAGAAGTCCAAGAAAATGCTCCTTTTAGTCTCTGAAAATATTGCAAAGAGGTAAAACTCAAAACAATATTTTTGGTATCTCAAAGTTAATTATTTTGGGCCTTTGAATTAAATAAATACCTATTTGCATTGGATATATATTTGATATATAAATAATATATGTCCAATAATTACTGGAACATTTTATGTGGTTTGGTATATTTTAGTTCTAGCCACATAATTATTTTCAGGATTTTATAAAATGGTTTAGTATTTATTCCTAAACCAAAACAAAACAGAACAAAATAGAAAACAATAAATAAAAGACAGAGGAGAGAAATCTCACCTGGACCTACCTGGCAGCCCACCTAGCTGGCCCAGCTGGTGGCCTAGCCCACCAAGGCCCATGCCAGTCATCCTCTACCTCTGCCAGTAGGCAGAGGAGGGAGACAGCGCACGCGCGCGCCGTGGCGACACGCCACCTCCCTGCCTGCCTGCATCCCACGCCACCGCGGCGCCTGAACCGCCTCCCCGGCCTCCCCTCGACCCCTGGACACCGCACTCTCCCCTCTTCGCTCCTCTCTCGCCGTTCCCCACCACAGCCGAGCGCGCCCATCGCCGCCGACGCCGTTTACCGGGGCCACAGCCACCCCCCCTCGCTCCCTCTATGCATCCCTGAGCTCCGCCCTGACCCCGTGGAGCTACACACGCGACGCACGCGGCCAGAGGAGGCCGCAGTCGACCGGAGCGTCGTCGTCTTCATCTCCGGTGCCCGGAGATCGCCGTCGTCAATTCGCCGTTGCAGAGGCTTCCCCGAGCCCACCGAGCTTCTTTCCCGACCCCTCGTGAGCCCCTGTCCATTTCCCCTCCCTCCCCGTGCCGTCCGCGCCTTCTAACCACCCCGGCTGTTTGAGCCGACAGTTCCTCGCCGCCGGCGATGACACAGACGGGGCTAGAGCCACCGTAGCTAACCCCCGAGCACGGCAACGTGCTCAGCACCCTTCCAGGAGCCGAGCGCGCCCACCCGTGCGACCTGCCGTGCCCCCTAGCGCCAACCCCGACCTCGCCGTGCTCCGGCCGCCGCCCCGCTCGCCGCCGTCGTCAAATCCGACCTCCCCAGCACGAACGGATGCCACGATTCGATGCGCGCACACACCAGCTACGCGTAGAGCCCCTCAGTCTCCGATTTGGTCGCCGGAGGAGGAATTCCGACCCCCTCCGCCGTCTCTGGCTCCGCCGGCGACGTGCCGCGGGTCAACTCCGGCGAGTTGACCCGGGGTTTGACCCCCCTGACGTGTGGGCCCAGGCGCCTGCTTGATTAGTGTTAGATTAGTTAGCGCTAATTAACTTAGCTAATTAGATAGGCCACTGACATGCGGGCCCCGCCCGGCTAACTAAGTTAGTTAGGGCTAACTAACTTGGTTAGTTGACTGGGTCACTGACCAGTGGACCCCACTGGTCAGGTTTGACCTGGTCGACGCCTTTGACCTGCTGACGTCACCCCGGCGTCATGCTGATGCAATATTCCTTTTCTGGAATTTAGTTTATTTTATAAATAATCAGGAAATTCCAGAAAATAGCTAAAACTTCAATAAATCATAGAAAATTAACCGTAACTCCAAATTAAATAAATTATATATGAAAAATTATCAGAAAAATTCAAGGAATCCATCTGTACCATTTTCATGCATGTTTGAACAATGGGTGTCCTCTGTTTTGGACAAAACCAATAAAGGGCATTTAAATAATCACATATGGAGTTTGAATTTGAATCTTGTATTCAAACCAACCCCATTTAACTTGTTGCTAGTTGCATTAGCTCAAAACACATTCATATTGCCATGTCATAGCATGCATCATTTTGTGCATTGCATTGATTGTGTTTTTCTGTGTTGCCGGTATTTGTCCCCTCTCGATAGACGCGATACCGATGATGTGATCGTTGACACTGATGAAGACTCAATGTTATCTTCAGAAGTGCCAGGCAAGCAAAACCCCCTTGTTCATTCCGATACAATCCCACTCTCTCGCTCCTGCTCTCTTTTACTGCATTAGGACAACAACGATTCATCTGTTACCTGCTG
>LT934112.1:53487405-53501762 GCA_900231445.1 Triticum turgidum subsp. durum | reverse complement strand
TTAGAGTTGAGTCAGGTCTGATTCATCCGGGATGAATCAGAGGTGTGTGAACATGTCCTACTGTGTGTGAGCTAAGTGTGTGAATACGATTTGGTAAAGGTAGCGGTGAGAGGCCATGTAGGAGTACATGGTGGGTTGTCTCATTGCAGCCGTCCTCAGGAACTGAGTTCTGTGTTTGTGATCCATGATTCAGCTACTACCATGCATTGGGCCCTGAAATATGACCCCGCTCGACTTCTTATTCACCCTAGTCCTCTGTCCAGGAGTTGCAAGTAGTTTCTGGTGTTTGTAGCTTACTGGAGGCCGTGGACAGCGCTGACCGTAGGGGTGGGCTGTGATGCGGTAGGTACGTGGCATGGTGTACCGGATGCCCGTTTGGTATCTCGGGAACCCTGTTCACATCGTTTGGGGCAGTGAGCGAAACTCCGGCCGGATCTCCTCATGGATGGAACCCGAATAGGCGATAAACCTGGACTAGAGACTTGAGTGTTTAGGTAGATCGTGGTCTACACCCACGTCGGCTTTCGCTTGAAGTCTGCCGAGCACATGTCGTGTGCAGACGCTAAGTGGTGGAAACATGTATGAAGAAGTACACCCCTGCAGGGTTAACATCATCTATTCAAATAGCCGTGTCCGTGGAAAAGGACTTCTGGGTTGCTTATATCAGTTCATAGACAAGTGAAAGTGGATACCCTAAAATACGCAAGATAAGCGTGAGTGCTATGGATGGCGTTCTCGTAGGGAGACGGGAGCGGTTCCATAGTGGTGTATTGATATGGTGAATATGTGGACTCGTGTGCGCCACCTCAAAAGAGTTACATTGCAGTCGTAGTTTAGGATAGCCACCGAGTCAAAGCTGGCTTGCTGTAGTTAAACCCCACCATCCCTTTTGTTGATAATGATGCATATGTAGTTAGTTCTGATGTAGGTCTTGCTGGGTACATTTGTACTCACGTTTGCCTATTTTATGTTTTTGCAGAGAGACTTCGGTCTCACTAGTAGTTCCGCGTGGACTTCGACGTTTAGCTTGTTACCTCAGCTACGATCTTGTGCCCTCGGCAGGATCTGGTAGATAGTCAGGCTTCTCAGCCTTTTTCATTTATAGATGTATGTACCCAGACATGATAGCTTCCGCTTGTGCTTTGACTTGTATGCTCTGAGTGTTGGGTCATGAGACCGATGTTTGTAATATCTCGCTCCTCGGAGCCTATTGATTAAATACTTGAGTCGTAGAGTCATGTTGTGATGCCATGTTGTATTTGCACATATCGAGCATATTGTGTGTATGTTATTGAAATGCTTCGTATGTGTGGGATCTGACCATCTAGTTGTTTATCTTTAGTAGCCTCTCTTACCGGGAAATGTCTCCTAGTGTTTCCATTGAGCCTTGGTAGCTTGCTACTGCTCCGGAACACTTAGGATGGCCGGCATGTGTCCTTCTTCGTTCCTGTGTCTGTCCCTTCGGGGAAATGTCATGCGATGAATACCGGAGTCCTGTTAGCCCGCTACAGCCCGGTTCACCGGAGTCCTGCTAGCCCAGTGCTACAGCCTAGATTCACTCGCTGATGACCGACACGTTCGATGCTGGGTCATGGATGCCTGTCCCTGTAAGTCTGTGCCACTTTGGGTTTACGACTAGCCATGTCAGCCCCGGGCTCCTTATCATATGGATGCTAGCGACACTGTCATATACGTGTGCCAAAAGGCGCAAACGGTCCCGGGCTAAGGTAAGGCGACACCCGTGGGAATACCGTGCGTGAGGCCGCAAAGTGATATGAGGTGTTACATGCTAGATCGATGTGGCATTGAGTCGGGGTCCTGACACAGACACATCGTTGAAGTCGGTCTAGCCCTACTAGCCGGCGCCTCCATGCCCTTAAAGTTTTGGGATGAGGCTTTTCTTGCTGCGGTACATATCATAAATATGCTCCATAGCCGTGTCATCAACTATGAAACTCCTATTGAGCGTCTCCTTCACACCAAACCCGACTACACAACCCTTCGCGTGTTTGGTTACGCTTGCTGGCCCAATCTCCGTCCATACAACACTCGCAAGCTCATGTTTCGCTCTAAGCCATGCGCTTTCCTTGGCTATTGCGCCCAACACAAGGGTGTCAAGTGCCTTGACATCTCCACTGGTCGCATTTATATCTCTCGTGACGTTGTTTTTGATGAGACAAAATTTCCTTTCTCTGAACTCCATCCAAATGTCGGTGCACTCCTTCGTAAATAAATTCTTCTTCTACCATCTAGTCTTACCGGCATTTCTCATGGGGATAATGATTGTGGTGACCCAATATTGACTAATGTTCATAACCAAGTGCATGAGTTATATGATGATGCAGATGAGAACAGCGCAGAAAATGGTGCAGAACCCATCCAAAATGGCGAAGAAAATCTGCAAAATACGCCATATTTCATGTGTCCAGGGCTGGGGGACAGATCTTCCTCGGGATCAGTTCCACCGCAGCCTGATAGCAGATCCTCCTCGGGATCGGAGTCGCATGGGGGCAGCGCTGCGCGGAATTCCGTGTCGCCCACCAGCCAACCCAGCAGCGGCCCCGCGTCTGCCACCCGGCGCATTGCCACGGGCCCGGGCGATCCGTCCCGCCTCCACCACTCGGACGCCCCCACGCGGCGGCCCGAGACTCCCTGGGCCACCGATGGGCCCCGCCACTACATGCGCCGCCAGCCGACAGGTGGGGAGTCGCATCGCCAGGAGACAGGCGCATCTCCCAGGGCAGATCCGGCCCCGTCAGCGGCCGCTGCTGGCGCGCGATCCGGTGCGATCCCACCAGGATTCGCCTCGTCATTATGCCATGATGGGTCTGCGTTGGATGTCTCCCGCGGCCCAGGATTGTCTGTGCCCGATTCTGCCGCATCTCCACCATCTCCACCCTGTGTCGGCACAAAGGATCCATCTGGTCCGGTTGGCAGCGAGGCGGGGGATGCCACAAGATTCTCCTCGGACTCTGCTGCCCCTGACGGTGCAGCACCAGGATCTTCTGCATCAACACCTGCTGCTGTTCCACGGACATGTCTTCAAAAGGGGGTAATAAAACCAATTAATTACAAACAGTTGACAAAGTTCAGTCTAATTTGCTCCATAGATGAACCAAGTACTCTTAGCGAGGCACTCAGCGACAAAAATTGGAAGGCAGCCATGGAAGAAGAACACATGGCACTCCTCAAAAATAAAACGTGGCATCTGGTTCCCCCACGGCACGGTAAAAATTTGATTGATTGCAAGTGGGTCTTTAGAATCAAAAAGAAGGCTGATGAAACCATTGATCGCTACAAAGCCAGACTAGTTGCCAAGGGCTTTAAACAACGGTATGGTATAGACTATGAGGACACCTTTAGTCTAGTTGTTAAAGCTGCAACCATTCGTCTTGTGCTCTCTATTGCTGTTTCCAGGGGATGGAGCCTTCGCCAGCTAGATGTCAAGAATGCGTTCCTTCATGGCGTTCTGGAGGAAGTGTATATGAAACAACCTCCTGGTTTTGAAAACAAGAACATGTCGTTTCACGTGTGCAAGCTTTATAAAGTGTTATATGGACTCAAACAAGCCCCCAGGGCGTGGTACTCCAGGCTAAGTCACAAATTGCAAGCTCTTGGCTTTGTTCCTTCTAAGTCTGACACATCCTTGTTTATTTACAACAAGCTGAAAACATCCATATTTGTTCTTATATATGTTGATGATATTATTGTCACAAGCTCATCTGATGAGGCTATATCAGGACTGTTGAAGGATTTAAATGCTGAGTTTGCTCTCAAGGATCTGGGTGACTTGCATTTTTTCCTAGGGATTGAAGTTAAGAAACAAGGTAACAGTCTTCATCTATCTCAGGAAAAGTATGCCACTGATCTGGTGAGAAGAGCTGGGTTACACGGGTGTAAATCTTCATCAACTCCATTGTCCAGCATAGAAAAATTGTCACTTGCAGAAGGAGAGCCCTTGGGTCAAGATGACAGTACTAGGTACAGAAGTCTGGTAGGTGCACTTCAGTTTTTGACCTTGACAAGACCTGATCTTTCATTTGCAGTAAACAAGGTTTGTCAGTTTCTTCATGCACCCACTACAACTCATTGGACTGCTGCAAAACGTATAGTGAGATATGTAAAAGATACAGTGAATCTTGGTCTCACATTCCACAAGTCTTCATCTACACTTGTTAGTGCCTTTTCTGATTCAGATTGGGCAGGATGTCTAGATGACAAACGATCCACTGGTGGTTTTGCAGTATTTCTTCGTCCAAATCTAATATCGTGGTGTGCCAAGAAATAAGCCATTGTATCAAGATCAAGTACTGAAGCTGAGTACAAAGCTTTGGCCAATGCCACAGCTGAAATCATTTGGGTCCAGTCCATGTTGCGAGAGCTTGGTGTAAAGATTACTCAAGCTCCATGTTTATGGTGCGATAACCTTGGTGCCACCTATTTGTCTGCTAACCCTGTTTTTCATGTAAGGACAAAACATATAGAGATTGATCTCCACTTTGTCAGAGAACGAGTTGCAAGCAAACAGCTGGAAATTCGTTTTATTCATTCCCGTGATCAGGTTGTAGATGGATTCACCAAAGCTTTGCCCATACAAAACTTTGAAGAGTTCAAGCGTAATCTCAACTTGACCAAGTTGTGATTAAGGGAGGGTGTTGAACATAACATTGTTCCATCTACGTGACAGGGATCAGAATGTTTTGGAGATAAGCACCGCGCCAGGAGTCCAACTAGATAGACTAGGAGCTTTTGTTATTCGCATATGGTTGTAACTCCCTTATCTCTTTCTCTCCAAGAATGTAATCTGAACCAACTTTGTACGCTTCACCAGGAGGTCGCGACCTGGTTATTTAACACGCAGTCGTCACCCCAAGATGGGTACGACGTTCTTCCACAACTCTGGCTTGTGGTAAGCAACGCTGGAAACTGGAAAAACACACACAGCAGAAGCACACCATTTGCCTGTTACGAAGTACTCCCTCAGTCCCAAAATTCTTGTCTTAGATTTGTCTAGATACGCATGTATCAAGTCACATTTTAGTATTAGATACATCTGTATCTAGACAAATTTAAGACAAGAATTTTGGGACAGAGGGAGTAGAATTCTCTGCATGGAGTTGTAATCAGCCCAGTGAAATTGTGATCACAACTCTGTTTTGGGTGAATGTTCAATGTGCTTGCATGCTTAACTTGCTGATTAGCCATCAGACTTTCAAATATCACAATCACCATTGGTTCAGTACAACTTGTAATAGTTATATCATATCATTTTAGTTTGATTAATATATGATGCCCCGGCTGCATCCTGAAAATCATCTCACATTTTCAAGACACTGTAGCTCTAAAGTTCATAAATGGACTGAACTCTCTGCACCTGACTAAAGTACTTGGACTGTCTAAATGATGCAAGCCTGCATGCTTAGCTTCATTTAGATCACAATGAATGCAAAACATAGAAACTAGAAAGATAAGAATACAGAAAGGATCCAATATGCAGGAAAACCACCTCCGGCCCCTTCCACAGACATGGCGCATCGCTTGTGGTAACAAAAGATTTGTGTAACTTCCCCACTCATGGGGTCAGGTTACACAACTAAACGCCACTCGTGTCATTGTGTACCTCGCGTTGGCTGACAGAAGTGAGCACTCCCCTCGTGATGACTCGGTCAGGCAGCTGCAGATATTGCCACGTTCCTACAGTACCAACTACCAACACAAAACCTTTGAAATCCCCTCCTTCTAGGTTAACCACGAGCTTTGTTGAACCATCTAAAATATTCACCGTGAACGAATCGTTCTTGAATCATGTCAGCTTCAAAGAATTCTCCTCCTCCCTCGGGTGGTTACTGTAAAACGAGAGAGAGAGAGAGAGATTGGATCGGCGCACCTAAACTGGTGGCCTCAGGATGTATTCATATAGTGCAACTAGGGCACATGATACAGTTGGTTATAGGAGATAAGTACAATATTAACAGACTCCTATATCCTAACTATATACAGTTTAACATCCCCCCTCAATCTGTACTTCTGTCACGAACATTCAGATTGTATCTGTTTGAGACAAAAGGAGTCTCAGCTAGTGGTTTGGTGAAGATATCTGCAACTTGTTCTTTGGAAGAGATGAACCTAACATCCAATGCTTTGGCTGCAACTCGTTCACGAACAAAATGGAAATCCACCTCGATGTGTTTGCTCCTGGCATGGAATACTGGGTTAGCCGATAGGTAAGTGGCACCCAGATTATCACACCACGAGATTGGAGGACGTGGCATAAAGACTCCAAGCTCTCCAAGGACTGACTGTACCCAGATTATCTCAGCTGTACCATTTGCAATGGCCTTGTACTCAGACTCTGTGCTGGATCGCGAGACGGTGGCCTGCTTTCTGGAACTCCATGATACAAGGTTGGGACCAAGAAAAACAGCAAACCCTCCTATGGACCTGCGATCGTCACTGCACCCAGCCCAGTCTGCTTCAGAGAAGCAACTCAACACCATGGACGGAGACTTGCGTATTGACAAGCTCATGCCACGGGTGTACTTCAAGTACCTCAAAATCCGTTTAGCAGGTGACAGATGTACAGTGGTTGGTGCATGGAGAAACTGACAGACACGATTCACAGCAAAGGAGATATATGGCCGAGTCAGTGTTAGATACTGAAGAGCACCAACCAGACTACGGTATTGGGTGATGTCATCCTGAGAGAGAAG
The DNA here is from genome assembly GCA_900231445.1 of Triticum turgidum subsp. durum. Lineage (NCBI taxonomy): Eukaryota > Viridiplantae > Streptophyta > Magnoliopsida > Poales > Poaceae > Triticum > Triticum turgidum. The sequence continues at coordinate 53,495,052 of LT934112.1, read as the reverse complement.
TACCCCACAATCCTTGTTGATATTCTCACTGGAGGACATGGGAGTTGTGGAAACCTTACAATGCTCCATGTTGGCACAATGAAGAATGTCGCCAATGTACTTCTGTTGTGAGAGCATAATCCCCTATGGCGATGATCTCACCTCAACTCCAAGAAAAAATGCAAGGGACCAAGATCCTTGAGGGCAAAGGTGGCATGGAGATCAGCAAGCAACCTTGTCGTGGCAGTAGGCAAGGAGCTGGCCACAATAATGTCATCAACATAGACAAGCATGAACATGGTGACACTGGCACGATGAAAAATAAACAAGGACGTGTCTGCTTTGGATGCCACAAAACCAAGCTGAAGCAGTCGAGAGCTGAGCCGAGAGTACCAGGCTCTAGGTGCCTGTTTGAGTCCATAGATAGCTTTCTACAGCTTGCACAGAGCCTGAGGAGCATTGGGATCCACAAATCCAGGGGGTTGCCGCATATATACCTGCTCCTGGAGAACTCCATGAAGGAAAGCATTCTGAAGATCCAACTGCCGCAGACACCAACCACGTGAGACAACAATGGAAAGCACCAAACGGACCGTGACAGGCTTGACAACTGGGCTGAACGTATCATCATAGTCAAGACCATAGCGTTGTTTGAACCCTTTGGCAACAAGACGTGCCTTGTGACGATCAACAGTACCATCAGCCTTGTACTTGATTTTAAAAACCCATTTGCAGTCAATGACATTAACATGAGGTGGTGGTGAAACTAAAGTCCACGTACCATTGTGACGAAGTGCATCAAGCTCAGACTGCATAGCGGCACGCCAAGCTGGAGATGCCAGGGCTTCACGATGATCACGGGGTTCTCGACAGACCAGAAAGGCACGTTTAGACGGGTCATAATTAATGGTGCCGTCCGTATGTTGCATAGCCTTGCGAGTGTGATCACGTGTGCGTGTCACCATCGTATGTGTAGGTGGTGCGGCAGCTCCAGGCGTAGAAGATCTAGAGGCGGGAGCTGCAGAGGGAATTGGATCCGCCTGGGATCCCGTGCCACCCACGGACACAGCAGACAGCAGCAGATCCTCCTGGGATCCCGTGTCGCCAGTAGATGCAGCAGGAGAATCCTGCAGCGATCCCAAGGAGGGACCAGGCGACACAGGCGCGCCTGTCGCGGGACAGGGCCGGCTCACCGGCTGGCGAGCTGGCACGTGGGCGCCTGCCTGTGGTGGGTTGGAGGAGACAAGGAGCGGGCCCCGTGGCGGGCCCCACCACTAGAGAGGGCGGGTCGGGCGATGGGGCGACCAGACCGCCAGAAGGCGCCAGGTGGGCCAATGGCGCCCCGCAACCGCCTGACGGGCTGCTGTCCGGGGATGGCGCCTGATCTGAGGCCGGATCCACTCCGGATCCCGTGCCCAGATCTTCCTCGTACGCGGGATTGGGTGCCGCACCTGGGATCTTTTGCGCCAAAGAAGATCCTGCATCCATATTAGTTGACAAAGCAGATATACCATAGTTCATGTGGTCATGCGGAAATAAGAGTATGGTTTGTTCTGCAACGCGAGGTGGTATGGGAGAGGTAGAAGGGTTGGCAAACGGAAAAACTTTTTCATCAAAGTGGCATCCCTAGAGATATAGATACGAGCAGTGGGTAGATGGAGACACTTATATCCTTCGTGACGAATGCTATAGCCAACAAACACACACTGGTGAGATCTAAAGGCAAGTTTGTGCGTGTTGTAGGGACGCATATTGGGCCAGCACGCACAACCAAACGTACGTAGGGACGTGTAGTCTGGTTTGGTGTGGAATAATTTTTCCATAGGACTAAGATTTCCAGTAACACGACTAGGGAGTCTATTGATTAGATAGCAAGCCGAGAGATAGGCCTCATCCCAAAAACGAAGTGGCATGGATGCATGGGCAAGTAAAGAAAGTCCCATGTCAACAATATGACGGTGCTTCCTTTCGGCCGAACCATTTTGTTGATGTGTGTGTGGGCAAGAGACATGGTGCATAATGCCAAATTGACGAAAAAATGTGTTGCTAAACTTCTCGTATTCCCCACCCCAGTCTGATTGAACACACAAAATCTTGCGAGAGAGAAGGCGTTCAACATGAGCAAGGAAGTCACGAAAAACTTCAAACACATCACATTTTCTCTTGAGAAGGTAGATCCACACAAATTTACTATAATCATCAATAAATGAAACATAGTACTGAAACCCACCAGAAGATGTTTTGGCAGGTCCCCACACATCCGAAAAAATAAGTTCTAAAGGGAAAGAAGAAACACTCGATGATCTAGGAAAAAGAAGCTGGTGTGCTTTGCCTTGTTGACATGCATTACACACATGGGTCATAGACCGACTAGAAGAGGCTAGTTTATTGGATGATAAAACATGTTGAACGACTTGGGTGGATGGATGGCCAAGCCTGGCGTGCCAATCTTCAGCTGACAGCCGAACCGAGGACAGGGCATGATGGGATGACGGCCGAATGGGGTATAGCCCATTCTCACATCCAAGGTAGTCAGAATCCCGATTCGACTGCTAGAATCCTACGACTTCACGACCCTACAGAAGCATGTCGATCCAAATCCCACTATGAATCCGGATCAGGTAGAATCCATGTTGGGTCGCGATTCAAATCATAGAATCCTGTACAAAATTGTACAATCTCGACTATGCTATGGACTATATCCGATTCTACTAACTTACCTAAGCCGTTTGTTTAGTTGTAGCAAAATAGTATGCCATCATCCAAACCCCTTTTCATATACCTCATGGACCTTTATTCCCCTCCCAAGTCCAAACGCTCAGTCGTAGACACCTTTGATCTAGCTCTCAGAAACCCAAGATCGAAATTGAGGATCAGGCTGGTCGACATATGGAATTGGCGTGAAAAGGAGGATGCTTCAAAATTGATCGGAGAAGGAGATCAAGACCCTTCAAGGTTTAGCACTGTAGGTCAGATAGACAAGTGATCGACTATTCCCGCACTCTAAAAAGAACATAAGTATATTTCGTGCATTGAAGGTTTAAATGTTCTACATATTTCCCTCTGATATATGTTCCATACATGCAAGCTAGATGGTAGGTTAGCCATAAAAAGAAGTGGAATACAACTAGCATTGATGTGTACGTTCTTTGCTCCATATTGTGTGTCAAAACTCTCCAGAACCCATATAAATATCTTGTGTGCATACGAAATATCTTATTTGAGTAAATCAAGTAGAATCCTCGATTCCACGACTCGACCTTACGACTCGATTCTGTCCAAGGAAAACCGATCCGACTCCGAATCCCGACTCTGACTATCACATCTGCCTTGAAGTAGAACCCTCTTGGTGATCAAATCCTTCATGAGAAAATGAGTAGGGTAATATTTTAGATAAGCATGATTATCAACGGCAAGACGATTGACAGAAAGAAGGTTCTTGTCAGCATTAGGAACATGCAAAATATTGCGAAGTTTGAGATTGGCAGAGGGAGTAGGAAGAATTGCATGACCACGATGAGCTATGTGCAAACCTGAGCCGTCAGCTGTGTGGATGCGATCTCTTCCTGGGTACTTCTCCCAGACGATGAGGCGATCCAGATCACTGGTGATGTGGTCCGTGGCGCCTGTGTCAGTGAACAAAGCCGGATCACCTAGGATGGAAGGAGGAGAAGCAACTGCAAGCCCGGCCATCTTGGACTGTTGCGGTTGGAACGCATGATTGTAGCGTTAGCCGCACTCCCAGGCGTAGTGCCCAGGGCCACGGCAGAGTTGGCACTGGATGCGGTTATCACCGTGGTCGCCGTAGTCACCGCGGTCACCACCACGGTTGCCACCAAAGTCGCCTTGTTGGCGCGAGCCGCCACCATCGCGGTTCCCGCGATCGCCACCGCGAGGGTTGTTGTTGTAGTTGTCGCGATCTCCAGAGTTGCCGCGGCCCTTGCCACGGTAGTTGCCCTTGCCCCGATTGGAGTTGGTGTTGGTGTTGCCGTTGGAGTCCCGGGCGACGTAGTTGACGGAGGAGCCGCCATGCTGAAGATGGAGACGAACAGCATTGTACTCGCGGCGCCTTTCGAAGGAGATCACATGTGAGTAAAACTCACCAAGAGACATGCCCTCGGGACGGGTGGTGTACGCGGTGATGAGAGGCTCGTAGTCGCTGTCGAGGCCGGTGATGACAGCGGTGATGATGTCCTCCTCACGCATGGGGCGGCCGACAGCTGCAAGCTGGTCGGCGTTGGCGCGAATCTTAAGCGAAGTAATCCGCCATGGAAAGTGTGCCTTTCCTGAAGACCGCCATGTCCAGCTTGATCTGGACGATGTTGGCGCGGCAGTGGGTGGTGTACATCTCCTCGACATGCGACCAAATGGCCCGAGAGATCTCCAACTGATGTACTTGTTGCAGCACCTCGTCGGAGATCAACGCAAGGAGATAGCTGAGGACGATCTGATCCTGGCGAAACCAGGTAGCATACGCCGGATTTGGGGCACACACCCCCTTGTCATCGGGGTCCAGGAGCTGGGAGGGGGCTGGGAGCGTGCCATCGACGTACCCTGTGGCGCCGGCTATGCGGAGATGGGGAAGAACTTGAGCCTTCCAGAGGAGAAAATTGGAGGTGGTAAGCTTGGCGGTGATGAGGCTAGCGGAGGGAGGAGGAACAGCAGAGGCCGACGGCCCATTGAAGGCGGCGGGGAGGGAAAGCGTAGTTAGGGCAGCGGAGGAAGAGGCAGAAGCCGTGGGGGAGCCCATGGTGCGATCAAGCGAGGGGGTCTGATACCATGTAAAACGAGAGAGAGGGAGAGAGATTGGATCGGCGCACCTAAACCAGTGGCCTCAGGATGTATTTATAGAGTGCAACTAGGGCACAAAATACAGTTAGTTACAGGAGATAAGTACAATATTAATAGACTCCTATATCCTAACTATATATAGTTTAACAGTTACTTTCTTCCGAAGAGTCGCTTAATGAATCCCGGCGGCTTCTCGTTTCCTGGTATAACATATACAACAGACGTACAAAAGCACTGGATAAGTTTGATCCAGCTGAGATATATGTTAGCTTTGCTAGATTAAAACTGTAATCAGTTTCATGTAAATACTTAAGATTGTGTAGTCACCGGTAGCCTTGCTGCCTTGCTGACCAATGATGGACCAATGAGTCAAAGACATATATTCAGTCACAACAGTAGGTGCATACTTGAAAAAAGACAAAGAAACAAGATCTCAGGGAGCCCTCAACACGAGTATCCCCCATTCATGGACGATCATGAGTGTCTTCTTTGAAACAGGAAACCCCAGTTCTCTGAATTTGATAGATAGACGTAATCATTGACCAACATTTTTTATAGTTATGTTTTGTTTTTTTACTTAGGATTGGCTTGGACTTGGACCTGAAGCAAAGTGGCGCTTAGATTTTTCAGAATATAGCTCATGGCATTGATTCTTGGAGGCACCTTTTGAAGCAGGATTTGACTCTGATGGGTCATAGAGTTAAAAGAAAACACACATATAGCCTCAGGAGCCGGATGCGGATTGATTCCAACCTCTGACTTCTTCAACTTCAAGATTCAGTTCTTCTGATTGCTAATACGATGCCCACAGAGGGGATTGGATAGTTTACTTTCTTTTAATTTTTTAGATGCTAGTCTTTTTTTTAGAAAAAGAGGATATACCTCCAGCCTTTGCATATGGACGATACATGCATCTATTTTATTAATTATTCACAAAGACCTTACAAAATAATGCATCAGTAAGCCTACAGCCACCATCTTGGCAACATCTGTCGCTACTCCTATCCATTTGATAAAGGGGTGCCGAATATCCGAGCCGAATACCAAACAGAAATCGCACCAAAGCCTAACATCTAAACCCGGATGCCCCAGCCAAGCCACAATGTCAGGGATGGGTCACACACCGGTCCGGCGCACTCTCAGAGGACGCCGCCGTCGTCTTTCACCGATCTATCTCCAGAGCAGGTACTGACGCATAGACCTTGCCAGGCCTGCCGTCGACGCCACCATAGTGTCAGTCAACGCCACTATCCTGCACGTATGCATCCACGCGCACCCATCGCTGAATCTCTGCGGCGCCATGCCGCCGGGATCTATTATCGGCCTTGTGGTAGAGATGTAACACCGCTCCCCCTCTTGCCCCCTCCAGCCAACTCTTGCTCCAAAACGATGCTCCCGGGAGGGAGAATGACACCGAAGGCGCTGTCATCGTCCGCCCGGTAGACCCAAATCCATGGTTTCCCCCGGAACATCCCGATCGAGTTGAGGTGAACTGCAGCGACAATGCCTCGAGAAGGAAACGACATCAGAGAAGTCGCCATCGTCCGCGAAGACCGCAGTCAGGCGCGGTTCCAGATCTTGTGGCTGGCTAGAACCGTGCAGAGCTTTGCCATAAAGACGTATGCCGCCGCCGGTGCTCCCGCGGAGATCCTCCATCCCTTCACCGGAGCTCTCATCGTGCCACTGACCATCCACATGACGAATTGACGACGAATCTGGGTGGGATCAAGATTCGCGATCGTCGCCATGCCCACCACCGCTAGCACCACCAGCCATGGGGTTGTTGGTTGCCGCCGCACGACCAGGGAGCCGCCCTGGCGGCGCGAAGCCCCCAACCTGAGGTGCTCCAGTCGCCTCGAGGGGTTGCTGTCGCCTCCTCCTGCCTCAGCGCCTTGGCACTGGGCACCGCCGCCACCACGGCCACGCCGGCGGCAGCAGCGACATGGTCTTCCGCTGTGGGTTGTGGGGCTGGCGCTGCCACTACAAGAAATATGTCAACTTGTGACCTTCTGTCAGTGACCCTGGAAGAATTGGTCATAAATTTACGACCATTTGAGACCGATTGGTCAAAATCTGTTCAGGGGGCTCCAAACCCTAAACCACAACGACCATCTTAATCGGAAAGGTCGTAATTTCTTTACACAAAATGGTCATAGCATGGACAACCCTGATCAACACGTGAATCCTAGTCGATTAGGACCAATCTGGATGGTCATAATTGCTAATTTGTGATGCATTGAGATGACGGGGCGGCCACCTCTACAGTTTCGACTATGTGTCACGTCGACGTGTCAATTTTCGCCTATGTGTCATATCTATGTGTTAATTTAAACCTAGCACTGATAGGTGAGACCCACACATTGACCCGTTGACCATGCACCGCCTATCCAGTGACACGTGTGTCCCACCGACCTGACAGGTAGGCCCCATGAAATGGACATATGGGACCCACCTAACATGCGACCCACTGCCATGCAAGAGGAACCCACCACTGACCTGACCAACCACCCTATGAGAGCCACCGAGCTGAATAGCAGAAAACCAACAAAAATATGCCCAACGGGGAATCGAACCCGCGATCTGGATGGTCATAATTGCTAATTTGTGATGCATTGAGATGACGGGGCGGCCACCTCTACAGTTTCATCTATGTGTCACGTCGACGTGTCAATTTTCGCCTATGTGTCATATCTATGTGTCAATTTAAACCTAGCACTGACAGGTGAGACCCATACATTGACCCGTTGACCATGCACCGCCTATCCAATGACACGTGTGTCCCACCGACCTGACAGGTAGGCCCCATGAAATGGACATATGGGACCCACCTAACATGCGGACACACTGCCCTGCAACCACCCTATGAGAGCCACCGAG
>LT934112.1:53433720-53487056 GCA_900231445.1 Triticum turgidum subsp. durum | reverse complement strand
CAACGGGGAATCGAACCCGCGATCTGGATGGTCATAATTGCTAACCACCTCTACAGTTTCATCTATGTGTCACGTCGACGTGTCAATTTTCGCCTATGTGTCATATCTATGTGTCAATTTAAACCTAGCACTGACAGGTGAGACCCATACATTGACTCGTTGACCATGCACGGCCTATCTAATGACACGTGTGTCCCACCGACCTGACAGGTAGGCCCCATGAAATGGACATATGGGACCCACCTAACATGCGGACCCACTGCCCTGCAAGAGGGACCCACCACTGACCTGACCAACCCCCCTGTGAGAGCCACCGAGCTGAATAGCAGAAAACCAACAAAAATATGCCCAACGGGCCACCATGCTAACCCGCGATCTCCCGTTCCCTCTCCCTCCATGCTAACCAACGGGCCACCACACCATGAGTGATATAGTACCGAACCAACTACATTTAAACTTACAATGCCTTGCTAGGCTTGGGCCTCAGTTGGACAAGGCCTTTATTTTCCTTCCGCCGACTAGGCCAACAACCTATATTATTGAACGTGCAACTAATGAGAAATGTGGGCTTCGCATGACTTTAACTCCATATAAATAAAGGGAGTTCAAATTTTAATCAAACATTTGAAAATGTTAAAGTGTGTATAAAAAAATGTTGATCATGTATTAAAAAATGTTAATCTTGTATTTGATTTTTTTAATAAAGCATTTGATAAATGTTAAAAATATGTATAGAAAAAATGTTGACGATGTATTAAAAAACTTGTTTTTTGAAAATGTGAATCAAGCATCAAAAAATGTTAAAATGTGAAATAAAAATGGTGACCATGTATTTAAAAATTAATCTTATATTAAAAAATGTTAATCAATAATTTGAAAAATACTAAAAATGTGTATTTAAAAATGTTGACCAAGTATTAAAAACATTAAATTTGTATTTAAAAACTATTAAACATGTATATTACAAAAAGGTTCTTCATGTATATGAAAAATGTAAAATAAAAACAAAAGGAGATAAAGAAAAACAAAAAAACAAAAACTGACAAAAGAAACAATATAAAGCAAAGAAAAAAGGAAATTAAAAAGGAAATTGAAGAAACTAGTGCAAAAGGAAATGAGAACACTTTTCAAGACATTTGACATAGTTAAAGTTAGTTGTTTTTCCTAGAAACTAGGTAACATATAATGACATAATGCAAAGGTTTTCAATTTTTTTGATTTTGTTTTGAATTTCTTTTGTTCTTTTCAAAATGCCGTCAAAATGAAGGGCATGACCGTTCCTACCTAGTGGTTGAATATTGGAAATTTTCTGGTGTTTCTCTGATTAAATAGATACTTATGTATCTAAAAATGATTTTTGGAAAAAATAAAGAGCAAACTATGAGGCAGCTGCCGTTCAAATTTGACCCGTTTCCTGCTGAACCGGCGAAAATTTGTCTTTTTCACTACAGGTGGATCAAAGCTTTTGACAACAAACCATTTGGTCAATTGTGCATTAAATATGTCTTAGTATTTTATAAAAATGGTGTGGTCTAATTTTGCAACAAATATATGGTAGGTCAGTCACAAAAAAACTCATTTTGGACACTCAAAAAATGGAAAATGATTTTTTCATCCAAATAAAATGAAAACATTCTTAGGCAGCATTGTTAATTATTCCAATATGCACCCTTGTGCACAATATGAGATCATTTAAACAAACTATGCCATAAATGTGGCCATAAGATTGATCATTTGACTTGAAAGCCATGAATCTTCACACATGATAACTCGTTTCTCACAACACCTTTTCAAAATAATTACCATATTGCAAGTTTATTATTTTTCCTGGAAACTTGGTCACATATAATGACACAATGCGAAGGTTTTCCATTTTTTGATTTTTTTTGAATTTTTTATGCCCGTTTCAAAATGCGGTCAAAACGGCGGGCTTGACCGTTCCTAGCTAGTGGTTGAATCTTGGAATTTTTATGGTGTTTTTATGATTAAATAGATACTTATGTACCTACAAATGATTTTTGGAAAAATTAAAGAGCAAACTATGAGGTAGCCACAGTTCAAATTTGACCCGCTTCCAACTAAATCGGTGGGAATTTGTCTTTTTCACGAGAGGTGGATCAAAACTTTTTACACCCAACCATTTGGTCAATTGTGCATTAAATATGTCCTAGTATTTTATAAAATTGATTTGGTACAATTTTGTAACAAATATATGGTAGGTCCTTCACAAAAAAACTCATTTTTGGCACTTGAAAAATTGGAAAATGAATTTTTCGTCTAAAGAAAATGAAAACTTTCTTAGGCAACATTGTTTGTCATTGCAAGATGCATCCTTGTGCATGATATGAGACCATTGAAAAAACTATGCCATGAATGTGGTCATAAGATTGATCATTTGACTTGAAAGCCATTGATCTCCACACGTGATAGCTCGTTTTTCAGAACATTTTTTAAAAATAATTGTTGTATTACAAGTTTATTATTTTTCCTGGGAACTTGGCCACATATAATGACACAATGTGAAGGTATCCTAATTTTTTGATTTTTTTTGAATTTTTTATGCCTGTTTCAAAATGGGGTCAAAACGGTGGGCTTGACCGTTCCTAGCTAGTGGTTGAATCTTGGAATGTTTTTGGTGTTTCTCTGATTAAATAGATACTTATGTACCTACAAATGATTTTTGGAAAAAAAAAATAAAGAGCAAACTATGAGGCAGCTGCAGTTCAAATTTGACCCGCTTCCACCTGAATCGGCGGAAATTTGTCTTTTTCACCAGAGGTGGATCAAAACTTTTTACACCCAACCATTTTATCAATTGTGCATTAAATATGGCCTAGTATTTTAGAAAAATGATTTGGTCCAATTTTGCAAGAATTATTTGGTAGGTCCTTCACAAAAAAACCTCATTTGGGGCACTCGAAAAATGGAAAATGTCTCTTTTGTGCAATGAAAGTGAAAACTCCCTTAGGAAACATTGTTTGGAATTCCAAGGTGCACCCTTGTGCACAATATAAGATCATTTGAACAAACTATGCCGGTGGTTCTTTGGTCGATCAGGACGACGCTAAATCGAGCCACTGGCCAGACACCTTTCGCTCTAGTCTATGGAGCAGAGGCAGTTCTCCCCACGGAACTCGTATACGGGTCACCTCGAGTGCTCGCTTATGATGAGCTTGAGCAAGAGCAGTTGCGATAAGATGACGCGCTGCTCCTTGAGGAGGACCGTCTTCAGGCCGCTGTACGAGCTGCTCGATACCAGCAAGCTTTGGACCGCTACCATAGCCGCAAAGTTAATGCCAGAAGTCTCGAGGAAGGCGACCTTGTTTTTTGGCGCGTTCAGTCCGCCAAGAATTCCAACAAGTTGACGCCGAAGTGGGAAGGCCCTTACCGGGTGAAACGAGTCACTAGGCCTGGCGCTGTCCGCCTTGAGACCGAAGATGGCATTCCGGTGAGCAACTCCTGGAACATTGAGCATCTTCGTAAGTTTTACCCGTAAGGCGCGGTTGCCGGAACCTGTTCCGGCAACCACCTTTTGTACAAGTCTTGCCGATGTTGCATGTAATCCTTCGTACGAAGCCGGGCGTAGACCCCGTGCATAAGTAAAGCTCATGTGCTCCGCACATCTTGTCAATTTCATGCTTTCTACTTTTTTTGCATGCGTTATCTGACACTTTGTGCAGCGCCTACCCTCGGTAAGCAATAACGAGCCGTAAGGCTCCATATCTTTATTTTCTCTTCTTTCTCTTTCTCAAAGAAAGGAAGGTTCCCTCGCCCACAAGTTTGCCGGGGGGAAAGGAGAAGATAATGGTGTGGACCAAGCGTCGTTCGAGGAAGTTTCGTCTTACCGGGAAGCAAACGACAGAAAAGCTAAGTTGCTAAAGTTTGAGCAATCAGTTTTAAAATTTTTAAGTTATCTTCCTTGAACGACCGTGCTTTGTATGGAAAACCTGTGCGCGGAGGAACCAACTCGTAGCTAGTTGCGCCCTTACTTTGTTTCGAGTCCGCTCAACAACTTAAGTGAGCTGCGACTAGTTGCGACAAGGTTTCTTGTCGGTAGCGGCACCGCCAGCAGGCTGCTGACGTCCCGCACTCAGCGCTCGTGGCTAAGGTGCCTGCGCCGACAAGTTCCCTAAAAGCGTAGGGCAAAAACATACAAAGGAAGGAATCAAGTAAAGGAAATAACATAGCAATCGCTACCCAAAATAGAGTCATATTACAAGATAGCTTGTCGCAGCTCTAATAGATTGTTCTCATAACATGACCAGCAGCGACAAGAAAAAGAGAAAACGGGCGGCCTAATCTACGCGATCGCCCTCAATCCTCTTGATCCCGCTCACTTTGTCCACAATGGGTGCAACAAGGGTCTTGAGCGCTTCCAGATCAGCATCCGGCGGCAAGGTCCTGAGGATGTTGGTGAGGTTGAGGCCTGGGTTGCGGAAGGCCACCTTCACCAGCACCTTTTGAAGAGCTCCCGCGCAGATCTTGCGTGACTCGTCGGCTAGCTGCTTTGGGATCTTCTCCCAGAGTCGCTGGAGGGCCGTCACCACGCCTTTGAAGAACAAGCTGAGCTTGGCGCTGGGTTGGAGGTGCTCATCGGAGGAATACCCGAGATCCTCCATCCCCAGCTGCGCCAGCTCCCTGTCGATGGCTGCGGCAACATCCACGAGACCCTCGGTCCAGTGCTCCACATTCTCCCTAAAAGTGTTCTGGGTGGCAGCAGCACTCGCCAGCAGCGCCTGGTCGGCCTTGATCTTCTCCTTCAAGGCCACCTCCTGCTCCCTGGCGTCGTCCAGCGTCTTGGTCAAAGTAGTCAGCTTCAACTCAAGATCTGCGTTGGAGTCCTTGGCGGCGCTAAGCTCTTTGCTCCTCTCGGCGAGATGACCCTGCAGCTCACCAAGGGTGTAGGCGTCCTTCCCGCGCTCACGCTTGAGCGCAGCAAGCTCCTCGCTGCTCACCTTGAGATCGGCCTCCAGCTGCGCCACCTTCGTCTCCAGCTCCTTCTTGGCGGCCTCGGCAGCTGCGGCAGCATCCTCTGCTTCCCTGAGAGCCCCGCCGAATGTTTGCTCGCGCGCGGCAAGATCCTCCTCGTGGCTGTCAAGGTTAACCTTCCGCTGCGCCAACTCGCCTTCCTGCGCAGACAGCTTCTCGGCAGCAAGCCGCTGTTGCTTTTCAACTTCAGCCTTCTCGAGGAGGAAGGCTTTCCGCTCATTGGCGAGTTGCTCCCGCTCCTCTGCCAGGGACCGGAGAGCTTCCTGGTTGAGGCCCCGGAGCTCCTCCGCGTGCTTCTCGATGTCCACTCCCGCCTTCGCGACAAGCGCTTCTCGGGATACCAGCTTAGCCTGTCGGGCGCGGTAGAGCGACAACAGCTTCTGCAGCAGCTGCTTCTCCTCAGGCTCGCCGCTGTTGCTGCTCGGCGCGTCGACCAGCGTCAGCCCAGCGGAGGCGAGCAACTCTTTATCAAAGATTTCTCCTTCGATCGGCGCCCTGGAGCTCGACGCCCAGGGGAGCTTGATGAAGACGCCATCGCCGGCCTTCAAATAGGCGCCGGGCTGGGGCTCTTCGGAGCCTGACGTTGCAGCAGCGGCGGAGGGATCGGCGGTCGGCGTAGCGCCTGACGCTCCTGCAGCCTCGGGGCCGTTAGTGCGATCGCCGGACCCCTCGCTAGCTTCTGCAGCGGCAGCTTTGGCGGCCTCTCCGCCGGCGGGCTCATCAGCGCCGGCTTCTGTTGGGGAACGTTGCAGAAAATTAAAATTTTTCCTACGGTTTCACCAAGATCCATCTATGAGTTCATCTAAGCAACGATTCGGGGGAGAGAGTTTGCATCTACATACCACTTGTAGATCACGAGCGGAAGCTTGCCAAGGGGATGGTGATGATGGAGTCGTACTCGAACGTGATTCGGATCACCGATGTCCAAGTGCTGAACGGACAGCACCTCCGCGTTCAACACACGTACGGGACGGGAGACGTCTCCTCCTTCTTGATCCAGCAAGGGAGAAGGAGAGGTTGAGGAAGATTGCTCCAACGACAGCACGACGGCATGGTGTAGTTGGTGCAGCAGTACTCCGACAGGGCTTCGCCTAGCGCGTACGGAGGAGGAGAGTTGTTGGGGAGGGGAGGGGCTGCGCCTTGGATTGTTGTGTGTAGCAGCCCTCCCCTCACCCCTCTATATATAGGAGAAGGGGCAAGGGGGGCCGGCCCTCTAGGGAAACCCTAGAGGGGGCGGCGGCCAAGGGGTGGGGCTTGCCCCCCAAGCAAGGGGGGTGCGCCCACTTTAGGGTTTCCCCCCCAACCCTAGGAGCATGGGCCCAAGGGGGGGGGGCGCGCCAAGCCCACTAGGGGCTGGCTGCTATCCCTACGCAGCCCAAGTGCCCCCCGGGAGGGGTGGTCCCTCCCGGTGGACCCCCGGAACCTTTCCGGTGGTCCCGGTACAATACCGGTATGACCCCAAAACTTTCCGGTGCCCGTTTAACAACTTCCCATATATAAAACTTTACCTCCGGACCATTCCGGAACTCCTCGTGACGTCCGGGATCTCATCCGGGACTCCGAACAACATTCGGTAATCACATACTTGTCTTCCTGATAACCCTAGCGTCACCGAACCTTAAGTGTGTAGACCCTACGGGTTCGGGAGTCATGCAGACATGACCGAGACTCTCTGGTCAACAACCAACAGCGGGATCTGGATACCCATGTTGGCTCCCACATGCTCCTCGATGATGTCATCGGATGAACCACGATGTCGAGGATTCGATCAAACCCCGTATACAATTCCCTTTGTCAATCGGTACGTTACTTGCCCGAGACTCGATCGTTGGTATCCCAATACCTTGTTCAGTCTCGTTACCGGCAAGTCACTTTACTCGTACCGTAATGCATGATCCCGTGGCCAACACCTTGGTCACCTTGAGCTCATTATGATGATGCATTACCGAGTGGGCCCAGAGATACCTCTCCATCATACGGAGTGACAAATCCCAGTCTCGATTCGTGTCAACCCAATAAACACTTTTGGAGATACCTGTAGTGCACCTTTATAGTCACCCAGTTACGTTGTGACGTTTGATACACCCAAAGCATTCCTACGGTATCCAGGAGTTACACGATCTCATGGTCGAAGGAAGAGATACTTGACATTGGCAAAGCTCTAGCAAACGAACTACACGATCTTTGTGCTATGCTTAGGATTGGGTCTTGTCCATCACATCATTCTCCTAATGATGTGATCCCGTTATCAACGACATCCAATGTCCATAGCCAGGAAACCATGACTATCTGTTGATCACAACGAGCTAGTCAACTAGAGGCTCACTAGGGACATATTGTGGTCTATTTATTCACATGTGTATTGCGATTTCTGGATAATACAGTTATAGCATGAATAAAAGACTATTATCATGAACAAAGAAATATAATAATAACACTTTTATTATTGCCTCTAGGGCATATTTCCAACAGTCTCCCACTTGCACTAGAGTCACTAATCTAGTTACATTGTGATGAATCGAACACCCATAGAGTTCTGGTGTTGATCATGTTTTGCCCGCGAGAGAGGTTTAGTCAACGGATCTGCGACATTCAGATCCGTATGTACTTTGCAAATTTCTATGTCTCCATCTTGAACATTTTCACGGATGGAGTTGAAACGACGCTTGATGTGCCTGGTCTTCTTGTGAAACCTGGGCTCCCTGGCAAGGTCAATAGCTCCAGTGTTGTCACAGAAGAGTTTGATTGGCCCCGACGCATTGGGTATGACTCCTAGGTCGGTGATGAACTCCTTCACCCAAATCGCTTCATGCGCTGCCTCCGAGGTTGCCATGTACTACGCTTCACACGTAGATCCCGCCACGACGCTCTGCTTGCAGCTGCACCAGCTTACTGCTCCACCATTCAACATATACACGTATCTGGTTTGTGACTTAGAGTCATCCAGATCTGAGTCGAAGCTAGCGTAGACGTAACCCTTTACGACGAGCTCTTCGTCTCCTCCATAAATGAGAAACATGTCCTTTGTCCTTTTCAGGTACTTCAGGATATTCTTGACCGCTGTCCAGTGTTCCTTGCCGGGATTACTCTGGTATCTTGCTACCAAACTTACGGCAAGGTTTACATCAGGTCTGGTACACAGCATGGCATACATAATAGATCCTATGGCTGAAGCATAGGGGATGACACTCATCTCTTCTTTATCTTTTGCCGTGGTCGGTGACTGAGCCGAGCTCAATCTCACACCTTGTAACATAGGCAAGAACCCTTTCTTGGACTCATCCATTTTGAACTTTTTCAAAATCTTATCAAGGTATGTGCTTTGTGAAAGACCTATGAGGCGTCTCGATCTATCTCTATAGATCTTGATGCCTAATATATAAGCAGCTTCTCCAAGGTCCTTCATTGAAAAACATTTGTTCAAGTAGGCCTTAATGCTGTCCAGAAATTCTATATTATTTCCCATCAAGAGTATGTCATCTACATATAATATGAGAAATGCTACAGAGCTCCCACTCACTTTCTTGTAAACGCGGCCTTCTCCATAAGTCTGCATAAACCCAAACGCTTTGATCATCTCATCAAAGCGAATATTCCAACTCCGAGATGCTTGCACCAGCCCATAAATGGATCGCTGGAGCTTGCATACTTTGTTAGCGTTCTTAGGATCGACAAAACCTTCCGGCTGCATCATATACAGTTCTTCCTTAAGATGCCCGTTAAGGAATGCCGTTTTGACGTCCATCTGCCATATCTCATAATCATAGTATGCGGCAATCGCTAACATGATTCGGACGGACTTAAGCTTCGCTACGGGAGAGAAAGTCTCATCGTAGTCAATCCCTTGAACTTGCCGATAACCCTTAGCGACAAGTCGAGCTTTATAGATGGTGACATTACCATCCGCGTACGTCTTCTTCTTAAAGATCCATTTGTTTTCTATCGCTCGCCGATCATCGGGCAAGTCAGTCAAAGTCCATACTTTGTTTTCATACATGGATTCTATCTCGGATTTCATGGCTTCTAGCCATTTGTTGGAATCTGGGCCCGCCATCGCTTCTTCATAGTTCGAAGGTTCACCGTTGTCTAACAACATGATTTCCAGGACAGGGTTGTCATACCACTCTGGTGCGGAACGTGTCCTTGTGGACCTACGAAGTTCAGTAGCAACTTGATCCGAAGTACCTTGATCATCATCATTGTTTTCCTCTTCGGTTGGTGTGGGCATCACATGAACATTTTCCTGAGCTGCACCACTTTCCCGTTCGAGAGGTAGTACTTCATCGAGTTCTACTTTCCTCCCACTTACTTCTTTCGAGAGAAACTCTTTTTCCAGAAAGCATCTGTTCTTGGCAACAAAGATCTTGCCCTCGGATCTTAAGTAGAAGGTATACCCGACAGTTTCCTTAGGGTATCCTATGAAGACGCATTTCTCCGACTTGGGTTCGAGCTTTTCAGGTTGAAGTTTCTTGACATAAGCATCGCATCCCCAAACTTTCATAAACGACAGCTTAGGTTTCTTCCCAAACCATAATTCATACGGTGTCGTCTCAACGGATTTAGACGGTGCCCTATTTAAAGTGAATGTAGCTGTCTCTAGAGCGTATCCCCAAAATGATAGCGGTAAATCGGTAAGAGACATCATAGACCGCACCATATCCAATAGAGTGCGATTACGACGTTCGGACACACCGTTTCGCTGAGGTGTTCCAGGCGGCGTGAGTTGTGAAACGATTCCACATTTCCTTAAGTGTGTGCCAAATTTGTGACTTAAATATTCTCCTCCACGATCTGATCGTAGGAACTTTATCTTTCGGTCACGTTGATTCTCTACCTCATTCTGAAATTCCTTGAACTTTTCAAAGGTCTCAGACTGGTGTTTCATTAAGTAGACATACCCATATCTACTTAAGTCATCAGTGAGAGTGAGAACATAACGATATCCTCCATGAGCCTCAACACTCATTGGACCGCACACATCGGTATGTATGATTTCCAACAAGTTGGTTGCTCGCTCCATTGTTCCGGAGAACGGAGTCTTGGTCATTTTGCCCATGAGGCATGGTTCGCATGTGTCAAATGATTCATAATCAAGAGACTCCAAAAGTCCATCAGCATGGAGCTTCTTCATGCGCTTCACACCAATGTGACCAAGGCGGCAGTGCCACAAGTATGTGGGACTATCGTTATCAACTTTACATCTTTTGGCATCTACACTATGAACATGTGTAATATTACGCTCGAGATTCATTAAGAATAAACCATTGACCATCGGAGCATGACCATAAAACATATCTCTCATATAAATCGAACAACCATTATTCTCGGACTTAAATGAGTAGCTATCTCGCATTAAACGAGATCCAGATACAATGTTCATGCTCAAACTTGGCACTAAATAACAATTATTAAGGTTCAAAACTAATCCCGTAGGTAAATGTAGAGGCAGCGTGCCGACGGCGATCACATCGACTCTGGAACCATTCCCGACGCGCATCGTCACCTCGTCCTTCGCCAGTCTCCATTTATTCCGCAGCTCCTGCTGTGAGTTACAAATATGAGCAACGGCACCGGTATCAAATACCCAGGAGTTACTACGAGTACGGGTAAGGTACACATCAATTACATGTATATCAAATATACCTTTGGTGTTGCCGGCCTTCTTATCCGCTAAGTATTTGGGGCAGTTCCGCTTCCAGTGACCCTTCCCCTTGCAATAAAAGCACTCAGTCTCAGGCTTGGGTCCATTCTTTGACTTCTTCCTGGCAACTGGCTTACCGGGCGCAGCAACCTCCTTGTCGTCCTTCTTGAAGTTCTTCTTACCCTTTCCCTTCTTGAACTTAGTGGTCTTATTGACCATCAACACTTGATGTTCTTTCTTGAATTCAACCTCTGCTGACTTCAGCATAGAAAATACTTCAGGAATGGTCTTTACCATCCCCTGCATATTGTAGTTCATCACAAAGCTCTTGTAGCTTGGTGGGAGCGACTGAAGGATTCTGTCAATGACTGCCTCATTAGGGAGGTTAATATTCAGCTGGGTCATACGGTTGTGCAACCCAGACATCTTGAGTATGTGCTCACTGACAGAACTGTTTTCCTCCATCTTACAACTATAGAACTTGTCGGAGACGTCATATCTCTCGACCCGGGTGTGAGCTTGAAAAACTAGTTTCAGCTCTTTGAACATCTCATATGCTCCGTGATGCTCAAAACGCTTTTGGAGCCCCGGTTCTAAGCTGTAAAGCATGCCGCACTGAACGAGGGAGTAATCATCAGCACGAGACTGCCAAGCATTCATAATGTCTTGGTTCTCTGGGACGGGAGCGTCACCTAGTGGTCCTTCTAGGACATATTGTTTCCTGGCAGCTATGAGGATGATCCTCAGGTTCCGGACCCAGTCCGTATAGTTGCTGCCATAATCTTTCAGCTTGGTTTTCTCTAGGAACGCGTTGAAGTTCATGTTGACATGAGCGTTGGCCATTTGATCTACAAGACATATTTGCAAAGGTTTTATACTAAGTTCATGATAATTAAGTTCTAATCAAATTATGAACTCCCACTCAGATTAGACATCCCTCTAGTCATCTAAGTGTTACACGATCCGAGTCGACTAGCCCGTGTCCGATCATCACGTGAGACGGACTAGTCATCATCGGTGAACATTCTCATGTTGATCGTATCTTCCATACGACTCGTGTTCGACCTTTCGGTCTCCGTGTTCCGAGGCCATGTCTGCACATGCTAGGCTCGTCAAGTTAACCCTAAGTGTTTTCGCTGTGTAAAACTGTCTTACACCCGTTGTATGTGAACGTAAGAATCCATCACACCCGATCATCACGTGGTGCTTAGAAGCGACGAACTGTAGCAACGGTGCACAGTTAGGGGAGAACACTTCTTGAAATTGTTGTAAGGGATCATCTTATTTACTACCGTCGTCCTAAGTAAACAAGATGCATAAAACATAATAAACATCACATGCAATTATATAAAGTAGTGACATGATATGGCCAATATCATATAGCTCCTTTGATCTTCATCTTCGGGGCTCCATGATCATCTTGTCACCGGCATGACACCATGATCTCCATCATCATGATCTCCATCATCGTGTCTTCATGAAGTTGTTACGCCAACGACTACTTCTACTTCTATGACTAACGCATTTAGCAATAAAGTAAAGTAAGTTACATGGCGTTCTTCAATGACATGCAGGTCATACAAAAAATAAAGACAACTCCTATGGCTCCTGCCGGTTTTCATACTCATCGACATGCAAGTCGTGAATCCTATTACAAAGAACATGATCTCATACATCACAATTCATCATTCATCACAACTTCTGGCCATATCACATCACATGATCAATCGCTGCAAAAACAAGTTAAACGTTCTCTAATTGTTGTTGCATCTTTTACGTGGCTGCAATTGGGTTCTAGCAAGAACGTTTTCTTACCTACGAATAACCACAACGTGATTTTGTCAACTTCTATTTACCCTTCATAAGGGCCCTTTTCATCGAATCCGCTCCAACTAAAGCGGGAGAGACAGACACCCGCCAGCCACCTTATGCAACTAGTGCATGTCAATCGGTGGAACCGGTCTCACGTAAGCGTACGTGTAAGGTTGGTCTGGGCCGCTTCATCCCACAATGCCGTTGAAGCAAGAAAAGACTAGTAGTGGCAAGTAAGTTGACAAGATCCACGCCCACAACAAAATTGTGTTCTACTCGTGCAAAGAGAACTACGCATAGACCTAGCTCATGATGCCACTGTTGGGGAACGTTGCAGAAAATTAAAAATTTTCCTACGGTTTCACCAAGATCCATCTATGAGTTCATCTAAGCAACGAGTCGAGGGAGAGAGTTTGCATCTACATACCACTTGTAGATCACGAGCGGAAGCTTGCCAAGGGGATGGTGATGATGGAGTCGTACTCGAACGTGATTCGGATCACCGATGTCCAAGTGCTGAACGGACACCACCTCCGTGTTCAACACACGTACTAGACGGGAGACGTCTCCTCCTTCTTGATCCAGCAAGGGAGAAGGAGAGGTTGAGGAAGATTGCTCCAACGGTAGCACGACGGCGTGGTGTAGTTGGTGCAGCAGTACTCCGACAGGGCTTCGCCTAGCGCGTACGGAGGAGGAGAGGTGTTGGGGAGGGGAGGGGCTGCGCCTTGGATTGTTGTGTGTAGCAGCCCTCCCCTCACCCCTCTATATATAGGAGAAGGGGCAAGGGGGGCCGGCCCTCTAGGGAAACCCTAGAGGGGGGCGGCGGCCAAGGGGTGGGGGGCTTGCCCCCCAAGCAAGGGGGGTGCGCCCCCTTTAGGGTTTCCCCCCCAACCATAGGTGCATGGGCCCAAGGGGGGGCGCCAAGCCCACTAGGGGCTGGCTGCTATCCCTACGCAGCCCAAGTGCCCCCCCGGGAGGGGTGGTCCCTCCCAGTGGACCCCCGGAACCTTTCCGGTGGTCCCGGTACAATACCGGTATGACCCCGAAACTTTCCGGTGCCCGTTTAACAACTTCCCATATATAAACCTTTACCTCCGGACCATTCTGGAACTCCTCGTGACGTCCGGGATCTCATCCGGGACTCCAAACAACATTCGGTAATCACATACTTGTCTTCCTGATAACCCTAGCGTCACCGAACCTTAAGTGTGTAGACCCTACGGGTTCGGGAGTCATGCAGACATGACCGAGACTCTTCGGTCAACAACCAACAGCGGGATCTGGATACCCATGTTGGCTCCCACATGCTCCTCGATGATGTCATCGGATGAACCACGATGTCGAGGATTCGATCAAACCCCGTATACAATTCCCTTTGTCAATCGGTACGTTACTTGCCCGAGACTCGATCGTCGGTATCCCAATACCTTGTTTAGTCTCGTTACCGGCAAGTCACTTTACTCGTACCGTAATGCATGATCCCGTGGCCAACACCTTGGTCACCTTGAGCTCATTATGATGATGCATTACCGAGTGGGCCCAGAGATACCTCTCCGTCATACGGAGTGACAAATCCCAGTCTCGATTCGTGTCAACCCAATAAACACTTTTGGAGATACCTGTAGTGCACCTTTATAGTCACCCAGTTACGTTGTGACGTTTGATACACCCAAAGCATTCCTACGGTATCCAGGAGTTACACGATCTCATGGTCGAAGGAAGAGATACTTGACATTGGCAAAGCTCTAGCAAACGAACTACACGATCTTTGTGCTATGCTTAGGATTGGGTCTTGTCCATCACATCATTCTCCTAATGATGTGATCCCGTTATCAACGACATCCAATGTCCATAGCCAGGAAACCATGACTATCTGTTGATCACAACGAGCTAGTCAACTAGAGGCTCACTAGGGACATATTGTGGTCTATTTATTCACACGTGTATTACGATTTCCGGATAATACAGTTATAGCATGAATAAAAGACTATTATCATGAACAAAGAAATATAACAATAACACTTTTATTATTGCCTCTAGGGCATATTTCCAATAGCTTCTTCTTCGGTGACAGCGGCGTCGTCGGTATTGCCGCGCGCGTTCTCCTCGCCGGCGACCTCGGTTTCCATCAGCTCCGTGGTAGATGGACCTGACGACCGAAAAAGGGAGAAAAGTCAAGCAAATATTGAAAAAAGAAAATCAGAAGAAGAAGAACCCAAGGGAAGTTTTCAAGCAAGAGGATTACCTGTACTAGGATCTACAGTCGTGGTCTCCGCCACCGGGGGGTCGCTGGTGCTGTCTCTTGCCGAAGAACTGTCCCTTGCCGGAGACTTCTCCCTTACCGGAAAATTCTCACTTGCCGAAGAACGCTCCCTTGCCGGAGAATCCTCCCTTGGCGGTGTAGTCGAAGCAGAGGGCATGTCGCGAGCATCTTCCGGGCACTCCTGGTGAGACTGCTCTGCTCCTACGCAAACCAATAGTCAGATGTCAGCAAAGAAAGAGCACCCATGCGCGCCTAACAGCAGGAAGTAAACCATATACTTACGCTGGAGGCTGCTTTGGGGAATAGTTGTCGGGTCCGGCAAGGTGGTCTCGGACACACCCCCTGCTGTCGCGATGGGTTCGTCCTCGATGACAATCACCGGGACCTTGGCTCTCTTCGCCGCTCTCTGGACCAGAGTCCTGAAAAGGAATGGGTTCGGAGTAAAGAAAATCAGATACAAGACAAAATAGCAAGAATTGAAGAACTACAAGTACAGCAAAGAATCTTACTCTTCCTCTTCCTCGTCGGAGCTAAGCGCAGAGAGGTCGAAGTCCGGCCCACCTTCGGCGCGACAAGGCGGAGGAGTAGGTTCCCTTAGCCGCTTGGTGGGAGCAGAAGCGGTGGTCCGGGAGGGCCCCGCTCCAGTTGCCGCAGTGGCGTGAGGTGCTCCCGCGGCAACAGTGCTTGCCACGGTGGAGCGCGTCGCGCGGCGCGGCGGCTGTTGACCCGTCTGCCACCCCGGTACGTCCCCGGCCTTGCGGAGACGCCTTCTTGGTGGAGCTGGGGGCTCCGCTTGCGGCGAGCTGTCTGAAGGTGAGAAAGAGGAGGAGTCGATCTTCAACGAGTCGCTCGCGCCCTCGGCGGGCTCGCTCGACTCAGCTTCAGGCCCGACAAGCTCTCCCTCGCCGGCAAGCTTCTCTCGCTCGGCAAGGCTTGCCGCCTCTGCTGCCTCTGCCTCCTCCACGGTGAATCCAAACTCGCCCGCGGCAGCGGCTACCGCCGCCTCTTCCAGCCTAGTGGCGATGCGCTGCATCTCCGCATCGGTGGTGTCGCGAGTAAGGCTCTTCTGTTCATCGGAGCGGACCGGCACTTCTACCAAGCCGTCAAAGAACTCCTGCACGACGTCGTCTGCAGGCTCTTGCCAAGTTGGGACAATTCCATGTGAATCGCACAACGGCATCATTGCACGGATGCGGTCGAGCGAGGAGTTGTTGCACAGCGGAACGACACCCCTCGGCAACCTGAACACTTCGGGGTGTTTAGGATCGTGCTTGAACAGTTCCAGGAGCATCGCATCCAGTTCCAGGACAGTGAAGTTGAAGTTGAGGCCCGGGCGCAGCCTCATGATATCCGGCCGCATTCTGGAACTCCCAGGCGGGTCTCCTCCTCTCCTGCAGGGGGGCGATGCGGCGGCGAAGAAAATCTGCGCCAACGGCGCCTATGGTGAGCCCGGCAAGCCTAAGGCGTAGGATCCGGGTGATGGCAATCTTCAGCCTATCGTCTTCCGGGGCCACGTTGCTCCAATCGTTGCCGCGCGCTACTGGTGCTTGGCGCTGCGCGGTAAATGGCTGCGGGTTCTCCTCGACAATCCAGCACCAGTCTGCTCTCCATTCATCCCACTTGCTACGGAGCTCTCCCTTCAGATAAGCTTCCTTCTTGCCAGTTCTCGAGATCCAGGCGATTCTGCCGGATAAAGGCTCCCCTCTCTCAACTCGGGGCATAAAAAAGTGGCGAAAAAGAGCTACATTTGGATAGACTCCGACCAAGTTTTCGCAGAGATGTGCGAAAACTGCCATGGTCAGAACGGCGTTGGGGGTGAAGTCAAGGAGGTGGAACCCGTAGGTGTTCATAATGTCACAGAAAAACTCAGAGAAAGGCGGGCAGAGCCCGCAGTAGAAGAACAACGCGAAGAAGGGATATCCATTCGGAGCCAGTTCCGAAGCGGCAGCTGAGAGTACCTTCGTGCGCGGATGCGCTCGCGTCTCCGTCGACCAGAAGAGGTAGTAATACTCCCTCAGCTCCTTCACGGCGAGCTGAGGGGGGAAGGTTGCCCGCTCCTTTTGCAGCGCCGCGAGCCGCTGCGCCTCGGCCGACTTCACAACCTTCCCGGCTTTCAGAGCCATGGAGGAGGTGGTGAGAGAGATCGACGGTGTTGGTGGTGCCAGTGGCGATGGGGGGCGGAGCGTTGCTATCTTTCAGCTTTGGGAAGAAGGGGGGAGCGGCGGAGGTTTTTGAGATTGGAATAGCAACTGGCGAGATGGGCGAACTGCCCCTGTTTCCCCTTCTTATAAAGAGGGAGGGGGTAGACGTTCCGTCTTTCCGAATAAAGAAACCACCCACGATCTCTCCCACGACGCCGCATTCGACGCGTGCCGTTCGAGGAGGGCGCGGTGGATACAGAGTTAGATACGGCGTAACCCAGGCCGCGCGTGCCCGTGCCCTGTTTTGGGCCTGGACCAACAGCGCTCGGCACCGTGTGTGGCCCAGGCCCGGGGGCTCCTGTTGGTGTACTAGAGTAGGGGTACCCTAGTATCCCGAACTTGTGCACGGGCAGTTGCAGCACCCCGCGGCAAGGCTTGCCGTGTGACCGCCAAGGTCCTCCGTGGTTCCTTTGGAGCCATCCAAGAACAAAGTATTCAAGCCAAGGAGACAAGGCCCCGGCAAGAGGAGCTTGCCGGGAAGGCCAACCAACGCATCCCAAGGAACTTGCCGCGACGCGCCACGCGTCCCGGCGAGGCCCGGTGAGCGACAAGCTTCCGGACGCGACAAGACAACGACCGCGGCAAGGCGCTTGCCGCGGCAAACTACCACTCTGTACCCGCGCTCCAGCACATCCACCAACGTGTCACCCTAGGACCTTTCCAGGTGCGCGTGGCAAGAGGCTGTGCGGCCAGCGGTGCGCGGTGGCAAGCGACGTTGACAAGATTGCCATCGTGGCAAGCGGTGGCATCCCTGACGGTCCCTTTTTGCACTATTTGGGCGACGTAGACGGGCATTTAATGCCTTTGTCCCCTGTCGTCAGGGTTAGGTATGATACACCGTACAGGTAGTTGTACCAATCGCAATTCCTTTTCCATTTTTACCCTTGTCTACGTTGCCACCTGTCGGAGACCCCTTTAGCATATAAAAGGAGGCCCATGCGCAACGTAGAGGGGGGTTCGAAGGCAGAAAAATACTCACGCTCGATCTCGTTAGCAGCTAGTGTGTACTATAGCACTCAGCGCTCCCGAGCAAGAACTCAATACACTCAGACATGCAACAGTAGGAGTGTTATCTCTCCGGAGAGCTCCGAAGCTGGGTAAACTGCTCGTGTGCTTCGCCTCGATCCGCTCTTCGTGCGATCTCCGCCCCCCGCCGAACCGAAAGGGGCTCGGTCCGCCGGTCCCATAGGTGTTCGTGGATCAGTTTCCCCGACATCTTTGGCGCCCCAGGTAGGGGGCGTCGAGGTTGTGTGAACCTGATCCGGTGTTCACACGAGCTAGATCTTCATCTTCTTCATCGACATGCCACCGAAGAAGAAGGCTTCGGCGGCAGCTGTTCCGTCCACGTCGATCCCACCACCACCGGAGCAAACGGGTGGTGGGGTAGATGCCGGCGGAAGAACGGGCATCGACGAGGGAGCTCACGGTGCTGCCAGGTCCAAGGACAAGTCTGCGCAGACCTCGGCGTCCGTACATGCACCGCGCCCATCTCAGGAGGCGCAGGACCGACAATGTCATGGTATTCGCAGTGCCATACGTTCATTGGACCAAGATCGAGCTGGTGGATCTCGGGGTGCTCAAGACCAGCATGCACGCCAACATGCTAGCACGAGCGAGACACGGTCGCCTGGACGGGATACTACTCCTTCTAACATAGTTAGAAGTCTGAGCATATCCCGCTCCTCGCACCGTTTGCCACTGCCGCCCACCACTCCAGCAGAAGCTTTGGCGCGAGCTCAACTACTCCTAGATTACCCTCCAACGGCAGACAAGATCGATGAATGGAGGGCCACCATTCAGAGTCTCATCGGCTTCGCCAACGGCGACACTCCGCGGCAGCCAAGTACATCGTCGCCGCGGCAGGACTGCTAGGCACGAGCCGATGGCGACGAAACCGGTGGGGGTGCAACCACCATGCACTCTCCACCCCGAAGGCCAAGATCACCGACTCGCCAGATCTACCTCGACAGCGACTCCACCGCATCATCAGATCCACGAGCTCGTCGCGATCAGCGCCAAGTTCTTCACGAACAACAGCAAGAAGACGCTCATACTCGCATCGAGCGCCGAAGAGAAGCGCGGCGTCAATTGGACCAGCGCGCTGGGCCCTCTGTCGACATGCATGCACCAGGGGAACCAGGCGAGTTGCCGTACGCGGTAGGTTGCCCTGCGTTCACTCGTGAGCTGCGGCAAGTCCAGTGGCCCAGCACGAAGAATTTCAAGCCAGACGTACTAGAGAAGTACGACGGCAAGTCGCATCCGTGGGAGTTCCTCAGCATCTACACCATCGCGGTGCAAGCTGCCGGGGGGGCGGGACGACAAGATCCTGGCCAACTACTTCCCGCTGGTGCTCAAGCCCAATGTCAGATCCTGGCTCATGCACTTGCCGGACAACTCCATATCCTCCTGGGCAGACCTATGCCATCAGTTTGTCGGCGCCTTTACAGGCGGCCACAAGCCTCATGGCCAAGAGAGCGACCTTCATCTGCTCGCCCAGAAGGAAGGAGAGCCCCTGCGCAAGTACATTCAGAGATTCAGCCGCGTACAGCACAACATCCCAGATGTCCACCCTGCCGCGGTAATCAGCGTGTTCCATCAGAACGTGCGAAACCGCAGGATGCGGGAGGAGATGGCGATGTGCAAGATCAGAGACGTCAGTGAGCTATATGCCCTGGACGACAAGTGTGCACGTGCTGAGGAAGGGAGGAAACTCCCCAGAGAGAATACAGAAGTAGGAGGATCTGATAGTGAGGAGGCTGCCCCGGCAAAGAAAAACCGGCGGCGGAACAACAGGAAGAAGAAAGGCAAAGATGTGCTAGTCGTTGAGCAGTCCGACAACGGAGGTGGCGCCAAGAAAGCCAAAGCTGGTAGCTCCGGCGAGGAGATTGCCGCAGGCACCAACTACCAGGCTGTGGCGGTCGCCGACAAGCAGGACGGCACCAACAAGCAGTACTGCAAGATCCACCGCACCAAGGGCCATGACCTCCAGAGCTGCAAGAAGGTCGAGCAGCAAAAGGCTGAATACGAGCGACGCGACAAGGAGAAGGCCCAGGAAGGTGCTGGAGGAGCCGGCAAGAAACGCCCCGGCCGAGGAGGACGCCGCGGCAAGGCCAAGCAGCGGCAAGGAGACAGACCTCCCCGCGGGCGCGACAAGGATGAATATGACGACGACGATGAAGATATGGATGATGACGAGACCGATGAGAAGGAGTTCCAGAAAGCCACAGAGGTCCTGTGCATTGACGGCGGTGCTTCTCTGCATACTTCACACCGCCAGCTCAAGCAGTGGGTGCGGGAAGTCAATGCGGCAGAACCACCCGTCGAGTCACGCAAGCCTCTAAAATGGTCCAGCACGCCTATCATCTTTGATATTGAGGACCACCCTGATCGCATAACTGCGGTCGGGTGCTTGCCGATGTTGGTTTCACCAACTATCCGCAACCTCAAGGTCACTAAGATGCTAGTTGACGGTGGGGCCGGCTTGAACCTGATCTCCTCCGCGGTACTATAGAAACTCCAGATCCCTGATGGCGAGCTCGAAGAGACCGGCACATTCCAAGGAATCAATCCGGGAAGGAGCAAGCCGAAGGGAAAGATCACGTTGCTGGTGACATTTGGCAGCGAGTTGAACTTCAGGACTGAGAGGGTCACTTTTGACGTTGCTGACTTTCCATTGCCTTACAATGGGATACTCGGTCGTCCAGCACTCGCCAAATTCATGGCAGCCTCTCACTATGCATACAACATGCTGAAGATGCCAGGCCCGATAAGTGTCATCTCTGTCCCTGGCGACAAAAAGGATGCTCTTATCTGCGCTGACAAGATCTACCGGGAAGCAGCAGCCGCAATAGATCACAAGTCACTTGCCGTTGAAGTTCCCGGGGCGAAGAAGAAGACCAAGTCCGGCAAGAGTTCTGATGCCCACTCCGGCAAGCGCACCTCTTCGGAGTGCTGCGCTACCGTCGAGGACGCACCATCGAGCTCCACCGGCAAGTGTAAGAAGACAATGGCAGCTCCACCAGAGACCAAGAAGGTGTCCGCCAAGGAGGATGGCACTGGTGGTACCTTCACCATCAGTGCCACTCTCGACCCTAAATAGGAAAGCTCTCTTGTTGCTTTCTTGCGGGCGAACGTCGACGTATTTGCGTGGCAACCGTCTGACATCCCCGGTGTTCCCAGGAAAGTAATCGAGCACCATCTTGCCGTCTATCCTCATGCGCGGCCCGTCAAGCAGAAAGTCAGGAAACAGGCAGTGGAGCGCCAAGAATTCATCGCAGAAGAAATCAAGAAATTGGAAGCAGCAGGCCTTGTCAGAGGAGTGCTCCATCCTACGTGGTTGGCCAACCCTGTAGTCGTGCGCAAGGCAAAGGGGAAATGGAGGCTTTGTATCGACTTCACCGATGTCAATAAAGCTTGTCCCAAAGACCCATTTCCCTTGCTGCGCATCGACCAGATTGTTGACTCCACGGCCGGATGTGACTTGCTTTCATTTCTTGATGCATACTCAGGATACCATCAGATCTTCATGGCAGAAGAGGATGAGGAGAAGACCGCATTCATCACCCCATGTGGCACATACTGTTTCGTACGGATTATGCATAGTGCGGGCGTGCTACTTGTTGCACCCACCGGAGAGCACCTCAAGTATGTAGTCCAGATGCACTTTCCCAAGGAGCAAGCAACGAACAATACCACAGAGTATGAAGGTTTGCTTGCCGGTCTCAGGATCACAGCAGACCTTGGGATCAAGAAGCTCATTGTCAGGGGTGACTCACAGCTTGTCGTCTGCCAAGTGAACAAGAATTATCAGAGTCCGTTGATGAAAGCTTACGTTGATGAAGTGAGAAAGCTAGAAGAGCACTTTGACGGCCTACAGATGGAACATGTTCCAAGAGCTCAGAACGACATTGTCGATGGCTTGTCGAAGTGCGACGCACTTAAGTTACCTGTGGAACCAGGGACCTTTGTGCTCAAACTGACTCAACCCTCAACCGTCTGTAACGCCATCAACTGGACAGAGAAAGAAGAGGAAGTTGATTTCTGGTGACTATTTTCTGGCAGAGCTCCCCGAAGCCGCCGCCAAGAAGGTCCTCAAAATCAACACCAAGGGTGCTGAGGAGCAGTCTGCTCCGGCAAGCCCTAGGGTTTGTTCCGTTGAAGCAGACGCTCCCGACAAGTTTTGCTCCGGCAAGCTTGCCGGGGAACGTCAAGCTCCGGCTGAGCCGCAGGTTCTCGCCGTAGAAGCGGATGTCCCGCAACAGCAGATGTGCCTTTAGTCCTTGTTGTCGAGCCGCAAGCTCCAGCATGGGCACAACAGATTGTCCGTTTCCTTCAGACAGGAGAACTTCCCGAAGAGCAAGAAGAAGTGGAAAGAGTAGCCCGGCAGTCAAGTATGTACCAGTTTGTCGACAACACACTGTACAGAAGAAGACCCAACGGCGTGAAATTGAAATATATTCACCGGGAAGACGGACAAAAGTTGTTGGCAGAGATACATGGAGGCATATGTGGTCACCACATTGGCGCAAGAGCACTTGCCGGCAAAGCGTTCCGACAAGGTTTCTTTTGGCCGCCAGCCCTCCAGGATGCAACTGCACAAGTAACCAAGTGTGAAGCATGCCAGTTCCATTCCAAGAAGATACACCAGCCAGCTCAAGCTCTCCAGACGATCCCTTTATCCTGGCCATTTTTGGTCTGGGGGCTCACATCCTCGGCCCCTTTCCCCGAGCTGTCGGGGGATTTGAGTACTTGTACGTTGCAATCGACAAGTTCACAAAGTGGCCGGAAGTGGAAGCAGTGAGGAAGGTGACAGCACAGTCAGCAGTCAAGTTCTTCAGGTCGATTGTTTACCGCTTCGGGATCCCTAACAGGATCATCACCGACAACGGCACGTAATTCACGAGCCGCACCTTCATGCAGTACGTCCAAGATCTTGGCGTCAAGGTCTTCTTCGCTTCTGTTGCTCATCCGAGAAGTAACGGGCAAGCGGAGAGGGCGAATGCTAAAGTGGTGCGCGGGCTCAAGACCAGGACTTTCGACAGGCTGTGCAAGTGCGGAAAGAACTGGATTGAGGAGCTGCCGGTGGTTCTTTGGTCGATCAGGACGACGCCAAATCGAGCCACTAGCCAGACACCTTTCGCTCTAGTCTATGGAGCAGAGGCAGTTCTCCCCACGGAACTCGTATACGGGTCACCTCGAGTGCTCGCTTATGATGAGCTTGAGCAAGAGCAGTTGCGACAAGATGACGCGCTGCTCCTTGAGGAGGACCGTCTTCAGGCCGCTGTACGAGCTTCTCGATACCAGCAAGCTTTGTGCCGCTACCATAGCCGCAAAGTTAATGCCAGAAGTCTCGAGGAAGGCGACCTTATTCTTCGGCACGTTCAGTCCGCCAAAAATTCCAACAAGTTGACGCCGAAGTGGGAAGGCCCTTACCGGGTGAAACGAGTCACTAGGCCTGGCGCTGTCCGCCTTGAGACCGAAGATGGCATTCCGGTGAGCAACTCCTGGAACATTGAGCATCTTCGTAAGTTTTACCCGTAGGGCGCGGTTGCCGGAACCTGTTCCGGCAACCACCTTTTGTACAAGTCTTGCCGATGTTGCATGTAATCCTTTGTACGAAGCCGGGCGCAGACCCCGTGCATAAATAAAGCTCATGTGCTCCGCACATCTTGTCAATTTCATGCTTTCTACTCTTTTTTTTGCATGCGTTATCTGACACTTTGTGCAGCGCCTACCCCCGGTAAGCAATAACGAGCCGTAAGGCTCCATATCTTTATTTTCTCTTCTTTCTCTTTCTCAAAGAAAGGAAGGTTCCCTCGCCCACAAGTTTGCCGGGGGAAAGGAGAAGATAATGGTGTGGACCAAGCGTCGTTCGAGGAAGTTTCGCCTTACCGGGAAGCAAACGACAGAAAAGCTAAGTTGCTAAAGTTTGAGCAATCAGTTTTAAAAAATTTAAGTTATCTTCCTCGAACGACCGTGCTTTGTATGGAAAACCTGTGCGCGGAGGAACCAACTCGTAGCTAGTTGCGCCCTTACTTTGTTTCGAGTCCGCTCAACAACTTAAGTGAGCTGCGACTAGTTGCGACAAGGTTTCTTGTCGGTAGCGGCACCGCCAGCAGGCTACTGACATCCCGCACTCAACGCTCGCGGCTAAGGTGCCTGCGCCGACAAGTTCCCTAAAAGCGTAGGGCAAAAACATACAAAGGAAGGAATCAAGTAAAGGAAATAACATAGCAATCGCTACCCAAAATAGAGTCATATTACAAGATAGCTTGTCGCAGCTCTAACAGATTGTTCTCATAACATGACCAGCAGCGACAAGAAAAACAGAAAACGGGCGGCCTAATCTACACGATCGCCCTCAATCCTCTTGATCCCGCTCACCTTGTCCACAATGGGTGCGACAAGGGTCTTGAGCGCTTCCAAATCAGCATCCGGCTGCAAGGTCCTGAGGACGTTGGTGAGGTTGAGGCCTGGGTTGCGGAAGGCCACCTTCACCAGCACCTTTTGAAGAGCTCCCGCGCAGATCTTGCGCGACTCGTCGGCCAGCTGCTTTGGGATCTTCTCCCGGAGTCGCTGGAGGGCCGTCGCCATGCCTTTGAAGAACAAGCTGAGCTTGGCGCTGGGTTGGAGGTGCTCATCGGAGGAATACCCGAGATCCTCCATCCCCAGCTGCGCCAGCTCCCTGTCGATGGCTGCGGCAACATCCACGAGACCCTCGGTCCAGTGCTCCACATTCTCCCTAAAAGTGTTCTGGGCGGCAGTAGCACTCGCCAGCAGCGCCTCGTCAGCCTTGATCTTCTCCTTCAAGGCCACCTCCTGCTCCCTGGCGCCGTCCAGCGTCTTGGTCAAAGTAGTCAGCTTCAACTCAAGATCTGCGTTGGAGTCCTTGGCGGCGCTAAGCTCCTTGCTCCTCTCGGCGAGACGACCCTGCAGCTCGCCAAGGGTGTAGGCGTCCTTCTCGCGCTCACGCTTGAGCGCAGCAAGCTCCTCGCCGCTCACCTTGAGATCGGCCTCCAGCTACGCCACCTTCGTCTCCAGCTCCTTCTTGGCGGCCTCGGCAGCTGCGGCAGCATCCTCTGCTTCCCTGAGAGCCCCGCCGAATGTTTGCTCGTGCGCGGCAAGATCCTCCTCGTGGCTGTCAAGGTTAACCTTCCGCTGCGCCAACTCACCTTCCTGCGCAGACAGCTTCTCGGCAGCAAGCCGCTGTTGCTCTTCAACTTCAGCCTTCTCGAGGAGGAAGGCTTTCCGCTCATCGGTGAGTTGCTCCCGCTCCTCTGCCAGGGACCGGAGAGCTTCCTGGTTGAGGCCCCGGAGCTCCTCCGCGTGCTTCTCAATGTCCACCCCCGCCTTCGCGACAAGCGCTTCTCGGGATACCAGCTTGGCCTGTCGGGCGCGGTAGAGCGACAACAGCTTCCGCAGCAGCTGCTTCTCCTCAGGCTCGCCGCTGCTGCTGCTTGGCGCATCGACCAGCGTCAGCCCAGCAAAGGCGAGCAACTCTTCATCAAAGATTTCTCCTTCGATCGGCGCCCTGGAGCTCGACGCCCAGGGGAGCTTGATGAAGACGCCATCGCCGGCCTTCAAATAGGCGCCGGACTGGGGCTCTTCGGAGCCTGACGCTGCAGCAGCGGCGGAGGGATCGACGGTCGGCGTAGCGCCTGACGCTCCTGCAGCCTCGGGGCCGTCAGTGCGATCGCCGGACCCCTCGCCAGCTTCTGCGGCAGCAGCTTTGGCGGTCTCTCCGCCGGCGGGCTCATCAGCGCCCGCTTCTTCTTCGGTGACAGCGGCGTCGTCGGTATTGCCGCGCGCGTTCTCCTCGCCGGCGACCTCGGTTTCCATCGGCTCCGTGGCAGATGGACCTGACGACCGGAAAAGGGAGAAAAGTCAAGCAAATATTCAAAAAGAAAATCAGAAGAAGAAGAACCCAAGGGAAGTTTTCAAGCAAGAGGATTACCTGTACTAGGATCTACAGTCGTGGTCTCCGCCACCGGGGGGTCGCTGGTGCTGTCCCTTGCTGGAGAACTGTCCCTTGCCGGAGACTTCTCCCTTACCAAAAAATTCTCCCTTGCCGAAGAACGCTCCCTTGCAGGAGAATCCTCCCTTGGCGGTGTAGTCGAAGCAGAGGGCATGTCGGGAGCGACTTCCGGGCACTCCTGGTGAGACTGCTCTGCTCCTAGGCAAACCAATAGTCAGATGTCAGCAAAGAAAGAGCACCCATGCGCGCCTAACAGCAGGAAGTAAACCATGTACTTACGCTGGGGGCTGCGCTGGGGGCTGCTTTGGGGAATAGTTGCCGGGTCTGGCAAGGTGGTCTCGGACACACCCCCTGCTATCGCGGTGGGTTCATCCTCGATGACAATCACCGGGACCTTCACTCTCTTCGCCGCTCTCTGGGCCAGAGTCCTGAAAAGGAATGGGTTCGGAGTAAAGCAAATCAGATACAAGACAAAACAGCAAGAATTGAAGAACTACAAGTACAGCAAAGAATCTTACTCTTCCTCTTCCTCGTCGGAGATGAGTGCGGAGAGGTCGAAGTCCGGCCCACCTTCGGCGTGACAAGGCGGAGGAGTAGGTTCCCTTAGCCGCTTGGAGGGAGCAGAAGCGGTGGTCCGGGAGGGCCCCGCTCCAGTTGCCGCAGCGGCGTGAGGTGCTCCCGCGGCAACAGTGCTTGCCACGGTGGAGTGCGTCGCGCGGCGCGGTGGCTGTTGACCCGTCTGCCGCCCCGCTACGTCCCCAGCCTTGCGGAGACGCCTTCTTGGTGGAGCCGGGGGCTCCGCTTGCGGCGAGCTGTCTGAAGGTGAGAAAGAGTAGGAGTCGATCTTCAACGAGTCGCTCGCGCCCTCGGCGGGCTCGCTCGACTCAGCTTCAGGCCCGACAAGCTCTCCCTTGCCGGCAAGCTTCTCTCGCTCGGCAAGGCTTGCCACCTCTGCTGCCTCTGCCTCCTCCACGGTGAATCCAAACTCGCCCGTGGCAGCGGCTGCCGCCGCCTCTTCCAGCCTAGTGGTGATGCGCTGCATCTCCGCATCAGTGGTGTCGCGAGTAAGGCTCTTCTGTTCATCGGAGCGGACCGGCACTTCTACCAAGCCGTCAAAGAACTCCTGCACGACATCGTCTGCAGGCTCTTGCCAAGTTGGGACAATTCCATGTGAATCGCACAGCGGCATCATTGCACGGATGCGGTCGAGCGAGGAGTTGTTGCACAGCGGAACGACACCCCTCGGCAACCTGAACACTTCGGGATGTTGAGGATCGTGCTTGAACAGTTCCAGGAGCATCACGTCCAGTTCCAGGACAGTGAAGTTGAAGTTGAGGCCCGGGCGCAGCCTCATGATATCCGCCGCATTCTGGAACTCCCAGGCGGGTCTCCTCCTCTCCTGCAGGGGGGCGATGCGGCGGGGAAGAAAATCTGCGCCAACGGCGCCTACGGTGAGCCCGGCAAGCCTGAGGCGTAGGATCCGGGTGACGGCAATCTTCAGCCTATGGTCTTCCGGGGCCACGTTGCTCCAATCGTTGCCGCGCGCTACAGGGGCTTGGCGCTGGGCGATAAATGGCTGCGGGTTCTCCTCGACAATCCAGCACCAGTCTGCTCTCCATTCATCCCACTTGCTGCGGAGCTCTCCCTCCAGATATGCTTCCTTCTTGCCAGTTCTCGAGATCCAGGCGATTCCGCCGGATAAAGGCTCCCCTCTCTCAACTCGGGGCATAAAGAAGTGGCGAAAAAGAGCTACATTTGGATAGACTCCGACAAATTTTTCGCAGAGATGTGCGAAAACTGCCATGGTCAGAACGGTGTTGGGGGTGAAGTCAAGGAGGCGGAACCCGTAGGTGTTCATAATGTCACAGAAAAACTCAGAGAAAGGCGGGCAGAGCCCGCAGTAGAAGAACAACGCGAAGAAGGGATATCCATTTGGAGCCAGTTCCGAAGCGGCAGCTGAGAGTACCTTCGTGCGCGGATGCGCTCGCGTCTCCGTCGACCAGAAGAGGTAGTAATACTCCCTCAGCTTCTTCGCGGCGAGCTGAGGGGGGAAGGTTGCCCGCTCCTTTCGCAGCGCCACGAGCCGCTGCGCCTCGGCCGACTTCACAAACTTCCCGGCTTTCGGAGACATGGCTGAGGTGGTGAGAGAGATCGACGGCGTTGGTGGTGCCGGTGGCGATGGGGGGCGGAGCGCTGCTCTCTTTCAGCTTTGGGAAGAAGGGGGGAGCGGCAGAGGTTTTTGAGATTGGAATAGCAACCGGCGAGATGGGCGAACTGCCCCTGTTTCCCCTGCTCATAAAGAGGGAGGGGGCAGACGTTTCGTCTTTCCGAATAAAGAAACCACCCACGATCTCTCCCACGACGCCGCATTCGACGCGTGCCATTCGAGGAGGGCGCGGTGGATACAGAGTGAGATACGGCGTAACCCAGGCCGCGCGTGCCCGTGCCCTGTTTTGGGCCTGGCCCAACAGCGCTCGGCACCGTGTGTGGCCCAGGCCCGGGGGCTCCTGTCGGTGTACTAGAGTAGGGGTACCCTAGTATCCCGAACTCGTGCACGGGCAGTTGCAGCACCTCGCGGCAAGGCTTGCCGGGTGACCGCCAAGGTCCTCCATGGTTCCTTTGGATCCATCCAAGAACAAAGTATTCAAGCCAAGGAGACAAGGCCCCGGCAAGAGGAGCTTGCCGGGAAGGCCAACCAAGGCATCTCAAGGAACTTGCCGCGACGCGCCACGCGTCCCGGCGAGGCCCGGTGAGCGACAAGCTTCCGGACGCGACAAGACAACGGCCGTGGCAAGGCGCTTGCCGCGGCAAACTACCACTCTGTACCCGCGCTCCAGCACATCCACCAACGTGTTGCCCTGGGACCTTTCCAGGCGCGCGTGGCAAGAGGCTGTGCGGCCAGCGGTGCGCGGTGGCAAGCGACGCTGACAAGATTGCCATCGTGGCAAGCGGTGGCGTCCCTGACGGTCCCTTTTTGCACTATTTGGGCGACGTAGACGGGCATTTAATGCCTTTGTCCCCTGCCGTCAGGGTTAGGTATGATACACTGTACAGGTAGTTGTACCAACCGCAATTCCTTTTCCATTTTTACCCTTGTCTACGTTGCCACCTGTCGGAGACCCCTTTAGCATATAAAAGGAGGCCCATGTGCAACGTAGAGGGGGGTTCGAAGGCAGAAAAATACTCACGCTCGGTCTCGTTAGCAGCTAGTGTGTACTGTAGCACTCAGCGCTCCCGAGCAAGAACTCAATACACTCAGACATGCAGCAGTAGGAGTGTTATCTCTCCGGAGAGCTCCGAAGCTGGGTAAACTGCTCGTGTGCTTCGCCTCGATCCGCTCTTCGTGCGATCTCCGCCCCCCGCCGAACCGAAAGGGGCTCGGTCCGCCGGTCCCATAGGTGTTCGTGGATCAGTTTCCCCGACAGCGAAGTTTTCCAATTTTTTGATTTATTTTTGAATTTTTTATGCCCGTTTCAAAATGCGGTCAAAACGGCGGGCTTGACCGTTCCTAGCTATTGGTTGAATCTTAGAATTTTTTTGGTGTCTCTCTGATTAAATAGATACTTATGTACCTACAAATGATTTTTAGAAAAAAATAAAGAGCAAACTATGAGGCAGCTGCAGTTCAAATTTGACCCGCTTCCACCTGAATCGGCGGAAATTTGTCTTTTTCATCAGAGGTGGACCAAAACTTTTTACACCCAACCATTTGGTCAACTGTGCATTAAATATGGCCTAGTATTTTATAAAAATGATTTGGTCCAATTTTGCAAGAATTAGTTGGTAGGTCCTTCACAAAAAAAAACTCATTTGGGCACTCAAAAAATGGAAAATGACTCTTTCGTGCAATGGAAGTGAAAACTCCCTTAGGCAATATTGTTTGGAATTCCAAGATGCACCCTTATGCATAATATGAGATCATTTGAATAAACTATGCCATGAATGTGGACATAAGATTGATCATTTGGCTTGAAAGCCATGAATCTTCACGCATGACAACTCATTTCTGAGAACACTTTTTAAAAATAATTTCCATATTACAAGTTTATTATTTTTCCTGGAAACTTGATCACATATAATGACACAATGCAAAGGTTTTCCATTTTTTTATTTTTTATGCCCGTTTCAAAATGCGGTCAAAACGGCGGGCTTGGCCATTTGTATCTATGTGTGGAATCTTGCAAAACTATCGACGCATCTCTGATGAAATATATACTTGTGTATCTTAAAATGATTTATGTAAAAAATAATGAGGAAGACATGAAGTAGGTGTAGTTCAAATTTGACCCAGTCCCAGTTGATTCGGAAGGAACTCATTTAAATGGCCAAAAATAGGTAGAAAGATTGGAAATGCATTAAAGCTGATGATCATTCATAAAATGTGGTATAATTTGAGTGAAAATTTTAGTGGTGCCATTTTGCAAAATAATACTGGCAGCTGCTTCACATTTTACTATGTTTTAGCACTTAGAAACCATTTTAAATGACAAAAATATCGAACCAATAAAGATCTCTCACGCGGATCGCCCCCGCTCTATGAAATCTGAGCCGTCCACGGTAGATGGATCCAACGTCCATCCTCTCACCCACCCACATCCACCCACTCTCCCCCGCACACCACTCGTCCCCCGCACGACTTCCCCTCCTCTCTCTCCCAGATCCATACGCCGCCGCCGCCGCCGCCATCGCCATCCCCTTCCCGCAGATCCAAAACCACGGCGACGGTTGTGCGGATCGAAAAGCCATGGCAGCGGACCTCATGGATCCATCTCCCTCACCCCCTCAGCCCCACGCACCCACGCCCGCCACCCCCAACCCTCTTCCTCCGTCTGTGATCTCGATCGGCCGTGCTCTCCACCGCCCGCCTCGACTTCGCCGGAGACAGAGGCGTCGCCGCCCAGCAACCACGGCTGTCTTGCTCACCGACGAGCACGGCGCTCCATCAATCTGGCCGGACCCGGCGCGCGCGTGGCCTGTTTAGGGTCTTCGGCCACCAGGACGGCACAGCGCCATCGGCTCCCTCGGCTCCGGCGACTGCGACCGCGACCGGCGACTGGCAGCGGGCGTCTCTCCCAGGTAATAGATGAGATCCATCTCCCTCCCGCCTTTATCCTTGGTTCGTTCTCGCTTGCCGCGTCAGATCTGTTCGTGATATGCACTAGATAGTGATGCCGAGGTACGTACGTATACGCCAGTCTAGTCACCGTCTCCCGCCGTGCACTCAGGGGCAAATTATGCGATCCTGCTGGAGGCGAGGGTTGCTTAACTGGTCAGTCCCCGGCATCATCCGGGCAAGAATGCCAAGAGATACGACAAGGGCCACTGGTCCTCCTCATCTTACTCACACACGCAAGAGAGAGAGAAGGGGGGAAAACGGAGGCGAACTTTTATTTTTCTACTCAGCAATGTCACAGCCGTCCATCAATGACTTCATCATCGCCCTAATTGTCTTTATAGAAAATTGTATAGTATGAGAAACTTTCTTTTTCCAATGCAGCGTCCATGTCTTCATCAGTGAAGATTTGAGGCTCAACGCAGCGCAATGCAAAGCAACAGGTGGATTGACCTGCTGATTGTACACGCATGATTTGGTATCCATCAGCTTGTGCCCAACATTGTCCAGTGTCAAGCAACAGGGTGCTGAAACCATTTCCTCCTCACACACACGCACATAGAGGGAAAGGGGGAAAAATTGGATGGAGGCTTTCTTTCTCCATTCATCCAGCACGGCTTCATCACCATCATCATTAGAAAGCAAAATTGGGGAGAGACTTTCCTTTCCCTGTTGTCAGTCATACAGCAATACCGATCATACAGCAGTACCGATCGAGTACGGACGTGGTACTGGTAGCGACACTGTGCCCGCAATCAATGCACGCTTTTCATCCTGTTTGGTCGTCGGTCGTTCTACTTCTTCTGTACTACTCATGTTATACTAGATAGGAAGCTATTCACTTATTTATTTTTACAGGAAGCTAACTTGTTCATGCAAATAGATAGGCATTGGCATCGTACATGGCTTGACTTCGTTCCTTATCGAATGAACCAAACAGGATTCAGTTTCAGAAACTCGACTCAACATATCAGCAGGAACAGTACAGCGTTTCCAAAGTATCCCCCCAGTTTTTGGGTCAACAGTGGAGTAGGAGTAGGAGTAGCCCACGCTAGCGGTGTTCACGTAGCATTTCTTACCTTTTTATCAAATTTGCATCACATATTTGTTATATATATCAGAATGATTAAGAATCTTAATATTTGACCGTTTTCAGTCATCTTGCAGTTTCTGGGACGAGCGGGAGCACGAAGTGCTTTGGCTGTTCGGCAACTCCGAGTGATTACGGTACAGGGCAGGTGCCATGGCGGCAGGTACTAGTGTGGTGAGAAGCTACCTCCGGCTGATCATCAGGAAAGGCAGCAAGCATGATTATTAGTATTTCAGTGACGCTGATGCTCATTGTTGTTGTTGCCCTTTTTAGCTGAAACCCACAAATACAGTTAGAATTTGCCTTGAGATATCTATGTGTGAGTGTCAATACAACTTCTTCAAGAGAATTATCCGGGCCTAACTTATGTGGATGTAGATGCATATTACTACTACTCAATAACCTTCATTTAGTCACCGTTACTGTATGAAAGAATTCATGAACTAGGATTTTGTTTAAGTAGCTACTGAATCTGCTTGCTTGGTTATGGCAGACATACATGTCTTACAAATTCGTTATTCTTGTTTGAAGCTAAGCTAGGCTACTGCAGTTCCAGCAAAAAACAGGGGAGCCGCTCTTTTTGTTCTTCACTAATAAATTCTTGTTTGAATGCATATCCTGGGGGTGGTGAAGCTGGGAGCCTTTCCTCCCCATAAAAATACTTTGCTCTTCATTATGAGCAGTGCCCTTATATAATTAGCTGCTAGGAGTGTTTATATACTTGATCACCACACCTCTACTGTTCTGGTTACTTTTGATTTCTTCTATATAGTTGTCCAGGGCATAACAGTTTTATGTGTGGCTTGTTATTTTGTTACCAGCCTACTTTCTTGTGCTCCTGGTCGAGTCTTGTGGAGAAGCAGGGCGAATCGGGCATCATCTCACTTGTGCCTCTGTGGTAAGAATAGAACACCACTCTCGCTTGATGTGCATGTATTAGTACAACAAAGCATTCTTACATGGTGATTGTTAGCGACACAACAATTATCTTGCAACATAGTTTGCCAAATTGCTTGCTTGCTTACTATATAACTCGTACTGCTAAACATGTTATCCTACTCCATGGTGTTGTATCATTTGCAAATACTCCTGGACATCAGCTCCCATTAGCTATAATTTGTACCTCTAAAAGAGGAGTATAAACTGGACTAATCTGTACTCTATTATGCTTGAGACTTGATCCAAGCCGTATTAATTGTTGCCAGTGATGTTATTATCTACTCTAATGGCTGATGAATCTGTACCTACCATACCATGTGGAATGACTAATGAATCTGTACCCGAATACCATGTGTAATGATTGTTATTTTTGCATCATTTAAACATTTTTTCTGCTATATAGTTTCTCACTCATGATTGATCTACTGCAGGTGAATGAGGTTTTCAAATGTTGGAAGGAGGAGGACAACAGGAACTTCTGTTTTGTCTTAGCATCTAAATTTCTGTTTTAATTTTCTTTGTAGAATAGTTTTGTTTGGCAGTTACTGTTCCTGGGATGTAAAGATATCTTAGGTATGTATTGCTGGAATGAATGGTTGTAATATAATAATATTGCACGTTGCTTTGAAAATGTATCAGAACTGGGCTAGGCCCAAGATAGCTTGTGGTGTGATGTGTTGTAGTGTCAATGGCATAATAATAATTTTTGGATTGGATCAATTTTTTCGGAACTGGGCTAGGCCCAAATTATATTGGACAATTATTTTTGAGGGAAAAACATGAGAGGCCCAACAAAGAAATGGCCCAGAAAAATACATGATCAAAAAGGAAATCTGTTGTTAAAACGGAC
Organism: Triticum turgidum subsp. durum; assembly: GCA_900231445.1. NCBI lineage: Eukaryota > Viridiplantae > Streptophyta > Magnoliopsida > Poales > Poaceae > Triticum > Triticum turgidum. The sequence continues at coordinate 53,453,184 of LT934112.1, read as the reverse complement.
ACACAAAGAAATCAATAAGGCTGAATTGTTGGGCCAGACCCATGTAGCTAATAAAAGCATAGGAAAAAAATACATTAAAAAGGCCGAATTGTTGGGCTAGGCCCATGTAGAAAATCGAATTGGACCGGGCTGATTCTTGTGCCACATCAGATTGCCACATCGGATGCCTACGTGGCCTGAGGAGGCTGCTAGTGACTAAACAGAACAGTAGGCATATTTTGGTCGTAAACGTTTACGACCTTCTCATAGAGAAGGTCAAAAATGTCAATTTACGATGACCAGCTTTTGACCTTCTGGTTTGGTCACAAAAATGTCACAAATGGAAAACTGTGACCATTCAATGACCAATAGTGGTGGTCACAAGTTGACATATTTCTTGTAGTGCGCCGGGATCTGATCCCCCGGCGGCGTGAGGGGGTCGAGAGGTGGAGGGGGAGCAACTAATTGACCAATTGGAGGGTCTAGGCCGAGATGTTAGTCTTTTTTGTTTTCTTGAGCTAGTAAGTCCTTTTGTTTTCTTGAGCTAGTACTCCCTTTGTAATGAAATATCCAGTGATCTAAACGTTTTTATATTTGCGTTTAAATCACTTCTCTAGTATCTAAACGCTCTTACATTTCTTTACGGAGGAAGTACATATTTACCTTTATATATTAATGAAAATATGCAGAAGCATTGTTTCACAGCTCCTGGTAATCATGAAAGGCACTTAGATTGTATATAAGATATGAAGGCGGTAGATATAACAATTTAGACTTGTTTTATGACGATACTTTGTGGATTGTTAACAAGATGGCTGCATGCATCATCATGATGCAGAGGCCGGGGGCATGCCTCCATTTCCAAAAAAAAAGATATAACAATTTAGACATTACAATTAGAACGCCCTGATAACTTGTGGGAAATGCTTTACTGGTCAATTTGAATGAGTAGAAGTAGAAGTAGATAAAGACATTTGGATGATTTATATCTCTTTATTGAAATAAGATGAAGACTTTGTATTTTAATTATCTTCATAAATGCATTTTTCATCAAAGAATATTAATTGCATGCAAATGAACGAATTAACACTTGAGAGTTCCGGCATGGTAATACCTTGGGTGTGATCACCTGCATGGGTGATATCAGTGGGGACTGGAGGTCTTGGCTCTCCTCCTGCGCCTGCCCTTGGAACCGGGACTAGAGGTCTTGACACTCCTCCTGCACCTGCTCTTGGGACTGGGACCGGTTTGCTCCCTTTGTCAAGCCAGAGCATGATGGCCCCAGCTGTAGGCCTCTTTTCAGGCTTTGACTGGACGCAGTGTAGGCCAATATCAACGCACATTTTTACTTGCTGCAGTTCGTCAGCTTGTAGTGAGGTATACAACTGTCTTATTTGTGACTCTTCCCTCCAGTTTTCCTCTATCTGTAGAGTATATTATATCATCAAAGATTTAAGGGCAAATAAGGTTGAAATTTATTGTTCTTTTCCATTAAGCAATAAAAGCTATCTCATGATCAAAGGGTTAAAAAATTGTCTTACACTCCTAATAAGCACTCCGTGGTTGCCTTTGATCTCTTGCTGTGTTGCGATCTCTACAATCATAAGACCCAAACTGTATATATCTACCGTAGCTAGGTATTTGAGGTCAGTACCCTTGGAGTGGAAGAAATCCGGTGGCAGGTAAGCTCTGCAAAATATATGAACATATCAGTTTAATTAAAGCATATTACGGTCAATAGACAAGCTAAACCGATTGGCAACAAAACATAGACATTTTTTTCAGAAAAGAACGAAACATAGACACGTATCTTGAGCAAATTAAAGAGCTAATTTGAAACCTGTAGCTCTGAGAGCATACATACATGGGTCCATTCAGCTTAAGTACCACGGATTTGGTGTTCTTTTCACCAATGAGCTTCGAAAAATCGAACCCTGTGATGCGTGGTATGTAGTCCGCGTCCAGCAACACATTTGACGGGCTTAAATTCAAATGAATAATTGGACAATTTGCATGACCCTTGTGGAGGTAATGTAAGCCTGCACAAATCCCTTTGATCAATTTGTAGCGCATTTGCCAATCAATTTCGCTAGATCCTTGACCTAGTAAAACAACAAGTAGAGAGGAAGAGATCAATGAACAAAGAGCTGGCTTAGTGAACTATAAATGGATCAATTTTTCTTCTGTTTCTGCAAGCAATTACTAATTTATATGATTTGTATTGCACGGTGCAGCCGTCTTCCATTGAAAGCAATTGTCCAGTAGTTGATAACAGATGTTGAAGAAAACAGTAATTGTTTCCAGATGTTAAAGATAACAGTAATTATTAGTGACCGGTATCATACCAACAAGATAGTCGCGAAGGCTTCCATTGTGCATATATTCATAGCAGAGCAGTTGTTCGGCACCATCGAACAGTTCTGGTAGTGGTTTTCCTTTGAACTTTACCAGCCTATGTCCTCCAGATTCATCATTGCAGTAGCTGGCCACCTTAACTATATTCTTGTGATCCAGGCTTATGAACTGTTTTGCCTCCCTCCTAAACTTTTCAACAGGAATTGCTACTCCAATTAACCTCTTCACAGCTACCATTTCTTGACGTGGAATGTCGCCCTGCTCAAATATATATGCATTTAGTACGTGTGCGTGTGTGAATTAAGTGAACGTGTAGAACTCAAAGGACGCCAGCAACACAAAGCAGTGCATAGTAACTTCCATCCGAGAATTTGCGTACCTTATAAACAAATGCCTTATGACGAGAACCTTTGAACGTACCGTCCTTCCCAATTATTCGTTCGTGTGAAAAATCATCTGTTATTTTCTCCAGGAAATCTAGCGAAGACAATTCTGCCGACATTGACAATCTACTTAGTAGGTCAGCCATATCGCCTTCTTGTGTGCTCGTTTCTCCAGTTGTATCTGCTGAGGCGGGTTCCTCGTCAATTGGAAAAAACTCGGTTGTTGTCTCTGTATCCAAAGCTTCTGTGTCCGGTGAATCGGATTCCTCATCTCCTGACTGCACTTATATTTAAATGAACATGTAAGCATATATATACACACACACGGTCCTTTTCGGAAAAAAAATACACACGGTGTCTTCCCTTGTCATGTATTTCCTTTTCTTATTTAGTTTAATTAGCACATATCTTTCATTGGATATGGCTTTGCAAACTGCTTCCATTTTATCCATTTTGATGACAAGTATTTCCGGACGGAGGGAGTATATGTTAATCCTAATTAGTACTAAACAAAATAAATGTACGACCAAGCAGTACGTTAGCTTCACTAAAAAGGTAGATGAGGAAGTGTCCAGTCTTTTTTTTGCTTTCAATTCGTCATACCTGCCAAAGTGATGGTGCAGAATGGTTGGTACTTTCGGTTTCATCAAGCCGCTGGATAATTTCCAAAGCAGTAGGCCTTCTATCTGGGTCATGTTCCGTACAGGTATACCCAATCTCCAGACAAGTTCTAACTTGGTGGTATTTGTTTTCCCATGATGAAAACGCTCCTTCTTTTACCAACCTTCTTCTCAACTCTTTAAGTACCTATACAAATGTACACCAATACATGGGTCAGAACTCAGAATAGCTCAGAGACATTCTCTGTTTTGAGGAGTTGGCACACCATACAATCCAAATAAATCGATGGCAACACTTTGATCCAAATGTGGTTTGAAGAGTTCTTCTCACTTGGTCAACACTTGGCCCAGGTGGTCTCTCCCCGGTCAAGAACTCCGTGATCACAACGCCCAAACTGTACATTTCAGCCTTAAATGACATGATACCCTTATCACGTAGCTCCGGTGCCATATATCCACTGCACATATGTTAGATCAATGCAAGGCAATCGGCTGACAAACGCTAATGCATTTTGGTTACCGAAGTACCTATGTCAGCAGAAACAATACAAAATTACCAAGATCGGGTTTGCTTACATAGTTCCGATGATGTTTTTGGTAATACATGAAGTTTGTCCTTCATCAAAGGACTGGGACAAACCGAAGTCAATAATTTTTGGCATGAGTTTATCGTCTATTAATATATTATTTGGTTTAATGTCTCCGTGGATAACGTGCACTTCGTCATGGAGATGGCGCAAACCCTGACAAATTCCTTTTAGAATTTGATAACGCTGGTTCCAGTCAAGTTCACCATAATCACCTGCATAAGTACTGATAATGTCATGAAGTTTTGATCTTTTCATCCTGAAAGGATTGCATGAGAAAGAAATAGATGGAACACAAAAGCATGTATCATCCCAAAATCCCTAAATCGCAATCCGACAACGAACAAATCCTCGATGCTCTAAAATCATGGCGTGTTTTCCAGAGTGAAATGCGTCAGTAGTCCGGTGATTTCACACTTTAGACCAACAACTCAAGAACCGATTGAGTTAGGTTGTAAACTAATTGATTTGATCAATTAAGGCCAAAATCGATTCATGAGGGGGGAAACCGGCCGCGTGGCTGCCACATCAATGTTCCTGTGACCACTCACAAATTAACTATTTTTTACAAGGACTTATTTGCAAATTGGTTGGGCTTTTTTCTCACAAACCATGCATGACAATGGCGTGTTGAGGATTTTTTATAGAAAAGAAAATACATGCTATTCATAGGACTTGAACCAAAGGTCTTTGAGGGTTAATTCCCACTTGCTGGCCACTAAGGCTGCCCATAGAGGGAGTATCATAGCTAGTATTATGCATGACAACTAGACAATTTTGATGAGGTGGCATAGAATTAAATTAAGAAAAAGGGTTGAGTATCGTATCATGATATCGTATCATAATAAATATTATGATAATATGTGTCATGCATTGGAATGAATAAGGTCTTCTAATATACTACTATATGATACTATGCGTTACGAAGATAATATCATACACTAGTATCATATGCATGATACTCCCTCCATTTACTTATACAAGGCCACTATGAAAAATACACATTGCATCTATATAAGGCCACCAACAGTAATCGATACAAAAATTAATGATATTTTCTTGTACTAGCAACTTGTTTAATACCACTCTACATCTTTTTTTTGCAAAAAACTACCATGTCAGAAAAGTGACCAATTAGGCATTTTAAAACCGGTTTATGACAGGTTGGGCCCACTCGCAAGCGCTGATGTGGCGGAGTAGTCACCTGAAATGCTTACATATGGAATACATTGGAGTATAATCTCTCTCTCTCCCTCTCTCTCTGTCTCTTTCTCTCCAGAGCAGATCACCACATCATGTATGTCGCCTCTCCACCTCCTCTAAGCAGAGCCTATGGCTCTTGATTCCATTGGAGAAACATCCCTAACTAGTCCAACCTGCTAGCGGCAGCGATCCGAGGTTCGATGTCGCGTTCTCGAAGTCCATAGCCGTCAGGAAGAGCAGCGGAGGAGGGGACAGTTAGTCCAACCTCCAGGAGCTACCATCGCGACTATGTTGGGGCATCGTGTGGTGGCGTCGATGCACAACTTCATGCGCACTGGCTTGCGGCTTGGGACGGGGCCAATCTCGGGTTGTATTCCTCTAGAATTGTGAATTGTCAACGAGCAACGAGATTTTATTGCCCCGGCCTCTAATATTTTGTTGCATTTAGTATAATTTTTGTTCCACTACTAGCCATGTTTTGTTTCAAGGGCACTATAATTTTGTTCTGTTCTAAACTTTATTTTCCAATATAAGTTATGATTTGGTCCACATTGCCTAAATTCTAAATCACTATGCACACAATACCTTGGCGGCCGATGTTTGAACGAAGCTGTGATGGATATGGCACCAACCTATGCAACGAAAGTGATGGGCGGGTGTCAACCTGTGTCGTGCATAAATCGGCCGCCAAGGTGTCATCTGTGTAGCTGTACGTGCCTAAATTTTTGTTTCATTGTTGGTCATGTTTTGTATCACATGCACTAAAATTTTGTTGTACTTTTTTTTAAACATGCGCACAGGGTGTGCGGAATTTTTTTTGTACCTAGATCTTATTTCTCCCACTAGTATTTATTCGTAGTTACATGAGCACAAAGAAAAAAAACAGCCATACAAACGAAAACAATAAAATAAAGAGAGGGAATTAATGCCAAGGTGGGTGTGTCGTGTTATTGATCTTACCGATATGTGTATCAAGGGTTCCATTAGGCACATACTCCACACAGATCAGTCTTTGCCTGACATCTGCGAGAACATGTTGTCCTTCAAGTGCAACGAATTGAGCTTCTGTGTGGCTACAGTAGCCTATGAATCGCGCTGTGTTCTTGTGAGCAGTCTTCATTGTGACAAAAACTTCGTTTTCAAATGCATTTAGATTCATATAAACACTAAAAAGCTTCTTGACAGCAATACGTAACCCACTTGGAAGCACCCCCTATATATTCGACCACAGTAAGGCGTTAGTACTAATTAACGAGATATTAAGCAATTGCTTAATATCTAACGACATACTGTATGAGTTTAATCATACCAGGTAAACCACTGCAAATCCACCTTGACCAATTTGAGATTCATCGGAGAAATCATTTGTTATGTGCCTGAGAAGCGGCAACGTCAGACTCATTGGCTCCGCACTTGTATCGCGTACGACGCGTTCCAGTGCATCTAGCTCTGCCCTTTGGAACTCGTACCCATCCATTTCCGTAGAAATCATACCTTCGATATGTCCACAAAGTTTTGTCCCAATTACATTAATTTTTTGTCCTAACGCTTCCTGTAATTATCCTTCTCCACCCCCATTATAGATTGGTGGGTAGAACGAGGGATATTGGGGAAGGAAGAAAAAACCTCCACTTGTTTGGAAATCTGAATTCATTCCCACACACAAAAGCTGAAGGAAATTGGTACCACGTGAGGATGGCAAAGTCGGCACAAGAAGTGGTGAAGTGGCAGCAGTAGTAGTTCCAATTTGTTCTTGTAAGTGATATACTTTGCTCGTTCTACTTAGTTAATACTTTTGTTCCGCTAGAATTTTGATTTGTTCCATGGGCACCGAAATTTTATTGCACAAGCCTCTAATATTTTGTTGCATTTATCATAAATTTTGTTCCACTTGTAGCCAAGTTTTGATTCATGTTCTAAAAAAATTATGTTTTAATATTTATTATGATTTGGTCCATTTTGCCTAAATTTGTGTTCTATGATTGGTATGACGATTGGTCATGTTTGTTTCAGGTGCCCTAAAATTGTAGTCTACTTTTTTGTTCTACTGGCACAAGCCTCTAATAGAATGTTGAAACTGACGAAAGCCTGAAATAAATCCAGAAAAATGTGAGCATCAATGTTAAGTTTGGGACATGGACTCGGGTTGGCTGGGGTTACCGCCGACCTTCTAACTATCCAATCACAAACTGGTTCGCGCCAGTCTGCATTTTAAAAGCACGCTCTTGAGGAGATCATCGGATCCGTCTCGTTTAATTTATTTATGAATTTATGTACTCGGCGGCCAGACATCATCGGGGTGCATGCGCATGACCGAGGGGTTGAACGGAGCTGCGACAATGTCTATGGGAAGAGGAGCCGCCATGGGCAAGAAGAGGCGAAATAATCTTAGGAGAAGCACAGGTGCCTGCTCAAATTTGAGGAAGAAAGGGAACTTTTTAATATATATTTTGATAATGAAACTTGTTTTAATATATTTAAGCTTGTATTGAGACAACCATTCACTTAACTGGTTTTAGGATCAATCTTGCATTTTAATATTGCGGTTTTTTCGTGCCACGAATTTACCCGATTCATATTTTTTTTTCACACACAGCACAGTCATCTCCACTTTGTGGCTCTTTAGTAGCATATATACTAATCATGACGAAAAAGACTTGAACTTTTACAAGAAATCCAAACAATGTGGTCAAATCCTCTGTCCCACTTGAGGAAACAGGATTTAATAAATCACATGTTTGCTTGATTATTTTTTAGATGTTCTTTCTCAGGTACGTCTAGGTGTGTACATAGCCAAGCAACAGGTGCCCACTTCTCCACCACCACATGTGCCTTATCATCCTCCTGACCTTATCCTTACCAGGCTGTAACACCGTATGAACTAACTGACTTTTCTTCTTCTTCTCTCTTTACTTAGTTTTTTCCATGGCCACCGCAAGTTCCTGGTGCTGATCCCCTGTTCACTTAATCCGACCAAACTGTTGCCAGCAGCGTGTTCTACTCGGTTGGGCGATTCTGTTTTTGTGTTTTATATATGGAGCTTCTCGCAGCCTCCTCACCCGACAGCTTGTTTGCTTCGGTATATGCAATCTGAGCATGGGGTTGCTAAGACGATAAATGTGCATCAGCTTCAGCATATATATGTAATCTGAGGGCCTCTTTGATTCATAGGATTGCAAAAACACGGGAATAGGGAAAACGAAGGATTGGAATGGCATGTCCATTGGATCCCTTAGAATTTGAGTTTGTTTGATTGTATCAAGGGAAAAACAAAGAATTTCTTCCAAGAGGTTTGAGTGGATAAAATGTAGTATAAATGAATCCTTAGAGAAACTCCTACAGGATTCAATCCTACGAATCAAACGGTCAATATAGAAAAAATTCCTAAGGATTCTAATCCTTCAAAGATCCTATAAAAATCCTTTGAATCAAAGACACCCTCAGCATCTTGCTTCAGTAAAAGTTTCAGAATCCCGTGCGTTTGTAAGCGTCGTAATTTTGGTGGGTCCAGTTGTAAAGTTGCAAGATTGCAGTTGTCCCATTCTCGATTAAGGGAGGCAGTTGTTTTTTTCAAAAAAAAAAAGGGAGGCAGTTGTTACTTGTCAGTCGGGTTCTGCGTGTGTCATGATTTTATTCCAGTCCAGATAATGATTGGCCAACAATATCTCTGCATTATGCAGGCCAAAATCCCCGAGATTGGATCCACAGAAAAAACGGTCTAATACTTGAATGTGTCCTTCAGCTGTGTGTGTGATTTTGTGAACATCCTATCTGCAATAGTGTCCATATGATCGGTAACGGGAAGATGTGACTCTGGCTTGCGGTAAGCAACGCTGGAAACCGGAAAACACACACAGCAGAAGCACACCATTTGCCTGTTACGAAGTAGAATTCTCTATATCCAGATGTAAACTTGTAATCAGTTTAGTGAAATTGTGATCACAACTCTGTTCTGGGTGAATGTTCAATCTGCTTGCATGCTTAACTTGCCGATTAGTCATCAGACTTTCAAATATCGCAATCACCACTGGTTCAGTACAACTTGTAACAGTTATATCATATCATTTTAGTTTGATTAATAGATGATGCCCCGGCTGCATCCTGAAAATCATCTCACATTTTGAAGACACCGAAGCTCTGAAGATCATAAATGGACTGAACTCTCTGCACCTGACTACGGTACTTGGACTGTCTAAATGATGCAAGCCCACACGCTTAGCTTCGTTTAGATCACAATGAATGCGAAACATAGAAAGATAAGAATGCAGAAAGGATTCCATATGCAGGAAAACCACCTCCGGCTCCTTCCACAGATGTGGCGCATCATTTGCGGCACCAGAAGATTTGTGCAACTCTTCCACTCATGGGGTCAGGTTACACAACTAAACGCCACTCGTGTCATTGTGTGACTCGCGTTGGCTGATAGAAGTGAGCGCTCCCCTCCTGATGACTCGGTCAGGCAGCTACAGATATTGCCACGTTCCTACAGTACCAACTACCAACACAAAGCCTCACAAATGCCCTCCTTCTAGGTTAACCACGAGCTTTGTTGAACCATCTATAATTTTCACCAGGAATACATCGTTTCTTGAATCCTATCTGCTTCCAAGAATTCTCCTACTCCCTCAGGTGGTTACTTTCTTCTGAACAATCGCATGAATCCGGTGGGCTTCTCGTTTCCTGGTATAAAATATAATAAATGTACAAAAGCATTAGATAAGTTTGATCCGGCTAGGAATATATGTATTAGCTTCGCTAGATAAAAACCGTAATTAATTTTCATGTAAAGACTTAAGATTGTGTAATCATCGGTGGCTTCCCTGACCTTTGATTGACCAATGAGTTTGATCCGGCTGGGATATATGTTAGCTTTGCTAGATTAAAACTGTAATCAATTTAGTGTAAATACTTAAGTTTGTGTAGTCATGGTGTTGAATGTATTGTGCATGTATATTGTGTCTTGGACCCACCTTCTAGTTCTCTTGTGTAGTTGAGGTTGTGGCCCCCATCCTATACATCATATATACGTGCCCACAATGCAATTGTGTTGCACGGCCTAAACATTGTCTTCTACATGGTATCTATCGCAGGTCGAACCTAGCCCTATCCTAGCCGCCGCCGCCGCCTCGCCCTCCTCGCGTCGCCGCCGCCGCCGCCCGCTGCTGCCGCCGGCTCTCTCCACAGTCCCTGCCGCCACTCACCTCTCGCTTCCGCTACCCCTCCTACCCGCGCCGCCCCACCCTCACCCGCACCGCCACCCTCTAGCCGCGCCGCCACAAACCCTAACCCGGCCGCGCCATCACCTCAGCCGCTACCACCTATCTCATTCCCCTACCCGCAACCCTAGTCACCGCCATGAGCTCCTCCGCCTCCACCATCTCCAACCCCTTTGCCGGTCCGGATGTCACCCTCGTTCGCGATCTGAACATCCACGAGCGTGTCCCAGTGGTTCTTGATCGATCCACCGCCTCCTACTCCACTTGGAAGCGGTACTTTTCCTTGGTGTTTCGCGAGTACCTGCTCCACGGCCACGTCGATGAACCGTGGACTCCAGCCTCATGATACACGACGAGGAGTGGATGATCCTCGACGCCACCATCATCCGTTGGTTCTACCTCACCATCTCCAAGGACCTCTTCCACACGGTGGTGGATGACGACGACGACGCCTACGCCGTCTAGACCAAGCTCAAGGCCTCTTCACCGACAACAAACTGCAAAGCAAGGTCCTTCCCCACGGCGAGTTTTATGGGTGCCAGCAGCTTGACTCGTCCATCGACGATTTTTGCATGCGCCTCAAAAGGCTTGTCGATGAGCTCCGCGATCTCAGCGAGACGGTTGGCGACGAGCTCCTCATCAACACTCTCACCGCAGGTCTCAACGAGGATTTTGGGAACGCCGCCTCCAACCTTACCCTCATCCCGGAGCCCACCTTTGCCAAGGTGGTGGCGTATCTCAAGCTGGAGGAGAGGCGGATGAAGATGGCCTGGACTCGGGCGACCCACACCGCTCTCATCGCCGGCACTCACGGGGGCTCGGCGCCGTCTCCGCCGCGTCCCGCGCTGGCCCACCCGCCCCCGCCGGCCTTCGCCTAGGCGCTGGCCGCCCCCTTCTGTCACCCCCGCCGACCGCTAAAGAGGGCTGCCGCAATGGCCGCCGCGGTGGCCACAAGCAGCAGCAGGGTACAGGGGCTCAGGGAGGAGCAGTCCGCCCCCAGCAGCAGTACCAGCCAGCCCCATGGTACGTCGACCAGAACCCGTGGACGGTGTTGTGCATGCCTACTCCATGCCAGTTCCCCGCGCCCCTGCCCTGGGTATCCTCTGCGTGTGGCCTCCCTCCCATCAGGCGTTCTACGCCACGCCGCAGCCCTACGCCGCGCCCTATGGGCCTGTCTCCTACGGACAGCCGCCGCAGCAAGGAGGGCTGCTGCCGCTGCCCCTGGCGGCCCAGCCCCAGCAGTCCGTGCTCCCACCCGCGCCATGGGACCCGGCTTTCTTGGCGGCCCTGCACTCCGCTCCCTCTCCGTCCACCTACACCGGCGGCGGCGACTGGTATATGAACACTTGAGGTACGGTGCATATGGCTGCTCATCCCGATAACCTCCACACCTCCTATCCCGTCCACACTTCCGCTCAGATCACCGTTGGTGACGGTTCCTCACTTCCCATTAATCACATAGGACATGCATCTTTTCCGTCTACATCTACTCCATTGTCATTATCTAACATCTTAGTTTCTTCTGATCTTATTAAAAATCTTGTCTCTGTTCATTCTTTTACACGTGAAAATCATGTTACCGTTGAGTTTGACGAGTGTGGTTTTTCTGTTAAGGACGCTCATATCCGGATGGTACTCCATCGATGTGACAACCCCGACAAGCTCTACCCGGTCCACTCCACCGCCTCCACCACCTCTGTCGCCCCTGTTGCCCTCGCCACCGGTGTGGATCTTTGGCATGCTCGCTTGGGTCATCCCAACCCCGCCACCCTTTGTCATATAATTTGGAGTTTTTCCTTCACGTGTAATAAGATCGACGAATACTCTTGTCATGCTTGTCGCCTCGGCAAACATGTTCATCTTCCTTTTAGGGTGTCTTCTCATGTTGCATCGTACCCATTTAAGTTAATTCATAGTGATGTTTGGACCTCTCCAGTTGCAAATAATACGGGCTATCCTATTATTCTTGATGATTTTTCGCACTCTGTGTGGACCTTCCCGTTGCGGCGTAAGTCAGATATTATCTTCACTCTCGCTGCATTCTACTCCTATGTTTTTACGTAGTTTGGTTGTCCCATCCTTGCGTTTCAAACAGATAACGGGAAGGAGTTCGACAACTTAGCCGTTCCCACTCTCCTCACCACACATGGCACGATTTTTCGTCTCACATCCCCATACACTTCGTAACAAAACAGTCGCATTGAGCACGTCCTTCTCACTCTTAATGGCTGCGTTCGGACGCTTCTCTTTCAAGCCAATGTGGCTCCGCATTTTTGGCCTGACGTTCTCGCCACCGCTGATGGGGTTATGTACCTAGGGTAGGGTCACGGACCTGTCCCAAGTAACTTACCCTAGGACATCCCTAGAAGAGGTCGCCTTCCAGTCGACCAACGAGGACTCACTCGACCAACGAGGACACACTCGACTGGCCTGAAGGACTCGACCACGAAGACTCACTCGACCACCAGGAGGTCAAGAGGCACTCTGCACCGCAACGGTCTGTAATTAAGTAGACTTTATGATAGTAAAGGCACTTTATGTGGGGCGTTACCAGTAACGCCCCAGACTTAACTCATCTTAAACCTTCTCCTACGTGGGCTGGCTGGGGTCCTGGCGCACTCTATATAAGCCACCCCCCTCCACAGGCAGAAGGGTTCGGCACCTTGTAATCCATACATTCATAATCCACTCGACCGCCTCCGGGCTCCGAGACGTAGGGCTGTTACTTCTTCCGAGAAGGGCCTGAACTCGTACATCCTTTGTGCTTACAACCTCTCCATAGCTAGGACCTTGCCTCTCCATACCTACCCTCCACTCTACTGTCAGGCTTAGGACCACGACAGTTGGCGCCCACCGTGGGGCAGGTGTTTTAGCGATTTTGTGGAGAAGTTGCGATTCTTCCGAGTATTTTCATCATGGTGTCTGCTGGAGTTTTGATCGAGGGTCAAGAGATCCGTCTCGGCACTCTCACCTTCATCGCCGACGACTCCGCATGGCTCCAAGAGGCTCCACTCGACGTAGATGCGCTCCCCGTCCGCGGTGCGACGCATTTTCGCGCATGTGTCCGCGGCGTTCTGCTGCGGCAACCATCGACCCAGTATCGGTCGGTTCCTCCGTCTTCCACCCTCCCGGTCTCCCGCCAGCGCAAGCGCTCAGGCCGGTCGAGGCTTCAGCGATGGGTGAGTCACGCGGTGGCTCGCCAGTCGGCCACTACACAAGTTGCGGCAATCGAGCCCAACGAATCTCTCTACGGCTTGTTCGATCAGTCGACTAGCTCCGGAGAGACTGCATCCGAGTGCGGAAGCAGTGATCCAGCGGCGGAAATCTTGATGGTCGACGGGCCCCATAGCCCTCCCGGCTTCGCCCGCGGTGGTGGAGCGGGTGACGGCGGCGACCCTGCTCGAGGTTACGAAGAGTACCAGCCCGATCCACTCGACTCTCTGCAAAGAGAAGAGCTTCGCCGCAGGAACGAGGATCCCCTGCGTATTCCCATCGCAGGAGAAACCCCCGAGGCTCGTGCCTTGGAGGAGGCGCGTCTGGCCAATTTGGCCGAGCGCACTCGACTGGAGAACCTTCAGCGAGCACTCGACGAGCGCGCGCGGCAACGAGTTCCCGACACCAGTCGACGTCAACTCTTCCCGCCGACTCAGGTATATCGAACCCCAATTCAGAATTTAGCAGCTGCGACCCGTATAGCAGAGTCCATTCAGCCTTCGCAGTCAGAAGCTGGCAGAGGCTTGCTGCAGATCAGGGATCTGCTCCGGGCAGCAGGAGATCAGAATTCAGCCGTGTCTCAGTCGCGCAACAGAATTCACAGTAGATCTGTCACTGTGAATACGGTTCAGTCGGCTCACAGCCCCAGATCGCCTCCGCGGCGCGAAGGGCGTGAGTATCGGCGAGATCAATATGGCGACAGGCTCGACCGAGATGATAGGCGTCGAGTGCCCTATTCCCCTCCGAGGGGTGGGTCTTACGCTCCTCGGCAGCCAGATGATAGGCGTCAGTACAGTACAGGGCGTAGAGTTCCAGTTGACCCCAGGGAGCCAGGCTTCGACGCGCGATCCATTATCGTGCAAGGGTTGGTCGACCGGAACAGAGCCCATCGTGGTGCACTCGACAGAGAAGTGCCCACGAGCAGTCGAGTACATGTTTCTGGTCCTGAATGTTTCAGCAGAGCTATCAGAGCCGCTGTTATTCCCCCCAATTTCAGGTTGGCAACAGGAGTCAGCAAGTTCACTGGTGAGTCTAAGCCTGAAACTTGGCTTGAAGACTACCGAGTGGCAGTTCAGATCGGTGGTGGGAACGACGAGGTGGCCATGAAGCATTTGCCCCTCATGTTGGAAGGTTCTGCCAGGGCATGGTTGACCCAATTACCTCCTAGCAGTATTTACACTTGGGAAGATCTGTCCCGAGTGTTCGTCAGAACATTCGAAGGGACTTGCAAGCGACCAGCGGGATTGACAGAGTTGCAAGTCTGCGTGCAGAAAACCAATGAGACTCTCAGAGAGTATATTCAGAGGTGGATCACTTTGCACCACACTGTGGAAAATGTCTCTGACCATCAGGCAGTATGCGCCTTCAAAGATGGTGTCAAGAACAGAGAACTGAGCTTGAAATTTGGTCGAACCGGTGACATGACCTTGAGTCGGATGATGGAGATTGCTACCAAGTACGCCAACGGCGAAGAAGAAGACCGACTCCGAAGCGGCAAGCACAAGCCGAGTCAGTCGGAAAAAGGAAATTCCAGTCGGAAACAGAAGCGGAAGGCTGAACCAGCAGCTCCTGGAGAGGCTCTGGCCGTGACTCAAGGAAAGTCTAAGGGGAAACCAAAAGGATCCTGGAACCCCAAGAAGGTGAAGGATAAAGAAGGGAACGACGTGATGGATATGCCGTGTCATATTCACACGAAGAAAGATGAAGAGGGGAATATCATTTACCCAAAGCACACCACTCGCCAATGTCGACTCCTGATCCAGCAGTTTCAGGGAAAACAGTCTAAGGACAAGGAGAAGGAGTCGGACAAAGCCGAAGACAAAGAGGACAGTGAGGGAGGATACCCGCATATCAACTCCACTCTGATGATCTTCGCAGATGTGGAAAGCAGAAGTCGACTGAAAGTAATTAACCGAGAGGTTAACATGGTTGCTCCAGCGAAGGCAAATTATCTGAAGTGGTCTCAAACACCCATCACATTCGACCAATCCGATCACCCAACTCATATTGCCACCCCTGGGAGGCAAGCTTTGGTGGTCGATCCAGTTGTCGAAGGCACTCGACTGACAAAGGTGCTGATGGACGGTGGAAGTGGGCTGAATCTGTTATATGCAGACACGCTGAAAGGTATGGGCATTCCGATGTCCCGATTGAGCACTAGTAACATGAGCTTCCATGGAGTTATACCAGGGAAGAAAGCTGAGTCTCTCGGCCAGATAGCTTTGGACGTAGTATTTGGCGATTCAAAGCATTTCCGCAAAGAAAAGTTGACGTTTGAGGTCGTGGATTTTCAAAGTGCATATCATGCCATTTTGGGGAGGCCAGCCTATGCACGGTTCATGGCTCGACCATGTTACGTGTACCTCAAATTGAAGATGCCCGGTCCCAAAGGTGTGATCACTGTCACCGGTGATAGGAAAAAGGCAGAGGAGTGCTTTCAGAAAGGCTCCAAAATTGCCGATTCCCAAGTGACAGCGGTCGAGTTCGAAGAATACAAGCAAAACGCAGATCCGAGTGACTTGCTGCGATCCAAGAAGCCCGCCACAGAATCTGCATTCCAGTCGTCCGGTGAGACGAAGCCTGTTCACATTCACCCGACCGACCCCGAAGCAGCTCCGACCCGCATCTCCACAACACTCGACCCAAAATAGGAAGAAGCGCTCATCCAGTTCCTCCGTGAGAACTGGGACATTTTTGCATGGAAGCCCGCTGACATACCAGGTGTTCCCAGGGGACTGGCTGAGCATCGCCTAAGAGTCGACAAGTCTGCAAAGCCAGTCAAAGAACATCTTCGGCGGTCCGCCGTCCAGAAGAGAAAGGCCATCGGTGAAGAAGTGGCTCGACTGTTGGCGGCAGGATTTATCCGAGAGATATTCCACTCCGAGTGGCTCGCTAATGTCGTCATGGTTCCTAAGAAGGACAAGTCGCTCCGAATGTGCATTGATTTCAAGCACATCAACCGGGCCTGCCCGAAAGATCACTTTCCTCTCCCTCGCATAGATCAAATTGTTGACTCGACCGCGGGATGCGAGAGGTTGTCTTTTTTAGATGCTTACTCCGGGTACCACCAGATCCGTCTGTATGGGCCCGATGAAGTAAAAACAGCTTTCATCACTCCATTCGGGTGCTTCTGCTATATCACCATGCCATTCGGCCTCAAGAATGCCGGAGCCACATTTATGCGAATGATCCAGAAGTGTCTACTCACTCAAATCAGTCGGAATGTGGAAGCTTATATGGATGATATTGTTGTCAAGTCACGAAAAGGTTCCGACCTGCTCGCTGACCTCGCCGAAACATTTGCCAACCTCAGAAGGTATGATATCAAGCTCAATCCATCAAAGTGCACATTTGGAGTTCCTGGTGGCAAGTTACTCGGTTTTCTCGTTTTCGAACGGGGAATCGACGCCAACCCAGAAAAGATTGGCACTATTCTCCGAATGAAACGCCCTGTGCGAGTGCACGATGTCCAGAAGCTTACTGGATGCTTGGCCGCATTAAGTCGATTCATCTCACGACTCGGTGAAAAGGCATTGCCTCTTTACCGACTGATGAAGAAGGCTGACAAGTTCGAGTGGACTCCAGAAGCTGATGCAGCGTTTGCCGAGCTAAAAGCTCTGCTCTCCACCCAGCCGGTGCTTGCTGCTCCAATCAGCAAAGAGCCTCTGTTGCTCTACATCGCAGCCACAGGACAAGTCGTCAGTACTGTGCTAACGGTCGAGCGGGAAGAAGAAGGAAAAGCTCTCAAAGTTCAGCGCCCAGTGTATTATTTGTCTGAAGTCTTGACTCCATCCAAACAGAGATATCCTCATTATCAGAAGCTTGTGTATGGAATATACATGACCACAAAGAAGGTTGCTCATTATTTCTCTGACCATTCAATCACAGTCGTCAGCGACGCTCCACTATCAGAGATTTTGCACAACAGAGATGCAACTGGTCGAGTGGCCAAATGGGCGATTGAACTTCTTCCCCTTGATATCAAGTTTGAGGCAAAGAAAGCCATTAAGTCCCAGGCAATAGCAGATTTCCTCGCCGAGTGGATCGAACAGCAGCAGCCGACTGAAGTTCACTCGGAGCATTGGACCATGTTTTTCGATGGTTCTAAGATGTTGAATGGTTCCGGTGCTGGGGTTGTCCTGGTTTCCCCCAGAGGAGATAAGCTCAGATATGTGCTCCAGATTCACTTTGATTCCTCCAACAATGAGGCAGAATATGAGGCCCTCCTATATGGGTTGCGCATGGCCATTTCACTCGGCGTCCGCCGCCTAATGGTCTATGGTGACTCGGATTTAGTGGTCAATCAGGTGATGAAAGAGTGGGACGTGAGAAGCCCAGCCATGACTGGATACTGCAGTGCAGTAAGGAAGCTGGAGAAAAAGTTCGAGGGGTTGGAACTCCATCATATACCCCGACTGAAAAATCAAGCAGCTGATGATCTAGCAAAGATAGGTTCCAAGAGAGAAGCCATTCCGAGTGGTGTGTTCTTGGAGCATATACATACTCCGTCAGTCAAAGAAGATCCTTTCACCGAAGAAACTCCGCAGCCCAAGAGTGCCACAGATCCGACTGAAGTTGAAGTCCCAGCGGTGGTCGACTTGGTCATGGAGGTTTTGGTAGTCACTCCCGACTGGACGATTCCGTATGTCGCATATATCTTGAGGAAAGAGCTTCCGGAGGATGAGGAAGAGGCTCGACAGATCGTCCGTCGATCTAAGGCCTTTACCGTCATCAAAGGACAATTATACAGAGAGAGCACGACTGGAGTCGGTCAGAAGTGCATAACACCAGAAGAAGGTCGACTCATCCTCAACGATATTCACTCGGGGACCTGTGGTCATCATGCGTCCTCTCGGACCATCGTGGCCAAAGCATACCGAGCCGGATTTTACTGGCCCAAGGCGAATGAGATGGCAAAAGAGATAGTAGATAAGTGCGAGGGATGTCAGTTCTACTCGAATATGTCGCACAAGCCTGCGTCAGCCTTGAAGACCATCCCACTCGTCTGGCCTTTTGCAGTTTGGGGGCTGGACATGATCGGTCCTTTGAGAACAGGACGAAGTGGCTTCACGCATGTACTGGTGGCAGTCGACAAGTTCACCAAGTGGATCGAAGCTAAACCAATCAAGAGCCTCGACACCGGTACTGCTGTTAGCTTCATCAGGGAACTAGTATTCAGATATGGAGTCCCGCACAGCATCATTACGGATAATGGGTCGAACTTTGACTCAGAGGAATTCAGAACCTTCTGCAACTCCCAGGGCACACGGGTCGACTACGCATCAGTCGCCCATCCGCAGTCGAATGGACAAGCAGAGCGAGCTAATGGACTGATTCTCAAGGGACTGAAGCCGCGACTGATGCGTGATCTCAAACACGCGGCTGGAGCTTGGGTCGACGAACTTCCATCTGTACTCTGGGGACTGCGGACCACGCCCAATCGGTCGACCGGAAGGACTCCATTCTTCTTGGTCTATGGAGCTGAAGCAGTCTTGCCGAGTGATCTTCTCCACAATGCTCCTCGAGTCGAAATATACAACGAAGTAGAAGCTGAACAAGCGCGGCAGGACGCAGTCGACCTTTTAGAGGAAGAAAGGGAGATGGCTCTGATCCGGTCGACCATCTACCAACAAGATCTGCGCCGTTTCCACGCCCGAAATGTGAGAGGTCGAGCCTTCCAGGAAGGGGATTTGGTTCTCCGAGTGGATCAGCACAAACCACACAAACTTGCTCCTTCTTGGGAAGGCCCTTTCATCGTCACCAAGGTTCTCCACAACGGGGCATACCGTCTTTACAACGTCGAGCATAATATCGACGAGCCCCGAGCTTGGAACGCGGAGCTACTCCGCCCGTTTTACACTTAAGTTTTATCACTCGGATGAGTTGCAATAAAGAACTTCTGTAATTC
>LT934112.1:53403737-53432804 GCA_900231445.1 Triticum turgidum subsp. durum | reverse complement strand
GTGGTAAGCCAGCCTTCCACTCGGAGGCTTAGCTGCAGCCTCGTGCTCGCCTAAGTTATAAAAATCCTACCGAGTGAAGAGCGATCCTCTCACTCGGGGGCTTAGCTGCAGTCCAAGCACTCGCCTAAGTTTATCAAAATCCTACCGAGTGGTAAGCCAGCCTCCCACTCGGAGGCTTAGCTGCAGCCTCGTGCTCGCCTAAGTTACAAAAATCCTACCGAGTGAAGAGCGACCCTCTCACTCGGGGGCTTAGCTGCAGTCCAAGCGCTCGCCTAAGCACAGGCACCTTGCTTTGAACCTGCAAAGGACATTTTGAGCCGAAGGCAATCATATTCAAGCGCCAAATTCAAGTTTGAATCGATGTCTAAAGGAACCGAAAGTGCTCAGGCGTCAGGCCTGTTAAAGTTTGTCGGATACAATTCCACTCGGCATACCGAGGCAAATTTAAAAGAGTCGAGCCAGAAGAAGTTTTTTACCCCTCCTGTGGAGGGCTGGAAGGTGCAACAAATTCATCAAGGTCAATTCCGTCGGCGATCCGAGTGGCAGCTGCAAGGAAAGTCTCCATAAAGGACCTGAAGTCGTGCTTCTTGGTATTGGCCACCCGAAGAGCCGCCAGCTTCTCCTCTCGTGCATCTTTGCAGTGGACTCGGGTCAGACACAGAGCGACATCTGCACCACACCGAGCCGAGGACTTCTTCCATTCCTGCACTCGACCAGGGATCGTGTTCAAGCGGGCCATTAGTGACTCAAGGTCATTCTGAAGTGTCTCCTCAGGCCAGAGCGTCGAGTCGATGCGAGATGTGGCGGCCTTCAGCCTTGCGAGATAGTCCACGACAGCTGCAACGCGAGACTCCAGTCGGAAAATATCCATGGCAACCTCGTCATTCACCGGAGAATTGACAGGGTCAAGGTTTGGCTCCAGTCGGCTGGTTTCTTCTTCAAAGTTTTGACAAAATTCTGCAAGGGTGATCACTAAGTCAAGGGGATAGTCGAATGGAAGAAGCCACAGTTGGAAATATTTGTCAAACATGGAGGTTTACCTTCGAGCATAAGAAACAGCTTCTTGGCAAAGCCACTCAGGAAGGCCTCCAGTTCAGTCTTCTTTTCAGTCAATTTGCTGACTTGGTCGGTCAAGGCAGCTTTGTCAGTTCTCAGTCGACTGACTTCTTTGTTGGCAATTCCAAGAGCAGTTTTCAGGTTGGTATTGTCTTGTTCGAGCTTGGTGACTGAAGCTAACTTCTCGTCAGCAAGCTTGATCTTCTCAGCTAGCTCAAGGTCTTTCTTCTGCTGGGCCTCCCTTACCTTACCTGCAAGACACAGCAAGATCAGATGTTGAAACAAGCAAGAGGAAAAGCAGTCGTCAAGGTCTCACCAAACATACCTTCAGTCTCCTCCTTTGCCTTTGTCAGCTTCTCCTGAACCAGCTTCAAGCTCAGCTCGACTTGAGTATGCTTCTGTTCCAGTTCTGAGTAGCGAGTCACAAGATCACAAGAGTTCTGCGAAGAACCAATCGACTAAATGTCAAAAATAATTCACTTCCGAGTGAAAAGGGAAAAACACACGTTTCTAAGACTACAGCCGAACACAAGCATTCGACCGTAGTCTCGGGGACTACACCCAGTGGGTGCACTCAGCGTGCCACCACTAATCCTGTTGAAGACAAAGTCGACCAGTCAACCTCAAAAAAAAAAAACAGTGTGCGAGACGCATTCTCTAAGACTGTGATCAACTGCAAGCAGTCGACCACAGTCTCGGGGACTACACCCAGTGGGTGCACTCAGCGTGCCCCCACCGATTTGCGAAATCCAGTCGACCAGTCGACTGATAGAAAGATTGACATTATAAAGCCTAAGGCCGACTGCCAGCAATCGACCTTAGCCTTGGGGACTACACCCAGCGGGTGCACTCAGCGTGCCCCCGCTAGCACGGAGTTTATTCGACACACCCAGTGGGTGACTAATGTAAATCCCGGAAAAGAAAAGTTTTTGGTAGCATATCCAACAGAGCAAGCAGCAGTCGACTGACCTGGACATTGCTTTGGAGGGCAGAGCTGGCGTCATAAGCTGCCTGTCTCGCATCCCGGATTGTCTTCAGCTGCTCCATCATGAGTCCTGCCTGGCGTATTGCCTCCTTCGCTGCACCAGCTTGGTCCTCTGGGACGTGGTGAGTCGTGAAGAGGGAGGGCTGCTGAGCACTCGTCAGTGGGGTCGCGAAGGTCACCGTGTGTCGAGTGGTATTCTCTTCCTCCACAGTCAGAATTTCAGGCGCTGACACATCCTGAGGCACCTTACTGGCGGACGCTTTTCGACTCCTCCTGTGCTTCAGCGGCTCTTCATCCTCATCATCATCGGGAAGATCGATAACAGTGTTGGGTGGAGCTGCGGAGAAGGGTCAGGATCAGAGATCATGAGTCAGTCGACTAAAAACGGTGTTAAGAATACAGTACCTGGGTTCGAAGTTGCCGCATCCTCCATCTCGCGGTCATCGGCCCGGGCCGAAGTCTCAGAGGTAGCAGCACTACAACTCCAAAGGATCAGTCGACTAACCTCAGCGTCGATCAAAGATAAAGTTCGCACAAGAATAAGAAAATATGAGCAACACAATTACCCTGAAATGGTGGGGATGGACACCTTCATCTTCGGCAGGAGCTTGGTCGGCTTCGATGAGGCCGCCCTGGGCTGCTTCGGCGCCTTTTCAGTCGACGCCGGAGAGGTGGTCCGGGGGCGCTTGGTCGACTGGGTGGCGGTCGCAACCCCCTTACCACGTTCGGTCGAAGGGTCGTGGACAAGCTTCGACCGCCTTTCTGAGCGCGGTGGAACGGCCTCCTCTTCCTCTTCTTCCTCGTCCTCGATGTCATCTTCATCACCTTCATCATCATCATCGTCGTCATCATCCTCTGCAGCATCCGAGTCCCATTCCTCCTCTTCCTGGCTCTCGCCCCCGCTCGCCTCGCCCCCGCTCGCCTCGCCCCCGCTCGCCTCGCCTTCCTCAGTCGAAGCTTGTGCCCCATTGGGCATCGAGTACAGCTCGGTGAAGGCCTAGCAGTCGCCCAAACAAGGATCAGTCGACCAGTCGACAGGGTTAGCAGAAATGAATACGACAAGGACACAATGGAAAGCAGAGCAAGTGTACCTTGTTTGGGATGCTGTTGTGGTCGAGTGGAGGAATCCTTCTGGCTCCGCGCGGGTTGTCCCTGTTTCCGGTAACGGCTGCCATCCATCTTTCCAGAGTGACATCGTCGACTTCTTCTGGATGGACTCTAGTCTCGTCTTCGGGCCCACAGTACAACCACATGCAGTGGCTCCTGAACTGGAAAGGCTGGATGCGACGCTTGAGGAAAACCTCCAGGAGGTCCATGCCTGTCACACCGTCCCGAACCAGCTGCACCACGCGCTCCATCAACATCTTCACGTCGGCTTTCTCCTCCGGAATCAGCTTCAGAGGGGAGGGCTTGTTCACTCGGTCCATGGTAAACGGAGGGAGTCCACTCGACTGCCCTGGCGTCGACTGGACCTGGCAGTAGAACCAAGTCGACTGCCAGCCTCTGACGGACTCGGGGAAGGACATGGGCGGGAAGGTGCTATTATTCCTCACCTGAATTCCCAAGCCCCCACACATTTGGACGACTCGGGTCTTCTCGTCACCTGGGCTCGCCTTCTTCACGGTCTGAGAGCGACACGTGAAGATACGTTTGAACAAGCCCCAGTGCGGTCGACAACCCAAGAAACCCTCACACATGGACACGAATGCAGCGAGATAGGCAATGGAGTTTGGAGTAAAGTGATGGAGCTGCGCTCCAAAGAAATTCAAGAAACCACGGAAGAAAATGCTTGGTGGCAAGGAAAACCCCCGATCGACATGAGTGGCCAGAAGCACACACTCACCCTCTTCTGGCTGTGGCTGCCACTCCTTCCCCGGCAACCTCGCAGCTCCGTGAGGGATCAAGCCCTCGTTGGCCATGTCGAGGAGGTCCTTCTCCGTGATGGTCGACTGGATCCAGTCGCCTTGGACCCAGCCTTTCGGCAGGCGGGATCTGGACGAGGATCCTCTGCGGCTGGTGGATCTCCCCTTCGCCTTCTCCGATGCCGACGCCTTCTTGGCACGCTCCAGCGCCGCCGTCTTCTCCTTGGCCATGGTCGCCGGTGAGATGCACGAAGGGAAGCGGTGCGGAGGCGAGAGCGGGCACGCTGAGCAGGGAGGAAGGGAGCAGAGGGAGAGAGGGAGAATGCTGAGGCGCAGCACAGAAATCCTCGCCGGGCACATTTATAAGGTCCCTTCCGAGTGACTGACGTGTGGGCCCGGTCGATCTGATCATATCTGTGAGCAGTTATGATGACTGGATACGTGGCGAAAAAGGCGGCGCGGAGATCGAGGCGTCTACGCCCCGTCCCATCCGAACGCCGCGGTCTGCCCCGCTTCGCGCGCGCCCCCAAATTTCGCACCCCGCAGAATCCGCGAACAACAAATCAGTCTGTCAGACGCGGTGATTCCGGCGATCCGTCGCTCGGAGATCGACGAAGCTCGAAAGATCACTCGACGCAAAAATAGAATGGATCGAGTCGACCGAAGACGAATTGCTCCCTGTCAACGAAGAGATTCTTTGATCCAGAACAGCGCACAGCTAGAGCGCAAAGGTTAATCTGAAACGACATCAACTCCTTCTTCACTCAAAGCCTCAATCCATTCGGGGGCTAATGATGGGGTTATGTACCTAGGGTAGGGTCACGGACCTGTCCCAAGTAACTTACCCTAGGACATCCCTAGAAGAGGTCGCCTTCCAGTCGACCAACGAGGACTCACTCGACCAACGAGGACACACTCGACTGGCCTGAAGGACTCGACCACGAAGACTCACTCGACCACCAGGAGGTCAAGAGGCACTCTGCACCGCAACGGTCTGTAATTAAGTAGACTTTATGATAGTAAAGGCACTTTATGTGGGGCGTTACCAGTAACGCCCCAGACTTAACTCATCTTAAACCTTCTCCTACGTGGGCTGGCTGGGGTCCTGGCGCACTCTATATAAGCCACCCCCCTCCACAGGCAGAAGGGTTCGGCACCTTGTAATCCATACATTCATAATCCACTCGACCGCCTCCGGGCTCCGAGACGTAGGGCTGTTACTTCTTCCGAGAAGGGCCTGAACTCGTACATCCTTTGTGCTTACAACCTCTCCATAGCTAGGACCTTGCCTCTCCATACCTACCCTCCACTCTACTGCCAGGCTTAGGACCACGACAACCGCATCACTCCTCATTAACATCCGCCCATGTCGTACTTGCGGGAACTTTGCACCTCATCATCTTCTCTTCGGTGCACCACCCTTTTGCGATGAGCTTCGCATCTTCGGCTGTCTCTGCTATCCTAGCATCGCCGCCACTAAGCCTCATAAGCTTGCACCTAGCTCCGTCGCTTGCATCTTTCTCGGCTACCTACCTAACACTAAAGGCTACACCGCTGCTACGACCCTGTATCACATTGTGTATTCACCTCCCGACACGTTTACTTTGATGAGAAGGTGTTTCCATTTCAGCAGCAGGTACCTCTCGTCGCCCCGTCGCTGCCGGCCACTGGCGGCCCTTCGGCGACCCTGTCAGGTGGACGGCCCCGCTCGGTTCTTGGACCGCCTCCGGGCTTCGGCGGTCCTCGCGTCGTGGGACGAGCTGCACCTTGCACCCCCATGCCGCCCTCGCCGTCACCGTCGGCCCCCTCCCCGTCTGCCTCGGGCGTGGCCCTGTTGCTGGTGCCTTCGCCGGCCGCCTCGCCGCCCACCGCCTCGGGAGGGGCCGTCCCGGAGTTGCCGTCTCGCCCCCTCACACAGGCCAGAGCCGGCGTTCACCGCCCGAGCTTGCGGTACTCCAGCGACGAGTATCTCCTCGCTGCCTCCACCACCGAGCCGTCACCGATTCCTGCGTCCGCCAGAGCAGCCCTATGTGATCCTCACTGGCTTGCTGCAGTGCAGGAAGAGTTTGACGCTCTTCAACGGAACCGTACCTGGACACTGGTTCCCCGACCTCCTCGCGCGAAAGTCATCAGCGGCAAGTGGGTTTTTCGTCATAAGACCCGCTCGGATGGCACACTTGAGCGCTACGAGGCTCGCTGGATGGTCCGTGGGTTTCGGTAGCGTGCTGGCGTTGACTTCACTGAGACGTTTGCACCGGTTGTCAAACTGGGCACGATCCGCACCGTCCTTCAGCTGGTGGTCTCCCGATCCGCACCGCCTCTGTAAAGAAATATCTAGTGATCTAAACGCTCTTATATTTGCGTTTAGATCATTACTCTAGTGATCTAATAAACGCTTTTATATTTCTTTACAGTGGGAGTACATATTTAGCTTTATATATTAATGAAAATATGTAGAAGAATTGTTTTACAGCTCTTGGGTAATCACAAAAGGCACTTAGATTGTATATAAGATATGAAGGCGGTAGATATAACAATTTAGACACTACAATTAGAACGCCCTGATAACTTGTGGGAAATGCTTTACTGGTCAATTTGAATGAGTAGAAGTAGAAGTAGATAAAGACATTTGGATGATTTATATCTCTTTATTGAAATAAGATGAAGACTTTGTATTTTAATTATCTTCATAAATGCATTTTTTATCAAAGAATATTAATTGCATGCAAATGAACGAATTAACATTTGAGAGTTCCGGCATGGTAATACCTTGGGTGTGATCACCTGCATGGGTGATATCAGTGGGGACTGGAGGTCTTGGCTCTCCTCCTGCGCCTGCCCTTGGAACCGGGACTAGAGGTCTTGACACTCCTCCTGCACCTGCTCTTGGGACTGGGACCGGTTTGCTCCCTTTGTCAAGCCAGAGCATGATGGCCCCAGCTGTAGGCCTCTTTTCAGGCTTTGACTGGACGCAGTGTAGGCCAATATCAACGCACATTTTTACTTGCTGCAGTTCGTCAGCTTGTAGTGAGGTATACAACTGTCTTATTTGTGACTCTTCCCTCCAGTTTTCCTCTATCTGTAGAGTATATTATATCATCAAAGATTTAAGGGCAAATAAGGTTGAAATTTATTGTTCTTTTCCATTAAGCAATAAAAGCTATCTCATGATCAAAGGGTTAAAAAATTGTCTTACACTCCTAATAAGCACTCCGTGGTTGCCTTTGATCTCTTGCTGTGTTGCGATCTCTACAATCATAAGACCCAAACTGTATATATCTACCGTAGCTAGGTATTTGAGGTCAGTACCCTTGGAGTGGAAGAAATCCGGTGGCAGGTAAGCTCTGCAAAATATATGAACATATCAGTTTAATTAAAGCATATTACGGTCAATAGACAAGCTAAACCGATTGGCAACAAAACATAGACATTTTTTTCAGAAAAGAACGAAACATAGACACGTATCTTGAGCAAATTAAAGAGCTAATTTGAAACCTGTAGCTCTGAGAGCATACATACATGGGTCCATTCAGCTTAAGTACCACGGATTTGGTGTTCTTTTCACCAATGAGCTTCGAAAAATCGAACCCTGTGATGCGTGGTATGTAGTCCGCGTCCAGCAACACATTTGACGGGCTTAAATTCAAATGAATAATTGGACAATTTGCATGACCCTTGTGGAGGTAATGTAAGCCTGCACAAATCCCTTTGATCAATTTGTAGCGCATTTGCCAATCAATTTCGCTAGATCCTTGACCTAGTAAAACAACAAGTAGAGAGGAAGAGATCAATGAACAAAGAGCTGGCTTAGTGAACTATAAATGGATCAATTTTTCTTCTGTTTCTGCAAGCAATTACTAATTTATATGATTTGTATTGCACGGTGCAGCCGTCTTCCATTGAAAGCAATTGCCCAGTAGTTGATAACAGATGTTGAAGAAAACAGTAATTGTTTCCAGATGTTAAAGATAACAGTAATTGTTAGTGACCGGTATCATACCAACAAGATAGTCGCGAAGGCTTCCATTGTGCATATATTCATAGCAGAGCAGTTGTTCGGCACCATCGAACAGTTCTGGTAGTGGTTTTCCTTTGAACTTTACCAGCCTATGTCCTCTAGATTCATCATGGCAGTAGCTGGCCACCTTAACTATATTCTTGTGATCCAGGCTTATGAACTGTTTTGCCTCCCTCCTAAACTTTTCAACAGGAATTGCTACTCCAATTAACCTCTTCACAGCTACCATTTCTTGACGTGGAATGTCGCCCTGCTCAAATATATATGCATTTAGTACGTGTGCGTGTGTGAATTAAGATCGATGAACGTGTAGAACAAAGGACGCCAGCAACACAAAGCAGTGCATAGTAACTTCCATCCGAGAATTTGCGTACCTTATAAACAAATGCCTTATGACGAGAACCTTTGAACGTACCGTCCTTCCCAATTATTCGTTCGTGTGAAAAATCATCTGTTATTTTCTCCAGGAAATCTAGCGAAGACAATTCTGCCGACACTGACAATCTACTTAGTAGGTCAGCCATATCGCCTTCTTGTGTGCTCGTTTCTCCAGTTGTATCTGCTGAGGCGGGTTCCTCGTCAATTGGAAAAAACTCGGTTGTTGTCTCTGTATCCAAAGCTTCTGTGTCCGGTGAATCGGATTCCTCATCTCCTGACTACACTTATATTTAAATGAACATGTAAGCATATATATACACACACACGGTCCTTTTCGGAAAAAAAAAATACATACGGTGTCTTCCCTTGTCATGTATTTCCTTTTCTTATTTAGTTTAATTAGCACATATCTTTCATTGGATATGGCTTTGCAAACTGCTACTCCCTCCATCCGGAAATACTTGTCATCAAAATGGATAAAATGGAATGTATCTAGATGTGTTTTAGTTGTAGATACATCTCTTTTTATTCATTTTGATGACAAGTATTTTCGGACGGAGGGAATATATGTTAATCCTAATTAGTACTAAACAAAATAAATGTACGACCAAGCAGTACGTTAGCTTCACTAAAAAGGTAGATGAGGAAGTGTCCAGTCTTTTTTTTGCTTTCAATTCGTCATACCTGCCAAAGTGATGGTGCAGAATGGTTGGTACTTTCGGTTTCATCAAGCCGCTGGATAATTTCCAAAGCAGTAGGCCTTCTATCTGGGTCATGTTCCGTGCAGGTATACCCAATCTCCAGACAAGTTCTAACTTGGTGGTATTTGTTTTCCCATGATGAAAACGCTCCTTCTTTTACCACCCTTCTTCTCAACTCTTTAAGTACCTATACAAATGTACACCAATACATGGGTCAGAACTCAGAATAGCTCAGAGACATTCTCTGTTTTGAGGAGTTGGCACACCATACAATCCAAATAAATCGATGGCAACACTTTGATCCAAATGTGGTTTGAAGAGTTCTTCTCACTTGGTCAACACTTGGCCCGGGTGGTCTCTCCCCGGTCAAGAACTCCGTGATCACAACGCCCAAACTGTACATTTCAGCCTTAAATGACATGATACCCTTATGACATAGCTCCGGTGCTATATATCCACTGCACATATGTTAGATCAATGCAAGGTAATCGGCTGACAAACGCTAATGCATTTTGGTTACCGAAGTACCTATGTCAGCAGAAACAATACAAAATTACCAAGATCGGGTTTGCTTACATAGTTCCGGTGATGTTTTTGGTAATACATGAAGTTTGTCCTTCATCAAAGGACTGGGACAAACCGAAGTCAATAATTTTTGGCATGAGTTTATCGTCTATTAATATATTATTTGGTTTAATGTCTCCGTGGATAACGTGCACTTCGTCATGGAGATGACGCAAACCCTGACAAATTCCTTTTAGAATTTGATAACGCTGGTTCCAGTCAAGTTCACCATAATCACCTGCATAAGTACTGATAATGTCATGAAGTTTTGATCTTTTCATCCTGAAAGGATGGCATGAGAAAGAAATAGATGGAACACAAAAGCATGTATCATCCCAAAATCCCTAAATCGCAATCCGACAACGAACAAATCCTCGATGCTCTAAAATCATGGCGTGTTTTCCAGAGTGAAATGCGTCAGTAGTCCGGTGATTTCACACTTTAGACCAACAACTCAAGAACCGATTGAGTTAGGTTGTAAACTAATTGATTTGATCAATTAAGGCCAAAAATTATGTTTTAATATTTATTATGATTTGGTCCATTTTGCCTAAATTTGTGTTCTATGATTGGCATGACGATTGGTCATGTTTGTTTCAGGTGCCCTAAAATTGTAGTCTACTTTTTTGTTCTACTGGTACTCATCTTTGTTCTGTGAGCACAAAGTAAAAAACAACCACACAAACAGAAACACCAAAATAGAGAGGGAACTATTACTAGGGTGGGCATGACGTATTATCGATCTTACCGATATGTGCATCAAGGGTTCCTTTAGGAGCATATTCCACACAGATCAACCTTTCCGCGAGCTGTGCGAAAATATGTTGTCCGTCGTGTTCGACGAGTTCACCTTGTGATTGACTACAGTAGCCCATGAATCGCACTGTGTTCTTGTGAGTGGCCTTCATTGTGATAAAAACTTCATTTTGAAATGCACAATCATTCAAATAAGTCTCCCTAAGCTTCTTGACAGCAATACGTAACCCACTTGGAAGCACCCCCTGTATATTCGACCACAGTAAGAAGTTAGTAATTGAGGAGATAGGAATTGCTTAATATCTAACGACATACTGTATGAGTTTAATCGTACCAGGTAAACCACTGCGAATCCACCTTGACCAATTTGAGATTCATCGGAGAAATCATTTGTTATGTGCCTGAGAAGCGGCAACGTCAGACTCATTGGCTC
Source organism: Triticum turgidum subsp. durum (assembly GCA_900231445.1). Lineage (NCBI taxonomy): Eukaryota > Viridiplantae > Streptophyta > Magnoliopsida > Poales > Poaceae > Triticum > Triticum turgidum. The sequence goes on along the minus strand of LT934112.1, from coordinate 53,422,051 downwards.
CGCACTTGTATCGCGTACGACGCGTTCTGGTGCATCTAGCTCTGCCCTTTGGAACTCGTACCCATCTTCCGTAGAAATCATACCTTCGATATGTCCACAAAGGGTTCCGTCAGGCACATACTCCGTACAGATCAATCTTTCTAGGACCCCTGCGAAAACTTGTTTTCCTTCGTATTCGACAATTTGCTCTTGTGTGTGATGACAGTAGCCTATGAGTCGCACTGTGTTCTTGTGAGAAGCCTTTATTGCAGCAGAAACTTCATTTTGAAATGTATCCTTCATTTTGTCATATTCTATTAAAAATGCATCTTCATTTTCATCATCCAAGCAATGATGAAGCTGCAACTTCTTTACAGCAACACGGCACCCACTTGGAAGCACCCCCTATATATCGACCACATGAGGAGTACTAATTAACGAGATAGGATTTGCTTAATTATTAATATCAAACGAGATGTGAGTTTAGTCGTCGCACCAGGTAAACCACTGCAGAATCATCTTGACCAATTTGAGATTCAGGGGAGAAATCATTGGTTATGTGCCTGAGAAGCGGCAACGTCAGACTCATTGGCTCCGCACTTGCATCGCGTAGGACGCCTTCCAGTGCATCTAGCTCCGCCCTCTGGAACTCGTATCCGCCCATTTCCGAGTATGCGAGCAAGAAGATTTCTAGCAGGCAATAGCTCGCATATAGATATGGATTATGGATATGAATATGAATATGGGCGGAAGAAAGCAGCTAGCTAGTTGCATCTTAATTACTCACCTGGAGATTGGAGGAGGAGGAGAAAGCAGCTACTACTAGCTAGGAGCTAGGAGCAAAACTGGGGTTGCTTCTCGTCTTGTAGATCAATCATTCCCCAGGCTCAGCAAGCAAAGGCATTGACCCCCGGGGGGATAACAAGTCGATCCAGATCTGGAGCTCTAGAGCTGTACCAATGGCCCAATCGCCGTCGGCTTATAGTCAATAAATAAATGACCGGTCGGCCCTTTGTCTGAAACAAAAATAGACCGGTCGGCCTGGTGACCGAGGGACCTTGCATTTCCTAAGACCGGGTCAGCTTGCTCAATTACTATACACATGCCGGATTAATAATTATATAAAAAACGGCGGGGAGAGAGGCAGCCTGCATTTTTTTTAACACAACACTGTCGAAGTTGCTCACATAAACGAGCACTCACACCTCTGTGAACACGTGCACGTATACCCTACCCTATAAACACCTCTGAGAGAGTGAGCCAACATAGCATATTGAGACTGACGAAAGCTTGAAATAAATCTAGAAAAATGTGAGCACCAATGTTAAGTTTGAGACATGGACTCAGGTTGGCTGGGGTTACCGCCGACCTTCTAACTATCCAATCACAAATTGCTTCACGGCAGCCTGCATTTTAAAAGCACGCTCTTGAGGACATCGGATCCGTCTCGTTTAATTTATTTATGAATTTATGTACTCGGCGGCCAGACATCAGCGGGGTGCATGCGCATGACCGAGGGGGTGAACGGGGCTGCGACAATGTCTGTGGGAAGAGGAGCCGCCATGGGCGAGAAGGGGCGAAATAATCTTTGGAGAAGCACAGGTGTCTGCTTAAATTTGAGGAAGAAAGGGAACTTTTTAATATATATTTTGATAATGAAACTTGTTTTAATATATTTAAGGTTGTATTGAGACAACCATTCACTTAATTGGTTTTAGGATCAATCTTGCATTTTAATATTGCGGCTTTTTCGTGCCACGAATTTACCCGATTCATATATTTTTTTCACACACAGCACAGTCATCTCAACTTTGTGGCTCTTTGGTAACATATATACTAATCATCATTGTTAAGGAAATCGTTAACTGGTAGCTGCTCGCAATGGCGAATCTAAAAATAAAATGAATGATGTGCACATTTAAAAGAAATGAAGTCTATTTCAATTACCTTGCATGGGCCTTAAAAATCAGCTAATTTTTACATGGTGAAAAAATGTTTTCCAAAAATCTAGGTGTGCCATGGCACTGGCTGCTCGGTTGGCTGATGAGTAGGGAATTAATAGGCCAATCGGCAAGTTAATGGCCATTTAATTAATTAATTAAATGATTTATCAGTTTATTGACACTCAGTGACCCTACGGATGGGGATTAATCGCAAGTTAACTGGTTAATCGTGCGAATTCTTGAACATGGCTAATAAAAAAAGAGACTTGAATTATCACAAGAAATCCAAACAATGTGGTCAAATCCTCTGTCCCACTTGAGGAAACAGGATTTAATACGTCACATGTTTGTTTGATTATTTTTGAGATGTTCTTTCTCAGGTACGTCTAGGTGTGTACGTAGCCAAGCAACAAGTGCCCACTTCTCCTGCACCACATGTGCCTTATCATCCTCTTGAACTTATCCTTCCCAGGCTGTAACACCGTATGACTGACTTTTCTTCTTCTCTCTTAGTACTTAGTTTTTTCCATGGCCACTGCAAGTTCCTGCTGCCGATCACCTCACCATTATCCAACAAAACTGTTGCCAGCAGCGTGTTCTGCTCGTTTGGGCTATCCTGGTTTGTGTTTTATGGAGCTTTTCGCTGCCTCCTCACCCGCATGCTTGTTTGCTTCAGTATACGCAATCTGAGCATGGGATTGCTAGGGTGGTAAATGTGAACCGGCTTCAGTATATATATGCAATCTGAGCATTTTGCTTCAGTAAAAGTTTCTCAATCCCGTGTGTTTGTTAGCGTCGTAATTTGGTGGGTGTAGGGGTAAAGTTACGAGTTTGCAAGTGTCCCACTCTCGATTAAGGGAAGCAGTTGTCCGTCAGCTTCTGCGTGGGTCATGATTGCTGGAATTTTTGTCTATTTAGGCCTAGCCCAATAGCAGTTTTTAAAATTCCTAATAAATTTTAGAGGCCCACGCAGCCTATTTGTGCAAGGTAAGAGGTGGAACTAAAGTTTAGTCCCACATTGCTAGTTTAGAGGGAGTTGGACCTCTTTATAAGGGAGGCTCCTTCCTCACTTGTATGAGCATGAGAACAAGAGGGACATCCACGCGCGCTCCTCCTCCGCCGCCCGCCTCGGCGCGCCGCGGGTTGCGGGAATGAGCCGATGTCTAAATTTTTGCCACGCACTACGGGTATACGAAAGGTCACTCGGGAGATGGAAAGTTTTTGCTGTAGTGGAGATTAATTGTGAACGCTGCACCCTTCGGCTGCTGTCTGTTCGTTTCATCTCCCTCGGTCCCTTCAGCTCCCGGCGCTGCCCTCTCGCCTCCTTCTCTTGCGCCTATAAAACGGAGGTCGCTCCTCTCAGCAAGACACACCAGAACTACTTCTTCCTCTCGCCACCAGTTCCTGAGCACTGCGCTGCTGCTACGATCTTCTTCATCCCGGCTTGCGGCGTGCACCGCAGGTCGGGACAGTAGGCCTCCGAAACCGCACTCTTTGAGTCCTGTATGGGAGAAGGGTGATAAGGTTTTTGGGGAGCGCTCTGCGCGACTACTGGCTGTTTCATCACGGACGATCCGGTCGCCGACGACTACTTCCTCGACGACGACTTCTTCCACGACGTCCACGACCTCCTCGGCGACATGGCAGGCGAGGACACCGACCCCAAGTCCAGCGCACCTACTGTTGCTGTGTCGTACATGTTCTTCTCCTTTCTGTTAGAAGTCCTGCTACAGTTCTTGGATCTAGTTTCTGTCCTACGTATATTAGGTTCTATGTCGTATAAGCAACTTCATCTAGTGACTGTTCTAGATGTGTTTACCTCAAGTTCATATATGCATACGATGTTTACCTTCTCTCTGTCAAATTGCACGACTTGCTTTATATTTGCTATTTTAGTCATGTTCTATCTACTATTTCTGTTAATAAAATCATTCGATAAATTGCTCATATTTCCAACAATCCAAAAACCTTATTATATGCAATTTACCTCGAATGGTTTTGCTGCATCCATGAGACCTCCTATGTTTGAGGGTATCCACTATAAGAGGTGGCGCGTGAGAGCAGTCTTATGGTTTCAAATCATGAGTTGTTATGACGCCACTCTTGGCAAACCTGAAGGAGAGCAAGATGCCCAACAGGCACAAGCTTTTCAGAAAATGGATACCTTGTTTAAGGCTGCTCTCTTGAGTGTTCTTGGTGAGAACATAGTTGATGCTTATGCATCAATTGACAATGGAAAAGATATGTGGGACGCACTCGAGGCCAAGTTTGGGGTCTCGGATGCCGGCACTGAGTTGTACATCATGGAGCAATTCTATGATTACAGGATGACTGAAGAGCGCTCCGTGGTTGAGCAGGCTAGAGAACTTGAGCATTTCAATTGTATCCTACCGGACAAGTTTGTTGCCGGGGGTATCATCACTAAGCTTCCTCCTTCATGGAGGAACTTTGCTACCTTACTGAAGCATAAGAGACAGGAGTTTTCCGTTCCGGATCTCATTGGCACTCTCGATGTGGAAGAAAAGGCGAGAGCAAAGGACACACGTGCTCGAGGTATTGAGGGAGGATCTAGTGCCAATCTGGTACAGAAGAAAAACTTCCAGTCCCACAAGTTCAAGAACAAGGGCAAGTTTGATGGTAAAGGAAAGTTTGATGGGAAGAACAAGGCTATGCAGCACACGAACTTCAAGAAGAAGAAAGACAAGAAGAAAGGTGCTTGTCATGTGTGTGGAGATCCTGATCATTGGGCTCCTAGTTGCCCCAATCGCTATGACAAGCGTCATCCTGGGAAAGGCGGCAAGACCGCTAATGTTGTCATCGGAGACATTGACATGAAGGATGCTGGGTATGGTATATTTCCCACTATTCTTTCAGTATGTCATTCTCCTGATTGGTTGATTGACACGGGTGCTAATGTGCATGTATGCGGTGATATTTCCATGTTTTCGTCTTATCAAACCGCAGGGACTTCAACCGTGCTGATGGGCAACGGTTCAAGTGCTTCTGTTCGTGGTGTTGGCACGGTCGATCTGAAGTTTACTTCGGGGAAGATCGTGCGGCTGAAGAACGTGCATTATGTCCCCTCCGTCAATAAAAATCTTGTTAGCGGATCTCTTCTGTGTAGAGATGGTTATAAGCTTGTCTTTGAGTCGAATAAATTTGTAATATCCAAGTATGGAACCTTTGTTGGTAAAGGCTATGAGTCAGGAGGCCTGTTTCGTTTATCCTTATCAGACATTTGCAATAAAGTTGTTAATCATATTTGCAATAATAGTGAATTAAATGTGTGGCATTCACGACTTTGTCATGTTAACTTTGGTTGCATGTCGCGACTAGCAAAGTTGAACTTAATCCCTAGTTTCACCACCGTTAAGGGATCTAAGTGTCAAGTGTGTGTGCAAGCTAAGCAACCTCGTAAATCTCACGTGACTGCAGAGACGAGAAATCTTGCACCACTAGAACTTATACATTCAGATCTATGTGAAATGAATGGTGTTTTGACAAAAGGTGAAAAGAAATATTTCATGACGTTAATTGACGACTCCACTAGATACTGCTGTGTGTATCTTCTGAAATCTAAGGATGAGGCTTTGAATTTTTTCAAGATCTATAAAGCTGAAGTGGAAAACCAACTTGATCGGAAAATCAAGAGGCTTAGGTCCGACCATGGTGGAGAGTATTTTTCCAATGAATTTGATGCTTTTTGTGCGGAACATGGTATAATCCATGAGAGGACGCCTCCCTACTCACCTCAGTCAAATGGGGTGGCCGAAAGAAAGAACCGTACTCTAACTGATTTGGTTAACGCCATGTTAGACACATCGGGTCTCTCCAAGGCATGGTGGGGGGAGGCGATATTGACAGCATGGCATGTCCTAAATCGAGTTCCCACAAAGAACAAAGAGATAACTCCATTCGAAGAATGGGAGAAGAAAAGGTTAAAACTCTCTTATCTGCGAACATGGGGTTGTTTGGCGAAAGTCAATGTTCCAATTCCAAAGAAGCGGAAACTTGGACCAAAGACTGTGGATTGTGTTTTCTTGGGATATGCTTTTCATAGCATTGGCTATAGATTCTTGGTTGTAAAATCTGAGGTACCTGACATGCATGTCGGTACGATCATGGAGTCGAATGATGCGACTTTCTTTGAAGATATCTTTCCCATGAAGGATATGGCTACCTCATCTAATCAGGAGATGCCTAGTTCATCGAATCAGGAACCAGTTACAATTACCGAACCTGCCATTTCGATGGAACACTTTGAAAGTCCTGTGGAGGAGAACAATGAAGTTCCTATTAGGAGCAAGAGACAGAGGACTGCAAAGTCCTTTGGTGATGATTTTCTTGTGTATCTCATAGATGACACTCCCAGTTCTATTTCAGAGGCCTATGCATCTGAAGATGCTGACTACTGGAAGGAAGTAGTTCGTAGCGAGATGGATTCCATCTTGGCGAATGAAACTTGGGAGATAACTGATCGTCCTTATGGGTGCAAACCTATAGGATGCAAATGGATATTCCAGAAGAAGCTTAGGCCTGATGGTACTATTGAAAAGTACAAGGCTCGGCTCGTGGCTAAGGGTTATACCCAAAAGGAAGGTGAAGATTTCTTTGATACTTACTCACCTGTGGCTCGACTGACCACTATTCGAGTTCTACTTTCACTAGCTGCCTCACATGGTCTTTTCGTTCATCAAATGGATGTTAAGACTGCTTTCCTGAATGGAGATTTGGATGAGGAAATTTATATGGAACAACCAGATGGGTTTGTAATAGATGGTCAGGAAGGGAAAGTGTGCAAGTTGCTGAAGTCTTTGTACGGACTCAAGCAAGCACCCAAACAATGGCATGAGAAGTTCGAAAGAACTTTAACAGCTGCAGGCTTTGTTGTGATAGAAGCTGACAAATGTGTGTACTATCGCCATGGTGGGGGCGAGGGAGTTATGCTTTGCTTGTATGTTGATGACATACTGATTTTCGGAACAAATCTGAATGTTATTAAGGAGGTCAAGGATTTCCTATCTCGTTGTTTTGAGATGAAGGATTTAGGAGTGGCTGATGTCATTCTGAACATCAAGTTGTTGAGAGATGATGATGGTGGGATTACATTGCTTCAATCTCACTATGTGGAAAAGATCTTGAGTCGCTTTGGCTATAGTGACTGCAAGCCCTCTCCAACACCATATGATGCTAGCGTGCTGCTTCGAAAGAATCAAAGAATTGCTAAAGATCAATTGAAGTATTCTCAGATTATTGCCTCGCTTATGTACTTAGCCAGTGCTATAAGACCTGACATCTCTTTTGCTGTTAGCAAGCTGAGCCGGTTTGTCTCAAAACCGGGAGATGTGCATTGGAAAGCTCTAGAGAGAGTTTTGCGTTATTTGAAAGGCACTGTAAATTATGGAATTCACTACACTGGGCACCCAAAGGTGCTTGAAGGGTATAGTGACTCAAACTGAATCTCAGACGCTGATGAGATAAAGGCCACGAGCGGATATGTGTTCACTCATGGAGGTGGCGCTGTTTCTTGGAAGTCTTGCAAGCAGACCATCTTAACGAGGTCAACTATGGAAGCAGAACTCACAGCACTAGATACAGCTATGATCGAAGCAGATTGGCTTCACCGGCTTTTGAATGACTTGCCGGTTGTTGAGAAACCTGTACCGGGTATCCTTATGAACTGTGACAATCAAACTGTGATCACGAAAGTGAACAGCTCTAAGGATAACATGAAGTCATCAAGACACGTTCAGAGAAGGTTAAAGTCTGTCAGGAAAATGAGAAACTCCGGAGTTATTGCATTGGATTATATCCAAACGTCTAAAAATCTGGCAGATCCTTTCACTAAGGGTCTATCACGTAATGTGATAGATAATGCATCGAGGGAGATGGGTATGAGACCCACAATATGAGTTGTTCACAGTGGTAACCTATTCTTTGTGATCGGAGATCCCGTGAATTAGATGTGGAAGACAAGCTGTTGGTCAACTGGGAGGAGAGTATCCTTACTATTAAAAATACCACTCCATGAAGATGCAATACTCTCCTAATCTGCATGGCAGGTTGATGTATATCTTAATGTGTTCTAAGTGGCTCTTTGAAGCAGAGATGTTGTCCTGCAGAACATCTTTTGAAGAACACACCTATATGAGTCTGATTGTCAAACATCGCAATCTATGAGAGTAGGGTCCTCTCTAGTAAACTCATGAAAGGTCACGGAGTATGACGCATAAGCTCCACCCGCGGGGAAGACCCACGGTAGCCACGTATCGGTCAAGGCTTTATGTGAAGCTAGATTCGCAGAAAACTTGCAGTTCAAGGCCTAGTCCACTATTCAAGTTGCTTACTAGTGTAGCATAGAGTTCTAGGTGGAAGTTCAACTTAACAGTCTCCACTGCAGTACCGGTATATAAAACAGTGTTTTGAAACCAAAGGCAAATTTTGTGTGCCTCTGGGATCTGGTGGGGGATTGCTGGAATTTTTGTCTATTTGGGCCTAGCCCAATAGCAGTTTCCGAAATTCCTAATAAATCCTAGAGGCCCACGCAGCCCATTTGTGCAAGGCAAGAGGTGGAACTAAAGTTTAGTCCCACATTGCTAGTTTAGAGGGAGTTGGACCTCTTTATAAGGGAGGCTCCTTCCCCACTTGTATGAGCATGAGAACAAGAGGGACATCCACGCGCGCTCCTCCTCCGCCGCCCGCCTCGCCATGCCACGCCTCGTCACGACGCGCCGCGGGTTGCGGGAATGAGTCGATGTCTAAATTTTTGCCACGCACTACGGGTATACGAAAGGTCACTCGGGAGATGGAAAGTTTTTGCTGTAGTGGAGATTAATTGCGAACGATGCACCCTTCGGCTGCTGTCTGTTCGTTTCATCTCCCTCGGTCCCTTCAGCTCCCGGCGCTGCCCTCTCGCCTCCTTCTCTTGCGCCTATAAAAGGGAGGTCGCTCCTCTCAGCAAGACACACCAGAACTACTTCTTCCTCTCGCCACCGGTTCCTGAGCACTGCGCTGCTGCTACGATCTTCTCCATCCCGGCTTGCGGCGTGCACCGCAGGTCGGGACAGTAGGCCTCCGAAACCGCACTCTTTGAGTCCTGTACGGGAGAAGGGTGATAAGGTTTTTGGGGAGCGCTCTGCGCGACTACTGGCTGTTTCATCACGGACGATCCGGTCGTCGACGACTACTTCCCCGACGACGACTTCTTCCCCGACGTCCACGACCTCCTCGACGACATGGCAAGCGAGGACACCGACCCCAAGTCCAGCGCTCCTGCTGTTGTTGTGCCGTATGTGTTCTTCTCCTTTCTGTTAGAAGTCCTGCTACAGTTCTTGGCTCTAGTTTCTGTCCTACGTATATTAGGTTCTATGTCGTATAAGCAACTTCATCTAGTGACTGTTCTAGATGTGTTTACCTCAAGTTCATATATGCAGACGATGTTTACCTTCTCTCTGTCAAATTGCATGACTTGCTTTATATTTGCTATTTTAGTCATGTTCTGTCTACTATTTCTGTTAATAAAATCATTCGATAAATTGCTCATATTTCCAACAATGATTTCATTGTAGTAGTACGCGTGATAACGATTGGCCAACAATTTCTCTGCATTATTCCGATCAAAATTCCCGATACTGGATCCCACTGAAAAAATAATCTAATACTCCCTCCGTTCCTCGTCGCTGATTTAATACAACTTTGTACTAAATCAGCGACGAGTAATATGAAACGGAGGGAGTACTTGAATGTGTCCTTCAATTGTGGTGCCACTGGCAATACAGGCAGCGTCCATGTAATTGTAACACAAAGTTCCTTCAAAGGCCGAGCTCCCCGATACCTTCTATCTGGAGCGTTGGTTCGTTTGGGGATTTGTGTAGTTAAGAGCGTCACGAGCAATCCACCAGTTCGATGCAGTGTGATTAACAGGAGCTGTCCAGTCTAGGTACTTCCTCCGTTTCTTTTTACTTCGTGTATAAGTTTTGGTCAAAGTCAAACTACATAAAGTTTGATCAAATTTGTATTAAAAAATATGAACAACTACAATACTTAAACTATATAATATGAAAATACATTTCATGGTGCATCTGTAAATATTGATTTCATATTGTGAATGTTGATATTTTTCAATATAAAGTTAGTCAAACTATACAAAGCTTGATTTTGACCAAACCTTGTATGCAAACTAAAAAAACGGAGGGAGTATATAGCAAAAGTTGGTATAGGTCTGCATACTAGTGCTGTGGGGTCGACATGTTTCTGGAGCTGTGCGCTCGTGGCTCTTGGTGGTGGTCAGCGGCCACCTCCTGCCCCAATGCCCTTCATTACTTTTACCACGTCTTTTCAGCCGCCCATCCTCTCCTATCGATAGCCCACCTGTCCGCTTCACCTCGATGCAGATCTACAACTCGTCGGACGTCCTTGCCAGTACTGCTTCTCATAGAAACGACTCCAGGCTGAGAGAAAAAGGAGGAGGGGAGAGAGAGAAAGGAGAAGATAGAAAGAGAGGTGTTGTGAAAGAAGAGATAAGTGTTGTGCGTGAGAGAAAGAAGAGAAAGAGAGAGAGGTGCTGGTTAGGAAGGGATCCCTCTCTCCAAGAATCAGAGGCACACGTGAGAGAGAAAGGAAGAGGAAGAAGAGAGAGAGAGTGGCTGTGAGAGGCTCGAGAGAAAAAGGGAGAGGAAGGAGAGAAAGAGCTGGCAATATTCCTTGTCGCACTGTACCAGTTTTTAAATGTTGCATGCAGCAGACTCAGAGAGAGAGAGCAGAGGTGGGCGTTGTCACAGGGCTGCACGCGGTGAGAAGTCAGATGCCAACAAAATTGGTCAGCTTTAGATTTGCGTAACAAATTACTCAACCCTGTAAAACTAGTCAGCTTTTGCAAAAATCTCTAGAAAACAGGACGGCTCATTGAATGGTATAGATAGGAGGTATCACGTAGCTCGGTCTACAAAAAACCACGCAATGTGATGTCCCAAGCCAGCGTTGCTTATCCAACAGTAACAACCACGAGCTTTGTTGAACCATCATATAATTTTCACCACGAGCTTTGTTGAACGATCTAGTATAATTTTCACCAGGAATGAATTGCTTCATGAATCCCGCCCGCTTCAAAGAATTCTCCTCCTCCCTCAGGTGGCTACTTTCTTCTGAAGATTCGTTTTATGAATCCCGCCGGCTTCTCGTTTCCTGGTAGAACATATAACAAATGTACAAAAGCATTAGGTAAGTTTGATCCAGCTGGGATATATATTAGCTTCGCTAGACTAAAACTGTAATCAACTTCATGTAAATACTTAAGATTGTGTAATCATCGGTAGCCTTGCTGACCTTTGATTGACCAATGAGTCAAAGACATATATTCAGTCACAACAGTAGATGCATACTTGAAAAAAGACACAGAAACAAGATCTCAGGGAGCCCTCGACACGAGTATCCATGGACGAAGATGAGTGTTTTATTTGAAAAGGAGGAAACCCCCGGTCTCTTGATGCTACATTTTGGGTTAATAAAGTATGCGGATGTTCAAACGAGATTTCAGGACTGTTGTCTACTTGGGGGATGGACGCGCGCCAGCCCGCCCCCGGCGTCTGCGCCGCCACGCCCTTCGCCGGCGACCTGCCGTCCGCCCCGGCCCTCTCCGCGGCCCCTCCGGCGGCGGTGCCCCGGCCCCTCACGCCCTCCCTCCCGCCCTCCCCTGCTCCTCGCGCGGACGGCGTTCGATGGGCGGATGTGGCTGTGGAGGAGGATCTCGCGGATGCCGTCGCAGCTGCGGCCGACGCTCTCCTCCCTCCCCGGCGTTTCGGTGACCGATTGGCGGAGGCCGTCGCCACGGCTCCTCTCGCGGCTCCTCTGGCCGGGGATGTGATCCCCCCTTCGGGATCCCTCCACGCAGACCCCCTGCCGCTTCCTTCCCTGCTCCCCCTCCCCCGTCCCTTGCAGCGCGGCGGCCTCCGCCCGCTTGCACCACCTTCCCCATCTCCCCCTGGCGCTGGCAATGGTACCAGTCGTCGGGGACGTGGGGCCCGGTCCTCGAACTGGGGGGTGGCCGGACGGGCCGATCTCGGGGCGGCGGCGCTCTCGTGGCGGCTCTCGGCTAGCTCCCGTCGTCCACCTCGGCTGAAGCTGCCCCTCCCCGGCGTGGCTCCGCCAACCGCCGTCTGTGGGGGCCCTAAGTTCCGCGCTTTCCGGCCAATCGCGGCGGTGTCGCGCTCCCCTCCGGCGTCGGCGGCGCGGCTGTCGCAGGTGGAAACCCTTCCCTCCCTCCACGCTCCCGTGCGTGTTGGGTTGGGCCAACTTGGGCCTTGTGGGCCGTCCAAGTCGGGGGGTATCCTCCCCTCTCCCTGGCCTACCCCGGTTGGGCCGGCCCGAGCTAGTCCTCGTGGGCCTCCCCTCGATACGGGCCCGTCCCAGCGCCCTTCCTTAGGGTTATCGCTGGCCGCTGGCCCTCCACCCCAGCCCCGCCCCGCACCCTCTCCGCCGCCACCCCTCCCCCTCCTCGCGCCCTCCCCTGCACCGCCCCCACCATCGGCCGTGTCTCGGGTCCTGCCTTCCGCCGCCGTCTACCTGCCGCCCATGGCCCGCGATGCCGGTGATGGAGAGCCGCGCCCGAAGCGCCACGCGCCGGGCCGCGATGTGGCATCTCACCCGTCGCCTGACGGCTCGCGTCGGGAGACTGCGCTCTGGGACGCGCTGGTGCGTGACAAGGCGGCCGCACCATCTGAGGATGGCGACTGACGCTCCTCTCGCCAGAGGGACCGTTGCCCCTCCTCCTGGCGTGGCCGCGGTCGGGACAGGGACCGCCCATCCCCCCGCCGATCCCGCTCACCGCCCCGTTCTGGCCGGTCTGAGGTCTCCCCTCCTCGGCGCTACGATCCTCCTCGCCGTCTAGCCTAGTTCCCACCGACCGGCTCCAACAACAACGGCGGCAACCGCAACGGGCGCGGCGCTTTTGCTAAGAAGAAGAAGCGCGGAGCGCAATCCCAGCTTGGAGGTCCGGCCTCCTCGGTCACTCACCCGCCTGTGGCAGCGGCCCCTCCACCGGCCGTGTCGGCGGCAACCTGCTTCAACTGTGGGGTGGCCGGACACTGCCAGGTCGAGTGTACTCGGCCTTTGGCCTGCTCCCGTTGCTCGCGGACCGATCATCCTGCCGCGCTGTGCCCCGATCACCAGCCCATTGGAGCCCTTGGGCTGTTCGGTTATGCGCTTGACGACCTGGGCTTCTTCCAGATGGACCTCCCCGAGACCCGGGCGGCTCCGCCCATGTCCGCGCTCATCTCTGTCCTGGATGGCAAGACAGCGTCCCCGGCCATCATCTCCGACGAGCTTCGCCACCTGTTCAACCCGGACTGGGATTGGGAGGTCACCCCAATCTCGGACCGGGAGTTCATGGTGATCTTCCCCGACCCCGTGAGCCTTCGGTATGGCACGCACAGCGCCAGGCTCACACTCGCCCTCAACCAGCTCTCCGTTCGCATCTCGGTCCCCTCGGTGGATCCTCTCGCCGTGGCCACCCTGTCCACGGTCTGGGTGCAGATTCGTGGGCTCCCGACGCCTGCCCGCGACGAGGGGGTTCTCCGGGGCTTGTCCCGCCTGTTGGGCAAGTTTGTGGCAGTGGACGGCGCATCTCTGCCTAAAGGCCCGGCGGTACGGCTACAGATCAAAGCCCCCGACCCATCCAAGCTCAAGACGACGATCCGCATGTTCTTCAACGATGTCGGCTACGACATGCACGTTTCCGTTGAGGGTGGGACTCCCATTGGTCCCCTCAACTCGGAAGCGGGCGGCGATGCGGCTCCTGGATCTAGTGGGGGTGCTGCTGCTCCGGGCTCCCCTCGGGACCCTCACCGTCGCTCCCCCCGCTCTGAGGCCTCGGACGACGTCTCGTCTGATTCGGAGGACGGTGGGCCGCCTGCTGGCTCGTCGCATCCCTCGACCACGCACAGCATGGGTCTTGGCACGTCTGATGTCGAGCCCGCTGACGTCTGTGAGGATATCGCAGCGATCGCGGCCATGCTCGACGAGGCCGCCACCCTTCCTCCTGGCACTACTCTCCCTCCACCCTTCCTGCCTCCGCTGTCAGTCTCGGAGGGGGAGGAGAGCGAGGTCAGCCGGGGGAGCATGGAGGTGCGTCCCCCTTCCTCTCCGCGGCTGGTATCCCCGATGCCGGGCCGGGAGGACTTCCTGGTGCCGTCGCCCCTTGTGTCCCCGGTGGCCCCTCCCCCTCCCCCGTCGGCCCGGCTCCCGAGATCTCGGGGCCGCCCTCGATCGGCCTCTACCCCGGTCTCTTCTGCCCGGAAGAGTACCAGGCTCGGGGCGGCGTCGGGTCTTCCTGGGGCATCACCGAACACGGTGGAGAAGGCTTCGCGACGTGCAGCTATCCGCAACCTTGACCCAGGTCCGTCTACCTCCCAAGCCCCCTGTTCTGATCTCGATGATTTCTGCGATGCATCCTTCTCCGCTCTGGCCGGGGTCCCCCTTGGACACCTTGCCAAGGTAGCGGCTGACTCGGCCATTCTGTTCCGTGGTGAGAAGGGTCCGACTCTTGAGCAGCTTGCGTCCCTCCAGGCTAAAGAAATTCTGGAGGGCCACCTCGCGGCCACTAGGGCTCGTGAGGCGGCTGCACCCGCGGAGGTCCCGTCCCCTCCACCTCGCCGTCCTCGTGGGCGTGCCCCTCCTGGGGCCGATCTTGGCGAGGTTCGTGGTCGTACTCGGTCCCGCACTGCTCAACTCCGCCGCGCCCTTAGCGCTGCTTCCACTGTGGGGTCCAGGGAGGACCCATTAGGCGAGTAATCATGCGTGCTCTTTTTTGGAACCTGCGGGGTTTCGGTCACGATGGCCACCGCAGGCAGCTCATAGAGTACATGCGTGAGGAAGCAATTGATGTGGTGGCGATTCAAGAAACCATGCGCACTGAATTCTCTCTAGTGGAGCTTGAGCGCCTTAGTAGACATCTCTTCGCCTGGCACTGGCTACCGTCTAGTGGAGTGACCGGTCACTCCGGTGGCATCCTTCTAGGTGTGAAGGATGCCACCTTTGAGGTGGGCTCCATGGACCGTGGATCCCACTTTGTTAGTATGGAAGTCTGGGAACGTGACGTAAACTTTAAATGGGAGATCATTATAGTTTATGGTCCGGCTGACCACAACCGTTCCGCCGCCTTCCTGGCAGAGCTCCATGCCAAGATCTCCTCTGCGACCCTCCCGGTTGTGGTTGGAGGCGACTTCAACCTCCTCCGATCCGCGGAGGAGAAGAGTAACACCCGGGTGGACTTAGCTGAGATGCGTCGTTTCAATGACTGGGTGGCGGACTTGGGCCTCCGCGAGTTAGACAGGGTCGGGGCGCGTTTTACCTGGACCAACCGACAGGTCTCCCTGACCCTTAGCGTGCTTGACCGGGTGTTTATCTCCCCGGACTGGGAACTTCGGTTCCCTTTGGCATCCCTCCAGGCCATCACCCGTATTGGCTCGGACCACGTCCCCCTCCTCCTAGCCTCTAGGGATGAACGGCCGCGCCCTCCCCCGCGGTTTCGCTTCGAGAACTTCTGGCTTCGACAACCCCGCTTTATGGACGTGGTCCAAGAGCACTGGGCCTCAGCTCGCGCTGAGCCCCATAGACAGATGTCTATTCTTGATGAATGGCATCACTTATCCAAACGATCCCGACAGTTCATGAAGGGTTGGGGGGCGAACATCGGGCGCGACTTTCGGGTACAGAAGGCGTCCCTCCTTGAGGAGATCCGGACCCTTGACCTTTGCGCTGACATCACAGGGATCTCCGCGGAGGAATGGATGCATAGATATAGCTTGGAGGACTCCCTCATGGAGATATACTCCAAAGAAGAGGAATTCTGGCGCCAGCGTGGATCCATTAACTGGGTGCTTTTTGGGGATGCCAACACTGCATACTTTCAGGCCATCACCAATGGCCGGAGGCGACGTTGCTCCATCCCCCTCCTCTGGGAGGGTGGTCAGTTGTTTCAGGATCCTCAGGATATTCGCCTGCTAGTTGACGACTTTTACAAGTCTCTATTTCAGGGTCGGCAGCGGAATGGGGTGGCCCTAGCCGACCATTTCTGGTCACGGGACCAACAGGTGTCCGCCGCCGAAAATGCGATTCTACTCGCCCCCTTTGATGTTGCGAAAGTGGAGACGCTTGTTAAGGCCATGAACCCGACGTCGGCCCCTGGCCCCGATGGCCTGCCGATTCGCTTTTTCCAGGCCTTCTGGCCGATGGTCAAGGATATCATCCTTGACCTGTTTAGCGAGTTCGCTAAGGGTACATTAGATATGTCCCGACTTAACTACGGGATTATCTCCTTGATCCCCAAGGTGCCGGGAGCGGCGGACATTAGACAATTCCGTCCTATCACAGTCCTTAATGTGATCTTTCGGATCCTCGCTAAAGGGTACGCCTCTAGGGCGGCCCTTGTCGCTCCCCGGATTCATCATCCGAACCAGTCGGCCTTCACGAAAGCGAGATTTATCTTAGATGGGATCCTTGTCCTTCATGAGATCATCCATGAGGTTAAGAGCAAACACCTTCGTGCAGTCTTCTTCAAGATCGACTTTCATAAAGCCTATGATACGCTGCACTGGTCCTTCCTTCGGGAAGTGTTGCTGAAGCGTGGCTTTGACCCCCACTGGGTTGCACGGGTCATGCAATTAGTTATGAGTGGCCGGACGGCGGTTAACATCAATGGGGAGGTTGGCCCATACTTCTTGACTGGCCAAGGGGTCCGACAGGGCGATCCGATCTCCCCATTTCTTTTCAACCTTGTGGTTGATGTGCTCGCCACGATTCTGGACTTGGCCAAGCGTGCGGGTCACATTAGGGGGATTTGCCCTCGTCTGGTGACTCCTGGGGGTCTAACCCACCTCCAGTATGCGGACGACACCATTATGATGGTCGAGGGATCGGATGAGGATATCCAGAATCTTAAATTCCTCCTCCTCTGTTTCCAGGAGATGTCGGGCCTCAAGATAAACTTTGCCAAGAGCGAGGTAATGGTCATGGGATACTCCCAAGGGGAGGCCCAGCGGATGGCTAACCGTCTTAACTGCCGCCTGGGTTCCTTCCCTTCGACTTATCTGGGCGTGCCCCTTAGCGATTCACGTCTCCTGGAAAAGGATTTCCGTCCAATAGTCGCCAAGCTCCAACCTAGAATGGAGCCCTGGCAAGGGAGGTGGCTGTCTAAGGCTGCTAGAGTGATTCTAATGAACTCCTCCCTTATTAGCCTCTTGATGTATATAATGGGATTCTATAGCCTTCATGAATCCCTTCATCAGGAAATTACCAAACTTCTTTCCCGCTTCTTTTGGGCGGGAGAGAACAATAGGCAGAAGTACCATATGGTCAAATGGTCTGAGATCTGCAAACCTAAGGACCAGGGAGGTTTGGGAGTCATCTCTTCCAAGCGTATGAACATTGCCCTCCTGTCCAAATGGCTGTGGCGGATCCAGACGGAGGAGGGGGGCCTGTGGCTGCAGATTATCCGTAGGAAGTACCTTCGTGGGCAACCACTCGCTTTTGCCTCTAGGTCTGGAGGTTCCCAATTCTGACAATCGGTGATCTCTCTACTCCCGGTCCTACGCATTGGGACCTCCATCCAGATAGGCTCTGGGTCTGCCACCCTCTTTTGGTTAGACCGATGGGCGGGACCCCGTCCCTTTGCGGAGCGTTTTTTCGCATTATTTTCTATCTGTGTTCGCCCACAGATCTCTGTGGCCAAGGCATTAGAGAACCTAGGCGCGATTGCCTTTCGTCGCACCTTCGGGGCGGCCGAACTTGTGCAATGGGATGAGTTACTGGAATGCATTGCCCTTCATCCTCCCTCTCTGGAACCGGATTCGCTCTCCTGGCACCTTGAGCCAAGCGGTAGATTTTCGACTAGATCTCTATACCAGGCTATTGTACCTACGCCTGGTCCAGTAGAGCTCACGGTGCTCTGGGAGATCAAACTCCCCCTTAAGATCCGCATATTCTTATGGCAATGGGTTAGAGGACGCCTCCCCTCGGGCACTGAGGTCCGTAAGCGTAATGGACCCGGGGACGGGCTTTGCCCCATTTGCCTGGTTCCGGAAGACTGCAACCACATCTTCTTCCGGTGCCCAACGACGCCGTTTTTATGGAGCTGCTTTCGGGAGGTAGTCGGAGGCTCATGGTGCCATGACAACCTCCCGGATTTGTTCGGGGAGACCCTCCGGCTCCCCGGGTCTAGGCGCGCCCCTATTTGGGTCGCGCTCGGCACTCTTGCCTGGTCCCTTTGGTGTACCCGCAATAAATTAGTCATCGAACGAGTGATTCCGTCCCGTGTGACTGATGTGATCTACAAAATGTGTGGCTTCTTGCAGCTTTGGAGACCGCTTAGCAAGCGGAGTGACCGAGTCATCATTGACA
>LT934112.1:53385497-53403610 GCA_900231445.1 Triticum turgidum subsp. durum | reverse complement strand
GGTTTGTCTTGCTGTGCCCCCAGCATGTTCGTTGACTTTTTGTACTTGTACCTTAATGTTGGATGCTTGATGTTGGGCGCTTGGTGGTATGCTTTATAATATAAAGCGGGGGGAAACCCTTTTTCGTTAATAAAGTATGCCCTTCATTGAAAAAATATCTTTATCGAAAAAATATGAAAAAAAAGGTGAAGACTTTTTATTTTAACTGTTTTAACAAATGCAGTTTTCATCAACGAATATTCATTAACACTAGAGGGCTCAGGAATGGGAAAACCTTGGATGCGGTCATCTGCATGGGTGATATTAGTGGGGACAGGAGGTCTTGGCACTCCTCCTGGACCTGCCCTTGGAACTGAGACTGTAGGTCTTGACACTCCTCCACCTGCTCTTGGGGCTGGGACTGGTTTGATCCCTTTATCAAGCCAGAGCATGATGTCCTCAGCAGTAGGTCTCTTTTCAGGCTTTGACTGGAGGCAGTGTAGGCCAATATCAATGCACATTTTTACTTGCTGCAGTTCGTCAGCTTCTAGTGAGGTATACAACCGTGTTATTTGTGACTCTTCCCTCCAGTTTTCCTGTATCTGTAGAGTATATTAGATCATCAAAGATTTAAAGGCAAATGATTATTTTTTTAGATAAGGTTGAAATTTATTGTTCTTTTCCATTAAGCAGTAGAAGCTATCTTATGATCAAAGGGTTAGAAAATTATCTTACACCCTTAATAAGCACTCCGTGGTTGCCTTTGATCTCTTGCTGTGTTGCGATCTCTAGAATGATAAGACCCAAGCTGTATATATCTACCGTAGGTAGGTATTTGAGGTCAGTACCCTTGGAGTGGAAGAAATCCGGTGGCAGGTAAGCTCTGCAAAATTTATGAACATATCAGTTTAATTAAAGCATATTATGGTCAATAGACAAGCTAACCCCATTGGCCACAAAACATAGACATTTTTTCAGAAAAGAACGAAACATAGACATGTATCATGAGCAAATTCAAGGGCTAATTAACCAGTAGCACTGGGAGCATACATACATGGGTCCATTCAGCTTAAGTACCACGGATTTGGTGTTCTTTTCACCAATGAGCTTTGAAAAATCGAAGCCTGTGATGTGTGGTATGTAGTCTTCGTCCAGCAATACATTTGACGGGTTTAAATTCAAATGAACAATTGGATAATTTTGACGACCCTTGTGGAGGTAATGTAAGCCTGCGCAAGTCCCTTTGATCAATTTGTAGCGCATTTGCCAATCAATTTCACGAGATCCATGACCTAATAAAACAACAAATGGACACGGAGAGGTCAATCAACAAGGAGGGGCTCAGCGAATGTTTCCTTCTATTTTTGCAAGCAGTTAATAAATTATGTCTACTAATATATGATGTGTACTGGATATTGCAGGTCTCTTGCATCGAAAGCAATTGTCCAGTAGTTGATTGCAGGCGGGGCGAAAGCCTATTTCGGAAGTTGATTGCAGGTGATAAAGAAAACAGTAGTTGATTAGTGATTGGTATCATACCAATAAGATAGTCGCGAAGGCTTCCGTTGTGCATATATTCATAGCAGAGCAGTTGTTCCGCACCATTAAACAGTTGTGGTAGTGGTTTTCCTTTGAACTTGACCAGTCTATGTCCTCTAGATTCATCATGGCAGTAGCTGGCGACCTTTACTATATTCTCGTGATCGAGCTTAATGAACTGTTCTGCTTCCCTCTTAAACTTTTCAACTGCAATCTCTACTCCAATTAACCTCTTCACAGCTATCATTTCTCTACTTGTAACATCACCCTGTTCAAATATATATACATTTAGTAGTGTGTGTATGTAATTAAGATCAATGAAGATGTTGAACTCAAAGGACACCAGCAAAGCAAAGCAGTGCATCGTAACTTCCATCTGAGACCTTGCGTACCTTATAAACAAATGCCTTATGTGAACCTTGATTGAACGTACCGTCCTTCCCAACTATTTGTTTGTGTGAAAAATCATCTGTGATTTTCTCTAGGACTTTTAGGTCGGACAAGTCCAGCGATACCAGCAAGTTACTTACTAGGTCTGGTTTATCAGGTTCCTCTGTGCTCGTTTCTCCATTCGTGTCTGCTGAGGTGGGTTCCTCGTCACTTGGAACATACTCAGCTGTTTCTGTCTCCAAAGCATCTGTGTCCGATGAATCCAAGTCCTCATCTCCTGACTGTATCTATATATAAATCAACTCATAAGCATCTATGCAATGGCTGAGTTCAGTATTCTCTTAAGAACTGCAGAGCTGAGCTGGCAGGGAGAAGATAGACAAGGTGCCAAGAGTTTGTTGTTTACCTAATTCTACACTATGTCTTCCATTTTTGGTGTAGTAGCATTTATTTATTTATTTATTTTAATTAGCACATGGGATATCGATATGACTTTGTGAATTGATATATGTTAGTCCCGATGGTTAAACAAAAGAAATGTACTACTGTGTGAGGATGTAAGAGCATCTACATCCGGACATAGCTAATCCGGCTCTCTAGATGCCGGGCCACGACCCCTCAAATGCCTGTGTTAAGTTGTGTACCTCAAATCTGGGCCTCCAAATTCATGCTATCCATGCAACTGAATGAAACTACGTAGATGATCATACCAAACAAAGCAACAAACAAACATAGATCAATGAAATTCTATTCGGGCATAAACACCACAGTTCATCGGACCAAAATGCATCATTCATTACCGGCAAATGGACACAGATCTAAACTAAAATAACTAAATAACGAAATGAAAATGGAGAAAGGCGGAGGAAATCGTAATTTCCTCGCCAACCCCTTCCCCTTGTGGTTGCCGGTGCGGCTGTAGCCCTCCGTGTAGGTGTCTGCGGCGGGAGGGGCATCGTCGTCGGAGACATGGAAGCCGTTAGAGACGTCGGAGGAGATGAGCCGACCATCCTCTGGATGGCGAGCTCTTGTTCCTTCGCCGGCCGAACGTCCTTGGCTTTGGCCGCCTTATCCATCGTCGCCTCGCGCTCGGACTGCTCCATGGCGAAGCCAGAGCGCCTCGGCGTCTTGCGGCGGCGCGTGTCGGTCTTCGTCATGGTCAGCGAGTGGCAGAGGACTATCGCGAGGAGCTGGTACTACGAATCCATCGACGCACGCACGCAGGTCAGACGGGAAGACAAGGCCTCCGCCGTTGCCGCCCTCTCCCTCGCCCGCTACCTCTCGCGCCATGTAGCCCGCGCCTTGGATTTCAGCGTCCACATGCGTGTCGGCGCGGGCACTAGGACCCAACAGTGCCGGGGACTCAAGCTAGATCACATAGAGGAGGGCTCAGAGAGGGTTGGTGGACCGGGAGGAACAAAGAGTGACCGCAGTTGCACAGAGCGTCCGGCACAGATCCTCCGGCGCCATCGTCTGGCCTTTGTCGCCGGACGACGGGGGACGGCGCGGAGCCAGAGATTCCGCTTCCGCCCTGGTCAAGCCATGAGCAGTTTAACACCATGCAGCCTGCGAGTTCCTCCACGTCATCTGGCTCCACATCACACAACAGCGACTCTCAGTCGTCATCGCCACCGGATCCGCCGCTGGACGCTGCGCTGCTTCCGTCATTCGCCATTAATCGGAAGTGGAGGGGACGGAGAGAGAGAGGAGATAATGAGAATTAAGTGAGTGGAGTGAGCTTTTGACCGCGGTCTAGGGTTCATCTAGATAGGGACATTTGTGGAGTCCGGATGGGTTAGGGTTGTCTGGTCCAACGTGACGGAACTGGCGTGTCCGGGTCTCCCGTACCCACCCCAAATTTGGACTAGGTTCGATGGGTACCGGTCAGCCTGAACATCTCCGGCCGGTTTGGGGAGGCCTATTGGATCACGGTTTTGTGTGACCGGCACTGACCGGGCGGTCCGTCCGGTCAGTTTGAGGAGCCCTGCTGCTCTTAGCGGCTAAAATTGTTACTCATAATAAAGCATAATGTTAGCTACGGTAAGAAGGTAGATAAAGAACAGTCATGTTTTTCTTATGCTTTGGATTTGTCGTACCTGCCAAAGTGGTGATGCAGAATAGCTCGCACTTTCTGTTTCATCAAGCCATTGGATAATCTCCGATGCAGTAGGCCTACTATATGGGTCCCTAGCAACACACCTATGCACAATTTCGAGACATGTTCTAACTTGCTGGTATTTGTTTTCCCATGATGAAAACACTCCTTCTTTTACCAAACTTCTTCTCAACTTTGTAAGTACCTGCACAAATTTACAAAATTATATGAGTCATAATGGGAGTCTGAGGCATTTTATCTTTGGGCGTTACTTCCTCAGTTCACAAATATAAGATGTTCGTACTTGTCACTGACCTGGTACAATATATAATATAGATCGGAGGAAGTAGTTTTTTATAAATTGAATGTTATACAGACACGTTTAATTATGTTTTTGTTTTTACCCTGAAAACAGTAGGAGAGGATCCTACTGTGATTTCATAAATGCAAAGAAGTTATAATTTACATATTTACATAGCCCCAACTGCCACTTTGTGATCAGTGGGGGAGGAATGTAGGGTGCACTGTCTTTGGGAGCTAGTGTAGAGTGGCAACAAAAGAAACTACCAGGGCCTTATGAGCCTCTTTTACCCTATTTTGAAGTAGACTAAAGTCTTCCTTGAACCTCCTGAGCCAAGAATCAGTACTTCGTGAATGCCTCTGAAGTGCTTGTTATTTATTTCTTTCCACAGGTCAGAAATGTCCCAATAAATAGTGGGTTATGCCATGTTTGTCTGACCGACTGTATCAATTGTAGGCGGCAGGAGGATGTGGGCCAGCAAATTCCAAGTTTGTTCCAGCAAGCCTGGCTAAAGGGGCATATGAATGTTTTATTATGTTTATTTACTCATTCAGACTGTATGTAGTTTATATTGAAGTATTTAAAATATCTTATACTCTCTCCGTAAAGAAATATAAGAGTGCTTAGATCATTACTTCAGCGATCCAAACGCTTTACTGATGGAGTATTTGTGAATGGAGGAGTACTAATTAGCGCTCTATACAATCCAATAAATCACTGGCAACACTTTGCTGTGATTCTTACTTGCTCAACGCTTTGCTCCTCCCAGGCCCGTCTAGATCCAGTCATCAATTCCGTGAGCGTAATGCCCAAACTGAATATGTCAGACTTCATTGACCAATGACCTTCCTTAATCATCTCCGACGCCATATATCCCCTGCATGACAATAAATATGTTACTCCCTCCGTCCGGAAATACTTGTCCTCGAAATGGTTGTATTTAGACTTATCAAAATAAGTCTAAATACAACCATTTCGAGGACAAGTATTTCCGGACGGAGGGAGTATAATTGAGGCTTGAAACTGACAAACTCTAATGTATCTTTGGCTATCGAAGTGCCTACTGTCAGCAGAAATTTCGATGAGGGTTTAGCTTACCATGACCCCATGATGTACCGGTCTGGGCTATAACATGAAAATCCTCCTTCATCATCAGCGGACCTGGACAAACCAAAATCGAACATTTTTGGCACGAGGCCATCGTCTAGCAATATATTGCTTGGTTTGATATCTCTGTGAACAACATGCAGTTCGTGATGGAGATAACGTAGAGCCTGACAAACACCTTTCAGGATTTGGTAACGCTGGTTCCAGTCAAGTCCTACATTAAACTTATCTGCGAAAGTGAATTTTCCAAACATAACATTATCTTTTTGTCCTGAAATGCATACATGTAGAATAAAATAGAGGAACATCGTATGATGTATCATCACGGAATTCCGAGTAAATTGCAAAAAACCATCACAAGTGGGTCGAAGTTTCCAATGCTTCTGACAAAAAAACCACCAAAAAACATGCATTTTGGTGGGCGCTTGATGACTTTTGCACAATTGTGGTGGTTTTTTGCAATTTACTCCGAAATTCCTGATTTGTAGACAACCAGCAGTCAGATCGAGTTGATTGCAAAAAAACATCACATTTCAAGTTCAAATCCAGATTTGCTACCATATTTTTTGGTGCCCCAAAAATCTATCAATCTCCCTACTAATTTTCTCGGTAAACTCTGATGACCAATTGAAGCTGATTTAATGACGATTCTAACCAGTTGGACCCACTTGTAAGAGCTGATGTGGCAATAACACTCAAAGAAAACAGTGTTGACTGTTAAATTAGACAGAGGGCCATTCATCACGATCCCCAGGAGACCCACCTCTCTGGAAAAGCACCCACATCCTCTACCTGATGGTCAGCGCCGTCCAACCACCTCTCCAGCCGTGCTCCGCCTATACCTGGCCATGGGCAGCCTGGCCCGGACGGCCCGACCCGACCTTGCCCTCGGGCCGGGCCTGGGCCTAGATTTTGAGCCCGGCGGCTGGGCCGGGCCTGGCACAGGCCCGTCATATTCGCAGTTTAAGGAAGAGGCCCAGCCCGAGGCCCAACGGGCTTTTTGCGTGATCGGCCGGGCTTGGGCCTGATTTTTAGGCCCGACGGACGGGCCGGGCTCGGGCCTAGGTTTTTTGCATCGGGCTTTGGTAGGCCTGGCCCGATGGCTGGGCTCGGGCATAGGTTTTTTGCATCGGGCTTTGGTAGGCCCGGCCCGACAGATGGCCAGGTATACTCCGCCCCATCCACCATCCGCCACCTCTTCTCCCTCCTAGCACCAAAGAGATCCACCGCTCTGCATCCCAATCCCACGTAGCCCCACACCATATCCCAAGATGCGACCCCTCCCCCTGCCCTGACAAGCTCCCTCCTTTTCCTGTCTAGCGTGCGACGAGCTGGTCCCTAGCTCACGCCCACGAGCTAACTGTTGGAAATATGCCCTTGAAGCAATAATATTGTATTATTATATTTTCTTGTTTATGATTAAGAGTATATATTGTATTCCATAACTGCTATGATCCTGAAATATGTGATTCAGTAGAGCACTCACATGCACGTGTGGAATGATAAACGGTAAAAACAGATTCCTAGTCTTGCCTCTTAGCTCAAGTGTTGTTGGTGATCATGTTTTCCGGATCTTAAGATATCATTAAGTGTAACGAAAGTCCTAAAACAACTTTGAGAATATGACGTTGGAAAGAACAATCATATTGAATCCATCCAAACTTGTTTGTTATACTTTGAGATATAATCGTCACAAGTCAGTTGTTATAACACGGAGAGTTAACGTGTGATTTAGTTCCTTAGACCATGAGAGTATCGTACTCTCTTCTTACCGTACTATGCACTTTTGGGGTTGCTCAAACGTCATCTATAACATGGTGATCATAAGGACAACATACAGGTTCATCGAAAAGTTTGACAAGGGGCTAGATAGCTCAAGAGTGGGATTTGCTCCTCCGACGATGGAGAGATATTCTTAGGGCCCTCTTAGTGTGACGACATCCATCATTGTCTAGCCAGACATAGGTGACTAGGTCACAGGGTTGCCGAAACATGTCAACGAGAAAGAAGAACAAAATCGGTAACGAGGAGGCCAATATAGTGAGCATGAGAATGACTCACGTGGATACCGATATATCTCGCCTCGAGTTTTGTAAAGTATCGTGAAGCAAAGGGAATAGCAGATGATAACCAAAGGTTCACTCAAATGACATTCGTGTACTCATAAGGACCGATATGGATGTCCACGGTCCCGCTATCGATCATTGAACGAAAGGGGTTTCTTCATGTCTATGTTTTACCGAATCTACAGGGCCACAAGCTTAAGGTAGTCATGATTTGCTTGATAAGAGTAATGAGGAAATATTTATGAAATAGTTTCATTAATATTCGAACTAGTTTCAAGAGGAACTGAAAGCGTTTCGGGGTCACTGAAAGGGTTTTCGGGTTTATCGGCTAATACCGATAAATAATATATATGTGCAAAATGTTTCTGCAGGTGTTTTTTTTTGACAGAATGTTTCTGGAGATGTTAAATTAATAATAAAATGCTCTAATAATAGTATGGAGGTTTTTATATTTACTTAAATACCAACGGGGCTTAAAAGGCCAAGTGATGGAAAAGATATTGGGCCACATAGGCCCAATAGGAGGTGGCGCCCCCCTACCCGACCGAATTGGATGGGGGGACTCCCCTCCTAGGACGGCGCAAGGGGGAGGGAAAACATTCCCCCTTGTGTAATTCCCTCTCCTCTCCTCCAACCTATATATACTTGAGTATTTCTCCCTTGAGAGACATAAGTTTTGGAGCCTCCTCTAGTTCTCTAATTCTAGTTCTAGTTGATCCATTTAGAGCTAGATCTAATCCTCTCTAGTCCTCATAATTAGAAGCCCAATGTGTTTCCAATATTCTCCCTCTAATTCCGGCGATGATTAGCTCTAGATGGCGAAGTGCTGTCGGATCGTGAAGACCATACGCTTGCAAACTGTGGAGAGGTCGTGTTTTCGGTCTTTCGTTCGAGGGATCATTCGTGAACGGTTTGAGGGACTTCAATTACAATCTACAGTGACTCGTCTTCAGTTGCAACTCGAAGTTGGTAATGATCCGATCTAAACCGTTATTGCATCTCCACGGTGTTCCTGGTTGATCGTAGGACGATTTTTTTCTACTATGTTTCCCAACACTCGTTGTCGTCGCCGCTCTCTGGCTTAGCGTGTGGGTCCAGTGCTGCTGGAGCGGCTAAGGGCAGGGGAGGGCTTGAGCTTGTGTGCGGTGGGGATGCGCCCCGAGCTCTGCGGGGTGCGGCCGCGCTGCGGTTCCTGAATGAGGTCGGGGTGCCCGTCGACGAGCTACCACATGTGCTGCAGCCGCCGCGGATAGGGAGCCTGCCCCGGTGCGACGATCGAAGAGAAGCCTGTCCTGCCGCTGCCCTCCTTGCCCGAGGACGCTGACATGGTCGCCGGAGTTGGCTTTCTGAGGTCCTCCATTGTCGCCTATCACCCGTCCGATGGTGACGTGCTCACGGGCACAACAACCTCCTTGCAAGGGGTCCAATTGTAATCTAATTTTGTTTCTAGGGTGCTTTGTGCAATTTTTAGGGACCCTTTTGTAAGTTCAGCTAATGGCCGGTGGGCACCATGTCTAACTTAACTGTCAACAAACAATGTTACCATCTTTCTTGATCGTTTTATGCCATGTCACCATTTACAGGCAGGCTCTTTCTGTCAGAAATTTGATTAAACCGTCTCAAATCGAACATGAGAGTTTATTCAGAAAATTAGCAAGGAAACTGGTAAATTTTTTGGGTGCCCAAGGAATGTGGTAGCAAATCCGATTTGAACTTGAAATGTGATGGTTTTTGCAATTCAGTCTCTCAAATTTGAGGCGTTGTAAAATCATGACGCATTTTCCATCCAAAAGCACGGAGCTTACCTCAAGGAAAACTAAGAGCATCTCCAATAGCATATCATATTTTAGCCCAATGCCTAAAGACTGCCGCGATGTGGGTATTTTATAAACAAAACTAGCAGCACACCCATATTTGCATGGGGGCAAAAATATATGGGCACACACACACATATTGGTCCTAGGTAGCACAACACCCATCCAACCCCAACCACCGCTCCTTGAAGTTTTACTAGCGTTGCGCCGCCCCAACCCGTATCCTACAGACTGATTCCAGCTATCACCGCCATTGCTGCGGCCGTCCTAAGACCCACTGACCACTTCCATAGCAGTCCCAGTGACCGCCATCACCTAGTCCCCGCCCCCACCGCCATTCCCCGACTCGATTGGCGCCGCCATTTTTTAACCTTGAGGTCGGCCAGGGCCGCCCGCTGATTCCGTAGACTTTGAGCTCCTACCTGCCGGATCCACCTTCAAGCTCCCCACAGCCCATCCCCGAGATCCCTGATGCCAGATTCCACGGTTCCGGAGCTCATTTGTCCCAATCACCGTCCCCATCTAGCCCCTCCCCACCGTTTGTCGAGGCCCAAGGCGCTATCCTCGAGCTTGGCTAAGGATAATCCACGTCAAATGCTTATTAGGTGTGAGGGACTTTAATATTCTTAGATACCAGGAAGAGAAAAATAATGACCGCTTTGACACTCACTAGCCTGTCATACTCAATGTTGTGATTGAGCCTATTGAAACACTTGTATACCATGCACCCATCATGCTCGATTCTAACTCTCCTCGTTCCCCTAGTGCTCGTCACCCATCAAATTCGAGTTGGGATGGCTACTTAGGGATGGCTTTGTAGATTTAGTTAAGAGTGTATGGGAGAAGCCCGCCGTTGGCCGCACTCCAATTCAACGATAGAACTTAAATATTAGAGCATTAAGGTGGTTCTTATCTAGATGGGCTAAGCACAGGTATTTATAAAAGGAAAAAGAACACATGTCTATTGATGATCTCAATAGAATCGCCGACTCACATTCTGTATCAACATGAGATTGATTTGAAAAATTCAATCCAATGAGAACATTGCATGTCTATTGCGAGGAGAAGAAAAATCAAGTGCCACAAAATATTAAGGCAATAATACATCAAATTTCCTAATGGTCGCTAATAGGCGGCATAGGAAGAAGTGTATTTTTAGTCTCCACCAGGATGAGAAGCCGATCAAGGGCCAGGATGATCTCAAGCAATTCATAACTAAGTTCTACAAATCTTTGTTTGGGGCTCCAACTAAAGGGGACTTCACCCTCGATGTGCACCGAAAAAGTGACATTCCACAAGTCATGGCAGATGAGAATGATATTCTCACGGCATCTTTCTCATAAGAGGAGGTCTGCGGTGTTTCATATGGAACATAACAAGGCTCCGGGATCTTACAGCTCCTCATCAAAGTTCTATTAAAAAAATTGGTATGTCATCAAAATTGACTCAATGGAACTCTTCCATTATCTTCATACAGGACAACTTGACCTATCCAGGCTTAATGTTAGCGAAATTGTTTTGTTGCCAAAGGACATGGGGGCCCAGCAGATCGAGCAATACAGACAGATGTGCCTCCTTAATGTCAGCTTCAAAATATTCACCAAAGTAGTCACTAATATGCTCAATGTGGTTGCTGACCATGTTGTCAGGCCATCCCAAATGGCTGACATGCAAGGAAGAAACATACTCGATGGAGTTTTCATATTGCATGAGACAGTTTATGAGTTGCATCGAAAAACATGAGCGGGGTAGTTTTCAAAGTTGACTTTGAGAAGGCTTACGATAAAGTCAAACGTTCATTTCTCCAACATGCCCTGCGAATGAAAGATTTCTACGATAAATGGCGTGAGTGGATCCAAACCTTCACCTCTTGGGGTAGTGTGGCTATTAAAGTCAAGGATGACATATGAAACTACTTCCAACCAAAGAAGGATCTACGTCAGGGTGACTTCCTATCTCTAATATTATTTAACATTGTCGCTGACATGTTGGTTACTTTGATTGAAGGTGCCAAACTGGAGGGCAAATTGCAGGTGCCACATCTCGTGGATGGTGCCTCTCAATTTTGCAATATGTTGATGATGCAATTCTCTTTATGGAACATGACCTGGATAAAACTAGGAATTAATCTGAAATTTTAGCTTTCGGCCTTTGAGCAAATGTCAAGTCTTAAGATTAATTTTTATAAAAGTGAATTGTTTTGTTTCGGGGAGGCCAAGGAGGCGGCTGCACAGTACGTTAACTTGTTTGGCACATGGCCAATTTCAAATTAACTATTTGGGAATACCGGTTCACTACCGGCGCCTCACTAACGTGGAGGGGAGCAGTAGAAGAGTGTTTAGAGAAACGCCTACACAATTGGAAAGGCAAGTTCCTCTTTGTTGGAGGACGACTAGTACCGATCAATTTTGTTCTCACAAATATGATGCTCTCCATGTTTTCCTTATTCCGTCCGAAAGGGATCCTCCAAAGATTGGATTATGTTAGATCCATATTCTTTTGGCAAGGAGATAATACAAAGAAAACAAATACCGGCTAACCAAATGAACAGTTGTTTGTCGACCGAAAGACGAGGGAGGCTTAGGTATCCAAAATCTTCAGGTCAAGAATGATGTCTTCCTCGGTAAATGGTTCTTCAAGTCACTAACGAAGGATGGTGTTTGGCAGACCCTATTGTCTAACAAGTATCTTGGTCAAAAAGTGATGTCCCAGGCATATTTGGAAGTCGGGAGTCTAACATTTTTGGGCAGGACTAATGGCGGAAAAGAAGAATGTTTTATGCTTTGGATCTTTCGCAATAAAGGATGGCTTGGAGATACGTTTATGGGTGGACAACTGGTTAGAAAATGCCCCCTCTTTGTGAATACTATCCGCGTTGTACCACAATGTTAGCGATAAGAATGATACCTTTGCAAAAGTGATCAGCTCGTCTTCAGATGTCTCATTACAGCGGGGTCTGGTTCTCCCGTCTTTATGTCATGGCAACATCTGTTATCCCGTTTGGAATCAATAATCATAACACATGGACATAATGTATTTCGCCGGAATCTCATGACATCAGGATAATTCACAGTTGACTCCACGTATTGGGTCCTCATGCACTTAAAAATTCCAATGGATAATAATAACAAATGTAAAAGTTAAAGATACCATTGAAAAATAGGATTTTCATGTGATATTTTCAGAGAGGGTTGAACCAAAGACAAACTCGTTCATCCCAACTGGCACGGAAGCAAGAAGTGCAGTAGGTTTTGTACTCATGATGAGTTAACCAGACACCTTTTTTCCCTTGCAAGTTTGCGTGTTCTAGTGACCAGTCATCCAAATAGCGTTAATTTGAATCCGCCACAAGTGTGGTCAGTCTCTACTTCTAATGTTTGAGTTGGTAGAATAGCCTCCACGGTTTTTTTATCCCATCACTTTCGTTCGTTTTTTTTTTCATTCGTTTTTTTTTCATCTCCGCTTTCCCCGTCCGAACGCACCAAAAAATCCCACCACCGCAGAAAACCCGCTCCTCGTAATCCCCTCAATCCCCTCGAACTATCTTTTCCCCCTAGGTCGATCCCCTCTATCACCGCCTCTGACGTATGATCTTACCGCCGCCGACGTCCGGGATCACCGCCGCGGGCAGGGCCCTCGTCGTCATGGCCTGCCTCGCCTGGGTGTATGTCGTATCCGGTACGCTCGCGCCCTCCCTCCCTCTCCATTCCAGATCTATCATCTGCTCTGCAGCTCTGATCTCCCCTTGATTCGTTCACAGGCCATGGCAGGACGCGCAGACCTGGGCGATCCTCTCCGGCCTCCGTGATGTGGTTCGATGGTCAACGCGGGCCAGGAGGCGGCCATGGGGCCTTCGTCGCCTGCTCGGGACATGGGGTCGCCGCGTCCGCCGCCGCCGGCGCCTCATGCTCCGCCCTAAGGCACTGGTGGAAAAAGGGCCTTTGGTCGCGGTTCGCAACTGCCATTAGTCGCGGTTGCGCAACCGCGACCAAACAGGCGCGACTAAAGGGCCCCCCCCTTTAGTCGTGGTTGCTTAAGAACCGCGACTAAAGGCCCGTCCACGTGGGCGCCAGGCGGCCGTCGGGGCGGAGGACCTTTAGTCGCGGTTCTTCTGGCCAACCGCGACTAAAGGCCGCCGCAGGTTTAGGGTTTTAGCCCCCCCCCTAAACCTGTTTTCTGTTTAATTTGTATTGTTTTATTTCTTTTGTGCTTTATTTTAATTTTGAAGGAGTTTCACATATTCTACGGTACTACATACATGCATATGAATGTACAATTTTAAACAAATTTGAAATTAGAACCAAAAAGAATTCAAGAGGAATATACAATATATATTCAATATCATCGGATGACCATATACAATTTTGAACAAGTTTCCATACATAATTTAATGCATATAAAGTTCTACGTCCTCGTAATGGTGTTCTCCTTTAGGATGGAGAACTTCCGTCCTGAACCATCCAGTTAGTTCCTCTTGAAGTGGTCGGAAGCGAGCTTCTGGACTAAGCATCATCCGGAGGTTATTCCTCTGAGCATTGGTATCACTCGGAACCCGCCGCTCAGAGGTGTATCTCCAGATCATCTCACAGACATAGTATGCACATAGATTGGTCCCCGCTGGCTGAATATCCTCACCATTCTTAGCCTTTGACCTTTTGAATTCTAGCTCTTTTTTGAATTCACCGACCTTTGTATCTACGAACCGTCTCCAAACCCTACGAGGCAAAGAAAATTAAATGAACAAGAGAGTTATTAGTTACTTGATATTAGGAAATGAACGAAATAGGCCGATCGATATAGAGGGCAAATGAATGAAAATAATTACTTCTGCAGCATTCTTCTCATGCCGCCCCAAAGCTTTGGATCCTTATTCAGAGAGTCGTGGACGAGACATTCTGAGGTGTCAACTTTAATTACTAGCAGAATCCAGTGGAACCTGCGGACACGATACATGCACAGTACGTCATGCATAACTCATCGATTAGCCGGCCACATACCATGCATGGAGTAAACAAAAGAGAATGTGCTCAAGACAGAAACACTCACCCAAAATGGTAAGGAAATAGAATATCACTTTTGAGTTCCTGCTTTGTAAGAAACTGCCACAGGTCTGCCTCCATGTCGGCGGGGTGATGCTCCAACACATATCCATTAACGATGTGTGGGTCAATGAACCCAACATCATGGATGTTCCTTACTCTACATTCCTTAATCTTCATTCTGCATGTATAATAGCGGACACAACAATATAGTTAGGACATATATATAGTGCAGGCAATATGAACGAGATGGGGTAGAAATAAATCACTTACAGAACGTAGCAACTGATGATAGATTTGTCGAGCTCGCGCAGATTGAAAAGCTGGAACAATTCACTCAGATGAATTTGTACATAGTAATGTTTGAAGTGATGCTCATATCTAACTTCCGCATAAATATATTCTTTGGCGTTTTTATTTTTTATGTAACCCTTGTACCATTTCAGCAGACCTTTCATTTGTGGAGGTAGATCCTGTTCCTGCGCAGGCTCGACGAGAGGCCCATTCTTCACATATGTAATTACTACCTCCTTCACTGGCGCCTCATCAAGGCCTAACAGTTCACGAAGAGTAATACCTAAGTTGGCCGCTTGTTCTCTGGCACTCGTTACAGTCAATCCATGTGCTGCCGCAGCTGCTATGATATTGGGGTCATCCGGACCGGCGGCTTTCACTATAAGCGGGGCAATCGATTGTTTACTTTGTTCCCCGAGCTGGGCAACTCGTTTCCCGCTTTTTTTACTTTCTAATTCCGTTTTCTCGGCCTCCTCCAAGGCTTTGTTCTCCTGGTTCTCCGCCCGCTCTTTCTTCTCCTTCAACATGAGTGCCTGCCTACGAAGTTCACGTGCATAGTCGTCAGGCAGATTCTTCGCGGCTTGGGACGGTGTGCTCAAAAATGACTTAGCCCACTTCTTTTGCTCATCAGAAAATACTGGCTTGGGCTCGGGCTCTCTTTTCTTCTTGCAGTCCGCCTTCCATTTCTCATGATCAGCAGCCGCGGCCGCGGCAGTTTCCTC
This sequence comes from Triticum turgidum subsp. durum, assembly GCA_900231445.1. NCBI lineage: Eukaryota > Viridiplantae > Streptophyta > Magnoliopsida > Poales > Poaceae > Triticum > Triticum turgidum. The sequence goes on along the minus strand of LT934112.1, from coordinate 53,388,264 downwards.
GGCACTACGTTCCCAAGGCCTTGTGGGGAGAGGCTTCAGTGATGGCTCCGGTACCTTTGTGGTCTTAGGTACATAAGGGTCCGAGTTAATAATCCAGGACTGCTTCTGCTTCTTTGCCGGAGGTGGATTGGGGGGCGGCGTCTGATCACCCGCCGGACGAGGACTGGGGGGCGGCATCTGATCACCCGCCGGACGTTGTGGACTGGGGGGCGTCGGCTGACGTGACGGAGGTGTAGGTGAACCGCCACCACCACCACCACCGTAGGGGGGTGGACTTGTTGTCCTTGGCGCCTCGCCTGGAAACTTGATAAACTTCTTTTGCCATAGAATGAAATGGCGCTTGACATCTCCAAGTCTTTTCTCCCCTTCAGGTGTAGCAATGTCAATCTCCAGGTCCTCAAACCCTTGGACTATGTCCTCCACCATGACACGAGCATAGCCATCTTGAATGGGATTGTTGTGGTGGAGTGCTCCAGGTAAACATGGTAAAGCACTGCCGATGGCTACCTTCATGGACATGTTCCCGATAGGATAATACAGATGACATTCTTTCATCTCCTTTATATCGTCCACGGGGTAGCGAGGAGGCTCCGGTGCAGTAATTTCGACCACCAGAGGCTCCGGTGCAGTAATTTCGACCACCAGAGGCTCCGGTGCAGTAATTTCGATCGTCGGTGCATCTGCACCAGCCGATGGGGCCTCCGTGGAAGCCACACTGCTTCTCCGCTGCTGGCTTCTGAGATCCGCTGGATGATCTTCATGCTGCGCCCGAGCTGCATCTCTTTCGGCTACTAGTACACTCACAGTTTTCTTAATCACATCCATTTCCGATGCCAACCGCGCCACAACATCTGCTTCCCGATCCATCTTTCTCTTCCGGCTTCTGTAACCGTACGGGTCATCGTTCTGGGGGAACCCTATTTTCCACGAAATGTGCCCCATGCCTCGTACACGTCCTCCGTGTTCAGGATTCCCGAGGGCTTTTGTCAGCGCGTCGTTCTCTCTGTTGAACTTGATCTTCCCCTCTTGAGCATCCCTCATTGCGTCAATAAGGGCTTGGGTGGGTTTAATTATTTTGCCCCGGTAAACACACTCCCCTGTCTCCGGGTTCAGCGTTCCCCCATGCCCGTACCACCAGCTTTTGGCCCTTGGGTCCCATTCCTCCGTACCTGGACGGATTCCTCGCGCCCTCAGCTCGTTCTCCATCTTCTCCCACCTAGGCTCCCAAAGGCGATACCCTCCTGGCCCCATAATATGATTGTACTCCTTCTTAGCCGCATTTTCCTTATTTTTTTCGATATTTGAATGAACTGCTCCTATTTCTTTTGCTTCACAAATTCTGGCCAATCATGTTTCAGTTTCTCATATTGTCCTTTGAAATCCGGAGTCTTGTTCTGCTTGACAAAGTCATGGGCTAGATTTTGCTTGAATTTCCGGAATGCGTCGGCCATCTTATGAAGAGCGAACTGTTTGACTAGCCTCCTCCTCTCCTTGTTTTCCTCAATCTTGTTACCCTCCTCATCGAATTTGTTGTATTCCGGAGGTAGAACGAAATGTTCCATAAGCTTCTTGAAGCAATCTTTTTTTGTTCTCTTATCGACAAAAGTGAAACCAGCAATTCGTGCCTTCTTTGGCTTATTCCACTCCTGGACGGTGATCGAGACGTTGTCTCTAACAATGGCTCCGCATTGGTTGACAAACTTGGTGGCGTTCTTGCGGGGCTCCAGCGGCCTGCCGGTTGCACTGTCGACAACCTCGATGGTGCATGTTTCTCCTTGTTTCATCGTCTTGGTTGCGCCACGCTTTGACGACGTACTCGATTGTTTTGATGATCCGGCCGAGGGCTAAAATAAGAAAGAGAGTCGCGCGCGTTAGTACACACATATTTATTCAAATCAGTTAGTTTGTATCACCAGAGGCTCAATGTATATATATACCTCGGCGCCGGAGGTGGTTGCTACTTCCATTTGAAGATCGTCGTTTATCGACGTTTGTTCGGCATCATCTTGCTGACGGCGCCCTTCATCTTCACCGTCAAGGTTCAGATAAGAAGAGATATCATCTTCTTCTTGTCCGGTCGGCACATATAGAATATCGCCGTTTATGATGCCGAACATATGTGCTTCACCGTCCGGATCATAGTTGTCCATAATCGGGTCAGCTCTATCGTCCGCCATTATGTCAGTCCTGAAAACATGTAGTAAAAACAAATTAATTAAGTGAAGAAGGGGGGCGGTGGCGATGGCGGTGGCGAAAGGGCGGTGGCAAAAGGAGGGGGCGAGGAAGGGGTGGGAGAGGGTGTCGCGGTAGAGCGCGAGATGGGGCGGCAGACGACGGCGTCACGGAGAGGGAGGGGAGGACAACACACATGTATAACCCTCGCCGCCCCCTCTCGATCCCTAAAAAAAACACCGCGCGCATCGCCGCCCCCCTCGCCGCCCCCTCTCCGTATATACGTTTTTTTGTTAATTATCAAATTTTACGGTTTTTTGTTAATTATCAAGTTTTAAGTTATTTTACCGTTTTTGTTAAACTAATTAACTAGTTAAAATTAAAAAGAACAAAAAAAGAAAAAAAAGAAAAAATTCTCTCTCTCCACGATCTCGCTCTCTGTAGAGAGGCGCGCGCGTGCGCGCGCGGCAACGAGGCCGGCCGGCGGCGTTGAGGGCGGGTGAGAGGCGGCGCGGTGGGCGAGGGAGGCCGGCGGGCGGCGTACGAGGGCGAGAGGGGGCGGCCGGCGCCGTACGTGGGCGAGAGGGGGCGGCGG
>LT934112.1:53373898-53385317 GCA_900231445.1 Triticum turgidum subsp. durum | reverse complement strand
CGGCGTCGAGGGCGAGGGCGACGACGGGCGGCGTCGAGGGCGAGGGCGAGGGCGGGCGGCGTCGAGGGCGAGGGCGACGGCGACGGGCCTTCGGCGCGGTGTTGAATCGGAGAAGACGAGAAAGGGTTCGGGCCCTTGTATTTATAGCCCCCCCTTTAGTCGCGGTTGGGGAGGCGCCCCGCGACTAAAGGGTAACCTTTAGTCGCGGTTGGCCAGACCAACCGCGACTAAAGGGGTTTTTGGCGGGTTTTTGCGTTCCCGCGCGCAACGACCTTTAGTCGCGGTTGGGCAGGCCAACCGCGACTAAAGGTATTTTTTAGAATACTTTTTCTTTTTCAAAATCTTAAAAATACAAATAATATATCAAAAAATTCAGAAAAATAAAACTAATTCAATTCAATATGTTAAAAACACAAATATTATATCAAAAAATTAAGAAAAATAAAACTAATTCAATTCAAAATGTTAAAAATACAAATAATATATCAAAAAATTCAGAAAAATAAAACTAATTCAATTCAAAATCTTAAAAATACAAATAATATATCAAAAAATTAAGAAAAATAAAACTAATTCAATTCAATATGTTAAAAATACAAATAATATATCAAAATTTTTAGAAAAATAGAACTAATTCAATTCAATATGTTAAAAACACAAATATTATATCAAAAAATTCAGAAAAATAAAACTAATTCAATTCAAAATTCTAAAAATACAAATAATATATCAAAAAATTAAGAAAAATAAAACTAATTCAATTCAAAATAATATACCAGAGGCCGGTCGTCGGCTATGGTGGTACGGCCGGACTCTGCAGAGCGTCATGGACTACATCACGGCTGGCGATATCCCCCGCCTGCGCTACCCTCAGTTTGAGCCACGAGCGCCGCCCGACGACAGCGACGACAGCAGCGACGACGACGGCGGCAACTTAGAAGGCGACGACTACCAGTACAACGGCGGCGGCTATGAAGACTACGAGTATGCATATTATACGCCTAGGCAGGAGTATGACTAAATCACTCCAAATTTCATGTATCATCAGTGGTATCTCGAATCATTCGAAAATGGACACCAAACACATCACGGGTAATATAATTCACATGATCCATTCAACAAAGTTTGGTACAATAAATTATTACACATCATTTCTTCCCTTGTGTCCCTGCTTGCTTACGATTGTGCCGTATCCATGGAGCATCCTCATCATTTAACTTAATGCTTGGGTCGGTGCTCACTTTGAAGGGCGGAATTTCAGCAAACATATTATAATCTTCTGACATGTCTGTCTTGTCCTCCACTCCCACGATGTTTCTTTTCCCTGAAAGAACAATGTGGCGCTTTGGATCATCGCATGATGTACTGATCGTTTTCTTATCTTTCCGTTTCCTCAGTTTGCTACTCATGTCCTTCACATAGAAAACCTGAGCGACATCTTTCGCTAGGACGAATGGTTCGTCAAGGTAACCAAGATTGTTGAAATCCACCATTGTCATTCCGTATTGCTGGTCCACCTTTACCCCACCTCCTGTTAGCTTGAACCATTTGCACCGGAACAAAGGGACCTTAAAGGAGGGTCCATAGTTAAGTTCCCATATCTTCTCTATGTAACCATAATATGTGACCTTTTGCCCATTCTCGGTTGCTGCATCAAAGCGGACACCACTGTTTTGGTTGGTGCTCTTTTTATCTTGGGCGATCGTGTAAAATGTATTCCCATTTATCTCGTACCCTTGGAAAGTCGTTATAGTCGAAGATGGTGTCTTGGCCAACATGTACAGCTGATCTACAACATCATTGTCATTCATTAAATGTTTTCTCAACCAACTGCCGAAAGTCTCCATGTGGGCCTTCCTAATCCAGGATTCAGGCTTCCCCGGGTTGTCCGAGCGTAAAATATTCTTGTGTTTCTCAAAGTACGGAGCCACCAAGCTGGAATTGGTCAGTACAGTGTGGTGTGCTTCAGTCAGAGAATTGCCGTCCATACATATCGTTGATTTCCTTCCGATCGTGCCTTTTCCACTTAGTCTCCCCTCGTGCCGCGATCGAGGAAGACCAATCGGCTTAAGGTCAGGAACAAAGTCAACACAAAACTCAATTACCTCCTCATTTCTATAGCCCTTGGCAATGCTTCCTTCTGGCCTAGCACGGTTACGAACATATTTCTTTAATACTCCCATGAACCTCTCGAAGGGGAACATATTGTGTAGAAATACAGGACCGAGAATGAAAATCTCTTCGACTAGGTGAACCAAGAGGTGCGTCATAATATTGAAGAAGGATGGCGGGAACACCAACTCGAAACTGACAAGACATACGATCACATCGTTCTGTAACCGTGGTAGATCTTCTGGATTGGTTACCTTCTGAGAGATTGCATTGAGGAATGCACATAGCTTCACAATGGCTACTCGAACATTTTCCGGCAGGAGCCCCCTCAAAGCAATCGGAAGCAATTGCGTCATAATCACGTGGCAGTCGTGAGACTTCAGATTTTGGAACTTTTTCTCCGCCATGTTTATTATTCTCTTTATATTGGACGAGAATCCAGATGGGACCTTCATACTGCTCAGGCATTCAAAAAAGATGACCTTCTCTTCTTTGGTCAGAGCGTAGCTGGCACGACCTTGAAACCATTCCGGATGCCGGTCATCAGGGTCTTTCAAACGTTGCTGGTCCTGCCGTGCTTCCTTTGTATCATTTGTCTTCCCATACACGCCCAAGAAGCTTAGGAGGTTCACGCAAATATTCTTCGTAACGTGCATCACGTCGATTGCAGAGCGGACTTCTAGGACTTTCCAATATTCTAGCTCCCAGAATATAGATTTCTTCTTCCACATGGCTGCGTGCCCGTCAGCTCCCTTCGGAACTGATTGTCTGCCAGGACCCTTTCCAAAGATGACTTTCAAATCCTTGACCATATCAAATACCTCAGCACCAGTGCGTTCCGCAGGCTTCGGCCGGTGATCTGCCTTGCCGTTGTAATGCTTGCCTTTCTTTCTTACTGGATGAATTTTCGGAAGAAATCGACGATGCCCAAGGTACACGTTCTTCTTACAATTTGGCAAATGTACACTTTCAGTCTTATGTAAGCAGTGCGTGCATGCATTGTATCCCTTATTTGACAGTCCCGAAAGGTTACTAAGAGCAGGCCAATCATTGATGGTTATGAAAAGCAACGCTCGTAGGTTAAATTCCTCTTTTTTGTGCTCATCCCACACACGGACACCAGGTCTGCCCCACAGCTGTAAAAGTTCATCAACTAATGGCCTTAGGTACACATCGATGTCGTTGCTGGGTTGCTTCGGACCTTGGATGAGCACTGGCATCATAATGAACTTCCGCTTCATGCACAACCAAGGAGGAAGGTTGTAGATGCATAGAGTCACGGGCCAGGTGCTATGGCTGGAGCTCTGCTCGCCAAAAGGATTCATGCCATCTGTACTTAGACCAAATCTTATGTTCCTTGCGTCAGCTGCAAAATCTTTGAACTCTCTGTCAATCTTTCTCCATTGCGTTCCATCTGCGGTGTGTCTCAACTCCCCGTCCGACTTACGGTCCTCTTTGTGCCATCGCAACAACTTGGCATGCTCTTTGTTCCTGAACAGACGTTTCAACCGTGGTATTATAGGAGCATACCACATCACCTTGGCGGGAATCCTCTTCCTGGGTTTCTCGCCCTCAACATCGTCACCAGGGTCATCGCCTCTGATCTTATAACGCAATGCAGTGCATACCGGGCATTCATTCAAATTCTCGTATTCACCGCGGTAGAGGATGCAGTCGTTGATGCATGCATGTATCTTCAGAACCTCTAAACCTAGAGGGCAGACAACCTTCTTTGCTTCGTACGTACTGGCGGGCAACTCGTTATTCTTTGGAAACATATTCTTCAACATTTTCAGCAAGTTTTCAAATGCCGAGTCAGCTACACCTGCCTGTGCCTTCCATTTCAGCAAATCCAGTGTGCAGCCCAGCTTTTTCAGACCATCATCGCATCCGGGGTACAATGACTTTCTGTGATCCTCTAACATGCGATCCAAATTCTCCCTCTCCTTTTCAGTTTCGCAGCGTCTCCGTGCATCAGCAATGGTCCGACCAAGATCATCAACGGTCTCATCACGTGCCTCTTCTTCACCTTCACCTTCCCCTTCACCTTCCCCTTCACCTTCAGCATCCTCCATGAAAGTATCACCGAAATGAGCAAGATAGCTTTCATCGATGAAATCATCCCCTTCTTCATCTTCTTCCATTATAACCCCTCTTTCTCCATGCTTGGTCCAACAATTATAGCTTGGCATGAAACCGTGCCGAAGCAGGTGCAGGTGAACTTCTCTTGAGGAAGAGTAACCCTTTTGATTCTTACATTCAACACATGGACAGATAACAAAACCCTTCTGCTTGTTCGCATTAGCCACTACGAGGAAATCTTTCAAACCCGTAGTGAACTCGCGGGAGAGTCGGTTACCGTACATCCATTGCCGATTCATCTGCATTATTATAATATAAAATATATAATTAACCATCATGCATTTGTTAAACTAACTAGCTATAAACAATAGAAATTAAACAATGAACAACACACATGCATATTTTATCAATGACACACATGCATGAAAGGTTCAAGTTGCTAACCGCGATCGAGGAGGAAAAAATAAATGAGGAACCTCAAGTGTGGCTCCAACACTTCATATCATGTTTGTTTCACCCTCTTGGGGCATTTCATCAAACACCTTGTGTGCATAAGAGGAACCAAAAGCAAACCTACACCCCCTTGTGAAGCTTGTGAAGAGAAGTGGCACCAAATGGCTAAGTGAGCGTGCTGAACTGGTATATATAGGGGAGGAGCTTTAGTCGCGGTTGGCCTGGCCAACCGCGACTAAAGGCCTTTGGGCACCTTTAGTCGCGGTTGGCCTGGCCAACCGCGACTAAAGCCCATCACGTGCACCAGCTGGCCACCGAGCGCCCTGGGCCTAGGCCTTTGGTCGCGGTTCGTCTGCCGAACCGCGACTAAAGACTTCATTAGTCGCGGTTCCTACAGTTTCGCGACTAATGGAGCTGGACGGAAGCCTCTTTTTCTACCAGTGAGGAGCTCCACGTCCGCTGCCATCGAACTCAGGTACGCCTCGTCGACCATGATAGCCATGGAGCCCACGTCCATGGTTGATCAACCGAGCTGCTTGCCTAAGTTTTTGCTGCACGAAGAAAAACTAGAAATTCTTGCACTGGTTGCGGCGGTCCATGCGTTCCTGTGGCAGTGACCGGAGACTCTGATGCGGAGACGCGTAATTAAGGGCGGTGCAGACAAGGATGTGCAGCGGCGGACGTTTGACTGCTACCTGCACAAGCGGATGGCCCTGCGAGCCGTGGACCAACCTCCAGCTGCTGTGGCGTACCGCGGGCAGATTTATCCCAACGAGGCATGCATGTGCACAATCATCATAAACATATGGATGAGTTAATTGCATGTTGGTACCACACTTCAGCACCTACTCATGAATTGGTACCACTACTTAAAAGTTTTGCAGTTCAGTACCAATTCAGGGTCTAAATGTTGCAAAACGGTCTAAGTTGCGTATAAACGCGTATTGACGGTGTATCTGACCGCCGGGACCCGCTGTCAGGGGCTGATGTGGCAATGCTCTTTTACAAATAAAACCTTACCTTGTATTTAATCACGCACATATCCTCTGTTTGTCGAAAAAAAAAGGTCTTGCCGCAAAAAATATTTTTCTCGATAATGACGACACGCGCGACGCGCGCTTGCTGCCGGGTTTCCAACCCACGCCGTGCGGTTGGAACCGTTAGCTGGCTGCCGCTGAGCTGCTGCTACTATTACTTTAACAGGGACGCCTAATTTTTTTATACCTAGCAACGTTCGATTTTTTTACGAAGTACAAAAATGCGCGCCCGTCTGCCGAAAATCGATCCGCGCCGAGTCGTTCGCAGCGCGCGCTCGCTTGCCTATGCGTCAACTCGTTCGTATACGTCTTTAAACTCCGAGCAGTTCCAATTTTTATACGATATAAAAAATATTATCTGACATTAAAAAAATGTTCATCACGTCGTATAATTAAAAATATGTTCATTGCATCATATATTAAAATTTCATCGTATAAAAGCGTATCGTATATTAGAAAATGTTCACCACATCTTTTAATATATATATTAAACATTTGTTAATATACAATGATCTTATTTAAATATATGATTTCGTATTACAGAAATTTTATCATTTATATGTTGAACATTTTATAATATATGATACCTATATATATGTGTGTATAATTTTTTTAATATAGGTTGCGTACACTGCGTTCGGTCTGAAGAATACACAAGTTCTGAATAATAGACCTGCTGGTCGCCGCTTTGTTTTTGGGTTGACGTTCAAAAATTACACTACTCGTTCATTGCATGTTAGGACCATACTTCAGCGCCTACTTACGGATTGATACCACTACTCGAAAGTTTTGCAGTTCAGTACCTTAGCTTGGTGCTGCGTGCATGCATATATACATCTAAACAGAATTACAGTAGCTTAGCTAGGAAAAGCCCGCCACTGATTGTTGTGATCGAGATACCTCACCCAGGTGTCTGGTTTCTTTTACCGAAAAAAGCTTTCACCCCGTTTTATATATAAAGCACAATCAACATACATATCGCAAACCACCCGACACCACACACACCCAAGGCAGATACAAGGGAGCTGACGTACAACAACACTACTCCAAAAGCTCCAAAGCAGACAACTAGTAGACAGATAGAGCATAGCTAAGGATCTAAGGAGCTCTCCTCCGTGAACGAGTCACCGCGAGGGGACGAAGCCGACACTCGACGAACCAGCGCCTCCAAAGCGGTGCTTCCAGAAAAGAAACGACACTGTAGAACCGCCACCGCCCGATCCACTGAATCGAGGTTTTCACCCGAAGTAACACGAAGGACGCAGGGCCACCGCAATGGAGCCGTCAAGAAGGGAACGACGCATGGACGCCGCCGCCATTGGTCTGGCAAGAGCCAGACGAGGTTTTCATCCCGGCCACCACCCTCCGCCTTCGCCTGGCGTACGGCCCAACACGAGAGCGCCGGCCGCACCACCACCATAGAACGTCGAGAGCCTGCCCCATGCCGCCCACGCGACCATGACAGCGAGCCGCCCGCACCCGAGCCACGAGCTCCGCCCATGAGCCCGCAGCTCCCGCCACCAAGGCCACATCCCTGCATCCAGACACTCCGAAGACCAACAAATGGACGGGCTTTGAGTCGATCGGCAGAACCCAAGCACCAACAGTACCGCCGGTGACCGTCCCGCCCCGGACACCGGTCTGCAGCCAGGAGGCGCGAGGCCTGGAAAAGGGGAGGGGGAGCGGAGCTCGTCCGGACCAGCGCACCCCTGCACCGGTGACAGGTAGTCGGTCTACCCCGTCCCTCCAGCAGCCTCCTCTACGTCACCCCTGACGCCCTAGCACGACCACCGCCCAGACCCATGCGAGGAAGATGCAGCCACCCGTCCGCTGGCGAGGTCCGTCTGATCGATCACACCCTCCGCCGAAGAAGGCCTCCAGAGGGGCCAGCGCCCTGACCTGCACCACCTGCGTGACGCCGGAACCCCCCGCCGCCAGGAACCGTCGCCGGAGCCACCTCTTGCAGCACCGCCCCCACCACCTGACGCAGGTCACGGCAGGGGGGTCGCCCGATCCCGCGCCGCCACGACCCTCTCCACCCATCGCCGGTGTTGGCCGCCATCAGCAGAGAAGGGAAGCCCAACAAGAGGCGAGAACCACCCCCATGACGCCCGCCGCACCGCCGCCAGGAGGTCGTCGCCGACCACTCTGCAGCATGCCGCGCCGCCGCACCCGCCAACCAGTCCGGCGCCCAGGCCCGGCGGATCTAGCCCGCGCCTGACCACCCGTGCGAGGGGACGAAGGAATCCCTGCCGCCGCCTGCGCAAACCGGGCTTCGCCCGGCCGCGCCCTCCGGCGGCGGCGAGGGGGAGTAGGGAGGGAGAGGGGGGCGAGCGAAGGAGATCGGGGTGCCCTCCCTGGCCGCCTCGCGGGTGGCGGCGCGGGAGGGATAGGGTTCGCTCCTCGACCAAAATCGTCTGGTTTCTTTTTAATCCAGATCACCTGATCTGCGTTCTGGTGACCTGCGATTGGACACCTCTTGGCATGGAAGCAGAGGTAGGTTTCAGTCATCGCTGTTGTGCCGTGTTGCGGTGGGATGCAGGAAACAAGGAGCCCAAAGATTAAATTAAAACAAATCGACGCCAAGAGCGATGGGGTGAGTAAGCTATTCCTATTTCTTTTCGTCTGTGGATGCATTGATGTTTTGTATTTCACATTTTGTTTTATTGTTATTGTTATATACATTACGGTCTTGTTTCCTGTGGTCATCGTGTCCGAGCCGAGCGAGGGCTGTAGTCACCACCACCAAGCCGAGGGACCGCCGCCACGCTGTGCGCCAGTCAGGTCCCATGTATTGTTTGTCGGTGGTTCCACCGCTCATCCTCGAACTCTTTCATGACCGCGCGCCATGGCTGGTTCCACCCGTGGAGGCCGTGGTGGTCCACGCTGCGGTTTGTGTATTTCTTAAATCTCAGTTTCCTTTCCCCCCACAAATTAACGCTATTTTTTTATATGTGCAGATCAATGAATTCATTAAAGTGGTAGAGCTTCCAAGGAACGTGTTTATATAATTAATCATCGAAAGAATACAATGATGGGTAAAGCTAAAGCTCAACAGCGACTTATAGACAATTTGGAGGATGAGTTTGCAAAGGTAACTTCTAGCCATTCCAGAACGGTTATAGATTAAGGACATGATGACCCTCACTATTGTGAAGATGAATCCGTGTGTATACTATCTCGTATGAGATGTTCTTTGTCCAGTGCGTGGTTTGGTATATTGAAATCAAAGTGTTATTACTTGCCAAGCCATTGGTTTATATAAGATGTTATTACTTGCAAAGGGTACTTGTTAATTTAATTCATCATTTATACACATTAACTTTGCAGTCACGTCTTCACATCATATTTGACCTGCAGCAATTGGTTGTGTGCTTATATCTACTATTCAAACCGTATTATTTTAGAACTTCCTTTAATTTACAGTTAACATAGCTTACTACTGTCTACCTGTATATTTTATCGCACATATTTATTCTTTATTTATGATGTCACAGATGGGTTATTTCTTCAGATTTTGAACATTCTATTCATTTTTAATGGGTTTTCTACCTACATCCAAGGAAAAGGAATAACATGTTAATTGCATGCTACCTATGATTCCCAACCAGCCTCAAGTGCATAAGCTGGAATGAAATCTTCCTCACAAATATCTGTTAGGTTATGTCCGTTCCTTCTCTCCGTATAACTTTCTCACTTTTCTCTGTTCGGTTTTCATTACTAAGGATTTTTGTGCAGAACCGTTGCAGTCAAATATTGATTGGGATGTACGAATTGTTCAAGTGAGGACGACAATGAACATTCGTGAGTGTTGATCGTATGAATTGCTGCTTTGCTATTTATTTTTTCCATGTATCAGATGGTATCCTGAGTGTTAAAATGCTAAGGTCCGAACATTCATGATGTGGTGATCAGAGGTAATTTCTACCTATTGTTTCCCGCCATTAATTACATGGTTGTGTTTTGTTGATACATGGTTAAAGATGTGAACATTTAATAAAACCGTTGTATTCCCCGTATATTATACAATGTTGTGATGCACTGTTTAGGGCCAGTTCTTTTGTGCGGCTTAAATAAGCTGCCTCTCCCCAGCTTAAAAAATAAGCCGCCCTCAATTTTTTGTGAGACTTCTAAATTAGTCATCCCATAACTAATTTAGAAGCTCCAATAAATATAAGAGGCGGCTTATGGGAAAGTTGGGGAGAGACGGCTTATTTTTTAAGCCGCCCAAAAAAGCTGGCCCTTAGTTTCCTGGTCTGGTACATTGATATGATGTCAACTGGCATGTCCTTGTCCTTTGGGTGCCATGGACTTACAATTGGAACAGACTCAACATTCACAAAGCTAGGCAAGCACAAAAGCAATGAAGGGGGGAGGAAGATGTTACCCGAGGTAGACTTTCAATTGGAACAGGCTCAATATTGACGTTTTGCTTGTAAAGAGCTCAGCACATGCCCTTCATTCACTACAAGCCTACAACCATCAAGAGGGCATTATCGCTTCCAAGGATTTCTCAAGCGTGATGAGGAGAGCAAACCTTTCTGAATCTCCTGTCTTGCCCCCTTCTCTTGTTCTAAATCTCTGCTTCACGTTGCAAAATGACCTCATGCCACTATTCTGTTTAAGATATGTATACATCGTGCACTTTTACGATGCAATGAGTTTCATACTTCCATTGGCAGCTTTGATAAAAAAAAATGCTTGATCTTCTTAGTTATTAAATCTTCAGAACCTTTAACATTTTTTATCTGCAATGTCCTGATGATGTTAAGAAGTGTTTAACACTTCTACTTCTTGTTTGATTGGAAAATCCTTGATCTTCTTGTTGTTAATCCTTCAGAGTACAAAGGTGATCAATTAGTTTTTCAATAAATTTCAAGATATTAATCCTTTGTTTATTTGCACCCTATAGATCTAAATATATTTCCTATGGCCCAACCTGTTATTGGCAACATTTTGCTCTTTAAAGAACTGACTATAACAAGTACCTTCTTTCAATACAGTAAACTCTATATCTTGTATTGAATGCTTTTTATAGCCTTCTCAATGTAGTTTTGTAAATCTGAAAGTTATTTTTTGTAGGCTTGTTGCTTTTATATGCAAGTTCAATAAATTTAATTAACATATTTTTGTGGACGGAGTAATGTTTATTTATGTTGCTTGATGTTGAATATGGAGCATGACTGTCATTGGTTGTATGCCACATATTGGTCTTGTCGATATTAAAGCGTGAAGTTATGATAAAAAGTTTAATAGGAGAAGACATGGTGATTAGTGGACAAGATGTGTGGTGGTGAAAAAGAAAGCCATAGGTACACAGTTATTTTGGTCGAATGTTTGTTCAACTGATGATAATCTCTAAATTATTTCCTCTGTAGGTGACTTATGACTGACCATATGATTTAGACTACCCATAGTGGGAAGTAACTTACACTAGTAACATGCATATGTTACTACCTCTATAGTGAGGAGTAACATATGCGTTGTGCCATGCAACACTTCACTTATTAGGTTGTAAACTCATCTTGCACTAGTAAAAAAACGACCTTACGTTCATCTCATTTGTCCCGGTTCGATTACGGTCCGGTACTAATGGTACCATTAGTCCCGGTTCCAACGGCTATGCATTAGTCCTGGTTCATTTGTAATCTATAGTCCCGGTTTGTGTCACAAACCGGGGGTGGTGGCAGGCTGGCGTCAGGCCGGGGCCCCACGAGAGCCACCAACCGGGACTA
>LT934112.1:53322030-53364964 GCA_900231445.1 Triticum turgidum subsp. durum | reverse complement strand
TGCTTTAACCAGATTGCACCAAGAAGGCTGGGTGGGTTTTCTGTCTGTGAAACATGAACTATATCTGTGTTTGAAACATGAAGGAAACATGAAGCCCTATCTAGAACAGAGCTAAAATCATATGTGTTCGTGTGTGTTGTACAACAAAGACACATCTCCTATCTTGTGTCTCTGAAATATGAGCCCCCTCCATTTTAATTGCATTATCCCATGTTTTGTTTCGTGTTGTTGATCAACATAATTGATGAAAATAGAATAAAATATTCATAAGAATAGCATGCCTATTAGTAAGGAATTTAATAAAAATATTAAAACTACAATTTTGAGGACTAATGGGTCTTGATTTCTTCAATACTAGTGGCATCTTTTTCTTTAGGGACATGAAAAATAACAAGAAAGTTTAGCCTATACATGTCTCGTTTTCTAGCATAAAAATCAATGGAAGGAGCTATCAAATCATCCTTGATGATCTCCCGGAAATACTGATAAAACATAAAGGAGATACCATCAGGTCCAGGTGCCCCATCAGAGTAGGATATAAATATAGCATGCTTAACTTCTTCTTTAGTAAAGGAGCTTCCAAAGAGGTGTTATCTAAATCGAAGAGTTTATTCCCTCAGAGAAGAAATTGAGGTTAAAGCCTTTATTATCCTCTTTTAAAAAGAGGTCCTTAGAGAAAGGGGAGGCAATGTACATCATCTCATTGAGGTAAGAAGTACGTCCATTGAAGCCTTCTAAGGAATGGGTCAAAGTTTTCGTCCTCCTTTGGTTAGCTATAGTGTGAAAATATTTAGTGTTTCTATCCCCTTACAAGATATCCCTATCTTTGGATCTTTCCCTATTCTTAACTTCATCTTTTAACCAAATTCTATTAAGATATTGTAAAACATGTTTATCTCAGTGTCAACTTTAATGCCTAAAGAGTCAAATTCCATGGTAAGTGAAGTTTTAATCTTCCTAGTTTCAGTATCAACGTTCTTACTCTCAACTTTAGAGAATTTCCTAAACCTTATAACTTTCTCTTGCCAAGCAATAATTTGTGTTTTCCCTTTAACTGGGGCATTCTAATTTTTTGGCACTAAACTACTAAACTCCCTTTAGAGACAACATTTTTTAAACTTGTAACTGGGAGGGTTTGGAACAGATCCAAACCTAGGGTCCCAAAGAAGTGGAGTGTGGTCACTACCTACCCCCTAGGGAGAGCCTGGTAGGGATTCAAAGGGAGCGAGGCATCGAATTCAGTTTTAAAATATCATATCTATTGTGGGCATGAACAAGTTAGACTAGTTGTGGCCCCAAGTAATTTGTCTCCCAGACATCTTGATCTCATGGAGACTCGAGATTTCTATTTAGACATTAAATCTATCACTCCAATGGTGGTCAATGTTCCCATTACTTTGGTCATGCTGGTATCTAATTAGGTTCAAGTCACCAGCTATCAAAGTGTGTGGGAGGTCATGAATGAATAAACTATGTAATTCAAAAACGAGATCCTCCTTCCCGTGATCATACGGGGATCCATACACATAAACTAGTCTAAAAGTTTTACCACTAGATTTTATTAGAAGTGTACGTGCACATAGAAATCTTTATTTTCCAGTCGCGCCTTTTGATGTTAGAGCTCCAGCTACTAATATGCCTCCATCAGTTTTGGACCTCGAAGCGATCAACACTACACCTACTAATATGCCTCCAACAGTGCCTTTAGATATCGATGGCAAGTGATGTCAAGTAAAGTTCCTATTGTTATTGATGGATTTAAGAAAGACAGGAGAGAAATCTTCCTTCTTAGTCTCTTGAAGGCTACTATGTTAGCTTTAGTTATGGCAAAGAGTTTCAACCACACAAGGTTTTTTGCTAAGGCTAGTGATACCTCTAATATTCCAAAATAAGCAATTCATCTAAGGTTTTCCTGGGGTGCTTGCCTCGCCCATATTTTGTGACTTTGAACCAGAGAACACTCTAGTCAGGATACATGGCAGATATGCCTTTTGGCTCCTCTATGGTAACATGAGGCTCTGAAAAGGGATCAGGATCCAGTAGTCCCACAAACTGGCCAGGATCAGCAAATCTACTAGAGTTGTCACATGAATCTGTAACAACTATTTTTTCATCTAAAGATTGTCTTATGGTTTGGTTGCTCTTGTTATGCCCCATAGGCTCAAAAGGCAAATCAGAAGGAATCGAATCTAAATTTTTACTGATTAGATCAACATCAATTTCTACTCCTATGTTATTGGCTAGAGAGACAAGACTAAGATTGTTAAGAGCTCAAAACAATATTTCTGAATAATACCCTTCACTGAAGTCTTCACAACTTCCTGGTTTTGGACCTTCTTGTTGTCCATGGCAATTTCCAACATTGTTCTACCTCTAACACCCACCCTTGTGTTTCTCCTAGTATAGCTTGAAGAAGGCCCCGTTTGGATGGTTTAGGCCATTGATCTACATCAGCTGGGATAGAGGCAAATGGCATCACAATTATGGGACTAGAAATCACCTCATCTTCACCGGGATCTTCATGGTCATTTTGCTTAATGCTAGATGAATCATCATCAACCAGCTCCATTTCTGTAAGAAAATTGTAGCTAGCAAAGCCATGTTCCTGGAGTTGCTGGATGCAATCTAGGGCCACTCGTCTAGCATGGGTGTGTGAACTGTTTGGTTGTATGTGAGCGAAGGCTACCATTGTTAGAGCTAGGTGGACCAGAAGCAGCCCCACGACCATGTGCACCAGGCATGCTAGCACTTAGCCCTTCATGGATGCCAGGTCCCCCGCGCGTCGTCTCTGGCGCACGGGGGAAACCCTAACCTCGCCGCCAGCCGCCCCGCCCCGCTCCTCCCCCGCTTCGCCGCCGGAGGAGGGGACACCGGCGAAGCCCGCGTAGTCCCCAGGGAAGGTGGCGGCGGGGCGTCCTCGTCATTCTCGCGTAGATCTCGCGGCGGCCGGTGGCGCACGGCGGAATTCCGCCGGTGGCTGGCGCCTGCTGCCCGTGGGGCGGCGTCCCTCACGGCGGCGGGGCTGCCCCTGAATGGCGCTTGGTGGTGGCCACTGGATCTGGGCTTCCGGTCTGCGTCGTCAGGGCAGTGCTTGACGTTGCCCTCGGTCATGTGGCGTGGTCCGGGATGGGCCGAGCGCCGGTGGTACTGGCTAGGACGCACGCTGGCAGCGCCCTACTTCATCTCGCGTCGTCTCGCTGGCCAATGGTGGTGGTCATCTTCTTCGTCAGAGATGGCCGGCCAGAGGCTTGGTGATCGGTTCTCGGGATCCATCATCTAGTCCCGGCTGCAAGTTGGGGAAATATGTTTGCCGGTGAAAACCGAGCCGTTGGCAGGCGATGGTGGCGTTCTACGACGTTACCTTGATGGAGGCATCGTCGTGTAACTACTGTCGACCCACTCGTGCTGCTCTGGGGGAAATCCTAGGATCTGGTGTTTCAGATCGGATGATGGCGGCACTACGGTGTCGAGCATCGTTTGTGGAGCAGCGCTGGAAGTCAGAGGCAGGAGGTGGAGCGGCTTCGTCTTGCACGGAGCTTCGATGGAGATGTCAAGTCATGCCTGACCGACAGGTGCTACGCTTTGTCATGCCTGGTCGGCAGGTGCTACGCACGACAGATTCTCCAAAGACTTCAAGCTGTGTCGGCTGGTGGTACTTGGCAGTATGGTGCTGAGGTGTATCAATGGCGACCGCGACGTGCTCGGCTGTTTGCGCGCAGGGAGGAGGTGTCGTTGGGCGCCCTGGTGGCGTCGAAGATAGCTAGACCGAGCAAGGTTGATGCATCAGTACAGTTCTGAAGATGGAGCGATGGCAGTTGGCGGCGGCGGCCTCTGAGAGCACGCCGGACCGGCGAGGCCCATGCCCGGCAGGCGTCCTGGATGGGTCCTCAGGTCTTAGATGTTAGGTTTGGCTGCGATGTCTGTTTGTTATTAGGCCCAGGCTATCTGCGCCCCTTCAACAACTGGATAGGTGCAGCGACAGTTTGTTGCTTAGACGGCGGCTTTAGGCTTATTGTGGTATTACTTTGTAAGGTCTTGTGAGAATAATTAATAAAGTGGCCGTATGCATCGCCCAGATGCAGAGGCCGGGGATCATCCTCCTTTTCTTAAAAAAATGAGTAGCGATGAGTCCAAATTTTATGATGTTTTTACTTTTTGTTTTGTGTCTACGTAGTTTCCCGAAATTAACCACGCTTGTGCACCTTTTTTGCCTGTTTTCGTCGGGAAACCATTTTTGGGTGTGTTTGGGAGTTTAAGAAAAGAACGCCAAGGTATGGTGATAGAATCACATCAATAAACGTGACACAAGATTACCATAAAAGAATAAATCAATTAGGAAAAGAAAGAAGTCTCGTGGATGGATTCAGAGTGCAAGACGGCACATGGTACGAATAATTTGAAACTTATATAGACAAGAAAACAAAAATATGAGAGGGATCAGAACCAGCATGTAGCAAAACCACCTCACCTCCAACCTTTTTTTTTTTTTGCTTTTCAAAAAGGAGGTTAAACCTCCACCTCCAACTACGGCCACTTCCATAATATTGGTGTAGCTCTTCCACTGATGTGGTTCTTTCTTTATCATACACAGACATGAGGTAGGTTACACGACACATAGCAGTTCAGACTACACAACTAAACGTTACATGTGTGGCACTATGTGCGCACGACTCCCTTGGCTGACAGAGCGTGATCCGGTGCATGCAGCGAGCACTCCCTCCTGATGACCTTGGCGGCTGCGGACGCACAAGATGACCATGTTCCAACACAAAAGCTCTCAAATCTTCTCCTCGGTTAACCACGAGCTTTGTTGAACCATCTATAATATTCACAGGACTACAAGCCACCTCAGGTGGTTACTTCTTCCATCCGAAGTGTCGTTTCAGGAATCCCTCCTTCTCCTTTTCTGGTAACATATTTATTCACAGTCAGAGGGTGAGCCTTATCTTTAGATTGCATGTACGATGTGAAAACGAAAGAAATAATACTTCAGATAGCACATTTAGATTGCTCTGATAACATGTGAATGCTTTTACCGATCAATGGATAGAAATAGTAGTAGATGAAGACACTGTATTTCAATTTCATTTCATAGATGCAATTTTCACCAAAGAATATTCAGTGCATGCTAATGAAGGAATTAGCAATTGAGGAATAGCTAGGGAATAGCTTGTGGCTGCTTTTACTGATCAACTTGGATGAATAGAAATAAAAGTATATGAAGGTATTGTATTTTCATCGAAGAATATTCGTTGCATGCAAATGAAAGAATCAACACTTGAGACTTGACAGTTCTCAATCAGAATACCTTGGATGCGACCTGCATGGGTGATATTCATAAGGACTGGAGGTCTTGGCACTCCTCCTGCACCTGCTCTTGGATCTGGGGCCGGTTTGCTCCCTTTGTCAAGCCAGAGCATGATGGCCCCAGCTGTAGGTCTCTTTTCAGGTTTTGTCTTGACACACTCAAGGCCAATATCAATGCACATTTTTACTTGCCGCAGTTCGTCAGCTTCTAGTGAGGTATACTGTTGTGCTATTTGTGACTCTTCCCTCCAGTTTTCCTCTATCTGGAGAATATATTAGATCAAAAGTTTTCATTGTTCTTTCCCGCAACCAATAAAAATTATTTGATGATCAAAGGGTTAAACAAATTCTCTCACACTCTTAATAAGCACTCCGTGGTTTCCTTTGATCTCTTGCTGTGTTGTGATCTCTAGAATCATAAGGCCCAAGCTGTATATATCTACCGTAGCTAGATATTCGAGGTTAGTACCCTTAGAGTGGAAGAAATCTGGTGGCAGGTAAGCTCTGCGAAATATATGAACATATTAGTTTTAAAGCCTATTGTGATCAATAGACTAGCTAAACCTGCCGGCTACAAAACAAAGACAATTTTTCGAAAAGAAAAAAACATAGACATGTATCATGAGCAAATTCAAGAGCTAATTTTAAAACCCGAAGCACTGAGAGTATACATACATGGGTCCATTCAGCTTAAGTACCACGGATTTGGTGTTCTTTTCACCAATGAGTTTTGAAAAATCAAAACCTGTGATGTGTGGTATGTAGTTCTCATCCAGCAGTACATTTGACGGGCTTAAATTCAAATGAACAATTGGACAATTTGCACGACCCTTGTGGAGGTAATGTAAGCCTGCGCAAGTCCCTTTGATCAGTTTGTAGGGCATTTTCCAATCAATTTCACGAGATCCTTGACCTAATAAAACAACAAGTAGATAGGGAGAGATCAATGAACAAGGAGCTAGCTTAGTGAACTAAAAATGGATCAATTTTCCATCTATTTTGCAAGCAGTTCCTAAATTATATCTATCAATATCTGATTTGTACTGGAGTTACAGCTGTCTTCTACCGAAAGCAATTGTCAGGTAGTTGATTACAAATGTTAAAGAAAACAGTAACTAAACCACGACACTTATTTTGAATTGGAGGGAGTAGTTGATTAGTGATTGGTATCATACCAATAAGATAGTTGCGAAGGCTTCCGTTGTGCATATATTCATAGCAGAGCAGTTGTTCGGCACCATTAAACAGTTGTGGTAGCGGTATTCCTTTGAACTGTACCAGTCTATGTCCTCTAGATTGGTCGTGGCAGTAGCCGGCGACCTTTACTATATTCTTATGATCCAGACTAATGAATTGTTCTGCTTCCCTTTTAAACTTTTCAACTGGAATCTCCACTCCGATTAACCTCTTCACAGCTACCATTTCTCTACGTGGAACATCACCCTGTTCAAATATATATACATTTAGTATTTGTGTGTGTGTGTCTCTGTAATTAAGATCAATGAAGATGTTGAACTCAAAGGACATCAGCAAAGCAAAAGCACTGCACCGTAACATACAACCATGCGTACCTTATAAACAAATGCCTTATGTGAACCTTTGAACGTACCGTCCTTCCCAACTATTCGTTCATGTGAAAATTCATCTGTGATTTTCTCCAGGACTTTTAGGTCAGACAGATCCACCAACGCCGGCAACTTACTTACTAGGTCTGGTTTATCAGGCTCCATTGTGCTTGTTTCTCCGGTCGTGTCTGTCGAAGCGGGTTCCTCGTCACTTGGAAAAAACTCGGTTGTTGTCTCTGTCTCAAAAGCTTCTGTGTCCGATGATTCGGATTCCTCGTCTCTTGACTGCACTTATATATAAATCAACGTGTAAGCATCTATGCAATGTGTGACATCAATGTTCTCTTAGATGTGTCATGCAGGAGTAGAACCGTGAGAATTCTGCTAAGTTAACAAGGCATCGTCCCTTCTCATGTTTTTCCTTTTCTGATTTAGTTTAATTAGCACATATTTTTTCGTTGTATATGGCTTTGCGAACTACATTTCTGTTAATCATAATGGCCAAACAGAATGAACTTACTATTGTTTTGTGTCTCTGAGGATGTAAGGCATCTCTAGCCCTTCTCTTATAATTTAACTCCCCAAAAGACTTAACTCCTCAAATTTGGGGAGTTAAAAAGTGCTCACTTTTCGCTTAGATGGCCCTGGGTGGCGTGGAAGGACCCGACGAAGCTGTGGGTCGGGTTGGGGAACCCGTGCACCAAGGTGGATATGAGCCTTTTCTACGCGTCCATCGTCACCTTGGGAACTGGTGGGAAGACGTCGTTCTGGGAAGCGCCTTGGTTGCACGGAAAAAGACCAAAGGATATCGCCCTCCTCATTTTCGCAGCCTCCAAGCGCAAAAATTGATCCGTGAGGGAGGCCTTCCGGGACAATGCTTGGGTACGCAAGATCAACCATTCCATCAACCTTTCAGTAAACCACATTGTTGAGTTTGTGGACCTCTAGGTGCGTCTCGAGCACATCCATTTACAAATGGACGTTGAAGACGACATCATTTGGAAACCTGAGGCAAATGGAGAATATTCGTGGCCTCTGCTTATAGGGCCCAATTCTTAGGATCTACGTCCACCACCATGAACAAGGCCATTTGGAAGGTTTGGGCACCCCCAATGGTCAAGTTCTTCGCGATTCAAAACAGAATATGGACCACGGATAGATTGGAGAAGATGGGGTGGGAAAACGGTGGCCTATGCACCCTTTATAGAAGGGCCAACAAGACATCTGCACACCTCTCCCTTAAATGCCATTTTACACTGCACATTTGACAAATGGTCAAGGCATGGTTTGGTTTGGGAGTTCTAGAGATGAGCGGTTGGGCGACGAAACGCAACGTGAAGTCTTGGTGGACAAGCATGTTATGCCAAATACAGCAAATCGAAAGACCATGGCCTCACTCACTATGCTTGTATGATGGGTCATCTGGGTCGAGAGAAACACGAGCGTGTTCAGAAAGAAGTCGCCGCCGCCGTTTTACATCCTAAAGCTCATCCAGGCCACGGCCAAGACGTGGGCCACCGTGGGGGCTAGGCATTTGAGCACCATCATGCCACAAGCAAGAGTAGCTATTTTTGTGTATTACCTTTTGACAGGCTATGATGTAAAGCCGGCTTTATGTACTCTAAACTCTCCTTCTTAATTAATGAATTAGGCAAGTTTTTTGCCTCTGTTTCCAAAAAAAGTGCTCACCTAACCCTCCCTCAAAATTTGACTCCTCAAATGAGCTAGACCCCCATGGAAGTCTCTCTTCATCTTCTTCTTCCTTTTTCTTCTTACTTCCACATGGCCAATGTCGAGGAGCTAGCTTTTTTTTAGAAAAGGAGGATTACCCTCCGGCCTCTGCTTATAGGGCCTAGCGTAGATAATATGCATAATTAAATTGATAGAGGAGTCACCAAGCACGACATATGCAAGCGAGGAAGGAGTCGAGAAAGTTGACGATATTCATCCTTCACGGGCCACAGTTTGGGCAATTGTTTGTTTAGTGAGTTCTTCCTCACTTTGGGCAATTGTTTGTTTAGTGAGTTCTTCTTCACTGTAGTTTGACGGGGTGCACAAGGGCGATGGGGCTGGGGGTGCGCGCGCGCGCAGAGAGAGAGAGAGAGAGAGTTGCCTGTGAGAGACATTTTTATGGCCACATTTTTTGGCTGCTCAAATTTGGGGAAAATGCTAGAGATACCCTAAGCCTAGCTAAAACTGATCCTCATCTAGCAGTACGTTAGCTTCACTAAAAAAGTAGATAATGAAGTGTGCAGTTTTTTATGCTTTTGATTTGCCATACCTGCGAAAGTGACGCTGCAGAACAGTCTAGGACAAGTGGACCATTTGAATTTTCAGCTTTATCAAGCCGCTGGATAATCTCCAAAATAGTAGGTCTTTTATCTGGGTTAAAATCCTTGCAGTCATTGCTAATTTCCAGGCAAGTTAGAACTTTGTGGCAATGGTTTTCCCATGATGAAAATCCTCCTTCTTTTACCAACCTATTTTTCCACTCTGCAAGTTCCTGTGCAAATTTACACCAATACATGGTCAGAATGGCTCAGAGACAATTTCTGTTTTGAGGAGTTAGCACTCAGTTCAATAAAAATAAATCGATGGCAACACTTTGATCCAAATGTGGATTGAAAAGTTTTCTCACATCATCAATGTCCGCGTACCCTCTGCTCCCGGTCAATAACTCCGTGACCACAACTCCCAAACTGTATATGTCAGCCTTAAATGACAATATACCATCAAATGTCTCGGGTGCAATATATCCTCTGCACATATGATAGGTGTGAGGCAATCGGCCGACAAACTCTAACGCATTTTGGTTAGGGATTCCCTTTTGGTTATCGAAGTACCTATGTCAGCACAAACAAAACAAAATTACCAGAGGATCGGGGTAGCTTACAGAGTTCCGCGAATGTTTTCGGCAATGCATGAAGTTTGTCCTTCAAAGGACCGGGACAAACCGAAGTCATAAATTTTTGGCACAAGATTATCCCCTATTAATATATTGCTTGGTTTGATATCTCCATGAAAAACGTGCACTTCGTCATGAAGATAACGCAAACCCTGACAAATTCCTTTTAGAATTTGATAACGCTGGTTCCAGTCAACTTCACCATACTTACCTGCAGAAGTATTGACAATATCATGAAATTTATCTTGTCATCCCGAAAGGCTTACATGAGATAGCAATAGGTCGAACACAGG
Source organism: Triticum turgidum subsp. durum (assembly GCA_900231445.1). NCBI lineage: Eukaryota > Viridiplantae > Streptophyta > Magnoliopsida > Poales > Poaceae > Triticum > Triticum turgidum. The sequence goes on along the minus strand of LT934112.1, from coordinate 53,354,894 downwards.
AGCATATGTATTGTCGAACAAAGAAGCATATGTATCATCCCAAAATTTCTAGTAAATCACAAACGGCCAGCGGTCAAATCCAAGATCCTATAAAATCAGAGTTTTTTTTAAAAATAAATTCTGTAAAATAAGAGCTAATTTCAAGAATCCGTCACATTAAAGACTAGGTTATCAGAAAATACAAGTTTATATTTTTTTGACACAAAACACCATGTCCATGGTAAAAAAAAAAGAATCTTCGTAAAACACTGATCAACAGATTAGTTCCCTTTAAGCACGTTAACGACAGATGGATCCCGCTCGTCAGGAGCAAACTTGCCAAAAAAAAAAAACGCCACGTGGGCACTTTGACTGGTCTTCTCTAGCCAACTCTCTCTTCCTCTCGCCCAATCCCCATTCAAGACGCCGCAGCGGCCCTCGACTCCCTCGGTGCCGGCATACGCCGCAGCTAGCTAGCGCCCGCCGGCGACCTTGTGACCATCTCCCCATCGCCACCTCCACTACCGTACAGTCATACCATCTCCCCCTCCTCTCAACCCCCACGCCATGGACACCAGGTGGACCGTGGAGGTGCCCCTCGCCGTCTCGCCGCGGCCGCCGCCCCTCCAGCAGAGGAAGAACGGTTGCTCGAGGCACATCCCCAGGAGCTCCTTGCGCCACCTGCACTTCCTCTACGAGCGCCTCCACCGGCAGCGGGTTTCAGGAGGCCAGGAGCTCCTACCGCTCCCACACTGGTGGCGCCAACGCCGGCTCCGGCCATGGATGCCTTCTGGCCAGCGGAGGTAAGAAGTCTGAGGCCGCCATGGCCGACGTCGTGGCTTCACGCCCCGTCCGAGTGCATCTCCAGGTGAACGGATGGTTGGGGGTGCGCCGAGGGAGGCCAGCGGTAGCGGAGGTGGGACCAAGCAGTGAGCGCGGCGAGGTCGAGCGACTTCTGCTCTACAGCATATCGGCAGCGGCGAGCAAGAGAACGAGGCCAGCGGTTTAAAGAAGAGTGGGGCATTGGAAAGGCGACGTGGCTGCAGGAGGCGCATGGAGCAGCGTGGTCAATGATGGCGGCGCTAGAAGGAAGAAGAGCTGTGCGACGCCATGGGCTCGGTTGTGGACACGGCTAGAGGGTCCTCAGCGAGTGTGGATGTCGGTTGCCAAAGGGTAAGCGCGCGGACACTGGCAGGTCACGCTGCAGGTTTTTTTTAAGGGAAACGTTTCTGGCCGGCGGACCGGCAAGTTTTCGGCCGGCCGCATGCAACACAGCGTGTTTGTTGTGGAGCGCTGCTACACAGACGACAGATTTGGACGATCAGCGGACGACACTACACATCAAGCCGTTGATGAGTTAGAGCAAAAGCAGACAACACCGTCCATTCCTGCATCGTGTGGGGTTCGGCCAGCTAGTGTCGTCCGTCCAGCAGTTTTGTTTGTTATGTGGGCCATAGTTTCCTCTTAAGTTTATCTCTTTAGACTTCTTCCCATCCACTCATTCCTTGGCTCTGTTTGGATCCCTAAGTTAGAGTTAGTTTTAGTTAGTTGGGGCTCAAATAACCCAAAAGTATTCAAACACGATGGGTTAGTTTGGGTTAGTTGGATCTAACCCACCTTAAAAAACTAGCCCACACTAGAGGAGCTTATTTGGGTTAGTTCTCTTGGACCCACCCAAAAATTAGTAAAAAAAATTACCCCTCCCATCCAAACATTGTCTAAGGTAGTCAATTGATTGAGAAAGAATATTTATTGTCAATCTAACCCTACTATCCAAATAGCACTTTGGTTAGAGTTAATTTAGGGTTGGTCCAGGGTTAGAATCTAATCCTAACCTCTAACTGAGTTAGAGTATCCAAACAGGGCCCTTGTTAGTCTTCCTCTCTTCGTTCTCTCCTTTGCTTTTTCTCTCGAAGCTGCCATGGACGAGCATCTCCTCTCCTTTTTTTACTTCGTTGCCGCCATGGATGCTCTTCCTCATGTTGCAGTGGCCGCTATGGACCCCTCCCTCCTCACCACTTGCGCTGCTCGCACGCATACACACACCCATGCCTGATGGGGTGGGCGAGGTCGTCGGCGACGGGACGACGAGATGTGGCGTCGGGTGTGGAGCATGTTGCAACCGATGGCAACGAGGGATGTAACCATGGATGGAGGGGCTATAACCGGTGTCCAGGGAGCTGCAACCATGGACGGCAAGCATGGTGACTACTGGCGGCGACGACGGCGGCGTTGATCCTAGCAACATCCAACATCGCGATTTTTTGCTACATGCTACAACCGACGTCACTAATTGTTACAACCGGCATTCCATCCAGCTACAACCGGCGTGGCATTTTGCTACATCGCACAACCCGACATCCTCATTTTTTGCTACAATCGGCATCACGCCATGCTACAACCACCATCGAGAAATTCTACAACCGGCGGCACGACAAGCTGCAACCAGCAGCGCAGCGAGCTGGGATGTCTCGGCGGCGAGACAATTTTTGCTGGAACCAGCGGTCGATTTTGCTGGAAGAGGTGAGCCGATTTGTTGCGACCGTGAGCTGCGACCAACGAGCAATGACATTGGGCGTTAGCGGCGGCGAGCATGCCGGCGAGCTGTGGCCATCACCACCACAGCTGCGCCCGTCGCCCTCGGCCACCTGTAGCATGCGGGAGCCGGTGAGAAACACAGGCGGCAACCGGCGACGAGGTCGGCGACCGGCGGCAAGGGCAGCGGTGCTTCCAGGTTGGTCGTCTGCTCGTCCATGGCGCGTGTTGGTGGCGGCCGCTGCTCCTTTCTGTTCCTGCTGTGCTTGTCGGATCCGAATTTTTGGGAAGGAAAAGCTACACGGGAGCGTAATATGATGGTTGTATGCGCTTTGATCTGACGGCTGAGCGTTGACCGGCAGAAACTCGGCCGGTCGACCGGCGCCTAGTGGTCGCCTTTTTTATGGGTTTTTAAGGTTTTTTTAAGGGACACCGGCAGGACAGTGGCAGGCCAACGCCGAGGAGGCCGGCGCCACCGACCCCAACTGCCCCTCCCAGTGAACACAAACTGTTCGACGTAATGCAGAACGTAGGGGCGGACACATTTGGCATTTTTCCAAGTCAGCCCCTAACAAGCGGGACCCATCTGTCATAAATGTGTTCAGAGCGCTATAATCCGCCTATCAATGGTTAACATAAAAAATTACAATAGACATGATGTTTTCTATCAAAAAATAAATAAATTCATGTTTGCCGATAACTTAGCCTTCAATATGGTGGGTCCTTGCAATTAACAGGCCGACTTGGTAAATTTTGCCCCTCAAACGCCCACGGACGCGCCTGATGAGGGACGCTGATCAGCCCGGGCGTTTGAGGCACATTTAAGCATCTGTCTGGGTCAGATTTTTTTGACTGGTCACTTACAGGGCTGTCTCTCCATGCATTTGAGGGGGGTTTGGGACGCATGGCTATAGATGCTCTAAAATCGTGACGCATTTTTCCACCCAAGAGTACATAGCTTGACCCAAGCAAACCTAGCCATCGTGACCGAATCCAGCGCCCTCGCTGCCTCTGTTGTCAGCTCGATTTTAATGCTCGGCGCTCTTTCTTTTTGTTCTACTAGTGGTCCTAATTTGTTCCCGTGAGTTCTATAGTTTGGTTGTTCTACTTAGTTTGAACCTTTGTTCCATTAAAACCATGATGTGTTCCACTATCTATTAAACAAACAGCCGCACATAATAAAACAATAAAGGAAAGTAGTGGCTGAATCCCATCTCGGTGCATCCTACGCTACACTCACGCAAGAAAAACATATTAAAATATTTTTAAAAATCTGAAACTTTGTGAAAATGATCATCAATAAATAGTAGAGAGGCTTGTCAAATTTGGTTGTCAAATGTCATCTGATGAGAACTATAAAAAAATACAATTTTGATCAAACAGTGCACATACATTTTTGAGTAATTTTTTTTTGTATTAGAGCTCCTCAGATACCATTTGACCACCCAAAATTTGTAAGCATCTCTAACATTTGTTGCTGATCATTCACACAAAGTTTCGGGTTTTTTCAAAATGTTTTGTTATATTTTTTTGTGTGGGTGTAGCATACGTGGGTGCATCAAGGATGGGTGTAGAAAACCACTCTCAAAACAACAAAAGGAAAGAGAAGGAAATAATGCTAGGACAGGCATGCAGTGTTTGTCAATCTTACCGATATGTCCTTCAAGGGTTCCATTCGACACATACTCCAGACAGATCAACCTTTCGCGGACCTCTCCCAAAACAAGTTTTCCGTTGTATTTCATGGCTTGACATTGCGTGTCAGCACAATAGCCTATGGGCCGCACTATGTTCTTGTGAACGGCCATCATTGTGATAGAAACTTCATTTTGAAAATTCCTTTCATCCGTATGATTATTGTTAAACCTCTTGACAGCAATACGTAACCCACTTGGGAGCACTCCCTATACAGTCGACCACATTGAGAAGTTACTAATCAACGAGATAGGATTTGCTTACTATGCAAGGAGATTGGAGTTTCATAGTACGTACCAGGTAAACCTTTGAAAATCCACCGTCACCAATTAAAGATTCATCGGAGAAATCATTTGTTATCTGCTTGAGAAGCGGCAACGACAGCTTCATTGGCTCTGCACTTGTATGGCGTACGACGTGTTCCAGTGCATCTAGCTCCGCCTCCTCGAACCCGTCTCCGTCCATTTCTGAGTACGCGCGCAAGAAGCTTTCTAGCAATCACTAGCTTATATGTGCTACGTATATGAGTATGAATTTGGCTGCGAGCCTCTCCTTTCTTCGTTGCTGCGCAAAGCAAATCAAGCAGCACATATGTAGGTATAGCTAAGTACTCGTCCAGCTGGAGATATCGTATCAAGTATCAACACGATTTAGAGGGAGAGGAGAGCAGCTAGCTAGAGCACATCTCAATTACTGACCTGGAGATCAAAGCAAGCAAAGGGGGAACGGAGACCCTGCAAAACTGGGGTTGCTTCCAGCTGGTCGATGATGCTCAGCAAAGCAAAAGCATTGAGCAAAGGGAAATGAGTAGAACCAGATCTGGATGGGCCGAATATATGCTCCCTTTTTTTTTGCGGGGAGAATATATGCTTCCTTGGTTACTAGCTGTACCAAAGGCACGCACAATCGCCATCGGCTTGATAAATGACTGGTCGGGTGGGTGACCGAGGGAGCTCGCATTTTGCATTTTGAGTTGAATTTATTTATTCATTTATTTTGTAATTGAAAAATCAAATTAGTTAGCCTACACCTTGAGTTTTAGACAAAAAAATACTAAACTACTGTAATAAGAGAGGAACCCTTGCGGCTTTTTAACTAAAACAAGAGAAAAGTGTGAGTCACACACGTCCGAGGATCAAACCCGCGTCGGCTAAGGGACACACTAGTTGTTCACTTTCTGGCTTTTTTCGTGGCACGGATTAACCTGATTCATTTTTTTTTTGCACACACAATCATCTCCACTTTGTGGCTCCTTTGTAACATATATACTTATCGTCAGGAAAACTAGACTTCAATTATCACAAGACAAGAAATCCGGTCGGTTCCTTTGTCTCACTTGAGGAAACAGGATTTAATAGTACATCACATGTTTGTTTGATTATTTTTGATGAAATATATTTTTTCTCAGGTGCGTCTAGGTGTGTGTGTAGCCAAGCAACAAGTGCACACCTCTCCACCACCACTTGTGCCTTGTCGTCTTGATCTTATCCCTACCAGGCTGTGCCACCGTATGAGCTGACTGACTTTTCTTCTTCTTCTTCTCTCTTGATACTACTTAGTTTTTTCCAAGGCCACCGCAAGATCACCTCATCATAATCTGACCAAACTGTTGCCAGCAGCGTGTTCTGCTCGTTTGGGCTATTATGTTTTGTGTTTTATGGAGCTCCCCGCTGCCTCCTCACCCGACAGCTTGTTTGCTTCAGTATATGCAATCCGAGCAAAGGATTGCTAGGACGGTAAATGTGAATCGAGTCCCGTGTATATATATATATATATGCAATCTGAGCATTTTGCTTCAGTAAAAGTTTATGAATCCCGTGTGTTTGTAAACGTCGTTATTTGGTGGGTCTAGTGGTAAAGTTGCGAGTTTGCAATTGTCCCACACTCCATCAAGGGAGGCAGTTGTCAGTCAGGTTCTGCGTACGTCATGTTTTCATGGCAGTACCGGTGATAAGGATTGGCCGACAATATCTCTGCATTATGCAGACCAAAGTTCCCGATATTGGTTCCAAAAAAAAAACGGTCTAATACTTGAATGTGTACTTCAGCTGTGTGTGTGATTTTGTGAACATCCTATCTGCAATAGTGTCCATATGATCGGTAACGGGAAGATGTAACTCTTGTTGAACATAACATTGTTCCATCTACGTGACAGGGTTCAAAACGTTCTGGAGATAAGCACCGCGCCAGAAGTCCAACTAGATAGACTAGGATCTTTTGTTATTCGCATATGGTTGTAACTCCTTTATCTCTTTCTCTCCAAGAGTGTAATCTGAACCAACTTTGTACGCTTCACCAGGAGGTCTCGACCTGGTTATTTAACACGTAGTCATCGCCCCAGGATGGGTACGACGTTCTTTCACATGGTATACAGAGCCTAACTCTTTTCATCTAGCCTTCCTCCTTCCACCGCAGCTTCCTGCCATGGCCTCATCCGCCGCCGCCTCCTCTCCCCTCTCCAGCCAGATCACCGAGCGCCTTACCCGCACCAACTACGTCCTTTGGCACACTCAGATCACGCCGCAACTGAGAGGAGCTGGAGTCTTCGGGTACGTTGACGGAAGCATGGCGGAGCCGGCCGAGTTCGTCGTCAGCAAGGACAAGGATGGAAAGGAGGAAACCATCCCCAACCCGCTCCATGCCGTCTGGTTCCGAGAGGATCAGCAGGTACTCGGTTATCTCCTGAATAACATGTCCAAAGAGGTGCTAGTGCAGGTCACCTCCATCGCGCATGCACGCGAAATCTGGACGGCGCTGGCGAGCATGTTCTCGTCAACGTCGCTGTCCCGCATCAACAACATCCGCGCCGCCCTCACCAATGCGCAGAAAGGAACGCAATCGGTGGCCACCTTCTTCGCGTATATGCGGGGACTCGCCGACGAGCTCGCCGCGGCTGGCAAGCCGTTGAAGGATGATGAGTTAATCTCTTATATCCTCAACGCGCTTGACATGGAGTACCAGCCATTGGTGTCCTCCCTCGACGCCCGCACCACCCCGGTCACCCTCGACGAGCTGTTCGGGCAGATGAGTAACTTCGACCAGCGGGTGGCTCTTTTCCAGGGAGCGGGCACGGCAGGCTGCTTCAAGTCGTCGGCAAACGTTGCCACTCGCAGTCGGGGCGGAGGCTCCCGCTCCCGCGGTCCACCTCGGAACGGCAAGGGTCGGGCCTCCGGCAATGGCAACAGCAGCGGCACCAACAACACACGCGGCGGCCGGCCTTTCTCCTCCAACAACCGAGGCCGGCGCAACAACTCCTCCAACAACAGATCACGCCCTGATGCAATCAGGTGCCAAATCTGTGGCAAGCCGGGACACTCCACGAAAGACTGTTGGTATCGTTTTGAAGAAGATGAAGATGATTCCTCCCAAGATGAGAAGGTGGCCGGAGCTGCTGATGGCTCCTATGGCGTCGACACCAACTGGTACGTCGACAGCGGCGCCACAAACCACATCACCGGTGAGCTGGAGAAGGTGACCATGCGCGACAAGTACCGTGGCAAAGATCACATCCACACAACAAGTGGAGAAGGTATGAAAATTAGTCTTGTTGGTCACTCAATTATTAAAACCCCTCATCGGAAAATTCACCTTAGGAAAATTTTGCATGTCCCTAGTGCTTCAAAAAGCCTTCTTTCCGTTCATCGCATTGCCATTGACAATCATGTCTTTCTTGAGTTTCACCCTTACTTCTTTTTGATCAAGGGTCAGGCAATGAAGAAGGTGCTATATCGAGGTAGATGCGTTCGTGGGCTTTACCCTTTGATTCCGGAGATTAGAAGATTCAATAAACAAGTTTTTAGTGCCACCAAAGTGTCTTCAACACGATGGCACGATCGTTTAGGACATGCATCCTTTTCCTTAGTTGAGAGATTACTTAAGAAAAATAAGCTCCCGTATGTTGGAGAGCGTGATGTTGAGACAATTTGTGATTCTTGTCAAAAGGCTAAAAGCCATCAATTACCTTATCCAATTTCTACCAGTGTTTCTACCAAGCCTTTACAACTTGTTTTCTCTTATGTGTGGGGGCCTGCCCCCTCCTCTGTTGGTAGACACACATATTATGTGAGTTTCATAGATGACTATACCAAGTTTTCATGGATCTATCTTCTTAAGAAAAGATCGGATGTGTTTCAAGTGTTTATGAATTTCCAAGCTCTTGTTGAGCGCCAATTTGATTGCAAAATCCTGGCTCTCCAATCTGATTGGGGAGGGGAGTACGAGAAGCTAAACTCGTTTTTTCAGAAAATTGGCATATCTCATCACGTGTCATGTCCTCACGCTCATCAACAGAATGGGTCTGCTGAACGCAAACACAGACACATCGTTGAAGTCGGTCTAGCCCTACTAGCCGGCGCCTCCATGCCCTTAAAGTTTTGGGACGAGGCTTTTCTTGCTGCGGTACATATCATAAATGTGCTCCATAGCCGTGTCATCAACTATGAAACTCCTATTGAGCGTCTCCTTCACACCAAACCCGACTACACAACCCTTCGTGTGTTTGGTTGTGCTTGCTGGCCCAATCTCTGTCCATACAACACTCGCAAGCTCATGTTTCGCTCTAAGCAATGTGCTTTCCTTGGCTATTGCGCCCAATACAAGGGTGTCAAGTGCCTTGACATCTCCACTGGTCGCGTTTATATCTCTCGCGACGTCATTTTTGATGAGACAAAATTTCCTTTCTCTGAACTCCATCCAAATGTCGGTGCACTCCTTCGTAAAGAAATTCTTCTTCTACATCTGTTGGAAATATGCCCTAGAGGCAATAATAAAAGTATTATTATTATATTTCCTTGTTCATGATAATTGTCTTTTATTCATGCTATAACTGTATTATCCGGAAATCGTAATACACGTGTGAATACATAGACCACAATATGTCCCTAGTGAGCCTCTAGTTGACTAGCTCGTTGTGATCAACAGATAGTCATGGTTTCCTGGCTATGGACATTGGATGTCGTTGATAACGGGATCACATCATTAGGAGAATGATGTGATGGACAAGACCCAATCCTAAGACTAGCACAAAAGATCGTGTAGTTCATTTGCTAGAGCTTTGCCAATGTCAACTATCTCTTCCTTCGACCATGAGAGCGTGTAACTCCTGGATACCGTAGGAGTGCTTTGGGTGTATCAAACGTCACAACGTAACTGGGTGACTATAAAGGTGCACTACAGGTATCTCCGAAAGTATCTATTGTTTTATGCGGATCGAGACTGGGATTTGTCACTCCGTGTAAACGGAGAGGTATCTCTGGGCCCACTCGGTAGGACATCATCATATGCGCAATGTGACCAAGGAGTTGATCACGGGATGATGTGTTACGGAACGAGTAAAGTGACTTGCCGGTAACGAGATTGAACAAGGTATTGGATACCGACGATCGAATCTCGGGCAAGTAACATACCGATAGACAAAGGGAATTGAATACGGGATTGATTAAGTCCTTGACATCGTGGTTCATCCGATGAGATCATCGTGGAACATGTGGGAGCCATCATGGGGATCCAGATCCCGCTGTTGGTTATTGACCGGAGAACGTCTCGGTCATGTCTACATGTCTCCCGAACCCGTAGGGTCTACACACTTAAGGTTCGATGACGCTAGGGTTATAAAGGAAGTTTGTATGTGGTTACCGAATGTTGTTCGGAGTCCCGGATGAGATCCCGGACGTCACGAGGAGTTCCGGAATGGTCCGGAGGTAAAGATTTATATATGGGAAGTCCTATTTTGGCCACCGGAAAATGTTCGGGATTTTTCGGTATTGTACCGGGAAGGTTCTAGAAGGTTCCGGAGTGGGGCCCACCTGCATGGGGGGACCCACATGGACGTGGGTAGTGGGGGCAAGGCCCCACACCCCTGGTCAAGGCGCACCAAGATCCCCCCTTAGAAGGAATAAGATCATATCCCGAAGGGATAAGATCAAGATCCCTAAAAAGGGGGGATAACAATCGGCGGGGAAGGAAATAATGAGATTTCTTTCCTCCCACCTTGGCCAACGCCCCAATGGACTTGGAGGGCAAGAAACCAGCCCCTCCACCCCTATATATAGTGGGGAGGCGCATGGGAGCTATACACGAAGTTCTGGCACAGCCCTACCTCTCTTCCTACTCCTCTCCCATGGTGCTTGGCGAAGCCCTGCTGGATTGCCACGCTCCTCCACCACCACCACGCCGTTGTGCTGCTGTTGGATGGAGTCTTCCTCAACCTCTCCCTCTCTCCTTGCTGGATCAAGGCGTGGGAGACGTCACCGGGCTGTACGTGTGTTGAACGCGGAGGTGCCGTCCGTTCGGCACTAGGATCATCGGTGATTTGAATCACGACGAGTACGACTCCATCAACCCCGTTCACTTGAACGCTTCCGCTTAGCGATCTACAAGGGTATGTAGATGCACTCTCCTTCCCCTCGTTGCTAGTTTCTCCATAGATAGATCTTGGTGACACGTAGGAAAATTTTGAATTTCTGCTACGTTCCCCAACAGTGGCATCATGAGCTAGGTCTATTGCGTAGATTCTTTGCACGAGTAGAACACAAAGTAGTTGTGGGCGTTGATGTTGTTCAATATGCTTACCGTTACTAGTCCAATCTTGTTTCGACGGTATTGTGGGATGAAGCGGCCTGGACCGACCTTACACGTACTCTTACGTGAGACAGGTTCCACCGATTGACATGCACTTGGTGCATAAGGTGGCTAGCGGGTGCCAGTCTCTCCCACTTTAGTCGGAACGGATTCGATGAAAAGGGTCCTTATGAAGGGTAAATAGCAATTGGCATATCACGTTGTGGTTTTGCGTAGGTAAGAAACGTTCTTGCTAGAAACCCATAGCAGCCACATAAAACATGCAAACAACAATTAGAGGACGTCTAACTTGTTTTTGCAGGGTATGCTATGTGATGTGATATGGCCAAAAGGATGTGATGAATGATATATGTGATGTATGAGATTGATCATGTTCTTGTAATAGGATTCACGACTTGCATGTCGATGAGTATGACAACCGGCAGGAGCCATAGGAGTTGTCTTAATTTATTGTATGACCTGCGTGTCATTGAAGAACGCCATGTAACTTACTTTACTTTATTGCTAAACGCGTTAGCCATAGAAGTAGAAGTAGTCGTTGGCGTGACAACTTCATGAAGACACGATGATGGAGATCATGATGATGGAGATCATGGTGTCATGCCGGTGACGATGATGATCATGGAGCCCCGAAGATGAAGATCAAAAGGAGCAAAATGATATTGGCCATATCATGTCACTATTTGATTGCATGTGATGTTTATTATGATTATGCATCTTGTTTACTTAGGACGACGGTAGTAAATAAGATGATCCCTTACAAAATTTCAAGAAGTGTTTGTTGGAAATATGCCCTAGAGGCAATAATAAAAGTATTATTATTATATTTCCTTGTTCATGATAATTGTCTTTTATTCATGCTATAACTGTATTATCCGGAAATCGTAATACACGTGTGAATACATAGACCACAATATGTCCCTAGTGAGCCTCTAGTTGACTAGCTCATTGTGATCAACAGATAGTCATGGTTTCCTGGCTATGGACATTGGATGTCGTTGATAACGGGATCACATCATTAGGAGAATGATGTGATGGACAAGACCCAATCCTAAGACTAGCACAAAAGATCGTGTAGTTCATTTGCTAGAGCTTTGCCAATGTCAAGTATCTCTTCCTTCGACCATGAGAGCGTGTAACTCCTGGATACCGTAGGAGTGCTTTGGGTGTATCAAACGTCACAACGTAACTGGGTGACTATAAAGGTGCACTACAGGTATCTCCGAAAGTACCTATTGTTTTATGCGGATCGAGACTGGGATTTGTCACTCCGTGTAAACGGAGAGGTATCTCTGGGCCCACTCGGTAGGACATCATCATATGCGCAATGTGACCAAGGAGTTGATCACGGGATGATGTGTTACGGAACGAGTAAAGTGACTTGCCGGTAACGAGATTGAACAAGGTATTGGATACCGACGATCGAATCTCGGGCAAGTAACATACCGATAGACAAAGGGAATTGAATACGGGATTGATTAAGTCCTTGACATCGTGGTTCATCCGATGAGATCATCGTGGAACATGTGGGAGCCATCATGGGTATCCAGATCCCGCTGTTGGTTATTGACCGGAGAACGTCTCGGTCATGTCTACATGTCTCCCGAACCCGTAGGGTCTACACACTTAAGGTTCGATGACGCTAGGGTTATAAAGGAGGTTTGTATGTGGTTACCGAATGTTGTTCGGAGTCCCGGATGAGATCCCGGACGTCACGAGGAGTTCTGGAATGGTCCGGAGGTAAAGATTTATATATGGGAAGTCCTATTTTGGCCACCGGAAAATGTTCGGGATTTTTCGGTATTGTACCGGGAAGGTTCTAGAAGGTTCCAGAGTGGGGCCCACCTGCATGGGGGGACCCACATGGACGTGGGTAGTGGGGGCAATGCCCCACACCCCTGGTCAAGGCGCACCAAGATCCCCCCTTAGAAGGAATAAGATCATATCCCGAAGGGATAAGATCAAGATCCATAAAAAGGGGGGATAACAATCGGTGGGGAAGGAAATAATGAGATTTCTTTCCTCCCACCTTGGCCAACGCCCCAATGGACTTGGAGGGCAAGAAACCAGCCCCTCCACCCCTATATATAGTGGGGAGGCGCATGGGAGCTATACACGAAGTTCTGGCGCAGCCCTCCCCCTCTCCCAAGTACTCCTCTTCTCCCGTGGTGCTTGGCGAAGCCCTGCAGGATTGCCACGCTCCTGCACCACCACCACGCCGTTGTGCTGCTGCTGGATGGAGTCTTCCTCAACCTCTCCCTCTCTCCTTGCTGGATCAAGGCGTGGGATACGTCACCGGGCTGTACGTGTGTTGAACGCGGAGGTGCCGTGCGTTCGGCACTTGATCATCGGTGATTTGAATCACGACAAGTACGACTTCATCAACCCCGTTCACTTGAACGCTTCCGCTTAGCGATCTACAAGGGTATGTAGATGCACTCTCCTTCCCCTCGTTGCTAGTCTCTCCATAGATAGATCTTGGTGACACGTAGGAAAATTTTGAATTTCTGCTACGTTCCCCAACAGTGGCATCATGAGCTAGGTCTATTGCGTAGATTCTTTGCACGAGTAGAACACAAAGTAGTTGTGGGCGTTGATGTTGTTCAATATGCTTACTGTTACTAGTCCAATCTTGTTTCGACGGTATTGTGGGATGAAGCGGCCCGGACCAACCTTACACGTACTCTTACGTGAGACAGGTTCCATCGATTGACATGCACTTGGTGCATAAGGTGGCTAGCGGGTGCCAGTCTCTCCCACTTTAGTCAGAACGGATTCGACGAAAAGGGTCCTTATGAAGGGTAAATAGAAATTGGCATATCACGTTGTGGTCTTGCGTAGGTAAGAAACGTTCTTGCTAGAAACCCATAGCAGCCACGTAAAACATGCGACAACAATTAGAGGACGTCTAACTTGTTTTTGCAGGGTATGCTATGTGATGTGATATGGCCAAGAAGAATGTGATGAATGATATGTGATGTATGAGATTGATCATGTTCTTGTAATAGGATTCACGACTTGCATGTCGATGAGTATGACAACCGGCAGGAGCCATAGGAGTTGTCTTTATTTATTGTATGACCTGCGTGTCATTGAAGAACGCCATGTAAACTACTTTACTTTATTGCTAAACGCGTTAGTCATAGAAGTAGAAGTAGTCGTTGGCGTGACAACTTCATGAAGACACGATGATGGAGATCATGATGATGGAGATCATGGTGTCGTGCCGGTGACGATGATGATCATGGAGCCCCGAAGATGAAGATCAAAAGGAGCAAAATGATATTGGCCATATCATGTCACTATTTGATTGCATGTGATGTTTATCATGTTTATGCATCTTGTTTGCTTAGGACGACGGTAGTAAATAAGATGATCCCTTACAAAATTTCAAGAAGTGTTCTCCCCTAACTGTGCACCGTTGCTTCTAAGCACTACGTGATGATCGGGTGTGATGGATTCTTACGTTCACATACAACGGGTGTAAGACAGTTTTACACAGCGAAAACACTTAGGGTTAACTTGGCGAGCCTAGCATGTGCAGACATGGCCTCGGAACACGGAGACCGAAAGGTCGAGCATGAGTCGTATGGTAGATACGATCAACATGAAGATGTTCACCGATGATGACTAGTCCGTCTCACGTGATGATCGGACACGGCCTAGTTGACTCGGATCATGTGATCACTTAGATGACCAGAGGGATGTCTATCTAAGTGGGAGTTCATAAGATGAACTTAATTAACCTGAACATAGTCAAAAGACCTTTTGCAAATTATGTCGTAAGCTCGCGCTTTAGTTCCACTGTTTAGATATGTTCCTAGAGAAAATATAGTTGAAAGTTGATAGTAGCGATTATGCGATCAGTAGAAAACTTATGTCCTTAATGCACCGCTCAGTGTGCTGAACCCCAACGTCGTTTGTCGATGTTGTGAACATCGGACATACACGTTTTGATAACTACGTGATAGTTCAATTAAATGGTTTAAGTAGAGGCACCAAAGACGTTTTCGAAACGTCGCGGAACATATGAGATGTTTCGAGGGCTGAAATTGGGATTTCAGGATCGTGCCCACGTCAAGAGGTATAAGACCTCCGACGATTTTCTTAGCCTGCAAACTAAGGGAGAAAAGCTCAATCGTTGAGCTTGTGCTCAGATTGTCTGAGCACAACAATCACTTGAATCGAGTGGGAGTTGATCCTCCAGATGAGATAGTGATGTTTCCCCAAAGTCATTGCCACCAAGCTGCTAGAGCTTTGTGATTAACTATAACATATTAGGGATAGATATGATGATCCTTGAAATATTCATGATGTTTGACACCGCGAAAGTAGAAATCAAGAAGGAGCATCAATTGTTGATGGTTGGTGAAACCACTAGTTTCAAGAAGGGCAAGGGAACAAAGGGATACTTCATGAAACGGCAATTCAGCTGCTGCTCTAGTGAAGAAACCCAAGGTTGAACCCAAACCCGAGACTAAGTGCTTCTGTAATAAGGGGAACAACCACTGGAGCAGCATTACCCTAGATACTTGGTAGATGAGAAGGCTGACAAGGTCGATAGAAGTATATTGGATATACATTATGTTAATGTGTACTTTACTAGTACTCCTAGTAGCACCAGGGTATTGGATACCAGTTCGGTTGCTAAGTGTTAGTAACTCGAAATAAAAGCTACGGAATAAACGGAGACTAGCTAAAGGTGAGCTGACGATATATGTTGGAAGTGTTTCCAAGGTTGATATGATCAAGCATCGCACGCTCCCTCTACCACCGAGATTGGTGTTTGCGTTGAGCATAGACATGATTGGATTATGTCTATCGCAATACGGTTATTCATTTAAGGAGAATAATGGTTACTCTATTTTTGAATAATACCTTCAATGGTCTTGCACCTAAAGGAATGGTTTATTGAATCTCGGTCGTAGTGATACACATTTTCATGCCAAAAGATATAAGATAGTAATGATAGTACCACTTACTTGTGGCACTGCCATGTAAGTCATAATGGTATAAAACGCATGAAGAAGCTCCATGTTGATGGATCTTTGGACTCACTCGTTTTTGAAAAGTTTGAGACATGCGAACCATGTCTATTGGTGTATATGCATGAATAAACTCCATGCAAATGGATCGTTCGGACTCACTTGATTTTGAATCACTTGAGATATGCAAATCATACCACATGGGCAAGATGACTGAAAAGCCTCATTTTCAGTAAGATGGAACAAGATAGCAACTTGTTGGAAGTAACACATTTTGATGTGTGCAGTCGAATGAGTGCTGAGGCATGCAGTGAATATCATTATGTTCTTACTTCACAGATGATTCGAGTAAATGTTGAGTATATTTACTTGATGAAACACAAGTCTGAATTATTGAATGGTTCAAGTAATTTCAGAGTGAAGTAGCAGATCATTGTGACAAGAGGATAAAATGTCTATGATATGATCATAGAGATGAATATCTGAGTTACGAGTTTTGGCACACAATTAAGACATTGTGGAAATTGTTTCGCAATTAATACCGCCTGGAACACCATAATGTGATGGTGTGTCCGAACATCATAGTTCCACCCTATTGGATATGGTGCGTACCATGATGTCTCTTATCGAATTACCACTATCGTTCATGGGTTAGGCATTAGAGACAACCACATTCACTTTAAATAGGGCACCACGTAATTCCGATGAGATGACACCGTATGAATTATGGTTTAGAGAAACCTAAGTTGTCGTTTCTTAAAAGTTTGGGGCTGCGACGCTTATATGAAAAAGTTTCAGGTTGATAAGCTCGAACCCAAAGCAGATAAAATGCATCTTCATAGGAAACCCAAAACAGTTGGGTATACCTCCTAATTCAGATTCGAAAGCAATATGGATTGTTTCTAGAATCGGGTCCTTTCTCGAGGAAAAGTTTCTCTCAAAAGAATTGAGTGGGAGGATGGTGGAGACTTGATGAGGTTATTGAACCGTCTCTTCAACTAGTGTGTGACAGGGCACAGGGAGTTGTTCCTGTGGCACCTACACCAATTGAAGTGGAAGCTTATGATATTGATCATGAAACTTCGGATCAAGTCACTCCCAAACCTCGTAGGATGACAAGGATGTGTACTACTTCAGAGTGGTACGTAATCCTGTCTTGAAGGTCATGTTGCTAGACAACAATGAACCTACGAGCTATGGAGAAGCGATGGTGGGCCCGGATTCCGATAAATGGCTTGAGGCCATAAAATCCGAGAGAGGATCCATGTATGAAAACAAAGTGTAGACTTTGGCAGAACGGCTCGATGATCGTAAGGCTAATGAGTACAGATGGATTTCAAAAGGAAGACGGACAATGATGGTAAATGTCACCATTAAGAAAGCTCGACTTGTCGTTAAGATGTTTTTCGACAAGTTCAAGGAGTTGACTACGATGAGATTTTCTCACTCGTAGCGATGCTAAGAGTCTGTTGGAATTATATTAGCGATTACTGCATTATTTATGAAATCTTGCAGATAGGATGTCAAAACATTGTTTCCTCGACGATTTTAATGAGGAAAGGTTGTATGTGATACAACCGGAAGGTTTTGTCAATCCCGAAAGATGCTAATAAGTATGCAAAGCTCCAGCAATCCTTCTAAGGACTGGAGTGAGCATCTCGGAGTTGGAATGTATGCTTTGATGATGATCAAAATTTTTGGGTTTGTACAAAGTTTATGAGAAACTTGTATTTCCAAAGAAGTGAGTGGGAGCTCTATAGAATTTCTGATGAGTATATGTTGTTGACATATTGTTGATCAGAAATGACGTAGAATTTCTGGAAAGCATATAGGGTTATTTTGAAAGTGTTTTTCAATCGAAAGCCTGGATTAAGCTACTTGAACATTGAGCATCAAGATCTATAAGGATAGATCAAAATGCTTAATAATACTTTCAAATAAGCACATACCTTGACATGATCTTGAAGGTGTTCAAGATGGACCAGTCAAAGAAGGAGTTCTTGCCTGAGTTGTAAGGTACGAAGTTAAGACTTAAAGCTCGACCACGGCAGAATAGAGAGAAAGGACGAAGGTCGTCCCCTATGCTTAAGACGTAGGCTCTTCAGTATGCTATGCTGTGTACCGCACCTGAAGTGTGCCTTGCCATGAGTCAGTCAAGGGGTACAAGAGTGATCCAAGAATGGCTCACAGGACAGCGGTCAAAGTTATCCTTAGTAACTAGTGGACTAAGGAATTTTCTCGATTATGGAGGTGGTAAAAGAGTTCGTCGTAAAGGTTACGACGATGCAAGCTTGACACCTATCCGGATAGCTCTGAGTAGAGAGACCGGATACATATAATGGAGCAATAATTTAGAATAGCTCCAAGTAGAACAGTTGTTTGGAATAGCTCCAAATAGAGCGTGGTAGCTGCATCTAGGAGATGACATAGAGATTTGTAAAGCACACACGGATCTGAAAGGTTCAGACCCGTTGACTAAAACCTCTCTCACAAGCAACATGATCAAACCTAAAACTCTTGGGTATTAGTCACATGGCGATGTGACCTGTGAGTGTTAATCACATGGCGATGTGAACTAGATTATTGACTCTAGTGCAAGTGGGAGAGTGTTGGAAATATGCCCTAGAGGCAATAATAAAAGTATTATTATTATATTTCCTTGTTCATGATAATTGTCTTTTATTCATGCTATAACTGTATTATCCGGAAATCGTAATACACGTGTGAATACATAGACCACAATATGTCCCTAGTGAGCCTCTAGTTGACTAGCTCATTGTGATCAACAGATAGTCATGGTTTCCTGGCTATGGACATTGGATGTCGTTGATAACGGGATCACATCATTAGGAGAATGATGTGATGGACAAGACCCAATCCTAAGACTAGCACAAAAGATCGTGTAGTTCATTTGCTAGAGCTTTGCCAATGTCAAGTATCTCTTCCTTCGACCATGAGAGCGTGTAACTCCTGGATACCGTAGGAGTGCTTTGGGTGTATCAAATGTCACAACGTAACTGGGTGACTATAAAGGTGCACTACAGGTATCTCCGAAAGTATCTATTGTTTTATGCGGATCGAGACTGGGATTTGTCACTCCGTGTAAACGGAGAGGTATCTCTGGGCCCACTCGGTAGGACATCATCATATGCGCAATGTGACCAAGGAGTTGATCATGGGATGATGTGTTACGGAACGAGTAAAGTGACTTGCCGGTAACGAGATTGAACAAGGTATTGGATACCGACGATCGAATCTCGGGCAAGTAACATACCGATAGACAAAGGGAATTGAATACGGGATTGATTAAGTCCTTGACATCGTGGTTCATCCAATGAGATCATCGTGGAACATGTGGGAGCCATCATGGGTATCCAGATCCCGCTGTTGGTTATTGACCGGAGAACGTCTCGGTCATGTCTACATGTCTCCCGAACCCGTAGGGTCTACACACTTAAGGTTCGATGACGCTAGGGTTATAAAGGAAGTTTGTATGTGGTTACCGAATGTTGTTCGGAGTCCCGGATGAGATCCCGGACGTCACGAGGAGTTCCAGAATGGTCCGGAGGTAAAGATTTATATATGGGAAGTCCTATTTTGGCCACCGAAAAATGTTCGAGATTTTTCGGTATTGTACCGGGAAGGTTCTAGAAGGTTCCGGAGTGGGGCCCACCTGCATGGGGGGACCCACATGGACGTGGGTAGTGGGGGCAATGCCCCACACCCCTGGTCAAGGCGCACCAAGATCCCCCCTTAGAAGGAATAAGATCATATCCCGAAGGGATAAGATCAAGATCCCTAAAAAGGGGGGATAACAATCGGTGGGGAAGGAAATAATGAGATTTCTTTCCTCCCACCTTGGCCAACGCCCCAATGGACTTGGAGGGAAAGAAACCAGCCCCTCCACCCCTATATATAGTGGGGAGGCGCATGGGAGCTATACACGAAGTTCTGGCGCAGCCCTCCCCCTCTCCCAAGTACTCCTCTTCTCCCGTGGTGCTTGGCGAAGCCCTGCAGGATTGCCACGCTCCTGCACCACCACCACACCGTTGTGCTGCTGCTGGATGGAGTCTTCCTCAACCTCTCCCTCTCTCCTTGCTGGATCAAGGCATGGGATACGTCACCGGGCTGTACGTGTGTTGAACGCGGAGGTGCCGTGCGTTCGGCACTTGATCATCGGTGATTTGAATCACGACGAGTACGACTTCATCAACCCCGTTCACTTGAACGCTTCCGCTTAGCGATCTACAAGGGTATGTAGATGCACTCTCCTTCCCCTTGTTGCTAGTCTCTCCATAGATAGATCTTGGTGACACGTAGGAAAATTTTGAATTTCTACTACGTTCCCCAACACCATCTAGTCTTACCGGCATTTCTCATGGGGATAATGATTGTGGTGATCCAATATTGACTAATGTTCATAACCAAGTGCATGAGTTCTATGATGATGCAGATGAGAACAACACAGAAAATGGTGCAGAACCCATCCAAAATGGCGAAGAAAATCTGCAAAATACGCCATATTTCATGTGTCCAGGGCTGGGGGATAGATCTTCCTCGGGATCAGTTCCACCGCAGCCTAACAACATATCTTCCTCGGAATCGAAGTCGCATGGGGGCAGCGCTGGGTGGAATTCCGCGTCCCCGCCAGCCAACCTAGCAGCGGCCCCGCGTCTGCCACCCGGCGCATCGCCACGGGCCCGGGCGATCCGTCCCGCCTCTACCACTCGGACGCCCCCACGCGGCGGCCCGAGACTCGTTGGGCCACCGATGGGCCCCGCCACTACGTGCGCTGCCAGCCAACAGGTGGGGAGTCGCATCACCAGGAGACAGGCGCATCTCCCAGGGCAGATCCGGCCCCGTGAGCGGCCGCTGCTGGTGCATGATCCGGTGCGATCCCGCCAGGATTCGCCTCGTCATTGCGCCATGATGGGTCTGCGTTGGATGTCTCCCGCGGCCCAGGATTGTCTGCGCCCGATTCCGCCGCATCTCCACCATCTCCACCCCGTGTCGGCACAGAGGATACATCTGGTCCGGTTGGCAGCGAGGCGGAGAATGCCACAAGATTCTCCTCGGACTCTGCTTCCCCTGACGGTGCAGCACCAGGATCTTCTGCATCAACACCTACTGCTGTTCCACGGACACGTCTTCAAAAAGGGGTAATAAAACCAGTTAATTACAAACAGTTGACAAAGTTCAGTCTAATTTGCTCCATAGATGAACCAAGTACTCTTAGCGAGGCACTCAGCGACAAAAATTGGAAGGCAGCCATGGAAGAAGAACACATGGCACTCCTCAAAAATAAAACGTGGCATCTGGTTCCCCCACGGCACGGTAAAAATTTGATTGATTGCAAGTGGGTCTTTAGATCAAAAAGAAGGCTGATGAAACCATTGATCGCTACAAAGCAAGACTAGTTGCCAAGGGCTTTAAAAAACGGTATGGTATAGACTATGAGGACACCTTTAGTCTAGTTGTTAAAGCTGCAACCATTCGTCTTGTGCTCTCTATTGCTGTTTCCAGGGGATGGAGCCTTCGCCAGCTAGATGTCAAGAATGCGTTCCTTCATGGCGTTTTGGAAGAGGAAGTGTATATGAAACAACCTCCTGGTTTTGAAAACAAGAACAAGCCGTTTCACGTGTGCAAGTTTGATAAAGCGCTATATGGACTCAAACAAGCCCCCAGGGCGTGGTACTCCAGGCTAAGTCACAAATTGCAAGCTCTTGGCTTTGTTCCTTCTAAGTCTGACACATCCTTGTTTATTTACAACAAGCTGGAAACATCCATATTTGTTCTTATATACGTTGATGATATTATTGTCACAAGCTCATCTGATGAGGCTATATCAGGACTGTTGAAAGATTTAAATGCTGAGTTTGCTCTCAAGGCTCTGGGTGACTTGCAATTTTTCCTAGGGATTGTAGTTAAGAAACAAGGTAACAGTCTTCATCTATCTCAGGAAAAGTATGCCAGTGATCTGGTGAGAAGAGCTGGGTTACACGGGTGTAAATCTTCATCAACTCCATTGTCCAGCATAGAAAAATTGTCACTTGCAGAAGGAGAGCCCTTGGGTCAAGATGACAGTACCAGGTACAGAAGTCTGGTAGGTGCACTTCAGTTTTTGACCTTGACAAGACCTGGTCTTTCATTTGCAGTAAACAAGGTTTGTCAGTTTCATCATGCATCCACTACAACTCATTGGACTGCTGCAAAACGTATAGTGAGATATGTAAAAGATACAGTGAATCTTGGTCTCACATTCCACAAGTCTTCATCTACACTTGTTAGTGCCTTTTCTGATTCAGATTGGGCAGGATGTTTAGTTGATAGAGGATCCACTGGTGGTTTTGCAGTATTTCTTGGTCCAAATCTAATA
Organism: Triticum turgidum subsp. durum; assembly: GCA_900231445.1. Lineage (NCBI taxonomy): Eukaryota > Viridiplantae > Streptophyta > Magnoliopsida > Poales > Poaceae > Triticum > Triticum turgidum. The sequence goes on along the minus strand of LT934112.1, from coordinate 53,332,745 downwards.
TCATGGTGTGCCAAGAAACAAGCCACTGTATCAAGATCAAGTACTGAAGCTGAGTGCAAAGCTTTGCCAATGCCACAGCTGAAATCATTTGGGTCCAGTCCATGTTGCGAGAGCTTGGTGTAAAGATTACTCAAGCTCCATGTTTATGGTGCGATAACCTTGGTGCCACCTATTTGTCTACTAACCCTGTTTTTCATGCAAGGACAAAACATATCGAGATTGATCTCCACTTTGTCAGAGAACGAGTTGCAAGCAAACAGCTGGAAATTCGTTTTATTCATTCTCGTGATCAGGTTGTAGATGAATTCACCAAAGCTTTGCCCATACGAAACTTTGAAGAGTTCAAGCGTAATCTCAACTTGACCAAGTTGTGATTAAGGGAGGGTGTTGAACATAACATTGTTCCATCTACGTGACAGGGATCAGAACGTTCTGGAGATAAGCACCGCGCCAGGAGTCCAACTAAATAGACTAGGATCTTTTGTTATTCGCATATGGTTGTAAATCCCTTATCTCTTTCTCTCCAAGAATGTAATCTGAACCAACTTTGTACGCTTCACCAGGAGGTCGCGACCTGGTTATTTAACACGCAGCCGTCGCCCCAAGATGGGTACGACGTTCTTCCACAATTCTGGCTTGCGGTAAGCAACGCTGGAAACTGGAAAAACACACACAGCAGAAGCACACCATTTGCCTGTTACGAAGTATTCCCATAGTCCCAAAATTCTTGTCTTAGATTTGTCTAGATACACATGTATCAAGTCACGTTTTAGTATTAGATACATCCGTATCTAGACAAATTTAAGACAAGAATTTTGGGACGGAGGGAGTAAAATTCTCTGCATCGAGTTGTAATCAGCCCAGTGAAATTGTGATCACAACTCTGTTTTGGGTGAATGTTCAATGTGCTTGCATGCTTAACTTGCTGATTAGCCATCAGACTTTCAAATATCGCAATCACCATTGGTTCAGTACAACTTGTATTAGTTATATCATATCATTTTAGTTTGATTAATATATGATGCCCCGGCTGCATCCTAAAAATCATCTCGCATTTTCAAGCCCGCATGCTTAGCTTCGTTTAGATCACAATGAATGCAAAACATAGAAACTGGAAAGATAAGAATACAGAAAGGATCCAATATGCAGGAAAACCACCTCCGGCCCCTTCCACGGACGTGGCGCATCGCTTGCGGTAACAAAAGATTCGTGTAACTTCCCCACTCATGGGGTCAGGTTACACAACTAAACGCCACTCGTGTCATTGTGTGACTCGCGTTGGCTGATAGAAGTGAGCGCTCCCCTCCTGATGACTCGGTCAGGCAGCTGCAGATATTGCCACGTTCCTACAGTACCAACTACCAACACAAAGCCTCACAAATGCCCTCCTGCTAGGTTAACCACGAGCTTTGTTGAACCATCTATAATTTTCACCAGGAATGAATCGTTTCTTGAATCCTATCCGCTTCCAAGAATTCTCCTACTCCCTCAGGTGGTTACTTTCTTCTGAACAATCGTTTCATGAATCCGGTGGGCTTCTCGTTTCCTGGTATAAAATATAATAAATGTACAAAAGCATTAGATAAGTTTGATCCGGCTAGGAATATATGTATTAGCTTCGCTAGATAAAAACCGTAATTAATTTTCATGTAAAGACTTAAGATTGTGTAATCATCGGTGGCTTCCCTGACCTTTGATTGACCAATGAGTTTGATCCGGCTGGGATATATGTTAGCTTTGCTAGATTAAAACTGTAATCAATTTAGTGTAAATACTTAAGTTTGTGTAGTCATGGTGTTGAATGTATTGTGCATGTATATTGTGTCTTGGACCCACCTTCTAGTTCTCTTGTGTAGTTGAGGTTGTGGCCCCCATCCTATACATCATATATACGTGCCCACAATGCAATTGTGTTGCACGGCCTAAACATTGTCTTCTACATGGTATCTATCGCAGGTCGAACCTAGCCCTATCCTAGCCGCCGCCGCCGCCTCGCCCTCCTCGCGTCGCCGCCGCCGCCGCCCGCTGCTGCCGCCGGCTCTCTCCACAGTCCCTGCCGCCACTCACCTCTCGCTTCCGCTACCCCTCCTACCCGCGCCGCCCCACCCTCACCCGCACCGCCACCCTCTAGCCGCGCCGCCACAAACCCTAACCCGGCCGCGCCATTACCTCAGCCGCTACCACCTATCTCATTCCCCTACCCGCAACCCTAGTCACCGCCATGAGCTCCTCCGCCTCCACCATCTCCAACCCCTTTGCCGGTCCGGATGTCACCCTCGTTCGCGATCTGAACATCCACGAGCGTGTCCCAGTGGTTCTTGATCGATCCACCGCCTCCTACTCCACTTGGAAGCGGTACTTTTCCTTGGTGTTTCGCGAGTACCTGCTCCACGGCCACGTCGATGAACCGTGGACTCCAGCCTCATGATACACGACGAGGAGTGGATGATCCTCGACGCCACCATCATCCGTTGGTTCTACCTCACCATCTCCAAGGACCTCTTCCACACGGTGGTGGATGACGACGACGACGCCTACGCCGTCTAGACCAAGCTCAAGGCCTCTTCACCGACAACAAACTGCAAAGCAAGGTCCTTCCCCACGGCGAGTTTTATGGGTGCCAGCAGCTTGACTCGTCCATCGACGATTTTTGCATGCGCCTCAAAAGGCTTGTCGATGAGCTCCGCGATCTCAGCGAGACGGTTGGCGATGAGCTCCTCATCAGCACTCTCACCGCAGGTCTCAACGAGGATTTTGGGAACGCCGCCTCCAACCTTACCCTCATCCCGGAGCCCACCTTTTCCAAGGTGGTGGCGTATCTCAAGCTGGAGGAGAGGCGGATGAAGATGGCCTGGACTCGGGCGACCCACACCGCTCTCATCGCCGGCACTCACGGGGGCTCGGCGCCGTCTCCGCCGCGTCCCGCGCTGGCCCACCCGCCCCCGCCGGCCTTCGCCTAGGCGCTGGCCGCCCCCTTCCGTCACCCCCGCCGACCGCTAAAGAGGGCTGCCGCAATGGCCGCCGCGGTGGCCACAAGCAGCAGCAGGGTACAGGGGCTCAGGGAGGAGCAGTCCGCCCCCGGCAGCAGTACCAGCCAGCCCCATGGTACGTCGACCAGAACCCGTGGACCGGCGTTGTGCATGCCTACTCCATGCCAGTTCCCCGCGCCCCTGCCCCGGGTATCCTCTGCCTGCGGACTCCCTCCCATCAGGCGTTCTACACCACGCCGCAGCCCTACGCCGCGCCCTATGGGCCTGTCTCCTACGGACAGCCACCGCAGCAAGGAGGGCCGCTGCCGCTGCCCCTGGCGGCCCAGCCCCAGCAGTCCGCGCTCCCACCCGCACCATGGGACCCGGCTCTCTTGGCGGCCCTGCACTCCGCTCCCTCTCCGTCCACCTACACCAGCGGCGGCGACTGGTATATGAACACTTGAGGTACGATGCATATGGCTTCTCATCCCGATAACCTCCACACCTCCTATCCCGTCCACACTTCCGCTCGGATCACCGTTGGTGACGGTTCCTCACTTCCCATTAATCACATAGGACATGCATCTTTTTCGTCTACATCTACTCCATTGTCATTATCTAACATCTTAGTTTCTCCTGATCTTATTAAAAATCTTGTCTCTGTTCATTCTTTTACACGTGAAAATCATGTTACCGTTGAGTTTGACGAGTGTGGTTTTTCTGTTAAGGACGCTCATATCCAGATGGTACTCCATCGATGTGACAACCCCGACGAGCTCTACCCGGTCCACTCCACCGCCTCCACCACCTCTGTCGCCCCTGTTGCCCTCGCCACCGGTGTGGATCTTTGGCATGCTCGCTTGGGTCATCCCAACCCTGCCACCCTTCGTCATATAATTTGGAGTTTTTCCTTCACGTGTAATAAGATCGACGAATACTCTTGTCATGCTTGTCGCCTCGGCAAACATGTTCGTCTTCCTTTTAGGGTGTCTTCTCATGTTGCATCGTACCCATTTAAGTTAATTCATAGTGATATTTGGACCTCTCCAGTTGCAAATAATACGGGCTATCCTATTATTCTTGATGATTTTTCGCACTCTGTGTGGACCTTCCCGTTGCGGCGTAAGTCAGATATTATCTTCACTCTCGCTGCATTCTACTCCTATGTTTTCACGTAGTTTGGTCGTCCCATCCTTGCGTTTCAAACAGATAACGGGAAGGAGTTCGACAACTTAGCCGTTCCCACTCTCCTCACCACACATGGCACGGTTTTTCGTCTCACATCCCCATACACTTCGTAACAAAACAGTCGCGTTGAGCACGTCCTTCTCACTCTTAATGGCTGCGTTCGGACGCTTCTCTTTCAAGCCAATGTGGCTCCGCATTTTTGGCCTGACGTTCTCGCCACCGCATCACTCCTTATTAACATCCGCCCATGTCGTACTTGCGGGAACTTTGCACCTCATCATCTTCTCTTCGGTGCACCACCCTTTTGCGATGAGCTTCGCATCTTCGGCTGTCTCTGCTATCCTAGCATCGCCGCCACTAAGCCTCATAAGCTTGCACCTAGCTCCGTCGCTTGTATCTTCCTCGGCTACCTACCTAACACTAAAGGCTACACCGCTGATACGACCCTGTATCACATTGTGTATTCACCTCCCGACACGTTTACTTTGATGAGAAGGTGTTTCCATTTCAGCAGCAGGTACCTCTCGTCGCCCCGTCGCTGCCGGCCACTGGCGGCCCTTCGGCGACCCTGTCAGGTGGACGGCCCCGCTCGGTTCTTGGACCGCCTCCGGGCTTCGGCGGTCCTCGCGTCGTGGGACGAGCTGCACCTCGCACCCCCATGCCGCCCTCGCCGTCACCGTCGGCCCCCTCCCCGGCTGCCTCGGGCGTGGCCCTGTTGCTGGTGCCTTCGCCGGCCGCCTCGCCGCCCACCGCCTCGGGAGGGGCCGTCCCGGAGTTGCCGTCTCGCCCCCTCACACGGGCCAGAGCCGGCGTTCACCGCCCGAGCTTGCGGTACTCCAGCGACGAGTATCTCCTCGCTGCCTCCACCACCGCGCCGTCACCGATTCCTGCGTCCGCCAGAGCAGCCCTATGTGATCCTCACTGGCTTGCTGCAGTGCAGGAAGAGTTCGACGCTCTTCAACGGAACCGTACCTGGACACTGGTTCCCCGGCCTCCTCGCGCGAAAGTCATCAGCGGCAAGTGGGTTTTTCGTCATAAGACCCGCTCGGATGGCACACTTGAGCGCTACGAGGCTCGCTGGATGGTCCGTGGGTTTCGGTAGCGTGCTGGCGTTGACTTCACTGAGACGTTTGCACCGGTTGTCAAACTGGGCACGATCCACACCGTCCTTCAGCTGGCGGTCTCCCGATCTGCACCGCCTCTGTAAAGAAATATCTAGTGATCTAAACGCTCTTATATTTGCGTTTAGATCATTACTCTAGTGATCTAATAAACGCTTTTATATTTTTTTACAGTGGGAGTACATATTTAACTTTATATATTAATGAAAATATGTAGAAGAATTGTTTTACAGCTCTTGGGTAATCACAAAAGGCACTTAGATTGTATATAAGATATGAAGGCGGTAGATATAACAATTTAGATACCACAATTAGAACGCCCTGATAACTTGCGGGAAATGCTTTACCGGTCAATTTGAATGAGTAGAAGTAGATGAAGACATTTGGATGATTCATATCCCTTTATTGAAAAAAGATGAGGACTTTGTATTTTAATTAGCTTCATAAATGCATTTTTCATCAAAGAATATTAATTGCACGCAAATGAACGAATTAACACTTGAGAGTTCCGGCATGGTAATACCTTGGATGTGATCACCTGCATGGGTGATATTAGTGGGGACTGGAGGTCTTGGCACTCCTGCAACTGCCCTTGGAACTGGGACTGGAGGTCCTGACACTCCTCCTGCATCTGCTCTTGGGACTGGGACCGGTTTGCTCCCTTTGTCAAGCCAGAGCATGATGGCCCCAGCTGTGGGTCTCTTTTCAGGCTTTGACTGGACGCAGTGTAGGCCAATATCAATGCACATTTTTACTTGCCGCAGCTCGTCAGCTTCTAGTGAGGTATACAACCGTGTTATTTGTGACTCTTCCCTCCAGTTTTCCTCTATCTGTAGATTATATTAGATCATCAAAGATTTAAAAAGAAAATAATCATTTCTTTAGATAAGGTTGAAATTTATTGTTCTTCTCCATCAAGTAATAAAAGCTATCTCATTATCAAAACGTTAAGAAAATTGTCTTACGCTCTTAATAAGCACTCCATGGTTGCCTTTGATCTCTTGCTGTGTTACGATCTCTAGAATGATAAGACCCAAGCTGTATATGTCTACCGTAGCTAGATATTTGAGGTCAGGACCCTTGGAGTGCAGGAAATCCGGTGGCAGGTAAGCTCTGCAAAACATATGAACATGTCAGTTTAATTAAAGCATATTAGTATATTAAGATCAACAGACTAGCTTAAGTACATGGGTCCATTCAGCTTAAGTACCACGGATTTGGCCACAAAACATAGTCATTTTTTCGAAAAGAACAAAATATAGGCATGTATCATGAGCAAATTCAAGGGCTATTTTAAACCAGTAGCAGTGAGAGCATACATACATGGGTCCATTCAGCTTAAGTACCACGGATTTGGTGTTCTTTTCACCAATGAGCTTTGAAAAATCGAACCCAGTGATGCGTGGTATGTAGTTCTCGTCCAGCAATACATTTGACGGGCTTAAATTCAAATGAACAATTGGACAGTCTGCACGGCCCTTATGGAGGTAATGTAAGCCTGCGCAGGTCCCTTTGATCAATTTGTATCGCATTTCCCAATCAATTTCACGAGATCCTCGACCTAATAAAATAACAAGTGGAGAGGGAGAGATCAATGAACAAGGAGCTAGCTTAGTGAAGTTAGCTATAAATGGATCGATTTTCCTTCTATTTCTGCAAGCAGTTCCAAAATAATATCCATCCATTCCATATATGATTTGTACTGGATGTTGCAGCTCTCTTCCATCGAAAGGAATTGTCCAGTAGTTGATTATACAGATGTTAAAGAGAACAGTAAATTGTTTACAGATGGTAAAGAAAACTGTACAGTTGATTAGTGATTGGTACCATACCAACAAGATAGTCGCGAAGGCTTCCCTTGCGCATATATTCACAGCAGAGCAGTTGTTCGGGACCCTTAATGAGTTGTGGTAGCGGTATTCCTTTGAACTGTACCAGTCTATGTCCTCTAGATTGGTCGTGGCAGTAGCTGGTAACCTTTACTATATTCTTGTGATCCAAACTAATGAACTGTTCTGCTTCCCTCTTAAACTTTTCAACTGGAATCACCACTCCAATTAACCTCTTCACAGCAATCATCTCTCTAGGCGGAATATCACCCTGTTCAAATATGTATACGTCGACAAATATGAAGAACCCAAAGGACACCAGCAAAGCAAAGGGTAACTTACATCTGAGAAGGCGTACCTTGTAAACAATTGCCTTATGAGAACCTTTGAACATACCGTCCTTCCCAACTATTCTTTCGTGTGAAAAACCATCTGTTATTTTCTCTAGGACTTTTAGGTCGGACAGGTCCACTGACACCGGCAACTCAATTACCAGGTCTGCTTCCTGTGTGCTTGTTTCTCCAGTCGTGTCTGCTGAGGCGGGTTCCTCGTCACTTGGAAAAAACTCGGTTGTTGTCTCTGTATCCAAAGCTTCTGTGTCCGATGAATCGGATTCCTCATCTCCTGACTGCACTTATTGTAAATGTAAGCATCTACGCAATGTGTGACATCAATATTCTCCTAGATGTGTCATGTAGGAGGAATCATAAGATTTCTGCTATATGCCAAGAGTTTGTTGTTTCTTTGTTTACACGGTGTCTGCTAGCACATATCTTTCGCTGGATATGGCTTTTGCGAATTGCTATATGTTAATCCTAATTACTAAAGAAAAGAAATGTACCACTGTACTGTGTATGTGAGGACGTAATCCTGGCTAATGTCAAGCAGTACGGCAGATATGGTAAAAATGTAGATAAGAAAGATCCTGTTTTCTTTTATGTTTTCGCTCTGTACCTGCCAAAGTGGTAGTGCAGAATAGTTCACACTTTCGGTTTCATCAAGCCTTTGGATAATCTCCAATGCAGTAGGCCTTTTATCTCGATTCATTTCCATACAGGTATGTGCAATCTCCAGACATGTTCTAACTTGATGGTATCTGTTTTCCCATGATAGAAACGCTCCTTCTTTTACCAGCCTTTTCCTCAACTGTTTCAGTACCTGTACAAATTTATATCAATACATGGGTCATAATGGCAGAGACAAAGCTCTCTTTGAGTAGTTAGCACTCGATACAATCCATATAAATCGATGGCAACACTTTGATCCAAATGTGGTTTGAAAAGTTTCCTCACTTCCTCAACACCTGACCCCAGTGCGACCCTCTCTCCCTAGTCAACAACTCCGTGATCACAACACCCAAGGCGTATATGTCAGACTTAGTTGACCAAAGACCTTCCCGAAGCATCTCCAGTGGCATATATCCTCTGCATACATGTATATATAAAACTCTAATGCATTTTATTACCGAACGAAGTACGTACTGTCAGAAGAAACAATTTTTTTTTTACCAAGAGGTTAACTTACAGAGTTCCGTGGGCGTCTTCATCATAACCTGAAGGTTCTCCTTCATCAAAGAACCGTGACAAACCGAAGTCATAAATTTTGGGCACGAGGTTATCCCCTATTAATATATTGTCTGGTTTGATATCTCCGTGAAAGATATGCACTTTGTGATGGAGATGAAACAGGCCCCGACAAATTCCTTTCAGAATTTGATAACGCTGGTTCCAGTCAAGTCCTCCATGAAACTCATCTGCAGAAGTATTGATAATAAATTGGTCAAACATGACATGAAGTTGATCTTGTCACCCGGAAAGGCTTTCATATATAGAATGAAATAGATGGAACATAGAAGCATGTATCATCCCGAATTCCTGTAATTTGCAACAAACCAAATCCAAGATCCTGTAAAATCATGACGTGTTTTCCACCCAAATGGCCCCAAACCGAACCTAACCGTCCCAATCTACCCTAAGAGCATATACAGCCGGATATATCTAATACATCCCCTCAAACACTCGTGCATGTGCCCGGACGCATCAGCCGGCAGTGACCGGGTAACCCTCATTTTTCCTTCTATGCATCTAAGAGCACTACAGTCGAACTTGGAAAATCCGACCCCTCAAACGCATGCGGACGCGGAGCGTTCGCGCACAGTTACCGGTCAATCCTCAACTAATCTTTTTCACAACAAGATACCTTAAATTAGAAACCTCAAATCCACTATTACATGTAATGTAAACCTAATCTTAAGCGGAGCTCGTCCGTCTCTGCCATGCCCATCTCCGGCGTCCGGTTGCACTCCCCAGAGTGTTGATCCGGTTGCCGACGAGGTAAAGTAAGGCATGGGACACAGATCGGCTCACGGGAGTCGAGGCCCAGCCGTCTCCCATGCCCTACTCTTTCTCGTCGGAGCCCGGAGCTCTAATAGTATCACTGGACATGAGATCGATGATGGATCCATCCTGGAGGAGCCGCCGACATCCACCACAACGCGGTGCCCTATGAGGTGGCTCTCCGGACCAAGTTGCAGGTTGAACAAGTGGCGCGGACCACCGCAGGGAGGATGCGGTCCGTGCTCTCGATGGGTTGGGTGCGCCGTACGGTCCGGTCGGTGGCGGTGCTATGGTGGATCCGTTTGAGGCGGCAACCTCGGCCTCGGGGACCGCTGGATCTGGCCTGGCTAGGTAGTCCCCTCCGCTCGCCGCACCCAGATCTGGCCCGGTGGGGTTCGGCGCGGGGGCTGGCTCGGGGCTGGGTGGATCTCGCCCCATCCAGCGCTTCCCCAACAAGTCTTGCAAGTTCAGGTCGTCGGGCTTCCCCCGCCTCCTGGCGCGCCATCTACCTTCCCCTCTCCAGTTATCCCTGGTTTCTCCTCTTCTTCTGGTCCCTGTGCTGCTTTGCGTGTCATCGGCCTGGCCATTTTCAATCTCACTGCAAGTTCCCTACTTTCTGTCTCATCTGTCGTCAGGACGGTCACCTCACTATTGATTGCATCAATCATTCCCCTCCTCCGGTGCTTAAGCAACTTGGGCTGGGTCTGCCTGGTTGCGAGTTATTTGCTCATGTGGGTGAGCTTGACCAGGTCATCTCCATCCCCACAATCTAGAACGTCGCCGTTATTTATGTTCTTTCCAAAGGTGCTTCTCTGCAGATGCTCTGATGAGCTTAAGGAGTGGGGCACGGATGGTTGGGACTGGCAGATCCAACAGCTACCTTTCTCTATGTTTGGTGTCATCTTCCCTTACAAAGATAGCTTGAGGATGATCACATCTTGCACTAGCTTCACTCTCCCTCTTAAGCAGCCTGTGATTTATATTAAGGAGGCGGAAGAGGGTGGGAAATCCTCTGCTGTTCTGACTGAATCTTGGGTCCGTCTTGATGATGTTCCCCCTGTGATGTGTAGTTTTGCAGCTCTCGTGGCTTTTGCGGATTTGGTTGGCCTGTTGTTTCTGTTGATGCTTCATCGCTCGCTCGTCCTGGCCAGGTCCGCATGCTCATCAAGTGCATCAATATCGCTTGCGTCCGTGGTAATATTTAGGTCTTCATTGGATCTTCTGCTTACCGTATCTTTGTTCACCTTTCTCTGTTGATACACCCTCCCCCCT
>LT934112.1:53259251-53320083 GCA_900231445.1 Triticum turgidum subsp. durum | reverse complement strand
CACCCGCGGGAGCGACTCGGGAGCGCGCAGGGGGGGGGGGTCGCGGCCGTATCTTTGGGGGCCTTTTCACTTGGTCTAACTACCAGCTTGATCCTGTTAGATCGGTCCTGGATAGGTTTCTCATTTCACCTGATTGGGATGTTCTTTTCCCTTGTCCCTCTCTCACTGCGGAATCCTCCAATGGCAGTGATCATACCCCCCCCCCTTCTCCTAGATCCTGGCGTGGTTTCCTCTTGTCCTTGACCTTTCAAGTTTGACTCTTCCTGGCTTCTCATTGAGGGGTTTGCCCCTCTGGTCTCGGGCAAGATCCTAGCACTAGTAGAAAACAGGGCATTTGTTCCGGTTCGTCAGGGCCTTTAGTCCCGGTTCATGAACCGGGACTAAAGGGTCGTGACTAATGCCTCCCCCCTTTAGTCCCGGTTCTAACTAGAACCGGGACTAAAGGCCGCGACCACGTAGAGCTCCACCTTTAGTCCCGGTTGGTAACACCAACCGGGACTAAAGGAAATTTTATGATTTTTTTTGAATTTTTTTTATTTTTTTTATTTTCAAATTTCTGAATTATTTTAACCTCTAATCTCTAATCACCACCCCTCATCACTGCTCAATTTATCCTCTAATATCTAATCATCCCTCATCATTCCAAATCATCTAACTTCCCGAACGGTCACCCATCCTCCCACTCCCCCAGCCTGAGCATGCTTAACTTTCGGGTTCTATTCTCCCTCGTTTCCAAGTCTTCACTTGTTGTTTTCCTGACAATAGTAAGATGTCAATCCTATTAACCCTCAGAAATTTTGCTTGAGCATGAAGTGACACATTCCACTGTTTGAGTTTGAAACTATTGTTTTCAAAAACAATAATTATTTAGTAACACTAATATTTCTTGAATAATTAGTTTGACCATTGTTTGACCATTGTTTGACCACAGTTTGACCAGATTTGATCAAAATTCAAAATAACTGAAATAATTATTTAGTAACACTAATATTCTAGAATAATTAGTTTGACCATTGTTTGAAATTTTTTCGATTTTTTCCACTCTAGATCTTAAAAGCCCCGTAACTTTTTTTCTATTAGGTTTTTGAGGATTTTGAAAATGTTTAACGGGGTTCCCCCTGTTAAATTTGATGTAACTTTTCGAGTAGATGATTTTTCATATAAAAACTTTTTAATCCGAGTTCGTATGCAAAAGTTATGCCCGTTTTACTAAATTCTAGAGAGATTTTGCAAATAAAGTCGAAATTCATATTTCTAAATTTTCCCAACAACTAAACCACATATCACATGGGAAACTTATTTTCTTTTATTTTTTTGACATTTTCTTTTATTTTTTTTAAAACTAAAAAGGCGATCCAGGGGAGGGTAGAGTTTGAAAATGGGACCTTTAGTACTGGTTCGTGCCATGAACCGATACTAATGTCTCAAACCCCATTAGTACCGGTTGGTGGCACGAACCGGGACTAAAGGTCTAACCCTTTAGTCCCGGTTGGTGCCACAAACCGGGACTAATGGGCATCGCACCCTTTAGTCCTGGTTCGTGGCACCAACCGGGACTAAAAGGTCCAGACGAACCGGGACAAATGGCTCACGTAGCCCCTGGGTGCACGAACCGGGACTAATGCCCCATTAGTCTCGGTTCTAGACTGAACCGGGACTAATGGGCTAACCCGGGGTGGACCAAAGCCCTCTTTTCTACTAGTGTAGACTTGTTTGGGTTGCCTCATCGCTCATTTGGGCATGTGGATGACTGGCACTTTCTTTCTTCTATCTTCGTCATCTTTTGAGAGGCTGGAGTTGGAACCGGGCGGCTGCCTTGCGCAAAGAGAAGGATAGGCTTCTCTCTTGCATTAACATTTAGACGCGGCAGCTGACTCGGTTGGTTTAGATGAGGGGGTTGGGCTCATAGATACGAGTTAGAAAATGCCCTTCTGGATTCGCACAGGCAGGAGGAGGCGTACTGGCAGCAAAATGGCGACTTTTCGTGGCTCCTTAAGGGTGACTCTATTATGGCATATTTCTTTGCGATTGCTAATGGCCCCTTAAGGGTGAATCTATTATGGCGTATTTCTTTGCGATTGCTAATGATCGTTGTAGGAGGTGTTCTATCTTTAGGCTCGTTATCAATGGAGAGGTTGCAGTCGATCCCGTGGTGATTTAGGGGCATATATTATCCTTCTCTAATCTTTTGGCGGCCAAGCATCCTTCCAATGTTCATATTAGCCCCAACCTTTGGGTGCTGGGGGATAGGCTTTCTGATCTGGATAACGCTGCTCTCATGGTACCTCTTTCTCATGAGGAAATTGACTTGGTGGTCTCCTCGTCTAAAGCTAATTCTACCCCCGGTCCTGATGGGTTTTCGATCACCTTCTTTCAGAAATTTTGGCAGATCCTTAAACATATGTTTTATGCCATTATCCTTGGTTTTTGTTTGGGCATAGTTGACATCTCTAGGCTTAACTACGCGGTCATATACCTTCTTCCTAAGGTTAGGGGTGGACTCCATCAGACCTATAGTCTTGATAAACAATATTGCCAAATTTCCTTCTAGGGCTTTGCTACGCGTCTTTCTCCGGTTGCCCATAAGGTCTTGGTCAACATCAAATGGCCTTCAGCAAGAGTAGCTCATTCTAGACGGGTTTCTTAGTCTCCATGAAATTGTCCACGATCTCAAAGTTAGAAATTGCAATGATGTGGTGCTCGAGTTGGATTTTGAGAAGACTTACGACTCGGTTAGCTGGTCCTTCCTTCATGACGTCCTTCTAGGAAAGGGATTTGATGGCGCGTAGGTTCACCACATTATGCAGTTGGTTTGTGGTGGCCACACTGCGGTCTCTGTGAATGGGTTTGTGAGCCCCTTTTTCAAAAATGGTCGAGGTCTTCGTCAGGGTGATTCGATCTCCCCCTTCTCTTTAACTTTGTGGCCGACACTTTCTCTTGTATCCAGAACCGCACGGTTGCGGCTGGGCATATCCTGTCAGTCGCATCCCACCTCATCCCCTCCGGCGTGTCACACCTTCAGTGCGCGGATGACACTATTATTATGATGGAAAATACGGATCGGTGCATCGCTAATCTTAAATTCCTCCAGTTGTGTTTTGGGGAGCTATCTAGGCTTAAGATTAACTTCTCTAAGAGCGAGGTCTTAGTTATTTGTGTTCCTCCCGAGGAGGCTAGGCAGGCTGCCTCCCTCCTCAATTATTGTCTTGGTACCTTCTCTTTTAAGTATTTTGGGATGCCTATTTCACCATACAAACTACTTTCCAAGGATTTTGCCTTCTCCGTCTCTAAGGTTGGCAATTGAGTTATGCCTTCGAGGGGGCGGGTAGGGTCTGTCTAATGAATGCATGCCTCTTATCCCTCCCTATGTATCTCATGGGCTTCTATCGCCTGCCGGAAGGCACCCATGCTGGTTTTGATAAGCACAGGAGTGTGTTCTACTGGAATACCGCGGATAATAAGAAAAAAATATAGATTGGTTAAGTGGAAGCTCATGTGCAGGCCAAAAAATCTTGGGGGTTTGGGGATCCTCAACACCTCCATTATGAACAAATGTCCAATTCTTAAATGGTGGTGGCGTATCTTTTCTCTCGGCTCTGACGCGTTGTGGTTGCGTATTCTTAAGGCTAAATACTTCGTGGAGTACTGCTGTTCTGGAGTGTTTGGGTTTGATGTCCGTTCGGTTGTGCTACTCTGTGTTGCTTGGTAGATTTATTAATTTAAAGTCGGGTTATGATCTTTTCTCTAAAAAATTGACACCCAGTCAATCAAAGCCCAATAGAGAGAAATCACTCCGAGTACTAAGCCCAGCTTACCGAAGCCCATTTAAAAACTTCATGGCTTCTGCTACGTACCACTAGTCTAGAACTAGTTTGTGCAGGCACACACAATACATGGAAAGCGTTGTATAACCATCGGCACGTATATATGTTTTGTTTTGGTACGTATGTTTTATTTCGCACCAATACACCATAATTTTAAATATACTAGAGGAGAAAAAGAGGGAATTAAAATGCCGATTCTATTCTATTATATTTCACAACCAGCATAGTAAATCTTTTAGTTAGAAACAAAAAATAAATTACATTGATTATGTCAAATTTCTAAAATGTTTTACACCATGGGATTTAAGATGTTGAATTAGGATGAAAACAATGACCTGGTTATATAAAAATCATTGCAAACCAAAGTACTGGGTGAAAATTTAAGTACGGTACACATTTTGACAATGAAGTAAAGATGTCCATCCAAATTACTGAACAGAACAATCTCACATGAACAAGAAAAAAACTACAAAAATTCAATCTAGAAATTAAAGAAAGACAAAAAATAACAAATTTTAATCTAAGGAAGAAAGAATCGTGGGAGTGGTGTTACCTGAAAGAAGAAATGCAAAAAAACAGAAGAGAAAATCATTCTAAGGAAAAGAACTCTAGAAGTGGTTCTAAGAAAGAAAATGAAAAACAGAGAGAAGAACAAGTTTTTTTCTAAGGAAGAAAAAATAATTGTAAGAGCGGTGTTACTATAAGGGGAAAAATGAACAAAGACAGATCGGAGAACAAAGATTTTTTAAAAACTATACCTGACGTTGACAATCATGAAGATTTATTGCCTCTTTTATTATATATAGGGACTAGAATACATTGAAAACCTGTACACAAATTACTAGAAGGAAAAAAGATGAACAAAGACAAATCAAACCTGCACACAAACCTATAAAAAATTAATGTAAACTAGTGCAACTTTAATAATTATTATGTTAAGCGGCTCTTCCCACTGCTTTGTCATCATTGACTCTATTTATTAATAAGGTAAATCATTGTATCAAGATGTCAATCTTAGATCTAATTTTAGTTCGATACTTCCACCTACGAAACTCACCTTTGGCTTTTGTCTTGATAAAAGATTACATTTTTGGCTGGTAACACAAAATTAATTACTGACACTCAATTGCAACATACGATGGCACATGCATAAATGTAGGAGAAAATCTGGTGCCAAAATGATTGACTAAGCATGAATAAAGAAAGACACGATGAACCAAAGAAAAAAAGAAACAAAGGATGTTATTCAAGGTAGAAAGCATTTAGGGCATTGGTATGACTCTCAAATAAGAAAGAAATGAAGGGGAAAAACTCAAATAAAATGATAACCATAATTTGCTAAAGAATCCCAAGACATGCACTCTTCCACAATATGCAACGACAGGCATATATTAGTGTAACTTTAATAATTATTATGACTCCAGTAGGTCACATACAAAAGTGAATTCTATTTTAAGTTCCTAATGCCAAATAAGTGTATCACATAATTGCAACATCAAATAAGATGGCACATGCACAGAAAAACTACAACGCCCGGAAAAAATCAACTAAGCATCAATAAACAAGGACATAATAAAATAAAATAAAAACAAAAACAAATTTTTTTCTCTAAGATAGAATGAATTAAGGGCTTTGGTATTATCTTAAAGCAGAAAGAAAATGAAGGAAAAAAACTGAAATAAATGATGGCAAAATGTTGCCACAGATTTCATAGAACTTGCACCATTCCACAATATGCAAGAACAAGCATATATTAGCGTAAGTTTTATAATTATTATGATTCAAGTAGATCACTTAAAAAATGAATTACATATTATATCTTAATACAAATATATTTTGTCAGATAGTGCAATAATGAATACGCTGGCACATGCACACATGCATGAGAATATCCCACGACCCTAAGAAACAGAGTAAGCATTAACAAAGACATAAAAATGATTCTAAGGTAGAATGAAATAATGACATTATTATGATTTCAATCGACCAACTACAAAAATGTACTCTATTTAAAGATTTTAACACAAATATGTTATGTCATACGATTGCAACACCAAATACGATGTGGCATGTACACATATTAGAAAAAATCAATGCCAAAAAAGGGACTAAGCATAAATAAACAAAGACATAAAAGGAAAGGTATAATGAATTATAGTCATTGGCCTAGTCATTCGAGGCACCATTCGAGGCAGACATGGCCTAGTCAACGATCTGGAAACAATCCCCCTTCGGTCTAACCCAAGTTCTCCATCTACTAGACACGTGCTGCTCCGTGCTTGCATTAGAAGAATCGATCTCGTCCGCTTCAGCTACGGTAGAGACCGCGCGCATATATCTGTCACTGCCATCTGTGCTAGGCCAGCAGCGCACAGGTCTGCTCTCAGATCTTCATCCGAGCTAAAAATTTGTGATGGCAAATGGAGAATGAACAGCCGGAGAAGTACTAAATCATTGGGAATGTAAGGGAAGCAAGCAACAAATCATTTTAATAAAAAGGGAAGTTAACTTCCATCGATGCCGTGAAGCATCTCCGGCCGCTAAATTTTTCAACAGCTCCAAATATGACTCCTCTGATCCTTCTTTCTGTTGTAGAAATTGTTTGGAACTAGAACAATACCAGCCAAAGTTGGTTAGGTGGACAGTGGTATCCTCAACCCAGCAGGGTTCAAATCCTGGTGCTCCTATTATTTTTGGATTTATTTCAGGATTTTCGGCGATGCGCTTTCAGTGGGAGGAGACGTTCCCGTCGACGACGAGGCGCCTATGGTGGCTTCGTAAATCTCAAGATGATATGCCGGCTCAGTCTCTCGGAGGTGTTTATAGGGGTAGGGTGTGCGTGTGTGCATTCATAGGGGTGAGTGTATGCGCGTGTATATGAGCGCTTGTGTCTGTACTGATGCTCAAAAAAAACTAGAGGTTCCCTCCTTTACAGATCTGGGAATGGAGAATTTGCGAGCTATACGAAGACCCGGGAAGGTAGGTGACGAAGGATAGAGGACTGAATTAATTTGCTCACTCACTGTTTTGTGCCTTAGGCTGGCCATAGTGGGGGTAACATAACTAGTATCATGTACTTGGGACTCGCAAACATGCTTATGTGGCAGACAATTAAAGAAGAGAGAGAGGATAGTAGTAACATAGGTAGATACCGTAACATAATAAATGTTATGCTACTATGTGTCATGCATGGCAATAAATGAAACCATCTATAATACTACTTTATGATACTATGCACTATAGATGTAGTATCATACATAAGTATCATATGCATGATACTAGTATATGTTACTCTACACTATGACCAGCCTTAATGTCCCGTGAAGACATAATAAATGCCTTAGAACAGGTACGTACTGTTGGCTCATACGCCACAGGCCGCGTATTCACACCCAACAAACATTTCAATGAAAGTGGCATGGATCCCAATAGAGCAGGTGGGCGGCGGAGATTCCGGAGGTGAGCGTCGCCGAGTGCTCCTAAGGGCATCTCCAATAGTTATAAGATAGTTGTTGGTAGACTTTGCCACATAAGATTTTTGATGATGTGTCATATAATAAATGAGGAAAGAGAGGAAGGTTGTATGTACATGAACCAACAACCCATGCACAAGCTCCAATGTAGAATGAGAGAGCACCTTATTTATTAGCTCACATCCTATTGGGCAAACTAGATACCACCCATTGGAGTTGTTGTATGTTAAGGTGTTGGTTGATGACATGACATATTTTACCAACAAGCTAACATACACACTATTGAAGATACCCTAATCCGCATCCAGCCAGGTGTTGGCTATATGAAACTGACATGTTATCTATAGTCATTCATATAATCTCTACTACTTAAAAAGAATGTAAGGTTCTCATTTCACCTTTCTTCACACCACCCCTTCGTCCAACCTTCCATGTATATAATAATCAATCATCTTACTTTACTTACCTTCTGAACCAATTCCACTATAATTTACTTTAAAACGAACGTAAGGTTCCCATTTCACCTTTTTTCCCACCGCCCTTTCGTCCAATCTTTTGTGTATATGATAATCAATCACCTTAATTTACTTACCTTCTGAACCAATTTCACTATAATTTACTTATCAAATTTCTAATCAAAACATAAGGTAATTCAAGGTCAAAATTTGATGAACATAAGTTACACAATCACATTATTATTGATAGATAAATCACAACCTAACGTACTAGAATATTTACATCTCGTTGCAACGCACTGGTATTGTTCTAGCATGCTATAAGATTGGCTACTATACTAGTATTTTTTTTCTATCTTCTCTCCTTCTATTTCTTCATATTTACTGTATTTGCCTTGAAACACACATATAGCTAGGCTTTTGCATGAGAACCCACTTTCCTTACTTTTTCACATCACTTTCGTCCATATAGACAAAAATGCCATGTAATCGGGCTATAAATCCACTATTATACTTGCTCTGAGGCCTAAGTATGCTAACAGTCTGGATACAAAATCGACTGAGAGTACAAAAAATTCCAGGCACGGGAGCATTAGCAAAAGCGTTAAAAGTTTTAATTTTGCTGTCCTGTTTAATTAACCCATGTGCAATACGTTGACATATAATGTGCTGCCTAGTCTCTTCCATCAGATTGGTCTTTTGGTTTCATTGGTTAGAGCATGCACTTCTACATGGTATCAGAGCCAAAAGGTCTTGAGTTTAAGATCCGGCTGGTGCAATTAAATTGCAGCCCACTTTCGGTCCACGTTTAGGCCTGAGGAAGCTACACGTGAGGGGGAGTGTTGACGTATAATGTGCTGCCTAGTCTCTTCCATCAGATCGGTCTTTTGGTTGCATTGGCTAGAGCATGCACTTCTACACAATACACGCCTCTCTCTTCTATAGGCATTGCACATGGAGGAGTTAATTCTAACTCACCCTCTATCTGCTAATTATCGAGGAGTTCTGTTTATTTCTCAGAGAACTAATGAGCATATATTAGGGCAAGTACAATAAGGCGATGTTGGCCGGAGGTGATCAAAATTTTTGTGGGGTTATTGTTGAGGAATCGCCTTCCATCGGGGACGGAGGTGATTAAGAGGCATGGCCCGGATAATGGGTTATGTCCCCTTTGTGGAGTTCCAGAAATAGGGACCCACATCCTCTTCTCTTGCACGCCTACTCACGTGCTCCGGAGCTTTGTCCTCTAGACACCCGTGCCTGATTGGAAGGCTTCGGACCTAGCCGACTTCCTTCAAGCCAGAGTGTTTCAGACCGGGAGAAAGAGGCGCCTCTTCTGACAAGTTTTTGCGGCGTTGGTTTGGACGCTTTGGACGACGTGTAATAAGTTGCTGATCGAGCAGATCTTCCTTTTGCGGGCCTCTGACTCATTTTTCAAATTTCTTTTGTTTTTGCAGCATTGATACCTGTTGGCTAGGGCAGCGGGACCGTGACTTACTGGTGCAAATGTTGGATGCGCCACATGGCACTGCACGTCGACTTGCTTCGCCGACGACCCCTGATGTTGTAGCCACTTGCTGGTCTTTTTTGTGCCTTCCTTTCATGTTTTTCTGGGCTTGTGTTTTGCAGCATTATCCCTCAGTCGACGTGTGGGGATTTTTGCTTCGTGCCACACACGCGGGATGGAGATGAGTATTACTTGTTGGGCGTGTGGCACGAAGTAGCCGTGCCCACACGTGTGGGTAATTCCAATGTCCGTCCACACACAGCCCGTGTGGGCTGCCTCCTGCTCACATCACACACGGTGTGTCGGCGAATGTCGAATATACCACACGTGTGGTGAATATTTCCAAGTTCTTTAAAGAAATAGTAAAACTTATACATACTCACGACAGATCTGTAAAATTTCTTTCAAAAACATTATGATTTGCAAACTGCACAAAACAAATACCGGCCCAACAACAACGAAAAAAGATCCATTTTCATGTATGCATTTTTTTTGTCTACTCCACGTATGTAAGTATATTGTTATGAAAATTTCCCTGAACGTATTTTACATGTATGTGTGCATGTACACAAAATTCATTTTTTTTTGTGATGCAGAACTATGTTTTTTTTAAATCCTCTGATGCACCAATTTACCGTTTGCACTTCTCGCAGAAAAACAACCATACATACGGAAGAAAGCAAGGAATAAAGAGGGGGAATTAACACTGGCCCATGCCTGTTGTCGATCTTACCAGAGATATGCGCTTCGAGGGTTCCATTAGGTCCATACTCTACACAGATCAACCTTTCTCTAATCTCTGCGAAAATATATTCTTCGCCGTTTTTGAAATATATTTGCTGTGTGTCACAACAGTACCCGATGAGTCGCACTGTGTTTTTGTGAGCAGCCTTCATCGTGGTCTCAATTTCACGTTGAAATGAACGCTCCTTAGCTGTATGGCTATTGGAAATCCTCTTGACAGCAATACGTAACCCACTTGAAAGCACCCCCTATACATTGGACCACAGTAAGAAGTTACTCCCTTCATTTCCTTATACAAGACCACTATAAAAAATACATTTTTCATCTATACAAGACCACCAACAGGAATCAAGGCAAAAATATGATGATTATCGAGATATGAATTGTGTAATGTCTAATGACATAACTGTATGAGTCTAAATAATCGTACCAGGTAAACCGCTGCAAATCCACCTCGGCCAATTTCAGATTCACAGGAGAAATCATTTGTTATGTGCCTGAGAAGCGGCAACGTCATACTCATTGGCCCTGCACTTTCATCGCGTACAACGTGTTCTAGTGCATCTAGCTCCGCCCTCTGGAACTCGTATCCATCCATTTCTGTATAAATTTTACCTTCAATATGTCCAGAAAGGGTTCCGTTAGGCACATACTCCGTACAGATCAACCTTTCTATGACCTCTGCAAAAACTTGTTTTCCTTCGTATTCGAAAATCTGCTGTTGCATGTGACCACAATAACCTATGAGTCGCACTTTGTTCCTGTGATCACCCTTCATTGCCCTATTAACTTCATTTCCAAATGCATCTTCATTATCCAAGCAATCACGAAAGTGAAACTTTTTGACAGCAATACGGAACCCACTTGGAAGCACCCCCTATACATCAACCACATAAGGAGTATACTAATTAAGGAGATAGGGTTTGGTTATTAATATCAAACGAGATATGAGTTTAGTCGTACCAGGTAAACCACTGCAGAATCATCTTTGCCAATTTCAAATTCAGCGGAGAAATCTTTGGTTATGTGCCTGAGAAGCGGCAACGTCAATCTCATTGGCTCCGCACTTTCATCGCGTACGACGCGTTCCAGTGCATCTAGCTCCACCCTCTGGAACTCGTATCCATCCATTTCCGGGTACACGCGCAAGAAGCTTTCTAGCAAAGCGATAGCCCCGATAGAGATATGGATACGAATATGAATATGGTTGCTAGCCTCTCCTTCATTTGTTGCTGCAGAAAACTCTGTACCTTTTCTGCTTGCTTATCCGCAAACTCTGTACCTTCTGCGTTGAGCGTCGAGCTCAATACCAAGTCTCAGCAAGTGTTAAGATGCCTTTGTTTGAATCAGAAGAAGCTTCATGAGTGAGTTGCTTCTTGCAGCCTGCTGACATGATGAAGACTCCTTGTTGGACGTCACACATGCAATCCTCTCTGCGTTTGGCAGAATCTCCGGTCTGCGCACTAATTTCAGCAAGTGAGTCCTCGGTCTTTCCCATTGGATGTGATACCTTGGCTTGCCGCTCTCCTTGGGAAGGCTCAAGCGTATGGATCTTCAACTGCTCATCGATAAAATCGCTGCCAAGTTGGCCGGCTGGAAAGGGAAACTGCTGACCAAGACTGGGCTCACCTCCATCACCACCTACTACACACAGTACAATGTGTGCCCCTTCTAAGTGGCTGATCAAACGCATTGACAAGCTCCGGAGAGGGTTCCTTTGGCGTGGCGAGGACGAAGCTGCTG
Organism: Triticum turgidum subsp. durum; assembly: GCA_900231445.1. NCBI lineage: Eukaryota > Viridiplantae > Streptophyta > Magnoliopsida > Poales > Poaceae > Triticum > Triticum turgidum. Next base: position 53,308,337 of record LT934112.1, on the reverse strand, counting down.
GAATCCATTGTGCAGTGAATTGGAAACAGGTGTGTTCCCCGAAGAGATTTGGGGGCTTGGGCATCAAAAACCTGGAGTTCTTCAGCCGGTTTCTTCGGCTTCGTTGGCTCTGGAACTCTTGGACCACTTCATCGCGCTCTTGGATTGGTTCCCGAATGCCATGCTCTGCTACTGACCTTCCCCTGTTCAACGCTGCAACTTCGATCACTCTTGTCAATGGAAGATCGACCAAATGTTGGTCCTCCTGCTGGCTTAATGGAGCAGCCCCCATGAACATTGCACCCAACCTGTACAAGCTCGCGTGGAGGAGGAATGCATCGGTTGCAGCTGCACGAACCAGTGGCAACTAGATGAGAGGGCTGCAGCGTCTAACAACAACTGCAGACCTGCACTGCTTCTTTTCCCTTTGGCAAAATATTCAGCGAGTCAGCCTCACTGATGAACCTGATGCAATCTGCTGGAAGACCCCACCATCAAATCATTACTCTGCCTCCTCGGCATACGGCCTTCAGTTCTTGGGCTCCATCAACCGACCTGCCCTGGAGGAAAAGTGAAGTTCTTCACCTGGCTGTTGGCGCAGAACAGGTTTCCCACTACCGATCGACTGCGAGGCAGAGTCTGTGACCTCGACGACAGATGTTCTCTCTGTGATCAGACTGCTGAAAATGCGGCTCACCTGTTTTAACAGTGCCCCTTCACTTCTGAAGTCTGTTTTAAGCTGCACTGCACCCTGCACCCCAGCCAAAATGCTGCTGCAAGCTTCATGCACTTCCTCACTGCTCAGGGTTGGTGGGCTCACCACAGCTCTGGCCCCAAGCAAGATGCCTAGCAAGCCATGGATTTTGCGTGGAACATTTGGGATGAACGCAACCGTCGCGTCTTCAAGCACATCTCTTCGACTGCTGATGAGGTTGTTTCCTTGATTGCCTCGGACTTTAAAGCATCTACGTGTAGCCTTCTGTAGACCCCCACCTGAACCAGACTGAGGTTTCCCCCTTTGTACCTTAAACTCTCTAACGGCAACCTTCTTGTACATTCTTTTTCTATAATGCAAAATGCAAAGGCAGAGCACCTGCCATTCGTCCTAAAAAAAAATGATGAAGACTCCTTCATGCGTGACGGAATTTCAAGCACGGAGGGGCAACTAAACAAGGCCGACCAGGACACTTTTTCTGTGATGAAAATAGAATAAAAAGTTGCAAAAAAAGGGAGAAAACGAAGTGTCAATAGCAACATTGTGACAGAATGTATGGGTGTTCCTACCACACGTTTCCCAAACTTGTAACGAATTACAGATAAAACTTCCAAAAATAAAGGAACTTCTTTTTGCTGGAGTTGTAACGCAAACACAAACAAACCTTCATTGTCTGCAGATCAGTATACAGCATGATACACCCTTGCAAATCACTCTAGTGCATAATCACAAGGAACCCTTGAATTGGAAACGTATGGTCAAGAAAAAGAATTTCATGCTTGAGAATACTCTAGCAGATCTCTGAATTCTTATGATCACCCCTAGATATTGCCATGGAATGCACTGTTTCATGGCAAGCCCGTTGAGGTTTCCAGGAGCAAGAGCAAATCGCAACATCACACATGAATTTAATTAATTAATCCATACATTTGGTCACATAAAACACACGATTACTTGCTACATTCGTACTACAAGTTCTCTGAAACCCCTACTTCTCAGAGCAGCAAATACAATAAGGGAAGGTTCACACATCGAAAGTTGCATATCTTACTTGAAGATGCACTTCGACTTTGGAATGGGAAGAAATGTGATGCACAATAAAGGTTCATACGTGTTGCTAAAACTCAACTCCGCAAACCAAGTTACACCATACATGATCGATTCAATGTGAGAAGGCGCGCCACAACGTCTGTCATTGATGGCCTTTGATCCACATCAAGGTTGAGACATCCCACAGCAATCCCTGCTAGTGTGTCAAGAAGCTCCAAATTTCCTGTGGTTGCAATTTCCTTATCAAACAACTCGGTTGCTTTCTTCTTCTCTTTGTGGCACTCCAGGAAACTCGTCACCAAGCTGTTGTTGTCAGAATGAGTGGCCTTCTTCCTGCTAATGACCTCTAAGATGACAACCCCAAAACTGTAGACATCACTTTTTTCAGTCAATAGGCCTGTTTGTAGGTATACTGGGTCCATATAAGTCATGTCACCAATGACATTTGCAGTGTGTTCCTTGTCTATTGCAATCAACCTTGATATGCCAAAGTCTGAGATCTTTGGCATAAAATTGTCATCCAAGAGTATATTTGCTGGTTTAACATCACCGTGCAGGATTTTGGTATGGGCCTGTGAATGCATATAAGCTAGACCATGTGCAGATTCAGCAACAATGCTTAGACGCACATCCAAGTTGAGAGGCTCCTTGTTGTCAACCCTGTGAAGAATATCGTGCAAACTTCCTTTGGAAATGAACTCGTACACTAGCATGGGGGTATCCACTTCTAGGCAACAACCTATGAGCCTAACAATGTTCTTGTGGATGACTTGGGATTGGATGATGACTTCATTTGCAAATTGCTTGTTCTCCAGCACATTACCACTAATTGGTTTCTTTACTGCGACTAGTATGTCATCAACAACCCCCTTGTAAACTTCACCAAAGCCACCTTTTCCAATTAAATTGCTACTCTTTAAAACTGGCTTGAGCTCCTCTTTTTTGAAAAGCTTTATAACTTTAGCTTTCTCTAAGGTAAGACCACCATTTTTCTCATAGAACTCTTTGGTCTTCTGCTTCTCTTTCCGAATAATAATGACGAATGCCATAAATGCGATGACAAGAGTACCACCTATTGTACCTATATGAACAAAGAAGCAAACGTAACTAACTAAAATTACTGATTATTATTCCGTCAGCAAAAGATAGTAAGTTAACATTTGAGTTTACTCCCCGCTTAGAAGCGCTGCCAACATTAATAAAAAGGATTGCAAGATACTGAAACTTGTTAAACATTGTAAGCATATACGGTAGAGTATATAAACCGTATATGTATTGTATTTGTACAAGTGGATAGGTGTGCGTGTTGTGTGTTCTGTTGGGACTCTGAGATACGATCTTATCAAGTTGTTAGCTAACTTGGAGGTCAATCCGGAGCCCAACTAACTCATGTATCTATCCTGGCTTCGGCCCTTATTAACACGCACGCGTCCCTGCTACGAAGCATACGCTTAACCCTCCTTTTCACATGGTATACAGAGCCTACCTTTTCCATCGCATCTAGATGTCGAGCTCCTCCTCAACCGTCGCCATGGCCACACCCTCCATCGCCTCCCTCGGTCACACCATCACCGAGAAATTGACCCGGGAGAACTTCCTTGTGTGGAAGGCGCAAGTCCTGCCACAGATCAAGGGGGCAGGGCTGATGGGCTATCTGGATGGCACGATCAAGGAGCCGGCCGCCGTGCTCTACACCGAGAAGGACGTCGCCGGCAAGAAGGAGACCACGTCCTCGCCGAATCCTGAGCATGCTGTGTGGGTTACTCAAGACCAGCAGATTCTTATGTTTTTTATCTCATCGCTTTCCCGTGAGGTCCTACTGCAGGTCAGCTCCCACACCACCGCCGCATCGATCTGGAACGCCCTGCTGCAGAGCTTCTCCTTGCAGTCAAGGGCTAGGGTTATCCAGCTCCGCTCGGCCATCGAGCACACATGCAAGGGGGATATGTCTGCTGCTGCCTACTACACCAAGATGGTGAGCATCGCCGACGAGCTGGCAGCTGCAGGCAAGCCCCTGGATGAAGATGACATCGTCGATCACATCCTGCAAGGCCTCCTCCACGACCCCGACTACAGCGGCTTCGTCTCGGCCATCTCCACCCGCACCGCCACCGAGCAGCCGATCAGCCTCAGCGAGCTCTTCTCTCTGCTGCTGTCAGCTGAAGCTCGCATCGCCGCCCAAAACACCGCTCTCCACTCCGCAAATCTGGCGGCAAGGGGTGGAGGCCGCGGCAACTCAAGGGGTGGCGGCAACAGTGGTGGCTCCCGTGGCTACATCAACAACAACGCGGGCGCCCACTACCCTGACAACCACGGCGGCGGCGACTTTGGAGGTGGACCGCGAAATTTGGGAGAAGCCCTTGGGGAACGTCGGTGGAAGGAGGCCATGGATGAGGAATATGATGCTCTTATGAAAAATAAAACATGGCGTTTGGTGCCTCCAGTCAAGGGGAGGAATATCATTGACTGCAAGTGGGTCTACAAGGTCAAGCAGAAATCTGACGGTACTATTGACAGGTATAAGGCACGCTTGGTTGCAAAAGGATTTAAGCAAACGTATGGAATTGACTACGAGGACACGTTTAGTCCTGTAGTCAAAGCAGCCACTATCAGATTAATCCTCTCAATTGCAGTGTCTAGAAACTGGTGCATTCGACAACTAGATGTAAAGAACGCGTTCTTGCACGGTGTTCTAGAAGAGGAAGTGTTCATGAAACAACCCCCTGGGTATGAAAGCTCAAAATTTCCACGCCACGTTTGCAAACTTGATAAGGCACTGTATGGATTAAAACAGGCACCTAGAGCTTGGTACTCTCGACTATCGTCAAAATTACAATCTCTAGGGTTCTCTCCTTCAAAGGGGGACACCTCACTATTCTTTTATCATCGGCATAGGATTACCATTTTTATGCTCATTTATGTTGATGATATTGTGGTTACAAGCTCTTCACCTACTGCTGTTGAAGCCCTTCTAAAGGACTTGGGCAAAGAGTTTGCGCTTAAGGACCTTGGAAATCTTCACTTCTTTCTTGGAATCGAGGTAAAACCTGTTAAAGAAGGAATTGTGCTGTCACAAGGAAAATATGTGCAAGAAATACTTCAGAAAGTAGGCATGAAAGGTTGTAAGCCTTCATCCACGCCTTTGTCTACTTCTGAAAAGCTGTCTTTGTATGATGGAGAAGCACTTGGAGTAGAGGATGTAACCAGGTATAGGAGCATTGTAGGAGCACTTCAATATTTGACTTTGACTAGGCCAGATATTTCTTATTCAGTAAATAAAGTTTGTGAGTTCTTACATGCTCCTACTAGTGTGCATTGGACAGCAGTCAAGAGGATACTTCGAAAGGAACCAAGGATCATGGTCTCAAACTTGGTAAGTCAATTCAATGCTAGTAAGTGCCTTCTCAGATGCAGATTGGGCAGGCTGTCCTGATGACAGAAGGTCAACAGGAGGCTTTGCGGTATCTCTTGGAGGAAATTTGATATCTTGGTGTGCTCGCAAGCAACCCACTGTTTCCAGGTCAAGCACAGAGGCTGAGTATAAGGCTCTAGCCAACGCCACTGCAGAGATTATTTGGGTTCAGAATCTACTGACGGAATTGGGTGTTTATCATCCGAAGGCTGCATCGCTTTGGTGTGATAATCTTGGTGCCACATATTTGTCTGCTAATCCTATTTTTCATGTCAGGACTAAGCATATTGAAATAGATTATCATTTTGTTCGCGAAAGGGTGGCAGATAAGTTATTGAATATTAGGTTCATACCTACTGGAGATCAAGTTGCAGATGGATTCACTAAGCCTCTTACTCTTAAGCAGCTTGAGGCCTTTAGACGCAATCTCAACTTGAATAGTTGTGATTGAGGGGGAGTGTTAAACATTGTAAGCATATACAGTAGAGTATATAAACCGTATATGTATTGTATTTGTACAAGTGGATAGGTGTGCGTGTTGTGTATTCTGTTGGGACTCTGAGATACGATCTTATCAAGTTGTTAGCTAACTTGTAGGTCAATCCGGAGCCCAACTAACTCATGTATCTATCCTGTCTTCGGCCCTTATTAACATGCACGCGTCCCTGCTACGAAGCATACGCTTAACCCTCCTTTTCACAAAACTAAACATACACCGCGCCTCATATCCTACATAATAGTGTTACCAGGTGAACGAAACTCTTTCAGATATATTTTCACATGCTTTTCAAGTCTTGAACAATAATCATCACCCCACTCAACGTCCTACACATAACCCTTCCACTCAGGTAGGTAACTCTACAAGGGGCTGAACTATAGTATATATCGTACAAAATAGTAAAATATACATAACAGGACTATATTTATAGAGAGACAAGTTAGCAAAACCGATACATATTGAGATGTAGTAAGTCGTGAGGTTACCTATGCAAATCTGTGCAGCAAGTGGGAACTTTGGAGTGCAGCGTTGAGTTTTTGGGTCATCGCTCCCATAACCTGGACCACAGGTGCATTGGTAAGATCCTTCGGTGTCCCTGCATACACCTTTGCAAGGATACTTTGCTGGATCCGCACATTCATCTATGTCTGTGTTGTGCAATTCATATAATAATTGCCACATTAGGACATCGATCAATAAAGAAAATCATAGTTGTACGAAGCAAAGCGTCGGTCTTACTGCTGCAGCCGTTGACAAGGTAGGCGTTGCCCTGGTAGCCTTTGGAGCATCTGCAGTTGTAACCAGGCCCATTGGTGGCGTTGACACAGTCGCTGTGATTGCTGACGCAGGCATACTCCGTTGTCGTGGCCTTGGCCGCTTCAGCGCATGATAATGAGGTAGAGTCATCATCGCCGCGAATGGCCCAGTCCAGCCACACCGGTGAGGTCCGGTTTGTGTCCCTGAGGAGGTCAGAGCGCCGAAAGGTGTAGTTGGTCCTGTCGACGAGGAAGGCGTAGTCGCATGGACTGAAGTCCATCATGCCGGTGTGGTCGTACACACGGAAATAGAAGTAGTTGTGGGTGAGCCCCGGCGGGATGTCAACGTGGCAACACCCGACACTGGCGCAGAGGCCGTCCTGCGCGGTCGCCGAGTAGTTGCAGAAGGTCATGCACCCCATGTAGTAGGAGTATTCGTCGACGTCACGCGTGGTTCTGACGCTCCCAATGTTGCCCATGGTGTTGCAGCCTAGGATGACGAGCATGTTGTGCGTGTTGGACAGGCGGTACACACCATGCTTGTTCATCTCCGTCTCACCATGGCTGCTGGCCTCGACCTTGTCTGGGCTGCTTGTGTTGTAGCACCGCCACCCAACAGGGAGCATCACCAGCGACTCTGCAGGATCCCCCGACAGGTGTACCACGTGAATGGACGTGCCGGCAAGCACAGGGCTGTTCTTGATGCACTCTATCTCGAAGCCCTTGCGGAAGCAGCCGCTGCCGATGCCGAAGGGGTAGGGGATGTCCACGCCACCGCAGCTCGTCACGCAGCCACGAGTCACGACGAGGTTCTTGGTTGCCTCCGTGGTGGCTGCCACTGCCGCTGCCACCAGGAGCACCGCGGGCAGCAAGAATGCCGTCGACATTGCCTGTGCAACATAAGTCACAGCTTTATACTGGAACCACAGATAGGAATATGGAACTTGCACACAAAATGCTAGCAAACCGAAGAACAAAGCAATATATAGTAGACGCCAAAGTAAATCATCAAGGTACACACTGACCTTGGGATGCCCACTTATGCCGGCAGGATCCAACATTTTGGTTAATTTTGTGTGATAACTATTTCTTCAAAGTGTGCAATCTCTTGTTCTCTGATCTGCTCCAGTGTCTACGAGCAATTTCTTAATGTGTGTAGTAACACAGCTTGGTTGTATATAATCACCTTTAGATAATTTTGTATCATCTTTAAAAACTTTTAACTCCAATAAAACATTGTTCAATGCATCATTTCACTTAATAATAATAAAAAATCCCATTAAAAACGTGTGCCAAATATAGGATTTGTGCTATATGTCATAACAAAACCCAATAAACCGTGCTTAACCAGGACTCAAACATCATCGAGCACCCATGGGCATTTGGGACTTTTGCTACCAACTACATGTCCACCAGCCATACTAAGGCCTAGTTATTTTCGGCTCTAGGAGACGGCTTAAGCTTAACTGCACACTGATAGCGGTGGAAAAAGCCGCTGAACAAATGCAGTCATTCTTTCCATTTTCTGTTGTCTGAGCTTATGGTCTGGGTTGTTTGATGAAAAGTCTATAATAACCCTGAACTATTATTGTGTTCTGACTAGCTGATATTGTGTCATTTCCTACTGTTTTGTCATAGATATGGGCAAGAAAACAATTTCCAAAACACCACTAGATTGATTTGTCACATGTTTAGCACAGATGTCACTACACGGTCTACCTACGCAAGACTGGCACTATAAACTTAAGAAGTTACTCATTGTAAAATTGCACTGCAAAGTTTAGTAGTTACCCATTGTTAAGCTGCACAACGCCTAATCATACAAGAAACATACAATTACAGAATTACTCAGTAGGACACAACCTAATTCTTCAGCAATATTGTCAGAACATTGCACTAATTTCTTCAGACATTGGTGTGTCAAGCATGTATGCATCATTGCCTCTAACCATACATCCATGAAGCAGATCTGCAAGTGCATTACTACTGTTGAATACTACAACCTGCAAATCTCAAATGCACACTAGCCTTTGTTGGAAATCAATCTTTAATTGCTTGTTCTTCTCTGTGTCTATATGATTCCACAATGGCTAATCATACACGAAACATACAGTTCCTAGGTAGCACACTACGTAATTCTTCAACAACATCTCTGAACATCCCATGTTAATTTCTTCAGTTTAGTATGTTTAACATATATGCTTGTTTTCCTAACCATACATCCCTGAAGCAAATCTGCAAGTGCACTGCTACTGTTGAAAATTACAACCTGCAAATCAACAATGCACGCTATCCTCTCTGTGTCTACTCCTATATGATTGCAAGGCGGGAACGAGGACTAACCGCAAAATGGAAGTGCCATCCTCGAAAACCATCGTCTAGATGGTCAGCTGAAATGTGCGGCACAAGTCGCTAATTGCAAAGATGTCGAGAGTCACGTCCATGCGCACGGTGAAGGTGCTGCACGGAACGCCACCCCATCGCCGTCTACGCTGCTTGCTCGACGTCGTTGCCGGAGCAGAGCCGGTCGAGGCCGGAGCTGGGCTGGACGGGGTCGGATCCGGCGGGGAAGGGAGCGCCGGTGAAATACGGAGCTCCGTCGGCGCCTCGGCGGGGAGGGAACCCAGCCGTGATGTCTCTTGGAGACCCTGGAGCCGAGCTCCTGGCGGCCGGCATCAGTGCGAGCTCCTGGAGGCAGGCAGGCCGAGCTTACACGGTGGAGCCTCACGGAGGGAGGAGGATCATGGAGAGAGAGCAGGTCGGGCAGATGCCGCCGTGTGGGAGGGGGGCGAGGGGGGACGACGGCGCCGGAGTCCGGAGACGACCCTATCTGCTCCGGCGGGTCGGCAGCTGGTTGAAGGCTCGGGCCGGGAGGTGGCGACCCTCACGTATGCTGAATTTTTCACTCAAAAAAAAGTACAGTGCCTAAGCTGAAATGCTGAGAGCAATCTAGTTTTTTTTTACCTGGACACATATGGAAATTTCGCTCCTCAGATTCCTCGGCTAACAGGAGGCTGCTGCGTTTCCTACCCTAGCCCCCGCCGCCACCAGGCGACTAGGGCGAGGCACTTTTTCCTCCGATCTCCACCGGCCGGTGCGCTGGCCCCCTCTCCCTTCGGCTGCTACTCCGGCGACAGGAGGGAGGGGGACCCCGTTCCTCCGCTCTGTAGTTGGGTTTTGGATTTGTAGGTCGTGGTGCGTCGTTGGGGTGGAGGGAGCGGCGTCCGGACGAATAAATCTGCTTCAATCCCACTCCCACACTGGCGGTGTCCTTCATGACGGCGTCTCGGAGTTGATGGCATCGTGTCTCTGTCGATCCCTCAGATCGACAGCTTTAGGGTTCATGGATGGTGTTGACGAGGCGGCGGCGGCGACTCCATTAGGTGTGTCTCTCCTTCTGCTCTGTCCCCGTTGCTGTGGCGTTGTCTCCGACGTCATGGTGGAGCAGGGAGGTCTTGTCGTTCAGGAGTACGCGCAGGAGGTTGTCTACGCAAGTGACAGCTGGAAGATGGAGTATCTTGTGTTGGGTCTGTGGTCGAAGGCGGGCAGTTCTGGTTTCCTTCTCCGACGTCGTCGTCATGCGAGGGTGTCAGTTCTGAAGTTCGATGGCGTGTCCGGGGACATGTTGCCCCGGTCTGATTCTTTCAACGGCTATGGTTTTGCTTTTGGCAAACTACTTTGGAGGTCTGTAAAGCTGCTGATCAGCGATGGAGCCGCGTCGAGCTTGGGCGAAGAGGTGATCTGTCCTTTTACCCTTTGGTGGCCTCTTCGGTGGTGTCGAAGGAAAGGGACAGGCGCTAGTATTTTGCATAGGATCTTCTTATCTTTTCAGTCATGTATGATTGGTGCTTACGTGCCTTGCAATTTGATCTTTATTCTATATAAATGAGATACGTATTACCATGCAAAAAAAATCTAGTTTTTTTTTGAGGGCTGAGAGCAATCTAGGTTTATGGATAGGTTGTGGGCGGTCATGAATGGCTGCCTGGGTGTGGAAGGCTGAGCGTACTATGGGCCCGCCCATTCACATACCACTACAAAACTACTCCATGGGCTGGCCTGGGAGTAAGATACTGATCCATGGGCTCCCACGTACTACGAGTTTGTTTCTCCAAAAAAAAGTACTACGAGTTTAGGTGGGCTGCGAACGGCCCGCTCCCTCCTGCCGCTCGAGCAAACTACTCTCTTAGTTCTAGAAAAAAAAAGTTCTAGAAAAAAAAAGCAAACTTCTCTCTTCTCTCCATACACTACGTATGCGGAATTTTTCACTCAAAAAAAGTACAGTACTTAAGCTGAAATGCTGAGATAAATCTAGGTTGTGTGTGGTCATGAATGGCCGCATGATGAAATACTCCCATCATGCCGCTTATACAGGAGTAAGTAAAAAATAATCGAAGCCATGCAGCATTGCAATCTTAGATAAACAGACCAACCGCACAAACGAAAGAAAATCCAACTAATCACCGCAGAATGGATACAGTGAACTGCGCGCGAGGACACTGTCAGATCCAAACTTCTTTCTGTGTGCGTTCAAAACAGATCGAAACCGCGAAGCGACGAGATGAACATAGAACACAATAGTGGAGGTGAGACCGGACGCACAGCCAGGGCACAACGAACCTGAGATCGCAACCAGAGCTCGCCGCCGGGGAGACGACGGCGCGTGCCGGAGACCTCCGGTCAACGACGAAGTCTCGCACGGGTCGCCTCTTGGCTCGGCGGAGCTCGCTCGGTGTCCTCTTCCTTTACGAGAGCATGGGCTATAGCTAGCGGAGAAGAAATAAGTTCGAAATGGTTATCCTTCGGTGCACTGATTCCTGCCTGCCCCATGTAAATGAGCCTCACCGGCCACTTGCGTCTAGTGTGGCGGTGTGAACGCGTCTGACCGTGGCTTTGATCGAGTATGTGTATGTGCTGCTCTCGGACCGCCCTGCCCTGTGCACAGCGGCCTATGGCAGCACGGTTTTTCTTTTTTTTGGAAAAATGAGGCTTTCCCCCAGCCTCCATGCAGTCATATTATTAAAAGTCTGGAAATATCACAAAGTCTTAAAAGTATTACAACTCGCAAACGGATAAAGAAACATATAAAAAAGCTCAATACCACAACCGGTATGAATAAAAGAACAACCTCCCTAGACTCTTATCCTGCTATGCGACCGCCATCCAAACTGGTTGAATACAGCCTGTGCTACCGTCACTACCGGAACAGGGCAATATCCCGACTGAGGGAGTCCTGGATAAGGGGGTATCTGACAGCCGGACTATATACTTTGGCCGGACTGTTGGACCGTGAAGATACAAGACTCAAGACTTCGTCCCGTGTCCGGATGAGACTCTCCTTTGCGTGGAAGACAAGCTTGGCGATCTAGATGTTAGATCTCCTTCTTTGTAACCGACTCTGTATAACCCTAGCCTCCTCCGGTGTCTATATAAACCGGAGGGTTTAGTCCATAGGACAACAACAATCACAATCATAGGCTAGCTTCTAGGGTTTAGCCTCTACGATCTCGTGGTAGATCAACTCTTGTAATACTCATATCATCAAGATCAATCAAGCAAGAAGTAGGGTATTACCTACATCGAGAGGGCCCGAACCTGGGTAAAACATCATGTCCCCTGCCTTCTGTTACCATTAGCTTTAGACACACAGTTCGGGACCCCCTACCCGAGATTCGCCGGTTTTGACACCAACATTGGTGCTTTCATTGAGAGTTCCTCTGTGTCGTCACAACAAGGCTCGATGGCTCCTTCAATCATCAACAACAACGCGGTCCATGGTGAGACTTTTCTTCCCAGACAGATCTTCGTGTTCGGCGGCTCCGCACTGCGGGCCGATTCGCTTGGCCATCTGGAGCAGATCGATAGCTACGCCCCTGGCCATCAGGTCAGGTTCGGAAACTTGAACTACACGGACGATATCCGCGGAGACTTGATCTTCGATGGATTCAGGCCTATGCCAGGAACGCCGAACAGTCACGACGAGCACGGCTTGGACCTGCTGTCAGACAATATTCGGGATATCGCACCTGCAGTAGCCCCGGACCTAAATCCGGGGCAGATCGCGTCGTCCGGGGACGGGTGGATGGACCCCGCCCCGGAGGCCGCATACTCATTGGCGGTAGAGCCAAACACAGACTCCACCTCTAAGGAAGTTTGTGTCACTGGACCCCCGGACTTGTGTCCGGCTGTAGGTTCCAAATTGTACGCACCCGGGCCCGTCCAACCCGATTGGGCTCCGGTAATGGAGTTCACCGCCGTGGATATCTTTCAGCACCCACCCTTTGGAGACATGCTAAACTCTTTAAAGTCTCTCTCCTTGTCAGAGGACTCTTGGCCGAACTATGTCCGGCTAGAGAGGATTCGAACGACGAAGAAAATCTCCGCCCACCCACCACCCACTTAATAGCCACTGTTGATGACGTAACAGACATGCTTGACTTCGACTCCAACGACACCAACGGTATGGACGTCGGCGCAGGGGACGATTTGGAACCACCGCCCACGGGGCGCTGGACTGCCACCTCATCATATGATATATACATGGTGGACACGCCTAAGGAGGACAATGACGACAAAAAGGACACAACGGAGGATAAAACCCCTGGACAAAAGCCAAAACGATGGTGCAGACGCCGCTCTAAGTCCAGCCACAGTAAAAGTAGCGATAACAACGCTGGAAAAATCGACACCCCAGTCAACTCCAAAGGCAACAACGACCATATGGACCCAGCGAAGGAGCAGGATGAGCCAGGTCACGCAGAACACAGCCCGGAGCAGACGCCCGATCACAGCGATCCCGAGGGCCGAAATCATCAACCTGCCTCCGGAGAAGAGTACAGTCCGGATGACGATGCATTCGTCATCCCGGAAAAACGTTTGGAACGAGATAACCTCCATAGAAGGCTTATGGCCACTGCGAGAAGCCTAAAGAAGCAGAAGCAAAGGCTTAAGGCCGCGTAGGAAACGCTCAACCATAGATGGAATAAAGTGCTAGACACTGAAGAAAAATATGGCAATGATCGCCACACAAAGTGCTACCCAAAGCGCAAGCTGCTGCCAGAATTCGACGATGAGGCCATTCCACCGAAGAACAATACGGACAGTAGGCCAGACCAACCACTTCATGACCGCGATAGAGCAGCTACTGATGCCGCACACGATTTACGTGAGCTCCTAGACAAAAAGGCCGGCGCAACCAGGTCCATCTATGGATCTAGAGGACATGCTCCGGCGTAGGATTATGGTCACCAAAACGACCAGACTGATCGAATACCCGTTCGGAATCAACACTGGACACAACAACAGTCGACAGCATGCCACAACATGTCCAGATACAGAGGGGCTGCGCACCCTCTGTGCTTCATCGAAGAGGTACTGGATCACGAATGTCCACAGGGATTCAAACCCGTGAACATAGAGGCATATGACGGAACGACAGACCCCGGGGTCTGGATTTCGGATTTTATCCTTCATATCCACATGGCTCGTGGGGACGACCTCCACGCCATTAAATACCTTCCCCTCAAGTTGAAGGGACCAGCTCGGCACTGGTTGAAAAGCCTCCCCGAAAATTCAATCGAAAGTTGGGAAGAACTTGAGGACGTTCAGGGCCAATTTTCAAGGGACCTATGTCCGACCTCCGGACGCTGACGATTTAAGTCACATAATTCAACAGCCTGGAGAGTCCGCCTGTAAGCTTTGGAACAGATTTCTCACTAAGAAGAATCAAATTGTCGATTGTCCAGATGCCGAAGCCCTAGCGGCCTTCAAGCACAGTATCCGAGATGAGTGGCTCGCCAGACACCTCGACCAAGAAAAGCCGAGGACAATGGCAGCCTTAACAAGCCTTATGACCCGCTTCTGCGCGGGTAAGACAGCTGGTTGGCCCATAGAGGCACCAGCGACCCGGGCACATCCGAAATTTGGGATGGCAACAGGAAGCCATGGCGCAATAAAAACAAGCGTCGAAACAAGGAAGAAAGTCCGGATAACACGGCGGTCAACGCCGGATTCAGGGGCTCTCGACCCGGTCAACAAGAGAAGCCATTTAAAGGCAACAAAGAGGGACCGTCCGGCCTGAACAAAGTCCTGGACAGATTGTGCCAAATTCATGGCACCCCCGAAAAACCTACGAACGACACTCACAGAGAATGCTGGGTCTTTAAGCAGGCCGACAAGTTAAATACCGAACACAAGGGAAGGGAAACACCAAGTGAAGACGAGGATGAGCCTCGCCAGCCGAACACTGGGGGACAGAAAAAATTCCCACCAGAGGTAAAAACAGTAAACATGATCTACGCGACTCACATACCAAAGAGAAGGCGCAAACGCGCGCTCAGAGACGCATATGCTGTAGAGCCCGTCGCCCCCAAACTCAACCCCTGGTCGTCTTGCCCGATCACCTTTGATCACAGGGACCACCCAACTAGTATCTGGCACGGAGGATCGGCTGCCTTGGTGCGACCCAATAATCGATGGATACCATCTCACTCCTGTCCTCATGGACGACGGTAGTAGTCTCAATTTAATATATCAGGACACTGTCCGCAAGATGGGGATAGACCCATCTAGAATCAGCCAAAGTAACACCACCTTTAAAGGGGTGATACCAGGCGTTGAGGCCTGCTACAGGGGATCCCTCGTATTAGAGGTGACGTTCGGTTCTCCAGACAACTTCAGAGGCGAAGAATTACTCTTCACCATCGCTCCCCTCCGAAGTGGTTATCATGCATTGCTCGGAAGAACGGCCTTCGCTCGCTTCAACGTAGTACCGCACTATGCCTACCTTAAACTCAAGATGCCCGGTCCACGTGGCGTCATCACCGTTAGCGGAAATACAAAGCGTTCCTTACGTGCGGAAGAGTATGCGGCGGCTCTAGCAGCCGGACACTAAGCGGCCTCTCCTATCAGAACGCATGATCGGTCGTTAAGACCATGGACATGGTTAGACGAGTCCGGCGCACCACCGCTGGTAACCGCCCAGATAAACCCGAGCTGGGTGCTATACACGTAATCCCATAGAGGGCTTCAGGGGCTGCAAACATGCAATAAAGCCCACCTTTTGGCTTGACCTTATTAACAGGCCAATGTCTTACACTTCTACTATCCATTGATAATAACCAACTCTTCGCACGCTTACGCCATACTCTTTTACATGAGTTTTTCTTTTTACAGACACCATTCGTGCAACACCCTACCAGGACACGGCATAATGGAGACAAAGGCGTAGACGTGCAGCAGGGCCCCGCTCAAAGGTTTCTCTTTAGATTAAGCCCCCGTGTAAACCTTCTTTATTGTCTCTTGTTGCTTGACATCCAATGGGTACTCAATACACGCACAAGGGATACTGGAGTTATTGGCATTTCACCACGACAGACTAACGCACGTACCTGGAAATACAGGGTTCATAATCAAGGGTGCTACTCAGCCCAGTATATGTTATAAAGTCCGAATACCTTTGGGAGTGTTCGGCGTCGCGAGTTTGGCCTTATATGCATCAGCTCCGAATCATGTCTTTGGTCAAATGTTGGGTTTGCCCGGCTCCTGGGTTTGTTGCCTTACGTTCTGCTTCTATCGGCTAAGGCGGCCAAAGGAGAACTACTGCGATAGTGCCCTGGTTATTCCGGATGAGCACCTCAGTAGAGAAAGCCAAAAACTGACTGTCATGATATAGCGAGAGACTGGTCAACCACTCAAGGACTCATCGGAATCTTTAGGATACCTCCGCATTAACGAAGGGCCGTTTCCCGGTCATGTACACACGCACCCGTATCCGGATGCACGCGAAGGTACCAGGGCCTACATAGTAGCCCCACTGTCAAACTCCTACGGCTAAGTGAAAGTGTTAAAGCTTTATAGTCCGGTTGCTGTGACACTCCAAAAATTTTCGTTTGGTTTTCAACAAATTTCTTGTTTGATTTGAAGGAAGCTATTTAAAAATCTTTTAAAAAGACTCCCCTCTCAAAATAATTTTCTCTTGTGATAAAATCTCTTTGGGGTTATCCTCAACCTTGATGGTTGCCTTTGAAGGCTCTTCTTTGGTGTTAACTCACCACAATTTTTTTGAGAGTTTTTCATTTAAAAAGAAATCCTAAGGGCTTTGGATTTATTTCTTTTATTTCCAACCATCACCTTTCACCATGTCTCTTATCAAAATTTTCCCCAAAACACCTCCCTTCACTTTGGGTCAAGTCAAGTAGTCAATCCCAACAAGTTCAACTCATTTTTTTTATCCCCAAAACTATTTCTGTTTTCAATTTTGGACCTAGGTGATTTACAAAGGGAGTACCTTTTTCATTTTTAGTTTCGATCTCAAACCAACTCCCCTGGATAGTCCTTAGCACCCCCAACCTAGATCCATCAAGATCCACTCTTCCACAGTTCAAACATTTCAAAATTTGCCCACTGCAATTTTGGACCAGATTCATCATTTTTGGTGAAATTCATTTTTCCTCTTCTCCAAAAATTCTGAGAAAATTCAGGCAGCCCCCAGATGCATTGGGAGGCCACCCCACCAAAGATCAGCTCAAGGAAAATTCCCCACATGCCAATTTCATTTCATCGAACACCTGGCAGGCACTGTTTCTGTGCATGTTCAGAAAGTTCAGAGATTCAGGCGGCGTCAGTGTCGTTTTCTTCAGAGTATTGGCGTCGATCTCACCAGTGCGCACTTGGCACCTTGCGCACTGCACCTCTTCCTTATCCATGTGCCGCACACTCGCTTGGCCGGGCGTGGGCGTCGGTGGCGACGTGTCTCGCCGACGCCGGCAGCTTTTGCGGTGGCAGAGCCACCCGTGGCGGCCGACAGTGGTCAACGCCAGCTTTCGACGCCGTCCAGCACCGCCCAAGCCACTCGAGGCCTCCGCGTGGCCACCCCCTCCTCTGTGCACGCTGTGGCACCGTCGTCGTGGCCTGGCAAGCGCAGGGCGCGCTCCCTGCCGCCGCCGAGTCCCGTGGGCCGTTCCGTCGAAGGATTGGGGTAACACCCAAGTTTTGCCAAGTTCAGCTCCTGGATGGCACCAGTAGACCCGCACGATGATGCCCGACCGCCTGACAACCCGTTTGGCCATCGCCCCGCTGTACCCACCACCGGAGTTATCCCGTTCACGGCCACCGCCTCGGATCAGCTATAAAAGGAGCCCCCAGGCTCTCCCTCGACCCAGCGCCTCACCTCCACACCACCAGAGCCCTGCCTAGCCATCGAGAGGACCTCGAGGAGGTCTCCTTCCTCGACTCCGGCCGCCCCGATCCGCCTCAGGCTCCGGCTCGATTTGCTCAGGTGAGGCCATCCCCGCCTACCGTACCTAGTCAGCAACCTCCTAGTGCACCCACTATCCAAACCCACGCCCCAATTTGAAGCTTGCAGCTCTGTTGGAAGAGAATCAACCTCGCCCGAACCACCGTCCGCCGGAGTTGGGGCCGCCGTCGACGTGGTGCTCGCCGATGCTCAACTCCACCCCCCTCAGGTGCCGAAGAACACCTTGAACCCGTAGGTACCACCCGATCCCCCTGCCTCGCCGTGGATCGCCGCCAGCGACCACCGCAGCCCTCGGGCGTCGGCGCGCCCTGTCATCCCTCTTTCAAACATTCAAACCTGACGGGTGGGACCCCCCGTCAGCCTCTCTTTTATTTTAAACGAAACGTTTTCTGAAAGCGCCTTCTGGAAAAGTACGGCTCTCTCTGGACTGGCGTATTCTTAAACGAAACGTTTTCTGTTTTTATAAAATGAACCCTGGAAACTTTCTGTTTCATTACAGAAAGGTCCCTAGACTAAAACCCTTATAACTTTTAAACAGAAAATGTTTTTTGATTGATTCTTTTTCTGTCATCTTTATTTTTCTGTCTAGTGTTTTGTCATATTTATTTGAAAAATATTTGGAACTCTTTTTGTGCACACACGGTATTTACGTTAGTGCGTACTTTTCTTTAACCCGTAGATACCGGAGGAGGTGATGGAACCACGAACTTCACCGAGCTAGACTCCGACTACTCCGAACCAGGCAAGCATGCTTGAACCTTTGATATGATGAGTGTGTTGGATGTTTGCTTCGAGTAGCTGGTTTATGGCATATTCATACATATAGAAGTAAGTGGTATGTTACATGCTAAGTTGATGCAAGTGAGCTTTGAAACTCCATATACCTTGTGATGTGAGTTTATATGATCATGTGGTGACATGAGAGGTGGTAAGATGGCAGTGCTGAAGCATGCCAGTCTTATGCCAAACTGTTTAATTCTGGGGTCAACATGAATCAAGTCACGTTACCATCCGTTTCCTTTCGTGCTACCACATGTTTTCTGTGAAGAATATGGTTTAGTAAGTTGCAAACCACTTTCCTGGTACACACCAAATAGAGGGGCCATGATGAGGGTTCCATGTCCCTGGATTAAAGCCAGTCATCCGGTCAGGGGGCATGGGTGTTTCCGGTTGGGACCGAGAGGGGGGCACCCCTTAGAGCGCGCGTATATAAATTTGATCCCATGCTATTCGAGGTTGTAGCCTCCCCGTCTCAAAGTTTTTCTTGAACGTTGCCTAGGGTGATTCCTGGCATCGTGAGGTGGAAATGGATGTGTACTGGTTAGATGTGTTTCTACCGAAATACCATAAACGGAACTAGTCCTTCGTGACTACTGAAATCCGTTGGCTGTGGTTAAATAGTACAAACTCTGCAGAGTCAAAAACATTCAAGTAACCGTATCTTGGTCAATGACTGTGTTCAACTTATCTTTGTTGGTGTCAGTCTCAATGAAAAAACTCTAGAGAATAAACATGGGCGTTAAGTCCGGCTAAATGATTGCTCCTGTGGATGGACTAACCCGTTTATTTTTATGTGTGGAGTATTTCCTGTGAGTGATATATCTTCTTGAATTTATTGAATACGAATGATGAAATATAAGCCCTTTCTGTGATGTCGCTCAGACGTCCGACTGTGGCACTCTTGTTATTTACTTTCAATATAAGCCCTTTTCTGTGATGTCGCTCAGACGTCCGACTGTGGCACTCTTGTTATTTACTTTCAATATAAGCCCTTTTCTGCGATGTCGCCCAGACGCCCGACTGCGGCACATTAATTTATTCTTTTCACCTTTCGAGGCATCGCTTCAGACACTTGATTGGTTTCCAGTTATTTTTTTGGGATTTCGGGAGGACTACCGCCTGACTTCCTTTTATTTATCATGCTGTGCAAATTTAGTATTTGAGTGTGCATTGCTAACTGCTCATGGTGCATCGTTTTGCATTTGTTATATCTTATGTCCGAACTGTCTTGCGAGTACATTCAAAGTACTCACCTGGCTTGTTGATTTGGCCAGATATTGACGAAGGCGATCTCATGGATGAAGAGTATGATAGCGAGTCCAACGCCTAGGGGAGTCCCAGTCAGTCCCGTGCGATCCTGGATTTGGTCACTTGTGTATATCCGCTTCCGCTACCCGAATAAATTCATTGAGCCTCACTCCAACGCTTGATGAGCTGCAAGACTAAGAGTCTTGTTATCCACTCCACTGTGACATATCCACCACCACTTTTAGATCGAGCCAGTAGTATGCTACCATACCTTTGTGTCATATCCGCCCTTATGTAATATATTGGCGTGCTTGTAATAAACTGTTGAGCAGCCTCAGCTCAATTCTGTATGATACTTAATACTACTGGATCTCTGTATCAAAGTTTTGTCTACCAGTAAGGAGGATTTTCCTATACTGGTCTGCCTAAAGGTCGGTTGTTCAATAAGCTTTTTATTGAAAAACCGGTCTTGACAAACTTGGTACCAGAGCCAGGCTGACTGTAGGAAGCCACTAGGTGCGATCGCTAATCGGTTATTAGCGTAATTAATGCTTTTTTAATATTTTGTAAATGTAGTCATTTTTCTGACAGTCAGCATAAATTTATGATCTGACCATTCAGAATTTTTGCCTACTTTAGTAGATGGCTGGCGTCGACTGTGAATCGCAGTTGTTCGCCAATGTACCTGAGGGGTTCGTCAAGCTCCTCACTTCCATCGTCAAAATCGCGATCAGGCCTTCGACTCGTCCGGAGTTCACGCTCTACCAGCACCAGATCAACAACGGTCTGTCCATGCACTAGGCCGCGGTGCAATTCAAGGGAGGGCGTGTCGAGTCCCGCCGCTTCCGGTTTGTGGGCGGAGCCATGCCTATGGAGAGGCATGCTATGCAGATGGCTACCCGTGAGGCGATAGCTCGTCTTCGGGATGTTCTTCCTTCTATGAAGACTCGTTGCTACCGCTACCTTCCCTGCCACGTGCCATACACCTGTCACTATGCATTTGCTTGCCCTAGAGGATAAAGGGATGAGGCTATTGAGATGCTGGTTGAATATCTCAAGGCGCTTGAGGCTGCTTTTGATAACCTTGTGGACGACCTTGTGGTTGCTCGCATGTCCGTCGTGCACAGCTGTTCCGCCAACAGGAGGGAACTTCTCCATACAGCTCCTCCATTGACTTACGTCTCGTCCTCGGCATCTCACACACCTGCCACACTCGCCACTGCTCGCCGCCTACCTACTCCTGAAGAATTTGACCAGGTCATCGCTCCTATCCCAGTCAGAGCTGCACCGCCTACCGCACCCGTTCCAGCTCCACAGCTCAGTGCTTCATGTCTGGAACCTATTATTGAGGAAGAGGTTGAGTCTCCAACTCCACTGGGCCTTACCCTGGGCAGGCCAAGGGAAGTTCTCACCATCTCCGACTAAGTGCGCCCAGCATGCCGTGCAGAGTGTCAGCATGTATGATATGTATATAGGTTATGAGAAGTAGTCTGTTTGCGCATCATGTAGGAACTGGAGAAGTGCACTAGCCTAAATAACATGTCAGGATTGTGTACGCACACCCTGAGTGATGTATTGTATAATTATGCTTGCGTGTAAGATACGTACTAAGCAGTCCTTCTCCGTGCGCAATCGAATATTTCCTTGAAAAATATTGGAGTCCTTAATTTTTCGTGTTGCAAAAAAAATATTTTTTTTGTCTCACAGCTTCTCTCACAAAATTCTTACAAAAAAATACCTCAGAGTGGAAAATGCATCTCCCTTGGACTCGCTCCATGCCAAGTCCGCCAGAAGAGAATTATGGTACGCAGACAAGCAACAACTTCACACAGGGACAATCAAGTCAGCAGGGCAGTGATGCCGCATTTTCTCAAGTATGCCGCCTTTATGAACAGAGTCAGCAACAGCACCAGGAAATGATGAACCAAGTCATCAATATGAGAAATCACCATGGTCCGTATCAACAGCAATCCAAATTATCAGAACTACAAAAAACGCGTCCCCCAACATTTTCTCATACTGACAAACCTCTTGAGGCCGATGAATGGCTTTGAGACATGGAGAGAAAGTTAATTATTTCACAGTGTTCAGATCATGAGGAAGTGCTATATGCACCACACTATCTCACTGGAGCAGCTGCATCATGGTGGGAGAATTTTCTGCACATGCACCCCAATGAAAATGATATAACCTGGGAGGAATTCAAGGAAGGTTTTCGTGGGGCACACATCCCCCGAAGTATTATGAAGATCAAGAAGAGGGAGTTTGATGACCTCAAGCAAAGGACCATGACGGTGACTGAGTACAACAGTCAGTTTACACTATTGTCTCGCTACGCCAACGAAGAACGTATGACTGAAAACAAGAAGATGGAGAAATTCTTGGACGGTCTGGCACCAGCGCTTAAATGCCAGCTGGTCGTACACACCTTTCCAGATTTCAAAACACTGGTGGATAAGGCTATTACCTTGGAAAATGAGCGACGCAGCTTGGAGGATTTTCGCAAGCGCAAGAGGGACCAGACTACACTTGTTCGCAACCAACGAAGCAAGACTGATTTTCAGAAAGGTGGGGTACACAAACCCACCACCAATGCTTCACATCCTATCAAGAATTTACATGGAAGAGACAAGGAGTTCACATATCGCCCAGGCGTTACCTGTTACGCTTGTGGAGAAGAAGGACACTATGCCAAGCAGTGTCCCAAGCCAAGGAACTCGGCCCCAAAGCCAAACAACGGTGGTAATAATTCAGCGCCCAAGCGAAACAATTTCAACCCCAATAACAACCACAAGAAGGGTCACCTGAACCACTTGACCAGAGAGGAAGCACAGAATGCCCCGGATATCGTAGTCGGTACGTTCCCTATCAACACAATACCTACCACTGTTTTGTTTGATTCTGGAGCTTCTCACTCGTTCATTTCAAAGAGATTTGCTTTGCAAAATAATTTTTTGATGCTTCCCTTGGAAAAATCAATGATCATCAAGTCCCCTGGGAGTAAGCAAGTTACTCAGAATTACTGCCAAGGTGTGGTTATTGACCTTGAAGGACTAAAGTTTCATGCAAACCTCATCGTATTGGAAAATAAAGGACTGGATGTTATCCTAGGAATGGACTGGTTAACCACCAACAAGGGATTTATTGACTGCTTCAATCGAACTGTGATCCTCACCCATCATCACGGGAAGACAATAAAGATTCCAGCTCAGGAAAGACAGATATCACGGCAACCCAGGTTGAACAAGGTGGATATCTCAGAGTTAAACAAAGTTCCAGTGGTATGTGAGTTTCCTGACGTATTTCCCGAGGAACTACCAGGCATGCCGCCAGACCAGGAAATAGAATTCATCATTGAGCTAGCACCTGGAACCACCCCATATACAAGAAGCCATATAGAATGGCACCCTCCGAGTTAGTATAATTAAAGAAGCAAATAAAGGAATTACTGGACAAAGGATTTATTCGAGCCAGCTCCTCATCTTGGGGTTCACCGGTATTATTTGCCAAGAAAAAGGATGGGACACTAAGATTGTGCATAGACTATCGAGCGCTCAACATGGTCACCATCAAAAACAAGTATCCTATGCCAAGGATAAATGACTTATTTGACCAGCTCGCACAAGCCAAAGTATTCTCGAAAATTGATTTGAGGTCAGGATATCATCAATTAAAAGTACGGACAAAGGATATTCCCAAGACAGCATTTACCTCAAGATACGGCTTATACGAATTTACAGTAATGCCGTTTGGACTTACGAACGCCCCTGCATATTTTGTCCACCTCATGAACGAAGTATTTATGAAATTTATGGACAAATTTGTTGTGGTATTCATTGATGATATTCTGGTATACTCCAAGACACCAGAAGAGCACGCTGAACATCTCAGGATTGTACTGGGAGAACTAAGGAAATATCAATTGTACGCCAAATTCAGCAAATGTGAATTTTGGTTGAGACAGGTCGGTTTTCTAGGCGACGTGCTAACCCAAGAAGGTGTTGCCGTAGACCCGGAATAGGTTAAGGCCGTACTTAGCTGGAAACCACCGGCGAGCGTAACGGATGTGCGAAGTTTCCTGGGGATGGCAGGATATTATCGAAGATTTATTGAAGGATTCTCCACCATAGCAAAACCAATGACCCAGTTGCTCAAGAAGGATAAAAAGTTTGTATGGACCGAAGCATGCGAGAAACGTTTCCAAGAACTCAAAAGGAAACTGACAACAGCACCAGTATTGGTTGTGCCCGACATACACAAGAGCTTTGAAGTATATTGTGACGCATCCCGAAAGGGCCTCGGATGCGTATTGATGCAAGAAGGCAAGGTAGTCGCCTATGCTTCCAGGCAACTACGGAAACATGAAGAAAATTATCCCACTCACGACCTGGAACTGGCAGCAGTCATCCATGCACTCAAGGAATGGAGACACTTTTTGCTTGGGAACCGCTGTGAAATATATACAGACCATAAAAGCCTCAAGTATATTTTCACAAAACCAGAACTCAATTTACTGCAACGACGCTGGCTGGAATTAGTGAAGGATTATGATGTTGGTATACACTACCATCCAGGAAAAGAAAATGTAGTGGCAGACGCCCTTAGTCGAAACCCAAGTCCGAGCAACGACAACCTACCAAATTTGAGACCAGAATTTCAGCAGGAGTTTGCCAAACTCAACTTAATAATGGTCACCGAAGGCAGTGTGTCAAATTTGGAAATACAGCCTACCCTGGTAAAAAGATTAAGGAGGCTCAACGTGGGCACCCCAGGATCGAAGGAATAAAAAGAAAAGTGAGCATGGGCAAGGCCTCAGAGTTCGTCATAGACGATAAGGGAATATTGTGGTACGGAGATAGAATTTGCGCACCAAATATCGAGGACCTCAAACAGCAAATTCTAGCTGAAGGCCACACCGCCCCTATCACACCCTAGCTAGTTCATGCATTAGAGTGTTGCATCATGTCTACTCTTTTATCAGAAACTTGAAATGGGGATGACAGAACCCCCAGCCCCCTCTGAAACAACTAGGGTTTACTAAAAATAATTTCAATGAACCTGAAATGCCCTTCTAAAATGTCCATCATTTTTGTCTTGGTTCAGAACCTCTGCCAAAAGTGATGCACAGTTTTCTAGGTCATCCTAAGGTCTTTGAGTTAATTCATAAGTATTTGAATTTGGCATTTAAAATTTATAAAATATTTTGAATGCTCAAATATCTCCAAACTAAAATGTTCCTTGCTGGAAATATTCCAACTAAGGACCAGATGCAGTTTGGTGATTTTAGGAGTTGTTTAGGTATTTTTAATAATTCAACAAACTTACAGATTAAAAACAAAAACAGAAAATAGGAAAAACCTTACCTGGCGCCTACTAACCGGCCCACCTGCCGCGCCAGCGAGCTTCTTGGCTCGGCCAGGCAGGCAGGCAGGTGCTCGGCGGCGAGCACCGCATGGATGCCATGCACCTGGTCACCGCCTCGCCACTCCCCTCGTCAAGCCTCGACGTGGATCACTCCCCCTCTCTCCCCCGAACCCCCAGGACACTCTCACTCAGCCCCAGCTCCTCTCCCTCGCTCTCCCACGCCGTGGCCGATGCCATCGCCGCCACCCCCTCGCCGTAGCCGCGCTCTCCGTCAACTCCACGCCGCGCCACCGTGTCCAGGAGCTCCGCCACCCTCCTCTCCTTCGATCAAGCCGAGCCCCGAGCGCTCGCGTGCCCCGAAGCTACCACACGGACCTCGACCGAACCGCCCTCGCCGGAGATCCCCTTCAACGCCGTCGCCGCACCAGCTCGTCTTCGACCGCGTCGTCTGCTCCCACGAGATCGCCGTGAGCCTGGCTACCCTCTCCCCCTTCCCTTTCTTGCTCTCGTGCACCACCGTGAGCACACGAAGCTCACGCGCACGCACCGCCGTGGAGCTCGTCACCGACGTGCTCCCGGCCATCCTCCGGCTACCTCTCGGTGTCCATCGCACTCACCACGCCGCGTAGGCTCTAACCATGCACTCCCCGCACTTCACCGCACACCCTAGCCCCGAGTTCGTCTCCACCCGAACTCCGGCGGCCTCCTAGGTCATCACCGGCGCCGACTCCGGCCACCCCGACCCCAACTAACTCCACCAAGAGCTGCGGTTCATCCCCAGCTCCACTTAGATGCCTTTCGCGCCTCATTTGGTGGCCGGAACGGCCAAAACCACTTCCGCCGCCGCGTCGGGCTCGCCGGCGGATAAACGCCGGTGCAGCCGACCTGACTTTGACCACGAGTGGGCCCTGGTTGACTCTGTTGAGTCAATGACAGATGGGGCCCAGCCCTGTTAACTAATCCGGTTTAGTTCTAATTAATTTTTAGCTAAACTAATTGCACTGACACCCTGGACCCACTGGTCAGTTTGACGTGGACCAGTCTGTTGACTTGCTGAGGTCAGCATGACCTCATGCTGACGCAGTAATCCTTTTCTGGAATTAAAATAAATCCAGAATGATTTATAAATTCCAGAAAATAACACAAACTTCAAAAAATCATAGAAATTAATCTGTAACTCCAAATGCAAAGTTTTATATATGAAAAATGATCAGAAAAATCCAATCTATCCATCTGTACTGGTTTCATGCATGTTTAAACAAGCCAACGTGATATCTAGGGCAGAACAAGATAAAGCACTTTAAAGGGCCATTTATGAGTTTGAAAATTGAATCTTTGGTTCAAATTGGTTCAAACCCATCTGGTCTTATTTGCATTAGCCCAACACACTCATATTGACATGTTACACGCATGCATCATATTGTCGCACATTGTTTGGTGATGGTTGTGTATCGGTGTTCTTCGCGGCAGGTTCTGCCTCCGAGGAGTACCGTGATTACCCTAATGAAGAACCATATCAGTGCATCGACCCATCAGGCAAGCAACCAACCATTTGAGCATATCGATACAATCCCATGTTCTCGCTCCTGCTCTCTTTTACTGCATTATGACAACACGTTTCAAACTGCTGTGTGCTATGGTAGTTGAACCCATTTCCTCTGCATGACCTGTCATTGCCACAGTAACTAGATGAAACCCACTAGCATGTGTAGGAGTTGATTGAGCCATATGTATGTGTTGTTCCTACCTTGCTATGCCTGCTATGCTTAGAGTCGTGTCAGGTCTGGTTCATCTGGGTGATGGGCTAGAGTGAAATGATCATGCCGGTAATGAGAGTGATGTGGTGAACACGATTTGGTAAAGGTATCGATGAGAGGCCATGTAGGAGTACATGGTGGGTTGTTTCATTGAAGCCGACTTTAAGCACTGAGATCTGTATGCGTGATTTAAGATTCAGCTACTACCATGCATTGGGCCCTGAAATATGACCCCGCTCGACTTCTTATTCACTCTAGTTCTCTGTCCAGGAGTTGCAAGTAGTTTCTGGTGTTTGTAGCTTACTGGAGGCCGTGGACAGCGCTGACCCGCGGGGTGGGCTGTGATGCGGTAGGTACGTGGCCGGGTGTACCAAATACCCGTTAGGTATCTCGGGAACCCTGTACACATCGTTCGGGGCCGTATGGGAAAGCTCGGCCGGACTCCCTGCGGATGGAACCTGGATAGGCGATAAACCTGGACTAGAGACCTAGGTGTCTAGGTAGGTCGTGGTCTACACCCACGTCGGCTTTCGCTTGAAGTCTGCCGAGCACATGTCGTGTGCAGACGCTAAGTGGTGGAAACATGTATGAAGAAGTACACCCCTGCAGGGTTAACATAATCTATTCGAATAGCCGCGTCCGCGGTAAAGGACTACTTGGTTGCCTATATAGTTCATAGACAAGTGAATGGATACTACTAAAAATCTCAAGATAAGCGTGAGTGCCGAGGATGGCTCTTCCGTAGGATGACGGAGGTGGATCCTCGGTGGTGTATTGAAGTGGTGAGTAGTGGACTCGTGTGCGCAAAACCATTTCAAGTTGGGTATCGTAGGATAACTTAGCCAAGAGTCAAAGCTGGCTTGCTGCAATAACTCCACCAACCCTTCTTGATAATATGCATGTATGTAGGATCTGATGTAAGTCTTGCTGGGTACCTTTGTACTCATGTTGCTATAATTTACATTTTACAGAATACGCTGCAACCCCTTCTGATGGGTTCTTCGTAGACGTTGACATCGATGAGTAGACTGAGGCCCAGGTGGTGATCCTGAGCTTGTGAAGGACCACATAGTATAGTTAGGCTTCCAAGCCTCTTTTATTTTACTAGTTGTCTGTACTCAGACAAGTTACTTCTGCTGTTGGCTTGTATGTCTGTATGACTTGAATGCTGGGTCGTGTGACCCGTACTTGTGTGTATGTTATGTATGGCTCTCTGAGCCTTAATAAAGCACTTGTGTTGTAGAGTCATGTTGTGATGCCTTGTTGTATTTGCACATATCGAGCATATTGTGTGTATGATTGAAATGCTTGGTATGTGTGGGATCTGACTATCTAGTTGTTTATTCTTAGTAGCCTCTCTTACCGGGAAATGTCTCCTAGTGTCTCCACTGAGCCTTGGTAGCTTTCTACTGCTCCGGAACACTTAGGCTGGCCGGCATGTGTCCTTCCTCGTTCCTGTGTCTGTCCCTTCGGGGAAATGTCACGCGATGGATACCGGAGTCCTGTTAGCCCGCTACAGCCCGGTTTACCGGAGTCCTGCTAGCCCAGTGCTACAGCCCGGATTCACTTGCTGATGACCGACATGTTCGATGCTGGGTCATGGATGCCTGTCCCTGTAAGTCTGTGCCACTTTGGGTTTACAACTAGCCATGTCAGCCCGGGCTCTTTACCATATGGATGCTAGCGACACTATCATATACGTGTGCCAAAAGACGCAAACGGTCCCGGGCAAAGGTAAGACGACACCCGTGGGAATACCGTGCGTGAGGCCGCAAAGTGATATGAGGTGTTACATGCTAGATCGATGTGGCATCGAGTCAGGGTCCTGACAGCGTTGGCATCAGAGCCGGACTGCCTGTAGGTTCTCCAAGCCAAACTGGTCGATGTTGAGTCTAGAAATTCTTTAGTTATATGTAGGGGAATTGTTTGTGGGATGGAACGTAAGGCTCTTTTTACTCCTTTATCTTATGACATTCTGATCTGAGTCAGTCTATTCTTCCACCGGGGGTTAAGGAATTAGGATCTCTTCTCCCTATCAGGTTCACGTGTTACTAATCAGTAGTACATTATAGGTTTGATGGATACAAGCCTAGTTCAGTTCTACTACCACATTATGTTGCCAAGATGGACCCAGAACCTTGATATGATGTTGTTGAGTGTCTATGAAATTCTTTGCCAAATGCCTCAAATCCTTTTTGAGCATTTACAGCCGTTATGCTGTTCAATTTCTGCTAGGAATCTTAATGTTTTGTGTTTATTATGTTCCAGATGGCGACCCGTCCTCAGAATCAAGTGGTTCGTTTGACTCGATGTCTAGATGTACCCGGCCATACTGCCATGTTGGTCAGGGTAATGACTGAGGCAGGATACCATTGGTATCCTGAGTACACGGCCGAAGAGCAATTCCGAGACTTTAATCAAAGTCAATATCTTTGCACTGTCAGGATATTTCCATCTTATCCTGGATCCACCGAGCCCCTTCACTGCTCCTATGGACTCGGGGTTACTATTGAGATGACTGTGCAGGATGCCTCCTACTCTATGACGACCATCATGCGAGTCAGGACTGGTTTATTTCGGTACTCTGACTTCCGATATATGCCAGCATCACTTCCGGGAGCACAAGGGTATCTCCAGGCTATCTATGCTGACTCCACTCAGGAGGATTGACGGATCCGCACCACTGCACAGTTGCTTGAAGACAAGGACCGTGAAAATCGGGCCTTGAGACTAGAGCTTTTCAATACTCGTGCTGATCATTGGGCCATGTTGACTCGGTTTGCACCGGCCGTGCAAGCGGGATATATGGATATGAGAGATATCTATCCTGTGAGATCTGCTCTGCCAGACGTGATGGATTGGCGTGATGTAGGAGGCATCACCCCACCTCGTGGTCTCGGCAGGCCACCGTTTGTTGGTCCAAGACCTCATCCTAGCCCTTATGGTCCACAAGCTCCGCGGGATCGACTGTTTCCGGATGATCATGTTGAGCTTCCAGGCTATGGAGGTGACTTCTATGAGGACTACTACGGATCGGTCTGAGTTAGTAGTAGTATCACTAGTTTCGTACTAGCTGTATCGTCCACCGTCCTGCGTGACTCGTGGGATATGGCCTAGCTTGTACCGCCTTCCGTAGGTGTAGAAAAATAATGTATAGGAGCTCGGAGTGCCTCCGATGAGATGTAATCTTCCTTTCACCATAATAGTACTTTGTTTGGTCCTGTACTAAACCTTGTATGGTGTGTATGACGATGGAAGAAAAGAAGCAGTTCTGTATTCACCATGTCATACGGATGATCATCTTGCATTCCGAGTTGTTCCTTACATTCTGCATTTCTATGTCAAAATCCCATCATTCTGGACTAAATCATTGTCTTGTTTACCTAGGATGGTCAACACGCGCAATAATCCCGCTCCCCAAGAGCAGGCCAAAGGCAGTGAAGTCAGGAATGCAAATCTGCCTCACCCTCCCTCTCTGGCCGAAGTTATGCTAGAGGCCGAGAGAAACAAGCAGGAGACCAACCGATTGTTGGAGCGCATCGAGCAAAACACAGCACACCATCAGAGGAATAATTTGGTATCACTCAGTGATTTCATCAAGTTACATCCACCCAGTTTCCACCACTCCGTCGAGCCTCTCGACGCCGATGACTGGCTTCGCAGTATTACTCACAAACTGCATTCTGCGCTAGTAGCTGAGGCTGATAAGGTCACCTTTGCTGCTTATCATCTTGAAGGCCCCGCCAGTCTATGGTGGGAGAACTATGGAGCTATGCGCCCAGCGGGCCATGTCACTACTTGGGCTGAATTCAGCAAGGCTTTCCGTGAACATCACATTCCGGAGGGTCTCATGGACCATAAACGTGAGGAGTTCTGCAGTTTCACTCAAGGCCGACTCTCTGTGGATGCTTACAGCAGGGAGTTCGGTAACCTTGCACGATATACAACTGAGGAAGTTTCCACTGATGCCAAGAAGCAAGCAAGGTTCCGTAAGGGACTTAGTCCTGAGCTTTGCCGCGACCTTCGTCTACATTAGTGCACATGTTTTCAGAAGCTTGTTAACAAAGCCATCAGTGCTGAGTCTGGTCAGACTGATTATGAAGCAACACGCAAGCATGGCCGTGACATGGGTTCCTCATCCGGTGTTGGACCACAGAAGCGCCGCGTGTGGGTGCCTAACACTGCCCTGCCACCCAGGTTCACACCGAGGCCATCCTTCCAGGCGCCTCGCCCCGCTCAACAGTTTGCACCAACCAAGCCCTATGGTGGTCCACCCAACAGTGCTCCTCCATGTACCAGCTCTGTGACTTGCTTTAAGTGTGGGGAATCGGGCCACTACCTACGCGAGTGTCCCCAAACCAACCCCAACCAATCTGGAAAAGCTGTTGGCCGTGGCAAGCCGACAGGAAAAGTGTTCTATGCCAAGCCGGCCACAGCTGCACGTGGCCATGTCAACTGTATCTCTGCCAAAGAAGCTCAAGAGGATCCCAACGTCGTTCTTGGTACGCTCCCTGTTAATTGCCACCCGGCATCTGTTCTTTTCGATACTGGAGCATCTCATTCTTTCATATCCGAAAATTATGCTCGTTTGCATAACACCGCATTCTGTGACATGCCGTCCACTATGGAAATTTCTACTCCTGGTTCTAGATGGCAAACCTCTAGAATAAGCCATGGAAATGAAATTCAAGTCGACAGACTTGTTTTTCTCGCATCTTTGATAGCCCTTAAATCTTCGGATATTAATATCATCTTGGGTACGGACTGGATGTCAGCCCGTCATGCCAAAATTGATTGTTTCTCTAGGACTGTTCAACTCACACATCCTTCGGGAAAGATAGTCAATGTCTTGACCCGAATAGCCAAGCGACAGCTATATTCTCTTAACGCCAGCCTGTTGCCAGACCTTGAAGACGTTCCGGTAGTCCGTGACTTTCCGGATGTCTTCCCAGAGGAATTGCCAGGTGTTCCACCTGACAGGGATGTTGAGTTCGTAATAAATCTCATTCCAGGAACCGTCCCGATTGCTAGAAGACCCTATAAGATGGCACCACTAGAACTAGCCGAGCTTAAGAAACAACTCGATGAGTCCTTGAAAAAGGGTTTCATCCGACCTAGTTCATCTCCGTGGGCTTGTCCCGTCCTCTTCGTCAAGAAGAAGGATGGTATGGACCGGATGGTTGTAGATTATCGACCAGTCAACCTGGTCACAATCAAGAACAAGTATCCTCTCCCCAGGATCAATGACCTGTATGATCAGCTCGCTGGATCCTCAGTCTTCTCTAAAATGGATTTGAGATTGGGCTACCATCAAATCAAAATCAGGAACGGGGACATTCCTAAAACGGCCTTTGTTACTCGTTATGGCCAATACGAGTACACCGTCATGTCCTTCGGTTTAACCAATGCCCCAGCCACCTTTTCTCGGTTAATGAACTCCATCTTCATGGAGTATCTGGATAAATTCGTCGTGGTTTACCTCGATGATATACTCATCTACTCCAAGAATGAGGAAGAATATGCCGAACATCTAAGGCTAGTGTTGATGAAACTTCGAGAGCATCGCCTTTATGCCAAATTTTCTAAATGCGAATTTTGGTTGCCCGAAGTGACCTATCTAGGACATGTAATTTCTGGTAAAGGTATTGCTGTCAATCCCGAGCGAGTTCAAGCCGTCCTTAACTGGACTCCACCTGAATCGGTCAAGCAAGTTCGGAGTTTCCTTGGCTTAGCGAGCTATGTCGCCGCTTTGTCGAGAACTTCTCCAAAGTTGCCAAACCTCTAACTGAACTCCTCAAGAAAGATAAAAAGTTCGAGTGGACTCCACAATGTGAGCACAGCTTTCAGGAACTGAAAAGACGCCTGACATCTGCTCCCGTATTGGTACCACCAGATTTCTCTAAGGACTTTGTTATCTATTGCGACGCCTCACGACAAGGACTAGGTTGCATTCTTATGCAAGATCGTCACGTAATTGCTTATGCTTCACGGCAATTGCACCCACATGAGGAGAATTATCCTACTCATGATCTAGAGCTTGCAGCTGTAGTCTATGCACTTAAAACATGGCGACATTACCTCCTCGGTAATCGTTGCGAAATTTTCACCGATCACCAAAGTCTGAAGTACATCTTCACCCAACCGGATTTGAATCTCAGGCAAAGACGTTGGGTCGAGTTGATCACAGATTTCGACTTAGGGATAACTTACACCCCAGGAAAAGCCAATGTCATGGCTGATGCACTAAGTCGTAAATCTTATTGTAACAATCTGATGTTACAACAAAGTCAACCGCTTCTCCATGAGGAATTTCGGAAGCTTAACCTTCACATTGTTCCTCAAGGATTTCTTTCCACCTTGGTGGCGAAACCTACTCTTAAGGATCAAATCATCGCTGCCCAAAAGCGAGATAAGGGAATATCTAGGATCAAGGAGAACATTGCTAGTGGAGGTGCTAGATGTTTCTCCACAAATGATCATGGTGTTGTGTATTTTGAGAACCGTTTAGTGGTTCCCAAGAACCAGCATCTACGGTAGTTGATCCTTAAGGAGGCTCATGAATCTCCTCTCACCATTCATCCCGGTAGTACCAAGATGTATCAGGACCTACGCCAGAGGTTCTGGTGGACCAGGATGAAGAGAGACATTGCTCACTTTGTTGCTAGTTGCGACGTCTGTCGTCGTGTAAAAGCAGAGCATCAGCGGCCTGCTGGCACCCTTCAACCCTTAGCTATTCCTGAATGGAAATGGGATAAAATTGGTATGGATTTCATCACCGGTTTTCCCAGGACCAAGAGAGGGAATAATGCTATCTTCGTCGTTGTCGATCGCCTTTCCAAAGTAGCCCATTTCTTGCCTGTTCGCGAGAGTATAACCGCTAGTCAATTAGCAGACTTGTACATCTCCCAAATAGTGTCTCTCCATGGTGTCCCATTGGAAATTAACTCGGATCGAGGAAGTCTTTTCACCTCTCGATTTTGGGAAAGTTTTCAAAATGCTATGGGAACCCGCCTTTCCTTTAGCACTGCCTTTCACCCTCAATCAAGTGGTCAAGTAGAACGTGTCAACCAGATTCTAGAAGACATGCTTCGAGCTTCTGTTATCTCATTCGGAATGGATTGGGAGAAATGCCTTCCATTTGCTGAATTTTCTTATAACAATAGCTATCAATCTAGCTTAGGTAAAGCTCCTTTTGAAGTTCTCTATGGACGAAGGTGTCGAACGCCTCTTAACTGGTCAGAAACCAAGGAAAGACAATTCTTTGGCCCGGACATGATCCAGGAAGCAGAAGAGCAAGTTCGCATTGTTCGTGAAAAGTTGAAAACAGCCCAATCTCGTCAAAAGAGTCAATACGACCGAAAACATAAGGCTATGACTTTTGAGGTTGACAAGAAGGCTTATCTTCAGGTTAATCCTCTGAAAGGAACCCATCGCTTCGGTACCAAGGGCAAATTGGCTCCTCGTTACATTGGACCCTTTCGCATTCTCGCTAAACGAGGAGAAGTTGCCTACCAATTGGAACTACCTCCGCATCTCTCCAGAGTCCACGACGTCTTCCACGTTTCTCAACTCAGGCGTTGCTTCTCGGATCCTATCCTGGAGTGGACCACGAAACGCTTGATCTTCAAGATAACCTCACGTATCGAGAGTACCCCGTTCGTATCCTCGATCAAGCCGAGCGTACCACTCGACGTCATAATATCAAGTTTCTCAAGGTTCAATGGTCGCATCATTCTGAGAAGGAAGCAACTTGGGAAAGGGAGGATCGTCTTCGACTTGAGTACCCCGCCTTCTTTCCAGAGGAACCTAAATCTCGGGACGAGATTCTTTTGAGTGGGGGTGAGTTGTCACACCCTAGCTAGTTCATGCATTAGAGTGTTGCATCATGTCTACTCTTTTATCAGAAACATGAAATGGGGATGACAGAACCCCCAGCCCCCTCTGAAACAACTAGGGTTTACTAAAAATAATTTCAATGAACCTGAAATGCCCTTCTAAAATGTCCATCATTTTTGTCTTGGTTCAGAACCTCTGCCAAAAGTGATGCACAGTTTTCTAGGTCATCCTAAGGTCTTTGAGTTAATTCATAAGTATTTGAATTTGGCATTTAAAATTTATAAAATATTTTGAATGCTCAAATATCTCCAAACTAAAATGTTCCTTGCTAGAAATATTCCAACTAAGGACGAGATGCAGTTTGGTGATTTTAGGAGTTGTTTAGGTATTTTTAATAATTCAACAAACTTACAGATTAAAAACAAAAACAGAAAATAGGAAAAACCTTACCTGGCGCCTACTAACCGGCCCACCTGCCGCGCCAGCGAGCTTCTTGGCTCGGCCAGGCAGGCAGGCAGGTGCTCGGCGGCGAGCACCGCATGGGTGCCATGCACCTGGTCACCGCCTCGCCACTCCCCTCGTCAAGCCTCGACGTGGATCACTCCCCCTCTCTCCCCCGAACCCCCAGGACACTCTCACTCAGCCCCAGCTCCTCTCCCTCGCTCTCCCACGCCGTGGCCGACGCCATCACCGCCACCCCCTCGCCGTAGCCGCGCTCTCCGTCAACTCCACGCCGCGCCACCGTGTCCAGGAGCTCCGCCACCCTCCTCTCCTTCGAGCAAGCCGAGCCCCGAGCGCTCGCGTGCCCCGAAGCTACCACACGGACCTCGACCGAACCGCCCTCGCCGGAGATCCCCTTCAACGCCGTCGCCGCACCAGCTCGTCTTCGACCGCGTCGTCTGCTCCCACGAGATCGCCGTGAGCCTGGCTACCCTCTCCCCCTTCCCTTTCTTGCTCTCGTGCACCACCGTGAGCACACGAAGCTCACGCGCACGCACCGCCGTGGAGCTCGTCGCCGACGTGCTCCCGGCCATCCTCCGGCTACCTCTCAGTGTCCATCGCACTCACCACACCGCGTAGGCTCTAACCATGCACTCCCCGCACCTCACCGCACACCCTAGCCCCGAGTTCGTCTCCACCCGAACTCCGGCGGCCTCCTAGGTCATCGCCGGCGCCGACTCCGGCCACCCCGACCCCAACTAACTCCACCAAGAGCTGCGGTTCATCCCCAGCTCCACTTAGATGCCTTCCGCGCCTCATTTGGTGGCCGGAACGGCCAAAACCACTTCCGCCGCCGCGTCGGGCTCGCCGGCGGATAAACGCCGGTGCAGCCGACCTGACTTTGACCACGGGTGGGCCCTGGTTGACTCTGTTGAGTCAATGACAGATGGGGCCCAGCCCTGTTAACTAATCCGGTTTAGTTCTAATTAATTTTTAGCTAAACTAATTGCACTGACACCCTGGACCCACTGGTCAGTTTGACGTGGACCAGTCTGTTGACTTGCTGAGGTCAGCATGACCTCATGCTGACGCAGTAATCCTTTTCTGGAATTAAAATAAATCCAGAATGATTTATAAATTCCAGAAAATAACACAAACTTCAAAAAATCATAGAAATTAATCTGTAACTCCAAATGCAAAGTTTTATATATGAAAAATGATCAGAAAAATCCAATCTATCCATCTGTACTGGTTTCATGCATGTTTAAACAAGCTAACGTGATATTTAGGGCAGAACAAGATAAAGCACTTTAAAGGGCCATTTATGAGTTTGAAAATTGAATCTTTGGTTCAAATTGGTTCAAACCCATCTGGTCTTATTTGCATTAGCCCAACACACTCATATTGCCATGTTACACGCATGCATCATATTGTCGCACATTGTTTGGTGATGGTTGTGTATCGGTGTTCTTTGCGGCAGGTTCTGCCTCCGAGGAGTACTGTGATTACCCTAACGAAGAACCATATCAGTGCAACGATCCATCAGGCAAGCAACCAACCATTTGAGCATATCGATACAATCCCATGTTCTCGCTCCTGCTCTCTTTTACTGCATTATGACAACACGTTTCAAACTGCTGTGTGCTATGGTAGTTGAACCCATTTCCTCTGCATGACCTGTCATTGCCACAGTAACTAGATGAAACCCACTAGCATGTGTAGGAGTTGATTGAGCCATATGTATGTGTTGTTCCTACCTTGCTATGCCTGCTATGCTTAGAGTCGTGTCAGGTCTGGTTCATCTGGGTGATGGGCTAGAGTGAAATGATCATGCCGGTAATGAGAGTGATGTGGTGAACACGATTTGGTAAAGGTATCGATGAGAGGCCATGTAGGAGTACATGGTGGGTTGTTTCATTGAAGCCGACTTTAAGCACTGAGATCTGTATGCGTGATTTAAGATTCAGCTACTACCATGCATTGGGCCCTGAAATATGACCCCACTCGACTTCTTATTCACTCTAGTTCTCTGTCCAGGAGTTGCAAGTAGTTTCTGGTGTTTGTAGCTTACTGGAGGCCGTGGACAGCGCTGACCCGCGGGGTGGGCTATGATGCGGTAGGTACGTGGCCGGGTGTACCAAATACCCGTTAGGTATCTCGGGAACCCTGTACACATCGTTCGGGGCCGTATGGGAAAGCTCGGCCGGACTCCCTGCGGATGGAACCTGGATAGGCGATAAACCTGGACTAGAGACCTAGGTGTCTAGGTAGGTCGTGGTCTACACCCACGTCGGCTTTCGCTTGAAGTCTGCCGAGCACATGTCGTGTGCAGACGCTAAGTGGTGGAAACATGTATGAAGAAGTACACCCCTGCAGGGTTAACATAATCTATTCGAATAGCCGCGTCCGCGGTAAAGGACTACTTGGTTGCCTATATAGTTCATAGACAAGTGAATGGATACTACTAAAAATCTCAAGATAAGCGTGAGTGCCGAGGATGGCTCTTCCGTAGGATGACGGAGGTGGATCCTCGGTGGTGTATAATTTACATTTTACAGAATACGCTGCAACCCCTTCTGATGGGTTCTTCGTAGACGTTGACATCGATGAGTAGACTGAGGCCCAGGTGGTGATCCTGAGCTTGTGAAGGACCACATAGTATAGTTAGGCTTCCAAGCCTCTTTTATTTTACTAGTTGTCTGTACTCAGACAAGTTACTTCTGCTGTTGGCTTGTATGTCTGTATGACTTGAATGCTGGGTCGTGTGACCCGTACTTGTGTGTATGTTATGTATGGCTCTCTGAGCCTTAAATAAAGCACTTGTGTTGTAGAGTCATGTTGTGATGCCTTGTTGTATTTGCACATATCGAGCATATTGTGTGTATGATTGAAATGCTTGGTAGGTGTGGGATCTGACTATCTAGTTGTTTATTCTTAGTAGCCTCTCTTACCGGGAAATGTCTCCTAGTGTCTCCACTGAGCCTTGGTAGCTTGCTACTGCTCCGGAACACTTAGGCTGGCCGGCATGTGTCCTTCCTCGTTCCTGTGTCTGTCCCTTCGGGGAAATGTCACGCGATGGATACCGGAGTCCTGTTAGCCCACTACAGCCCGGTTTACCGGAGTCCTGCTAGCCCAGTGCTACAGCCCGGATTCACTTGCTGATGACCGACACGTTCGATGCTGGGTCATGGATGCCTGTCCCTGTAAGTCTGTGCCACTTTGGGTTTACAACTAGCCATGTCAACCCGGGCTCTTTACCATATGGATGCTAGCGACACTATCATATACGTGTGCCAAAAGACGCAAACGGTCCCGGGCAAAGGTAAGACGACACCCGTGGGAATACTGTGCGTGAGGCCGCAAAGTGATATGAGGTGTTACATGCTAGATCGATGTGGCATCGAGTCGGTGTCCTGACAGCCCCGTATTCAATCCATCCTGGAGGAACAAAAATGTACAAGGACCTTCAGGAAAATTTTTGGTGGCACGGTATGAAAAGGGACATAGCCACGTTCATTGCATGTTGTGATTCATGTCAACGCATCAAGGCCGAGCACCAGAAACCAGTCGGACTATTACAGCCAAACAAGATACCCAAGTGGAAATGGGACGAGATTGGAATGGATTTTATTGTTGGACTACCTAGGTCACGACACGGAAATGATGCCATATGGGTCATCACAGATAGACTGATTAAGGTGGCACATTTCATCCCGGTGAAGACAACCCACACCACTCAAAAGCTTGCTAGGCTTTACCTCTCCCATATCATCTGTTTACATGGAGTCCCAAAGACTATAATATCCCACCGAGGCACACACTTCGTCTCTAGATTTTGGGATCACCTACAACAGGCACTGGGAACTCAACTAGCATTCAGTACAGCATACCACCCTCAGACATATGGTCAAACTGAATGGGTAAACCAAATTCTAGAAGACATGCTGAGGGCATGTGTCCTCACCTATGGAACCAGTTGGGAAGAAAGCTTGCCGTATGCAGAGTTTGCATACAACAATAGTTACCAAGCCAGCCTACAAATGGCACCCTTTGAAGCCTTGTACGTGCGGAGATGTCGCACCCCGTTGAATTGGTCAGAGACCGGAGACAGCCATATCTTCGGCCCAGAGATGCTCAAAGAAGCCGAGGAAAAGGTTAAGCAAATCAGGGACTGACTCAAGATAGCTCAAAGTCGACAGAAGAGTTATTACGATCAAAAACATCGGGAAGTCAGTTTTGAACCCGGTGAGTATGTGTAACTACGAGTATCCCCTATGAGGGGCCTACAACGATTCAGAGTTAAAGGAAAGCTGGCACCCAGATTCATCGGACCTTTCTATGTAGTTGCACGAAGGGGCACCGTAGCCTATCAGCTAGACTTACCCGAAGAATTATCAGACGT
Organism: Triticum turgidum subsp. durum; assembly: GCA_900231445.1. Classification (NCBI taxonomy): domain Eukaryota; kingdom Viridiplantae; phylum Streptophyta; class Magnoliopsida; order Poales; family Poaceae; genus Triticum; species Triticum turgidum. The sequence goes on along the minus strand of LT934112.1, from coordinate 53,268,842 downwards.
CCACGACGTGTTCCACGTATCACAATTGAGGAAGTGCGTAAGCAACCCTGAGAAGCATGTATCGCATGAAGACATTGACGTGCAACCAGACCTCACCTACAGGGAACGTCCGATAAAAATATTGGAGGAGTCTGAAAGGAGGACCCGTCAGAAAACGATCAAGTTTTTCAGAGTTCAGTGGAGTAATCACACCGAGAATGAAGCAACCTGGGAGAGGGAGGATTTCCTTCGGATAGAGCATCCACACCTATTTGAGGATCAGCTGAAATCTCGGGGACGAGATTTTTCCTAAGGGGGTAGGTGTTGTGACACTCCAAAAAATTTCATTTGGTTTTCAACAAATTTCTTGTTTGATTTGAAGGAAGCTATTTAAAAATCTTTTAAAAAGACTCCCCTCTCAAAATAATTTTCTCTTGTGATAAAATCTCTTTAGGGTTATCCTCAACCTTGATGGTTGCCTCTGAAGGCTCTTCTTTGGTGTTAACTCACCACAATTTTTTTGAGAGTTTTTCATTTAAAAAGAAATCCTAAGGGCTTTGGATTTACTTCTTCTATTTCCAACCATCACCTTTCACCATGTCTCTTATCAAAAGTTTCCCCAAAACACCTCCCTTCACTTTGGGTCAAGTCAAGTAGTCAATCCTAGCAAGTTCAACTCATTTTTGAATTTTATTCCATTTATTTTATCCCCAAAACTATCTCTGTTTTCAATTTTGGACCTAGGTGATTTACAAAGGGAGTACCTTTTTCATTTTTAGTTTTGATCTCAAACCAACTCCCATGGATAGTCCTTAGCACCCCCAACCTAGATCCATCAAGATCCACCGTTCCACAGTTCAAATATTTCAAAATTTGCCCACTGCAATTTTGAACCATATTCATCATTTTTGGTGAAATTCATTTTTCCTCTTCTCCAAAAATTCTGAGAAAATTCAGGCAGCCCCCAGATGCATTGAGAGGCCACCCCACCAAAGATCAGCTCAAGGAAAATTCCCCACATGCCAATTTCATTTCATCGAACACCTGGCAGGCACTGTTTCTGTGCATGTTTAGAAAGTTTAGAGATTCAGGCGGCGTCAGTGTCGTTTTCTTCAGACTATTGGCGTCGATCTCACCAGTGCGCACTTGGCACCTTGCGCACTGCACCCCTTCCTTATCCATCCGCCGCACACTCGCTTGGCCGGGCGTGGGCGTCGGTGGCGACATGTCTCACCGATGCTGGCAGAGCCACCCGTAGCAGCCGACAGTGGTCAGCATCAGCTTTCGGCGCCGTCCAGCATCGCCCAAGCCACCTGAGACCTCCGCGTGGCCACCCCCTCCTCTGTGCATGCTGCGGCACCGTCGCTGTGGCCTGGCAAGCGCAGGGCGTGCTCCCTGCCGCCGATGAGTCCCGTGGGCCGTTCCGTCGAGGATTGGGGTAACACCCAAGTTTTGCCAAGTTCAGCTCCTGGATGGCACCAGTAGACCCGCACGATGATGCCCGACCGCTTGACAACCCCGTTCGGCCATCGCCTCGTTGTACCCACCACCAGAGTTATCCCGTTCACGGACACCGCCTCGGATCAGCTATAAAAGGAGCCCCCAGGCTCTCCCTCGACCCAGCGCCACACCTCCACACCACCAGAGCCCTGCCTAGCCACCAAGAGGACCTCGAGGAGGTCTCCTTCCTCGACTCCGGCCGCCCTGATCCACCTCGGGCTCCGTCTCGATTCGCTCAGGTGAGGCCATCCCCGCCTACCGTACCTAGTCAGCAACCTCCTGGTGTACCCACAATCCTAACCCATGCCCCAATTTGAAGCTTGCAGCTCTGTTGGAAGAGAATCAACCTCGCCCGAACCACCATCCGCCGGAGTTGGGGCCGCCGTCGACGTGGTGCTCGCCGACGCTCAACTCCACCACCCTCAGGTGTGGAAGAACACCTTGAACCCGTAGGTACCTCTCGATCCCCCTGCCTCGCCATGGATCGCCACCGGCGACCACCGCAGCCCTCGGGCATCGGCGCGCCCTGTCATCCCTCTTTCAAACATTCAAACCTGACAGGTGGGACCCCCCGTCAGCCTCTATTTTATTTTAAACAAAACGTTTTTTGAAAGCGCCTTCTGGCAAAGTACGTCTCCTCTCTGGACTGGCGTATTCTTAAACGAAACGTTTTCTGTTTTTATAAAATGAACCCTGGAAACTTTCTGTTTCATTACAGAAAGGTCCCTGGACTAAAACCCTTATAACTTTTAAACAGAAAATGATTTTTGATTGATTCTTTTTCTGTCATCTTTATTTTTCTGTCTAGTTTTTTGTCATATTTATTTGAAAAATATTTGGAACTCTTTTTGTGCACACACGGTATTTACGTTAGTGCATACTTTTCTTTAACCCGTAGATACCGGAGGAGGTGACGGAACCGCGAACTTCACCGAGCTAGACTCTGACTACTCCGAACTAGGCAAGCATGTTTGAACCTTTGATATGATGAGTGTGTTGCATGTTTGCTTCGAGTAGCTGGTTTATGGCATATTCATACATATAGAAGTAAGTGGTATGTTACATGCTAAGTTGCTGCAAGTGAGCTTCGAAACTCCATATACCTTGTGATGTGAGTTTATATGATCATGTGGTGACATGAGAGGTGGTAAGATGGCAGTGCTGAACCATGCCAGTCTTATGCCAAACTGTTTAATTCCGGGGTCAACATGAATCAAGTCACGTTACCATCCGTTTCCTTTCGTGCTACCACATGTTTTCTGTGAAGAATATGGTTTAGTAAGTTGCAAACCACTTTCCTGGTACACACCAAATAGAGGGGCCGTGATGAGGGTTCCATGTCCCTGGATTAAAGCCAGTCATCCGGTCAGGGGGCATGGGTGTTTCCGGTTGGGACCGAGAGGGGGGCACCCCTTAGAGCGTGCGTATATAAATTTGATCCCATGCTATTCGAGGTTGCAGCCTCCCCGTCTCAAAGTTTTTCTTGAACGTTGCCTAGGGTGATTCCTGGCATCGTGAGGTGGAAATGGGTGTGTACTGGTTAGATGTGTTTCTACCAAAATACCGTAAACGGAACTAGTCCTTCATGACTACTGAAATCCGTTGGCTGTGGTTAAATAGTACAAACTCTGCAGAGTCAAAATCATTCAAGTAACCGTATCTTGGTCAACGACTATGTTCAACTTATCTTTGTCGGTGTCAGTCTCAGTGACAAAACTCCGGAGAATAAACATGGGAATTAAGTCCGGCTAAATGATTGCTCCTGTGGATGGACTAACTCGTTTATTTTTATGTGTGGAGTATTTCCTGTGAGTGATATATCTTCTTCAATTTATTGAATACGAATGATGAAATATAAGCCCTTTCTGTGATGTCGCTCAGACGTCCGACTGTGGCACTCTTGTTATTTACTTTCAATATAAGCCCTTTTCTGTGATGTCGCTCAGACGTCCAACTGTGGCACTCTTGTTATTTACTTTCAATATAAGCCCTTTTCTGTGATGTCGCCCAGACGCCCGACTGCGGCACGTTAATTTATTCTTTTCACCTTTCGAGGCGTCGCTTCAGACACCCGATTGGTTTCCAGTTATTTTTTTGGGATTTCGAAAGGACTACCGCCTGACTTCCTTTTATTTATCATGCTGTGCAAATTTAGTATTTGAGTGTGCATTGCTAACTGCTCATGGTGCATCGTGTTGCATTTGTTATATCTTATGTCCGAACTATCTTGCGAGTACATTCAAAGTACTCACCTGGCTTGTTGATTTGGCCAGATATTGACGAAGGCGATCTCATGGATGAAGAGTATGATAGCGAGTCCGACGCCTAGGGGAGTCCTAGTCAGTCCCGTGCGATCCTGGATTTGGTCACTTGTGTATATCCGCTTCCGCTACCCGAATAAATTCATCAAGCCTCACTCCGACGCTCGATGAGCTGCAAGACTAAGAGTCTTGTTACCCACTCCACTGTGACATATCCACCACCACTTTTAGATCGAGCCAGTAGTATGCTACCATACCTTTGTGTCATATCCGCCCTTATATAATATATTGGCGTGCTTGTAATAAACTATTGAGCAGCCTCAGCTCAATTCTGTATGATACTTAATACTACTGGATCTCTGTATCAAAGTTTTATCTACCAGTAAGGAGGATTTTCCTATACTGGTCTGCCTAAAGGTCGGTTGTTCAATAAGCTTTTTGTTGAAAAACCGGTCTTGACAGTTGCCTAGCTCGACGTGCGATCACCTCCTTAATAGACCAAGATGTAGGATCAAGTGTGATTAAGCACATTTTTGCGAACACCCCCGCATTGTGTGCATGGGGGCTGAAGCCAACGACTGCTAACTTTCAAGTTATATATACATCAAACGGCCGCACAGGAGGCACAATAACACTTTCAGGCGAAAGTATAAACATAGCCTCTATAATTAAAATACAATTGTTTTTACAACGGAACGATATGTCACTCGAACATGACACTCTTCGAGCACTGAGCCTCTATTAAACGAGCACCTTCTGTTACCCGCTCAAAATAGTGCTTGGCTGGATCCTGGCTTCCCGCCAGATTCTGGGTTGCAATGATGGTAGCCTCCATATCTGCCCAATATGTTTTAACACGGGCAAGAGCCATCCGTGCACCCTCTATGCACGCCGACCTCTTCATGGCATCGATTCGTGATACGGCACCAAGGAGTTGTTGCACTAAACCAAAATAACTGTCCGGCTTTGGTCCCTTCAGCCTGAGATGGTCTATTACAGACCTCATTGCAAGACCGGACAACCTATGGAGCTCGGCCACAGCGGCCATCTTTTCACTCAATGGCAACGGCCGCGTTGGAGCACTGAATTGCGACCAGAACAACCTTTCTACTTCAATATCTTTTTGATCCTCGAAAAACTTGGTCGCATCAGCCATACTTTTTGCCAGATCCGCATACGCGTCTGCAGCGCTCCAGCGCCGATCCAGAGGAGCGTACTTTGGATCTAAGAACTTCATCCGCAACAAATAGGGGCTTCCAGCCACGATTTCTCTGGCCTGTCGAAGCTCCTCCTGCGCATCCCTAATTTCGGAACGCATCTCTTTGGCCGCATCAAGGGCCTTCTTCAGGTCAGCCGACTTTGCCTGATTCTCCTTTTGGAGGAGCTCATACCGGCCGGCGTCGTCTCTCAGCTCCACAGCCATCTCGGCTATTTTATCTTCGCTTCGGCGATGAGCAGCCTGTTCGGCTCTCAGATCTTCGGCCGCCTTTAGGGCAGCCGCATTGCTAGCCCGGGCTTGTTCCTTGGCTAGGGCAAGCTCCGCCCTTAGGGCATCCACGGCAGCAGATCCACTTGCAGCCGAAGCATATCACATTAACATTATGCCCCTCTTAATATTTCCTATAACAAATAAGGAAAACAGAGCACATACTCTGTGACTCGTTAAGCCGCTCGTTCACAAACGTGATGTCGGTGTCCACAACTTCAATCTGTCGCCTCAGTTCGGCGAATTCAGGCGGTCTGGTCTACCGCCGGACCCTTAGCCACCTGCGCATGAATGCAGTGCGATCATTACTTAAGAGTGTGATCCTCCGTTTGCCACCTAGGGCTGGCAACCAGAGTCTCAGGGGCTACTATCTATACGGAGCACACCTAGCACATGCGGTACAACCAAAAAATTACGTATTTCATTATGTACCTCAAAGCCTTTGAGCAGGCTCGTAAAAGCTTCATTCAACCTGCTTTTGGCGGATGAAATCTTCTCAAGAACCATGCGCATTAATGAACGGTGATCCTCTGAGAGAGCAGCTTGCCCCAGAAGGCCCGTCAGCGTGTCCGGCCGGTCGTCGGACAGTGCCGGACCCTTCTTATTGCCCCCTGTGGGAGCCGAACGCTCCGGGCTCAGGGCGGCCGAAGTATTAGCTTCTGGCCTCGGTGAATCTGGACTCCTCCGTGACGACACCTCGGGGTCGCCCGCCCCATGAGGTGGAGAGGCAGGTGGGGTTTCACTCTCCATCATCTCCGGAATAAGATCCCCCGAAGACGAACTCTGTCGAGAAGAGCTACTAGCCAGACTGCAGAGAATGGATCCTGGTTACTTCAGCTCGTAGGAGGAGGACTGCAGAGAACTCTCCATCATCTCGGAGGAGGAAGCAGTAGCTTTGTATTTATGATTAACTTATAGCTCGGCGGAGGGCTGGCCCGTTTGCGGGCATGGCGCGGTGAGGACGCCCTCCAGGGCAGGGCCCCCTGGTGAAGTTTTCTTCCCTTGTCTAGGCACCTCCATCTCCAAGTCTTCGGAGGCGGCCCTCTTCTTCCCGCGGGGGGAGGAGACCTTAGATTCCCCCCGACTATCCTCCTTCATGGAAATAGTAATTCCCCCGGTTTGGGTGTGCAATGTGTGAAGCTTTGCTTCTCTGTTCTTCCCTTCGTCTTTCCCCGAGGGCACTTGACTTAGCACACGACTAAGCATCCTGGCTATTGTAGGACTAGGCAAGCCTTCGGGAAGTGGTGCCGGACACCTGATTTTCTCCGTGTTGCTGAGCCAATCCTGGCTGCGGATGGTTTTCAGAATAATGTTGTGATAAATATAAATGAAGTGTTCGGTTTCTAGGTTACTTACTTACTTACTTGGGTATCTGGGCGGTTGCAGCTCAGGCCCGCATCCTCGATGGTGTCCGGACACTTTACTTGTGGTCCGAAGAATAACCTACACATCCCTTTGAGCGTCATGCCGAAGAAGTGCTGAATAGTTCGCGGACCTTCCGGGTTGAACTCCCACATCCGAAGAGTCCGACGTTTGCACGGCAAGATCCGTCGGACTAGCATTACCTGAATTACGCTGACAAGACTGATGTCCCTCTCAAGAAGCTCCCGAATGCGGCTCTGCAATGTCGGTACGTCATTAGCAGGCCCCCAATCCAGTCCCACGTTGGCCCACAACGCTAGTTGAGGCGGAGGCCCCGAGCGGAAGTCGGGGGAAGCCACCCACTTTGTTCCTCTGGGAGCCGTGACGTAGAACCACCTCCGCTGCCATAGATCGGACACCTCCAGGAAGAAGCCCTCTGGCTATGGGGCATCGGCGTTTCTGCTTATTGCAGCGCCTCTGCACTCCGCATGTCGCCCCTCGATCGCCTTCGGCTTTACATTGAAGGTCTTGAGCCATAAGCCAAAGTGCAGGTGATGTGGAGGAAGGCTTCGCACACGATGATAAATGATGAGATGTGAAGGATGGAGTCCGGAGCTAGATCATGTAAATCTAGCCCGTAATAGAACATGAGCCCGCTCACAAAGGGATCGAGGGTGAAGCCTAAGCCACGGAGGAAGTGAGAAACAAATACGATGCTCTCGTTGGGCTCGGGAGTAGGGATGACCTGCCCTGGAGCAGAAAGCCTATGCTTGATGTCGGCGGTCAGATATCTGACCTCCCTATGATTCGCAATGTCCTCCTTTGTGACAGAGGAGGCCATCCACCAGCCTTGAAGGTTGGATCGGGACATGATTGAAGATCCTAAGTGCCTAAGCTTGAGCTTCGGGTGTTGGAACTCGAGATGCAAAAAGGTGCAAGCATGTAGGAAAGAGGGATAGGCCTCGGCCCCTCTATAAAGGGGGTGAATATCAAGCGTCCTCAGTGTAACCGCTTGGGACTTGCCTAAAAACACGGAGTCATACCAACAGGCGTAGTGGGAGTGCCCACGCCCGTACTGATGGGAATCCCGCAATAAGGGGAACACGATCTCTGCTTCGACGAGGCGTGCCAATAAAACCGCCTTGTAGTGCGTGTCGTGGCAGGCCGAGAAAAACCGATTCGTATTGAGCCAGGCCGCGGTGTAAGGGCACATCATGAAAAATTGTCAGCAGATTAGATTTGTAAAGTGTTATGCTCTCTACGGTGGTGTGCGAAAATTATCTTACAGAGCCGGACACGATCCTTAATCTACTTTGGAGTATTTGGAGATGGAACCCGCCTTGCAATGCCGAAGACAATCTACGCGCCGTCCTCATCGCCATTGAAGCCTGGTTCTGGGGCTACTGAGGGAGTCCTAGATAAGGGGGTATCCGGACAGCCGGACTATATACTTTGGCCGGACTGTTGGACCGTAAATATACAAGACTCAAGACTTCGTCCCGTGTCCGGATGGGAATCTCCTTTGGGTGGAAGACAAGCTTGGCGATTCGGTTGTTAGATCTCCTTCTTTGTAACCGACTCTGTATAACCCTAGCCTCCTCCGGTGTCTATATAAACCGGAGGGTTTAGTCCGTAGGATAACAACAATCATAATCATAGGCTAGCTTCTAGGGTTTAGCCTCTAAGATCTCGTGGTAGATCAACTCTTGTAATACTCATATCATCAAGATCAATCAAGCAGGAAGTAGGGTATTACCTCCATTGAGAGGGCCCGAACCTGGGTAAAACATTGTGTCTCCTGCCTCCTGTTACCATTAGCCTTAGACGCACAGTTCGGGACCCCCTACCCGAGATCCGCCGGTTTTGACACCGAAACCGATGGCCAAAGATATGCCGACGGCCCCCGTCGGCCTACTCGAGGCTATGCCGACAGCCAGGTCCAGGCCGTTGGCGTATACAGGCCATCGGGCTACCCCGAGTTATGCCGACGGCCCCTGCCGGCATAGAAATGCCGTCGGCCTAGCTATGCGTACGCCTACAGCTGCCGTTGGCATACCCGTGGGCCCGACGACCCCTCTCATGACGGACGGCTCACGGCATTTAAACTATGCCGATGGCGGAGACGGGCGGCTGTTGACATAGATACACACGCCACGTCATCGATCTGAAGCGCACCGACCCGCAGCTATGCCGATGGCAGTGTTATATGTATTTTTTTCTTTTCATATATAATTTTAAATGTTTTCATGAATTATTATTTGATTAAATTACATGTACCATGTGTAAATATAAACATACATACATTATTTATCGATTTGGTGAAATTTTTTCCATAGATTATGAATATATATATGTAGTTTGTATTTTTTCGAGTGCGTTAATAATGTGCCGTCATGTTCTTTTGAATATAGGTCCTTATACTTTATTAAAATCAAAAACAGATATGCCAACAGAAGTGTTGTGGCGGTTGCAAACGCCCGACACGTGTCTCCGGAGTGTGACCCCCCTCACATCCGGGGTGTGGCCCCCTCCGGACGGTGCCGCTGCCAGCATGTGGAGGGGGGAAATAGCCGCATCGGGTCTATACGGAGGGGACGTTGCTCCCAAGTGTTTCTATGGGATGACCTACCACAACCGGGTGGTGTGGTGGCATGTCTGAAGAGGCAGCACACGTCTTTGGGGTGTGGCCCCCTCATGACCGGCACCGCCGCCGGCACCCGGAGGGGGGAAACGGCCGCCTCGGGTCTACATGGAGGGGATCTTGCTGTGGGTTTGGCCCGGATGTTGCTCCCAAGTGTTCCTATGGGCTGACCTAACACAACCGAGTGGAGAGGTCCACCGGTCAAAGCCCGTCCGATGAAAGTCAAAGGGTTAGATCTCGTGGTCAACCGCTCTAGGGTTAGGCGGGGCGGGGGCCCTGGGGGGTAGCAATGCCACCGGAGCATCGCACTGGGCCCTTATACATGTCGCACAGTGTGGTGGCATGTCTAAAGAGGTGGCATG
>LT934112.1:53214240-53258088 GCA_900231445.1 Triticum turgidum subsp. durum | reverse complement strand
GCTGCTTCTTTGCCCCCCCGGTGAGCACCCCCCTTCCCATGTTCTCTTGTTGTCGCTGCTCGTGCTCATGCTTCTTGCCGCTGCGGCTGCTCGTTGATGTCTACTATGCAACCTTCTTCTTGTAGACGTTGTTGGGCCTCCAAGTGCAGATGTTTGTAGGACAGTAGCAAATTTCCCTCAAGTGGATGACCTAAGGTTTATCAATCCATGTGAGGCGTAGGATGAAGATGGTCTCTCTCAAACAACCCTGCAACCAAAAAGCAAAGAGTCTCTTATGTCCCCAACACACCCAATACAATTGTAAATTGTATAGGTGCACTAGTTCGGCGAAGAGATGGTGATACAAGTGCAATATGGATAGTAGATATGGATTTTTGTAATCTGAAATTATAAAAACAGCAAGGTAGCAAGTAACAAAAGTGAGCGAAAACGGTATTGCAATGCTTCGAAACAAGGCCTAGAGTTCATACTTTCCCTAGTGCAAGTTCTCTCAACAATAATAACATAATTAGATCATATAACAATCCCTCAACATGCAACAAAGAGTCACTCCAAAGTCACTAATAGCGGAGAACAAACGAAGAGATTATTGTAGGGTACAGAACAACCTCAAAGTTATTCTTTCCGATCAATCCATTGGGCTATTCCTATAAGTGTCACAAACAGCCCTAGAGTTCGTAGTAAAATAACACCTTAAGACACACATCAACCAAAACCCTAATGTCACCTATACTCCAATGTCACCTCAAGTATCCGCGGATATGATTATATGATATGCGTCACACAATCTCAGATTCATCTATTCAAACCAACACAAAGAACTTCAAAGAGTGCCCCAAAGTTTCTACCAGAGAGTCAAGACGAAAACGTGTGCCAGCTCCTATGCATAGATTCCCAAGGTAACGGAACCCACAAGTTGATCACAAAAACATACATCAAGTGAATCATTAGAATACCCCATTGTCACCACAGGTATCCCATGCAAGACATACATCAAGTGTTCTCAAATCCTTAAAGACTCAATTCGATAAGATAACTTCAAAGGGAAAACTCAATCCACTACAAGAGAGTAGAGGGGGAGAAACATCATAAGATCCAACTATAATAGCAAAGCTCGTGATACATCAAGATCGTGCCAAATCAAGAACACGAGAGAGAGAGAGAGAGAGAGATCGAACACATAGCTACTGGTACATACCCTCAGCCCCGAGGATGAACTGAAGGAAATATGCCCTAGAGGCAATAATAAAGTTATTATTTATTTCCTCATATCATGATAAATGTTTATTATTCATGCTAGAATTGTATTAACCGAAAACATGATACATGTGTGAATACATAGACAAACATAATGTCACTAGTATGCCTCTACTTGACTAGCTCATTAATCAAAGATGGTTATGTTTCCTAACCATAGACATGTGTTGTCATATGATTAACGGGATCACATCATTAGGAGAATGATGTGATTGACTTGACCCATTCCGTTAGCCTAGCACTTGATCATTTAGTATGTTGCTATTGCTTTCTTCATGACTTATACAAAGTTCCTACAACTATGAGATTATGCAACTCCCGTTTACCGGAGGGACACTTTGTGTGCTACCAAACGTCACAACGTAACTGGGTGATTATAAAGGAGCTTTACAGGTGTCTCCAAAGGTACATGTTGAGTTGGCATATTTCGAGATTAGGTTTTGTCAATCCGATTGTCGGAGAGGTATCTCTGGGCCCTCTCGGTAATGCACATCACTATAAGACTTGCAAGCAATGTGGCCAATGAGTTGGTTATGGAATGATGTATCACGTAACGAGTAAAGAGACTTGCCGGTAACGAGATTGACCTAGGTATTGAGATACCGAAGATCGAATCTCGAGCAAGTAACATACCGATGACAAAGGGAACAACGTATGTTGTTATACGGTTTGACCGAGAAAGATCTTCGTAGACTATGTAGGAGCCAATATGAACATCCAGGTTCCGCTATTGGTTATTGATCGGAAACAGTTCTAAGTCATGTCTACATAGTTCTCGAACCCGTAGGGTCCGCACGCTTAACGTTACGATGACAGTTTTATTATGAGTTTATAAGTTTTGATGTACCGGAGGTTGTTCGGAGTCCCGGATGTGATCACGGACATGACGAGGAGTCTCAAAATGGTCGAGACATAAACATTTATATATTAGATGACTATATTCGGACACCGGAAGTGTTCCGGGTGATTTCGGAGAAAACTGGAGTGCCGGAGGGGTTACCGGAACCCCCCGGGGAAGTATTGGGCCTTAGTGGGCCTGAGGGGAGAGAGAGGGCAGCAGCCCAGGAGGTGGCGCGCCCCCTCCCATGAGGAGTCCGAATTGGACTAGGGGAGGGGGGCGCGGCCCCTCTTTCCCTCTCCCTCTCCCTCTCTTTCCTTCCCCCCTTCCTCCTTCCTAGTTGGACTAGGAAAGGGGAGTCCTACTCCCACTAGGAGGAGGACTCCCCCCTCCTTGGCACGCCCCTAGGGCCGGTCGGCCTCCCCCACTTGCTCCTTTATATACAGGGGCAGGGGGCACCTCTAGACACACAAGTTGATCTTCGTGATCGTTCCTTAGCCGTGTGCGGTGCCCCCCTCCACCATATTCCACCTCGGTCATATCGTAGCGGTGCTTAGGCGAAGCCCTGCATCGGTAGAACATCATCATCGTCACCACACTGTCGTGCTGACGGAACTCATCCCTGACACCCTGCTGGATCGGAGTCCGGGGATCGTCATCGAGCTAAACATGTGCTGAACTCGGAGGTGCCGTACGTTCGGTACTTGGATCGGTCAGATCGTGAAGACGGACGACTACATCAACCGCGTTGTCATAACACTTCCGCTTTCAGTTTACGAGGGTACGTGGACAACACTCTCCCCTCTTGTTGCTATGCATCACCATGATCTTGCATGTGCGTAGGAATTTTTTTGAAATTACTATGCTCCCCAATAGTGGTATTCGAGCCTGGTTTTATGCGTAGATGTTATATGCACGAGTAGAACACAAGTGAGTTGTGGGCGACACAAGTCATACTGCTTACCAGCATGTCATACTTTTGTTCAGCGGTATTGTTGGATGAAGCGGCCCGGACCGACATTACGCGTACGCTTACGCGAGACTGATTTTACCGCCGTGCTTTGCACACAGGTGACTATCGGGTGTCTGTTTCTCCAACTTTAGTTGAACCGAGTGTGGCTACGCCCGGTCCTTGTGAAGGTTAAAACAACACTAACTTGACGAACTATCGTTGTGGTTTTGATGCGTAGGTAAGAACGGTTCTTGCTCAGCCCGTAGCGGCCACATAAAATTTGCAACAACAAAGTAGAGGACGTCTAACTTGTTTTTGCCGGGCATGTTGTGATGTGATATGGTCAAGACGTGATGCTATATTTTATTGTATGAGATGATCATGTTTTGTAACCGAAGTTATCGGCAACTGGCAGGAGCCATATGGTTGTCGCTTTGTGGTATGAAATGCAAACGCCATGTAATTGCTTTACTTTATCACTAAGCGGTAGCGATAGTCGTAGAAGCAATATATGGCGTAACGACAATGATGCTACGATGGAGATCAAGGTGTCGCGCCGATGACGATGGTGATCACGACGGTGCTTCGGAGATGGAGATCACAAGCACAAGATGATGATGGCCATATCATATCACTTATATTGATTGCATGTGATATTTATCCTTTATGCATCTTATCTTGCTTTGATTGACGGTAGCATTTTCAGATGATCTCTCACTAAATTATCAAGAAGTGTTCTCCCTGAGTATGCACCGTTGCGAAAGTTCTTCGTGCTGAGACACCACGTGATGATCGGGTGTGATAGGCTCTATGTTCAAATACAACGGGTGCAAAACAGTTGCACACGCGGAATACTCAGGTTAAACTTGACGAGCCTAGCATATACAGATATGCCCTCAGAACACGGAGACCGAAAGGTCGAACGTGAATCATATAGTAGATATGATCAACATAGTGATGTTCACCATTGAAACTACTCCATCTCATGTGATGATCGGACATGGTTTAGTTGATTTGGATCACGTGATCACTTAGATGACTAGAGAGATGTCTGTCTAAGTGGGATTTCTTAAGTAATATGATTAATTGAACTTAAATTTATCATGAACTTAGTACCTGATAGTATTTTGCTTATCTATGTTTGTTGTAGATAGATGGCTCGTGCTGTTATTCCGTTGAATTTTAATGTGTTCCTTGAGAAAGCTAAGTTGAAAGATGATGGTAGCAATTACATGGACTGGGTCCGTAACCTGAGGATTATCCTCATTGTTGCACAGAAGAATTACATCCTGGAAGCACCGCTGGGTGCCAGGCCTGCTGCAGATGCAACTGACGACGTTAAGAACGTCTAGCAGAGCAAAGCTGATGACTACTCGATAGTTCAGTGTGCCATGCTTTACGGCTTGGAACCGGGTCTTCAACGATGTTTTGAACGTCATGGAGCATATGAGATGTTCCAGGAGTTGAAGTTAATATTTCAAGCAAATGCCCGGACTGAGAGATATGAAGTCTCCAATAAGTTCTATAGCTTTAAGATGGTGGAGAATAGTTCTGTCAGTGAACACATACTCAAAATGTCTGGGTATAATAATCACTTGATTCAACTGGGAGTTAATCTTCCTGATGATAGTGTCATTGACAGAATTCTTCGATCACTGCCACCAAGCTACAAGAGCTTCGTGATGAGCTATAATATGCAAGGGATGGACAAGACTATTCCCGAGCTCTTCGCAATGCTAAAGGCTGCGGAGGTAGAAATCAAGAAGGAGCATCAAGTGTTGATGGTCAATAAGACCACCAGTTTCAAGAAAAAGGGCAAAGTGAAGAAGAAGGGGAACTTCAAGAAGAACAGCAAACAAGTTGCTGCTCAAGAGAAGAAACCCAAGTCTGGACCTAAGCCTGAGACTGAGTGCTTCTACTGCAAGCAGACTGGTCACTGAAAGCAAAACTGCCCCAAGTATTTGGCGGATAAGAAGGATGGCAAGGTGAACAAAGGTATATGTGATATACATGTTATTGATGTGTACCTTACTAATGCTCATAGTAGCACCTGGGTATTTGATACCGGTTCTGTTGCTAATATTTGCAACTCGAAACAGGGACTATGGATTAAGCGAAGATTAGCTAAGGACGAGGTGAGGATGCGCGTGGGAAATGGTTCCAAAGTCGATGTGATCGCGGTCGGCACGCTACCTCTACATCTACCATCGGGATTAGTTTTAGACCTAAATAATTGTTATTTGGTGCCAGTGTTGAGCATGAACATTATATCTGGATCTTGTTTGATGCGAGACGGTTATTCCTTAATCAGAGAATAATGGTTGTTCTATTTATATGAGTAATATCTTTTATGGTCATGCACCCTTGAAGAGTGGTCTATTTTTATTAAATATCGATAGTAGTGATACACATATTCATAATGTTGAAGCCAAAAGATGCAGAGTTGATAATGATAGTGCAACTTATTTGTGGCACTGCCGTTTAGGTCATATCGGTGTAAAGCGCATGAAGAAACTCCATACTGATGGACTTTTGGAATCACTTGATTATGAATCACTTGGTACTTGCGAACCATGCCTCATGGGCAAGATGACTAAAACGCCGTTCTCCGGAACTATGGAGCAAGCAACTGATTTGTTGGAAATCATACGTACTGATGTATGTGGTCCAATGAATATTGAGGCTCGCGGCGGGTATCGTTATTTTCTCACCTTCACAGATGATTTGAGCAGATATGGGTATATCTACTTGATGAAACACAAGTCTGAAACATTTGAAAAGTTCAAAGAATTTCAGAGTGAAGTGGAAAATCATCGTAACAAGAAAATAAAATTTCAACGATCTGATCGTGGAGGAGAATATTTGAGTTACGAGTTTGGTTTACATTTGAAACAATGCGGAATAGTTTCACAACTCACGCCACCCGGAACACCACAACGAAATGGTGTGTCTGAACATCGTAATCATACTTTACTTGATATGGTGCGATCTATGATGTCTCTTACTGATTTACCACTATCGTTTTGGGGTTATGCTTTAGAGACGGCTGCATTCAAGTTAAATAGGGCACCATCAAAATCCATTGAGACGACACCTTATGAACTATGGTTTGGCAAGAAACCAAAGTTGTCGTTTCTTAAAGTTTGGGGCTGCGATGCTTATGTGAAGAAACTTCAACTAGATAAGCTCGAACCCAAATCGTAGAAATGTGTCTTCATAGGATACCCAAAAGAGACTATTGGGTACACCTTCTATCACAGATCTGAGGGCAAGATTTTCATTGCTAAATTCGGATCCTTTCTAGAGAAGGAGTTTCTCTCGAAAGAAGTGAGTGGGAGGAAAGTAGAACTTGATGAGGTAACTGTACCTGCTCCCTTATTGGAAAGTAGTTCATCATAAGAACCGGTTCCTGTGACAACCACACCAATTAGTGAGGAAGCTAATGATATTGATCATGAAACTTCAGATCAAGTTTCTACTAAACGTCGTAGGTCTACCAGAGTAAGATCCGCACCAGAGTGGTATGGTACCCCTATTCTGGAAGTCATGTTACTTGACCATGGTGAACCTACGAACTATGAGGAAGCGATGATGAGTCCAGATTCCGCAAAATGGCTTGAAGCCATGAAATCTGAGATAGGATCCATGTATGAGAACAAAGTATGGACTTTGGTTGACTTGCCCGATGATCGGCAAGCCATTGAGAATAAATGGATCTTCAAGAAGAAGACTGATGCTGATGGTAATGTAACTGTCTACAAAGCTCGACTTGTTGCAAAAGGTTTTCGACAAGTTCAAGGGGTTGACTACGATGAGACTTTCTCACCCGTAGCGATGCTTAAGTCTGTCCGAATCATGTTAGCAATTGCCGCATTTTATGATTATGAAATTTGGCAAATGGATGTCAAAACTGCATTCCTGGATGGATTTCTGGAAGAAGAGTTGTATATGATGCAACCGGAAGGTTTTGTCGATCCAAAAGGTGGTAACAAAGTGTGCAAGCTCCAGCGATCCATTTATGGACTGGTGCAAGCATCTCGGAGTTGGAATAAATGCTTTGATAGTGTGAAGAAAGCATATGGTTTTGTACAGACTTTTGGAGAAGCCTGTATTTACAAGAAAGTGAGTGGGAGCTCTGTAGCATTTCTGATATTATATGTAGATGACATATTGTTAATTGGAAATGATATAGAATTTCTGGATAGCATAAAGGGATACTTGAATAAAAGTTTTTCAATGAAAGACCTTGGTGAAGCTGCTTACATATTGGGCATCAAGATCTATAGAGATAGATCAAGACACTTAATTGGACTTTCACAAAGCACATACCTTGATAAAGTTTTGAAAAAGTTCAAAATGGATCAGGCAAAGAAAGGGTTCTTGCCTGTATTGCAAGGTGTGAAGTTGAGTCAGACTCAATGCCCGACCACAGCAGAAGATAAGAGAGAAAATGAAAGATGTTCCCTATGCTTTAGCCATAGGCTCTATCATGTATGCAATGCTGTGTACCAGACCTGATGTATGCTTAGCAATAAGTTTAGCAGGGAGGTACCAAAGTAATCCAGGAGTGGATCACTGGACAGCGGTCAAGAACATCCCGAAATACCTGAAAAGGACTAAGGATATGTTTCTCGTTTATGGAGGTGACAAAGAGCTAGTCGTAAATGGTTACGTCGATGCAAGCTTTGACACTGATCCGGACAATTCTAAATCGCAAACCGGATACGTGTTTTTATTAAACGGTGGAGCTGTAAGTTGGTGCAGTTCTAAACAAAGCGTCGTGGCGGGATCTACATGCGAAGTGGAGTACATAGCTGCTTCGGAAGCAGCAAATGAAGGAGTCTGGATGAAGGAGTTCATTTCTGATCTAGGTGTCATACCTAGTGCATCGGGACCAATGAAGATCTTCTGTGACAATACTGGTGCAATTGCCTTGTCAAAGGAATCCAGATTTCACAAGAGGACCAAGCACATCAAGAGACGCTTCAATTCCATCTGGGACCAAGTCCAGGTGGGAGACATAGAGATTTGCAAGATACATACGGATCTGAATGTTGCAGACCCATTGACTAAGCCTCTTCCACCAGCAAAACATGATCAGCACCAAGACTCCATGGGTGTTAGAATCATTACTATGTAATCTAGATTATTGACTCTAGTGCAAGTGGGAGACTGAAGGAAATATGCCCTAGAGGCAATAATAAAGTTATTATTTATTTCCTCATATCATGATAAATGTTTATTATTCATGCTAGATGTATTAACCGGAAACATGATACATGTGTGAATACATAGACAAATATAATGTCACTAGTATGCCTCTACTTGACTAGCTCATTAATCAAAGATGGTTATGTTTCCTAACCATAGACATGTGTTGTCATTTGACTAACGGGATCACATCATTAGGAGAATGATGTGATTGACTTGACCCATTCCGTTAGCCTAGCACTTGATCATTTAGTATGTTGCTATTGCTTTCTTCATGACTTATACAAAGTTCCTACAACTATGAGATTATGCAACTCCCGTTTACCAGAGGAACACTTTGTGTGCTACCAAACATCACAACATAACTGGGTGATTATAAAGGAGCTCTACAGGTGTCTCCAAAGGTACATGTTGAGTTGGCGTATTTCAAGATTAGGTTTTGTCACTCCGATTGTCGGAGAGGTATCTCTGGGCCCTCTCGGTAATGCACATCACTATAAGCCTCGCAAGCAATGTGGCCAATGAGTTGGTTACGGAATAATGCATTACGTAATGAGTAAAGAGACTTGCCCGTAACGAGATTGAACTAGGTATTGAGATACCGACGATCGAATCTCGGGCAAGTAACATACCGATGACAAAGGGAACAACATATGTTGTTATGCGGTTTGACCGATAAAGATCTTCGTAGAATATGTAGGAGCCAATATGAGCATCCAGGTTCCGCTATTTGTTATTGACCGGAAACAATTCTAAGTCATGTCTACATAGTTCTCGAACCCGTAGGGTCCGCATGCTTAATGTTACGATGACAGTTTTATTATGAGTTTAGAAGTTTTGATGTACCAAAGGTTGTTCGGGGTCCCGGATGTGATCACGGACGTGACGAGGAGTCTCGAAATGGTCGAGACATAAAGATTGATATATTGGACGACTATATTCGGACACCGGAAGTGTTCCGGGTGATTTCGGAGAAAACCGGAGTGCCGGAGGGGTTACCGGAACCCCCCGGGGAAGTATTGGACCTTAGTAGGCCTGAGGGGAGAGAGAGGGCAGCAGCCCAGGAGGTGGCGCCCCCCTCCCATGAGGAGTCCGAATTGGACTAGGGGAGGGGGGCACGACCACTCTTTCCCTCTCCCTCTCCCTCTCTTTCCTTCCCCCTTCCTCCTTCCTAGTTGGACTAGCAAAGGGGAGTCCTACTCCCAGTAGGAGGAGGACTCCCCCCTCCTTGGCGCGCCCCTAGGGCCGGCCGGCCTCCCCCTTGCTCCTTTATATACGGGGGTAGGGGGGCACCTCTAGACACACAAGTTGATCTTCGTGATCGTGCCTTAGCCGTGTGCGGTGCCCCCCTCCACCATATTCCACCTCGGTCATATCATAGCGGTGCTTAGGCGAAGCCCTGCGTCGGTAGAACATCATCATCGTCACCACGCCGTCGTGCTGACGGAACTCATCCCTGACACCCTGCTGGATCGGAGTCCGGGGATCGTCATCGAGCTGAACGTGTGCTGAACTCGGAGGTGCCGTATGTTCGGTACTTGGATCGGTCAGATCGTGAAGACGTACGACTACATCAACCGTGTTGTCATAACGGTTCCGCTTTCGGTCTACGAGGGTACGTGGATAACACTCTCCCCTCTCGTTGCTATGCATCAGCATGATCATGCGTGTGCGTAGGATTTTTTTTGAAATTACTACGTTCCCCAACATGAACTACTCCCTCCTCATCATGGAGAGCGCCGGGATGATGAAGATGGCCACCGGTGATGGATCCCCCCTCTGGCAGGGTGCCGGAACAGGGCCCCGATTGGTTTTTGGTGGCTACAGAGGCTTGCGGCGGTGGAAAGCCCGATTTAGGTTATGTTCTGGAGGTTTGGGGATTTATAGGAGAGGTTGGCGTCGAGAACAAGTCAAGGGGCCCCACAGGGAGTCTACGAGGCAAGGGGCGCGCCCTAGGGGGGGAGCGCCCTCCACCCTTGTGGGGCCCATGGGACACCCCTCCGGTAACTCTTCGTTCCAGTATTTTTTATATTTTCCAGAAAAAATCTCCATTGATTTTCAGCGCATTCCGAGAACTTTTATTTCTGCATAAAAACAACACCACGGTAGTTCTGCTGAAAACAACGTCAGTCCGGGTTAGTTCTAACCAAATCATACAAAAATCATGTAAAAATATTATAAACATGGCATGAATACATCAAAAATTGTAGATACATTGGAGACGTATCAAGCATCCCCAAGCTTAATTTCTGCTCGTCCTCGAGTAGGTAAATGATAAAAACAGAATTTTTGATGTGGAATGCTACCTAATATATTATCAATGTAATCTTCTCTATTGTGGCAAGAATATTCAGATCGATAAGATTCAAAACAAAAGTTTAATATTGACATAAAAACGATAATACTTCAAGCATACTAACAAAGCAATTATGTCTTCTCAAAATAACATTGCCAAACAAAGCTATCCCTACAAAATCATATAGTATGGCTATGCTCTATCTCCATCACACAAAATATTTAAATCATGCACAACCCCGGTTTCAACCAAGCAATTTTTTCGTACTTTAGTATTCTCAAACTTTTTCGACCTTCACGCGATACATGAGCGTGAGGCATGGACATAGCACTATAGGTGGAATAGAATGGTGGTTGTGGAGAAGACAAAAAGGGAGGAAGATAGTCTCGCATCAACTAGGCGTATAGACGGGCTATGGATATGCCCATCAATAGATATCAATGTGAGTGAGTAGGGATTGCCATGCAACGAATGCACTAGAGCTATAAGTGTATGAAAGCTCAAAAAGAAACTAAATAGGTGTGCATCCAACTCGCTTGCTGACGAAGACCTAGGGCACTTTGAGGAAGCCCATCATTGGAATATACAAGCCAAGTTCTAGAATGAAAAATTCCCACTAGTATATGAAAGTGACATCATAGGAGACTCTCTACCATGAAGATCATGGTTCTACTTTGAAGCACAAGTGTGGTAAAAGGATAGTAGCATTGCCCCTTCTCTCTTTTCCTCTCATTTTTTGGGCCTTCTCTTTTTTTGGCCTCTTTTTTTCGTCCGGAGTCTCGTCCCGACTTGTGGGGGAATCATAGTCTCCATCATCCTTTCCTCACTGGGACAATGCTCTAATAATGAAGATCATCACACTTTTATTTACTTACAACTCAAGAATTACAACTCGATACTTAGAACAAAATATGACTCTATATGAATGCCTCTGGCGGTGTAACGGGATGTGCAATGATTCAAGAGTGACATGTATTAAAGAATTATGAATAGTGGCTTTGCCACAAATACAATGTCAACTACATGATCATGCAAAACAATATGACAATGATGGAGCATGTCATAATAAACGGAACAGTGGAAAGTTGTATGGCAATATATCTCGAAATGGCTATGAAAATGCCATAATAGGTAGGTATGGTGGCTGTTTTGAGGAAGGTATATGGTGGGTGTTTGGTACCGACAAAAGTTACGCGACACTAGAGAGGCTAGCAATGGTGGAAGGGTGAGAGTGCATATAATCCATGGACTCAACATTAGTCATAAAGAACTCACATATTTATTGCAAAAATCTACAAGTTATCAAAACCAAGCACTACACGCATGCTCCTAGGGGAAGGTTTGGTAGGAGTTAACCATCGCGCGATCCCGACCTCCACCCAAAGGATGAAAACCAATAAATAAATCATGCTTCAACTTCATCACATAACGGTTCACCATACGTGCATGTTGCGATATTCACAAACTTTCACACAAGTATCTTTCAAATTCACAACTACTCCACTAGCATGACTCTAATATCACCATATTTATATATCAAAACAATCATAAAGAATCAAACTTCTCATAGTATTCAATGCACCTTATATGAAAGTTTTTATTATATCCCTCTTGGATGCCCATCATATTAGGACTAAATTCATAACCTAAGAAAATTACCATGCTGTTTAAGAGACTCTCAAAATAATATAAGTGAAGCATGAGAGTTTATCTATTTCTTCAAAATAAAACCACCGCCGTGCTCTAAACAGATATAAGTGAAGCACTAGAGCAAACGACAAACTACTCCAAAATATATAAGTGAAGATCAATGAGTAGTCGAATAATTATGTAACTATGTGAAGATTCTCTAACATTTAAGAATTTCAGATCTTGGAATATTATTCAAACCGCAAGCAAGGCAAAATAAAATAAAATGACGCTCCAGGGAAAACACATATCATGTGGTGAATAAAAATATAGCTCCAAATAAAGTTACCGATGAACAAAGACGAAAGAGGGGATGCCTTCCGGGGCATCCCCAAGCTTAGGCTCTTGGTTATGCTTGAATATTACCTTGGGGTACCTTGGAATACCCAATATTAGGCTCTTGCCACTCCTTATTCCGTAGTCCATCGAATCTTTACCCAAAACTTGAAAACTTCACAAGACAAAACTCGACAGAAAACTCGTAAGCTCCGTTAGTATAAGAAAATAAATCACCACTTAGGTACTGTTGTTAACTCATTCTAAATTCATATTGGTGTTATATATAATGTATTCCAACTTCTCTATGGTTCATACCCTCCGATACTACTCATAGATTCATCAAAATAAGCAAACAACACATAGAAAACAGAATCTGTCAAAAACAGAACAGTCTGTAGTAATCTGTAACTCTTGAATACTTATGTAACTCGAAAAATTCTGAAATAATTAGTTCAACTTTAGGAATTTTATTCACCAGTCCATATAAAAAATAATCAGGTCAAAATCACGTTTCAATAAGATTCTGGAAATTATTTACCGAGCGCAAAAGTTTCTGATTTTCAACAGGATCAACACAACTATCACCATAAGCTATCCCAAAGGTCTTACTTGGCACTTTATTGAAACAAAAACTATAAAACATGATTAATACACTAGCTTAATCATGTGAACACACAAAAACAGTAGGGTTAAATATTGGGTTGTCTCCCAACAAGAGCTTTTCTTTAATGCCTTTTTAGCTAGGCATGATAATTTCAATGATGCTCACATAAAAGATAAGAATTGAAACACAAAGAGATCATCATGAAGAATATGATTAGCATATTTAAGTCTAACCCACTTCCTATGCATAGGGATTTTGTGAGCAAAAAATTTATGGGAGCAAGAATCAACTAGCATAGGAAGGCAAAACAAGCATGACTTCAAAACTTTAAGCACATAGAGAGGAAACTTGATATTATTGCAACTCCTACAAGCATATACTCCTCCCTCATAATAATTTTCAGTAGAGTCATGAATGAATTCAACAATATAACCATCATATAAAACATTCTTTTCATGATTCATAAGCATAGAAATCTTGCTACTCTCCACATAAGAAAAGTTATTCTCATCAATAGTAGTGGGAGCAAACTCAACAAAAAAACTATCATGTGAGGCATAATCCAATTGAAAATTAAAATCAAGATGACAAGTTTCATGGTTATCATTATTCTTTATATCATACATGTCATGACAATAATCATCATAGATGGCAACCTTGTTCTCATAATCAATTGGAACCACTTCCGAAATAGTGGATTCATCACTAAATAAAGTCATGACCTCTCCAAATCCACTTTCATAATTATCACAATAAGATTCAACACCCTCCAAACTAGTGGGATCCTTACTTCCTAAAGTTAACACTCTTCGAAGCCCACTTTCATCAATATAATCATCAGAAATATGAGGCATGCTTTCATCATAGCAAATATTCTCATCAAAACTTGGGGGACTAAAAATATCATATTCATCAAACAAAGCATCCCCAAGCTTGTGGCTTTGCATATCATTAGCATCATGGATATTCAAAGAGTTCATACTAACAACATTGCAATCATGCTCATCATTCAAACATTTAGTGCCAAACATTTTAATGCATTCTTCTTCTAAAACATGGGCACAAAATTTCCTTTCCATCATTTTCATGAAAGACATTGAAAAGTTGAAGCATATGAGGCAACCTCAATTCCATTTTTTTGTAGTTATCTTTTATAAACTAAACTACTAATAAAACAATAAACTAAAAGATCCAATTGTAAGATCTAAAGATATACCTTCAAGCACTAACCTCCCCGGCAACGGTGCCAGAAAAGAGCTTGATGTCTACAACAAAACCTTCTTCTTGTAGACGTTGTTGGGCCTCCAAGTGCAGAGGTTTGTAGGACAGTAGCAAACCCGTTAACAGCCCCGACCAATGGGGATTTTCCACGTGTAAAATCATCATTGGCTGGAGGAAACACGTGTCGGCTCATCGTTGGGACAGATGTCATCAACTCATTGGACAGAAGGCGCCTATGATACATCGACACGTGGCACGACCCAACAGAGGCCCATTCCTGTGAAAAGGCCGGCCCGTTTGACTTGGTAAAAAGGTGGCGGGCCGGCCCATGTAAAGCCTGTTAATGGCCTGTTCGCATATAGCCCATTTACAGACCGCTAACCCAAGGCCCGTTACGCCCTATCCGAATTAGGCCCAGTAGCTGCATCTGGGCCATCCAATATGATTCCAGCCCGTTTTCACTTTTGGCCCATGTATGGTCCATGACGTCTGTCGGCCCATATGAGGCCATATGTAACTCTTGGCCTATTAACGGCCCGTGGTGAAACTGGCCCGTCGTCAACAGTGTATCACTTTACACCCATTAACGGCCCGTGGTGAAACTGACCCGTATGAACAGTGTATCACTTTATACCCATTAACGGCCCGTTATTCCGTTGGGCCGTTTCTAGCCCATGTTATCTTTCGGCCTTCTCAGAGCCCATTTATTCTTGGGCTCATATCCAGCATTCGTTTACTTACGACCCGTTACTGTCATTTTCTGCTTGTGGGCCAAATTCAGCCCGTGGTTACAGTCGGCCCGTTTGTGGTCCGTTAATACGTTGGGCCGTTTTCATAGCGTCATCAAATACGTCCTATTAACGATGGCCCGTTATGGTCGACCCATGAACAGATGATTCCAACTCTAGCCCGTTTACGGCCATAATGCGGCCTGTTATTGGCCCATGTTTGGCCAATCGATCATACTGCCCGTATAAGGCCCATTGATGATACAGCCCGTAGAAGGCCCATTGTTTCTATGCCCCGTAGAAGGCCCATTGTTTCTATGACCCGTAGAAGGCCCACTATTTCTATGGCCCGTAGAAGGCCCACTGTTTCTATGGCCCGTAGGAGGCCAAGTGTCACTATAGTAAATATTATCCCATGGTTATTGTGGCCTAGTTTTAAAAAATAGTATATTGCAGCCAATAGCAAACCACAGAAAAAAGAACTGCAATGACTACAAGCAAACAAATAAACAAGATAAAAAGGAAATAAATAAGCAAGCAACTTACGCTAGGCTATCATGGCTATCACACATATTATATCCACTGGGCATCAAAGTTTGCCACCAGTGCAAATAAACGTGCCGACAAAAGAATATACAAAACTAAGAGCACTTCAGAAGGCACTAGGCCTGGCCAGGTCGGGCCCCCCAAACAACTGAAGAAGCTGAGTAGACCTCAGTTGTGTCAACGATAGATGCATCAACACTAGATTTAAGGCATGATGGTGCGCATGGCAGTCCTTTGACATCTTCATTGCATCTTTGTCTTCAAGTCAGAGCTGAGATAAAGCAAGCCTTTCTGCTTTAAGTTGAGACTGAAGAAGTTGAACTGATTGAGGCAGTGAATGCACAGAGGTTGTCTCACACCTGCTGGTGAGTAGCTTCAACTCACTGTCTTCATCAAGACAGGAACTTCGGGTCATCTCGATGTCCTCAAGATGGTTTGGCTCACTATCTTCCCTAAAGTTCTGCCTGGCATAAGAGATACGACTCTGAAAGAGAAACAAGGAGACACGTAACGGGTTTCACAATTATATAAGCAAATAAATGGATCTGTTCTGCATAAGGAACATGTTTTTACAACTATAATTTGAAACTGGTAGTTGTTGCAAACATCCAATCAGATGTAAACAACAAAGCAAATAGCAGTGGAGGAAATGATGCCTATCCAAATCTATACTAGAACAAAGTTTGAAGGCTTGAGAAGGATGAACTTACATTACATGTTAACACGGGCTGGACAAAGACCTTCTCCATGTTGATGGAAGGATTATTCAATAAATTCCCCAAATAAAATTCTTTATAAGCGTTGCCATTATTCTACATTTTGCAAATAGTAAATATAGATCAAATAATATTGGAAGAAACAGAGGATAATGAAGCTCAGGTGCATACTGATGATACATAATCAAATAGCAATAAATTAAGTACAACGTTACTAGGCAAAAGGGAGAGTGGTACTGACAAGAGCAATGCAGAGCCCATTATTGTTTTGAGATCGTATGATCCTTTGAGCAAGGAGAATCATCTGAAATTAGTTTTCATATAAGAGAGAAGGTAAGGCACAAGCAGAAATTTAGGAGTTCAAATTTTGAATTGATATCATAGACAGTACCTGACGCTAGGCTCCCAGCTGTTCTAATTGGGGTTTGGCCACTGGAGTAGGGGTAAAGTGTGGTATAGTTGGGCCTGTGTTTTCTGTGGCTGCTGATCTATCTGATTTAACAGGTATCACTACCTTTTCCAAATACCTAGTTTGTACTCCTTGAGGATCTGCACTCACCCTCTTCCTTTTGGACATCTATTACGAAAGAACAATATTTGACTGAAAAAACATAGTGTGACGACACATGGAATAGGTACAGAAAATGGATAGGTATGGCATATACTCATATATGATGCTTAAACTAAGCAGATGGTGTAACAAAGTAGAAGTAATGCAAGAGGTCAGATGCAAAATATGTGCGACCAATACAACTTTGCAAAGTTACAGCAAGCACCTTGATGGGTGAATAAGATAGGCCATCCTCCACCATGCCAAGTTTGTTAGCCAGTGGATCATTCCGCAATATTCCTCTTGTGCGCCCATTCTCATATTCATTTTCATAATGTTCAATATCTGACATGCATGAAAACATAAAAACAAGTGAGATTTTCTTTGTAATGCAGAAGTGATTCTAATCCAATACTGCCTCCCTGTAAACCCCTTTGTGCTATCTCTGACATTATTTTAAAAGATGTCATGCATGCTGTAATTTGTTGTGTGCATTAATATAATGTGGCCTACTACTCAAAATATGAGAGCTCCAAAAGTGATGATACTTCACAGATGACAGCTTCAACATATAGTAAAGAAGAACAAGTCGACCTAACCTAACAGATTCAAAATATACTAAGGGAGAATAACTCGACCTGACCAGTCCACCGCAAGAGAAGAGGATCATCTTAAAAAAGAGCAGAAGAGCAAGCAAATTGAAGATATTACAAGTCTTTCTATACAATGTCGGTTGGCCACCCATGATGATGTCACATCCCTAGCTTCTGGTAATGCTCTAGGCTAGCTTCATGTGTGCATCATGTTTAAATTTCATTTAAACCTGAAATGGGGATTGACTAAACCCTAGCACCAAATGAATTCAACTAGGTTCAACTAAAATATTTTCAATGAGTCCAAATGGCTTTCAAAAATGTTCATCATTTCTGGAAAATTCTAGAACCATAACCAGAGGTGTTGCACATTTTTCTATGACATATTTGGTCATTGAATTAAATCATATGTACTTTGCATTTGGGCATTTAAATGCTATTAAATATTTTAAATGCTCAAATAATCATAAACTAAAATGTTTACTGTGCTATATATCCTAAACAGTATCCATTACTAGTTTCATGATTTTTGGATCTATTTCAGTATTTTAAATAAATCCCTAAAGACTGAAGAATAATAGAAAACAGGAACAATAAAAAAAAATAACAGAGAACAGTACTCACCTGGCGCAGCCCACCTAGCGCCCTGCCGGCCCAGCCCACCACCGCTGCCCCCTGTCGTCTTCCTCCTTGGACAGTAGGACAGGGGCGCGTGCTCGCCTCCTGCTGGCCACGCGCAGGCCACCTCCTCCCTGCCTGCGTGCTTCCTCGACGCCCTGGCTTTCTCTGGAGACGCCACGCGCGTCCCCGAACCCAACCGCTCACTCCCGTCCTCTCTCCCCTCCTCTGTTTCTCTCCCTCGCGACCACCGAGCGTGCCCGTCGCCGCCGTTCGCTGCCACCTTGGCCACCGACCACCCCTCGCCCTGCCGATGAGTCCAGAGGCTCCGCCTCGACGCCCTCACCCTCTCCATTGAGCTACACCCCGCCGGGAGGCCTGCTCCACCGTCACTGCCATCGTCTTCAACCTCGGGCATCCGAGATGCCGCCGGCCGATTCGTCTGCCCCAGGTCGTCAACGAGCAAGCCGAACCCCTCCTCGTGATCACTGTGAGCTCCTACGTCGATTACCCCTCTTCCCCGGCCTCTCCACGCTCCCTAGCCACGGCTCCACCTCCGGCCGAAGCTCTGCTCCGCCATGGCCGCAGCTCGCGCGCTCCCCGTGCTCCGCTCGTTACTCCCCTGCAATAGGCGTGCTCCGGAGCGCCTCCCCTCGTCGCTGCCTTGCTCAGACCCCTCGCCTGTGAGCCCTAGCCGCAACGCCACACCTCACCGAGCTCCGGCCGTCGCGCTTGCCATCGCCGCCGTCACTACGGTCCACCCCAGCGCGAGCTGATGGCTCCGTTGGATGCGGACGAGCACTAGCGTCTCACAGGACTAAACCGCGCTCGAAACCGCGGCCTACAGCTCGATCCCGAGCGTCGCCG
This sequence comes from Triticum turgidum subsp. durum, assembly GCA_900231445.1. Classification (NCBI taxonomy): domain Eukaryota; kingdom Viridiplantae; phylum Streptophyta; class Magnoliopsida; order Poales; family Poaceae; genus Triticum; species Triticum turgidum. The sequence goes on along the minus strand of LT934112.1, from coordinate 53,239,123 downwards.
CCGCGAGCCGTGGTCGCCGCCGTTTAATCGCCGGCGCGTCCGACGTGGCTATGTCATTAGGGCTTAATTACATTTAGTTTAATCACACTAGTCACTGACATCAGGGCCCCACCAGCTAAATAACCACCGGTTATTCTTTTAATCAGTTTTAGTCAAACCAAGCGGGACCCACACGTCAGCGTTGACCTTGCTGACGTGGCCTTGACTGGCCCCGCACGTCAGTGACCAACGCCAGCCCTATGACACTGACCAGTGGACCCCACTGGTCAGGTTTGACCAGCAGCAGCGTCTGTTGACCTGCTGACGTCATAGTGATGCAGTGCTGACGCAGTAACTCTTTTTCTGTATTTATTCTTATAATCAGAAAATTCCAGAAAATTGTAAAAACTTCTAAAAATCATAGAAATTCAACCGTAACTCCAAATTAAATAATTTATATATGAAAAATTATCAGAAAAATTCAAGGAATCCATCTGTACCATTTTCATGCATGTTAGAACAACTTATCACTACTGTTAGAGCAAATGAAGTGAATGACATTTAAATAATCACATATGGAGTTTGAATTTGAATCTTGGATTCAAACCAACTTCATTTAATCTGGTTTTAGTTGCATTAGCTCAAAACACATTCATGTTGCCATGTCATGATCATGCATCATATTGTAGCATTGCATTGATTGTGTTCTTTCTCAGTTACCGGTGTTTGTCCCCTCTCGATAGACGTGATACCGATGATGTGATCGTTGACACTGATGAAGACTCAATGTTATCTTCAGAAGTGCCAGGCAAGCAAAACCCCCTTGTTCATTCCGATACAATCCTACTCTCTCGCTCCTGCTCTCTTTTACTGCATTAGGACAACACCGATTCATCTGTTACTTGCTGCGGTAGCTGAACCCCTTTATCCTTTGCATGACCTGTCATTCCACAGTAAATAGATGAAACCCACTAGCATGAGTAGGAGTTGTTTGAGCCCTATTGTGCCTACTCATTCATGTTTGTTTGTCATGCCTGCTACTGCTTAGAGTTGAGTCAGGTCTGATTCATCGGGGATGAATCAGAGGCGTGTGAACATGTCCTACTGTGTGTGAGCTAAGTGTGTGAACACGATTTGGTAAAGGTAGCGGTGAGAGGCCATGTAGGAGTACATGGTGGGTTGTCTCATTGCAGCCGTCCTCAGGAACTGAGTTCTGTGTTCGCGATCCATGATTCAGCTACTACCATACATTGGGCCCTGAAATATGACCCCGCTCGACTTCTTATTCACCCTAGTCCTCTGTCCAGGAGTTGCAAGTAGTTTCTGGTGTTTGTAGCCTACTGGAGGCCGTGGACAGCGCTGACCGTAGGGGTGGGCTGTGATGCGGTAGGTACGTGGCCGGGTGTACCGAATACCCGTTAGGTATCTCGGGAACCCTGTTCACATCGTTCGGGGCCGTATGGGAAACCTCGGCCGGACTCCCTGCGGATGGAACCTGAATAGGCGATAAACCTGGACTAGAGACTTAAGTGTTTAGGTAGGTCGTGGTCTACACCCACGTCGGCTTTCGCTTGAAGTCTGCCGAGCACATGTCGTGTGCAGACGCTAAGTGGTGGAAACATGTATGAAGAAGTACACCCCTGCAGGGTTATCATCATCTATTCGAATAGCCGTGTCCGCGGAAAAGGACTTCTGGGTTGCTTATATCAGTTCATAGACAAGTGAAAGTGGATACTCTAAAATACGCAAGATAAGCGTGAGTGCTATGGATGGCGTTCTCGTAGGGAGACGGGAGCGGATCCATAGTGGTGTATTGATATGGTGAATATGTGGACTCGTGTGCGCCACCTCAAAAGAGTTACTCGCAGTCGTAGTTTAGGATAGCCACCGAGTCAAAGCTGGCTTGCTGCAGTTAAACCCCACCACCCCTTTGTTGATAATGATGCATATGTAGTTAGTTCTGATGTAAGTCTTGCTGGGTACATTTGTACTCACGTTTGCCTATTTTATGTTTTTGCAGAGAGACTTCGGTCTCGCTAGTAGTTCCACGTGGACTTCGACGTTTAGCTTGATACCTCAGCTACGATCTTGTGCCCTCGGCAGGATCTGGTAGATAGTCAGGCTTCTCAGCCTTTTTCATTTATAGATGTCTGTACTCAGACATGATAGCTTCCGCTTGTGCTTTGACTTGTATGCTCTGAGTGTTGGGTCATGAGACCCATGTTTGTAATATCTCGCTCCTCGGAGCCTATTGAATAAATACTTGAGTCGTAGAGTCATTTTGTGATGCCATGTTGTATTGCACATATCGAGCATATTGTGTGTATGTTATTGAAATGCTTGGTATGTGTGGGATCTGACCATCTAGTTGTTTATCTTTAGTAGCCTCTCTTACCGGGAAATGTCTCCTAGTGTTTCCACCGAGCCATGGTAGCTTGCTACTGCTCCGGAACACTTAGGCTGGCCGGCATGTGTCCTTCTCCGTTCCTGTGTCTGTCCCTTTGGGGAAATGTCACGCTTTGAGTACCGGAGTCCTGTTAGCCCGCTACAGCCCGGTTTACCGGAGTCCTGCTAGCCCAGTGCTACAGCCCGGACCCATTTGCTGATGACCGACACGTTCGAAGCTGGGTCATGGATGCCTGTCCCTGTAAGTCTGTGCCACTTTGGGTTTACGACTAGTCATGTCAGCCCGGGCTCCTTATCATATGGATGCTAGCGACACTATCATATACGTGAGCCAAAAGGCGCAAACGGTCCCGGGCAAAGGTAAGGCGACACCCGTGGGGATACCGTGCGTGAGGCCACAAAGTAATATGAGGTGTTACCGGCTAGATCGATGTGACATCGAGTCGGGGTCCTGACAGCGTTGGTATCAGAGCTTGACTGCCTGTAGGATTACCAAGCCAAACTGGTCGAAGTTGAGTTTAGAAATTCTTTAGTTATATAAGGGAATTGATTGTGGGATGGAACGTAAGGCTCTTTTTATTCCTTATACCTTATGCCCCTCTGATCTGAGTCATCTTCTCTTCTACGGGGATTAAGAACTAGGCTATCTCTTCTTTCTATTAGGATCACGTGTTACTAATCAGTAGACTTATAAGATTGTTGGATTTAAGTCTCAGTTCAGTTCCTACTACTTCCGTATGTTAAATTGTTGATCTCGAAGCCTTGATATCGTGCTTCTGAGTGGTTATGCCACCATTTTGTGAATGTCTCAAATCTTTTCTGAGCATTTACAGCCGTTATGCTGTCCGAGTCATCCCAGGTTGCTAAATAGTCCGATGCATTTGCAAATCCCTTCCTTCTGTTTCCGATGTTCCCATGGGCCAGATTAACCACACTAATCGGTGTGTTGAGGTAATTATTGCCTCGACATATATGTTGGAATTATTATTATGACCCTAAGTGCTTAGGGGATCATCTAGTGGTCTAGCCATGATTTGTGTCCTAGTGTGAAGATTCTGGCCTTTATTCTCGGAAGCATCCCGTGATGCTACTTAGTAGTAGGTATTCTACTCCTGGGTTCTGAACCCGAGATTCACTCTACCTACTTCATGTTGATAGTAATTGCTAGTGCCTTTAGGATATTAGTAACTTTTGCGATAGTCCTTGAAGTCCGTGGTATCTTCTTCTTCCAAATACCATGAACTACTTATGGTAGATGTTTATTGGATCAAAAAAAAATTCACAATTAGAGTACTCTTGAGGAGTTCTCCATTCATAAATCGTGACTCTGCCAGTTCTACCTTTCTGCATGGGTTATCCGGAAGAAATATGTTGAACTTGGTTCGACATACTAATCTATGCATCCACAACTCAGAAAGTTATATGTTCCTTTGAGTTGTTCTCTTTAGTTGCATTCTGACCCTCGTCTATCAATTGATAGTCAAGAGTATGCGTGCGTTCGTTCATCGATGCCTATGACTCTTGTGGTCTGTCAAGCCATTCTATTCCGGAATGACTAGGAGAAACAAACTCCAGTACCTCTTCCATATCTAGGATTGGGTCAAAGTAGTTGTATTTCGCAGATCAAATGCCAATCCAGCTTTTGGTTCTGCTCTACCTTGGAGTATTACATATTTTATATCGAGATTGTTATAGGAATTGCACACCATCCCATGAACTCTTGGTACAGTGATACTTCTTGCCATCACTGTTCATTCCTCGGCTCTCGTGTTGATGCAACCGGAATACCGATAAATGAATTGTGATGTGTGAAATCAATACTGCTAGCAACTCTGTTGCTTGGTAGTTAAAGGATAATAATTTCATTATTAGTATGTTGGTTTTCGAATCATCCTTCTAAGACTGATCGTGCTACCTAGTCCTTATTTCGGTGCACCCTTCGACTGATGAGTTAGGATCTTGTCAAGTCCTCACTCATTTGATTATATCGTCTTGCCCTCAAAAGCGAGATTGTTCTCGAGCTTAGTAACATACCGGTGGTTCGTGACTTTCCAAATATCTTCTTGGAGGTGTTACCGGGTTGTCACCTGACCGCTATGTTGAGTTCGTGATCAAGTTGGTTTCTTGTGAACCACCTTCTCTCCAAGAATCGGTGTTAGATATCCCTGAGCTAGTTGGTTAAGCTAGACAACAACTTGGAGAGTTGGAAGATAAAAGCTTGTCTGACTTAGTTCGTTCCAAAGGGATATTCTTGTGTAGTGTGTGTTGAAGAAAGATGATATCTTCATCGATTGGTCCTTGTGATCAGTTGCTGGACCTATTGTCTTATCAATCCTTTGATTTGAGTGTGGGCTATCGTCAAATCAAATCAGTACCAACGATGCTCGTAATGTTGTCTTATTCGAGGTTGATCCCTCGAGCATACACCATTATATCTTTTAGGTCTGACCAATGCTATCACTTGCTCACTTAACTATGGAATTCCTTTTAAAAGGAAACCCAGATGAATTGTTGTTGTGCCCATTGACAACATCCTTGTCTTCTCCATAATTTTGCTGAACATTAAGCTAGTGTTGGAAACTTTTGAAAGCATTTGTTCATGCTAGCTCATGAAGCATATGTTCGGATGTAAGAAGTGACTTCCTCTAGTTCATGTGCATTTGATGCAAGTTGCCACCGTGGATTCGAGAAAGTCAATGTTGTTTTCCTTTGGAATCATCCCAAGTCAGTCATGCATACGTGCGAAGTATTCTGTGGTCTGGAGATTTGCAACCTCCATTCTATATGTATATCCTAGCACACCAAGCCACTGATTGAGTTGTTCAAAGATAAAGGAGTCTGTCCAAGGTGAACTCTTTGGACTTCCACGCGTGGAGACTTCGATGTCATTAATGATGGTTCCCCCTCCTGAACTCGGTAGTGTTTTATTATAAGACTACCTTGTGATCATGCTTGTCTTGGACAACATGTTCACATGTTTGTAGCAGAACCAGCTCATGTTTTGGAGCTTACTATCGTAGTTCATCTCCCGAGAATCCCGCAATGTCATCTCGTCGATTTGTGTTGCAAACTTTCATTTTCTTCCTAGACTCGATGAGTCTGGAATATCCTAACACCAACCAGATCTGAATCTCAGGCAGATATGATGGTTGGAACATTTTCCAAAAACTATAATATTGGTCCCTCGATAACCGGTAAAGTGGATGTCGTGGCCAACACACCCAACCGGAAGACCTATTATTGTAGTATCTTGTTTGAAGAAGTTGGCCACCTTCCCATAAGGACTTCGTAGGATTTACTTCCTAGTTGTGCCTTATGATTATTGTGTTCCCGATGTCCGACCTTTTACTTGATGTTCTAGTTATCAAACCATATCTATGAATGGGATACACTAGCACGTCAAGGAGAACATTAGAAGCGGAGTGCTAAATGTCTCTCGGTCGATCATCCAGATTTTATTTACTTAGCCTCGCTAAGGTGAGATCTGAGAAAGTGTTATCCTCCTTCGCATCTGCATCGTCCATCGCTATTCATCATGGTAGTATGTTGTGTTGTCATCACCCTTGACGCGGTTGTTGATAAAACCTTGATGATTGTGGAAATGCTCAAGTTCTTGAGAGCACGCACAAGCGCTACGTCTTATCATCGGCACTAGCTGGGATTGCCCCAGATTTCCTCGGTTATGCTATAACCACTCCAACAGTGAATTCACTCTCTATTGTTGGGTTCTTCCCCAGTTACTAGAATCATTCCCCGCATTTGCATTTTGTTCCCAGCTTGCACCGCCAATGTGCCATTCTACCATGGGTCTCTTCCATTTCCGGTGATAAGCAAAATTCATCCATTACGTTGTCTTCAACAAGGTAATCCACATCATCCAAGTTTGAGTATGCCATTCTACTGACCCCCTCCAAATGATCGCTTGTGATTACCTTAGGCTGGTATAAAGAGTTCCAATGATCACTGAATCAAAAGTAATTCTTTTGCCACTTAAGATAATACTCTACGATCACCTTCTCCAGGATGTTTCGTCGTGGTATCATGGCAACTCAACTCCTCACTACGTTGACAATCGTTTGCCACCCTCTTAAGCGTGAAATTGTTGTCTACCTAGTGAACCCTCGTCATCTGTTCCACTCCATCCCTCTAGAGGTGTGCTTCGTCTCTCAGCTCGAGAGATATTGTTATGTCTCATTCTGTGAGTTGTTCGATCTTCGAGAAGATCGACCCCTCTAGAGTCTCCTTCTTCCCTCCATGTCATGTTGACAGGAACTCTCAGAGCAAGACTTGAAGACGATGATGGTGATCGAATCAACGTTCCTATGAAGTGCAACCTGGATCGTGAAGATTATACTAGTTTGCATTTCCCCTTCATCCTACCCTACGCTTGAATCTCGAGACGAGATTCTTGTTTAGTGGGGGTGAGTTGTCACATCCCTAGCTTCTGGTAATGCTCTAGGCTAGCTTCATGTGTGCATCATGTTTAAATTTCATTTAAACCTGAAATGGGGATTGACTAAACCCTAGCACCAAATGAATTCAACTAGGTTCAACTAAAATATTTTCAATGAGTCCAAATGGCTTTCAAAAATGTTCATCATTTCTGGAAAATTCTAGAACCATAACCAGAGGTGTTGCACATTTTTCTATGACATATTTGGTCATTGAATTAAATCATATGTACTTTGCATTTGGGCATTTAAATGCTATTAAATATTTTAAATGCTCAAATAATCATAAACTAAAATGTTTACTGTGCTATATATCCTAAACAGTATCCATTACTAGTTTCATGATTTTTGGATCTATTTCAGTATTTTAAATAAATCCCTAAAGACTGAAGAATAATAGAAAACAGGAACAATAAAAAAAAAATAACAGAGAACAGTACTCACCTGGCGCAGCCCACCTAGCGCCCTGCCGGCCCAGCCCACCACCGCTGCCCCCTGTCGTCTTCCTCCTTGGACAGTAGGACAGGGGCGCGTGCTCGCCTCCTGCTGGCCACGCGCAGGCCACCTCCTCCCTGCCTGCGTGCTTCCTCGACGCCCTGGCTTTCTCTGGAGACGCCACGCGCGTCCCCGAACCCAACCGCTCACTCCCGTCCTCTCTCCCCTCCTCTGTTTCTCTCCCTCGCGACCACCGAGCGTGCCCGTCGCCGCCATTCGCTGCCACCTTGGCCACCGACCACCCCTCGCCCTGCCGATGAGTCCAGAGGCTCCGCCTCGACGCCCTCACCCTCTCCATTGAGCTACACCCCGCCGGGAGGCCTGCTCCACCGTCACTTCCATCGTCTTCAACCTCGGGCATCCGAGATGCCGCCGGCCGATTCGTCTGCCCCAGGTCGTCAACGAGCAAGCCGAACCCCTCCTCGTGATCACTGTGAGCTCCTACGTCGATTACCCCTCTTCCCCGGCCTCTCCACGCTCCCTAGCCACGGCTCCACCTCCGGCCGAAGCTCTGCTCCGCCATGGCCGCAGCTCGCGCGCTCCCCGTGCTCCGCTCGTTACTCCCCTGCAATAGGCGTGCTCCGGAGCGCCTCCCCTCGTCGCTGCCTTGCTCAGACCCCTCGCCTGTGAGCCCTAGCCGCAACGCCACACCTCACCGAGCTCCGGCCGTCGCGCTTGCCATCGCCGCCGTCACTACGGTCCACCCCAGCGCGAGCTGATGGCTCCGTTGGATGCGGACGAGCACTAGCGTCTCACAGGACTAAACCGCGCTCGAAACCGCGGCCTACAGCTCGATCCCGAGCGTCGCCGCCGCGAGCCGTGGTCGCCGCCGTTTAATCGCCGGCGCGTCCGACGTGGCTATGTCATTAGGGCTTAATTACATTTAGTTTAATCACACTAGTCACTGACATCAGGGCCCCACCAGCTAAATAACCACCGGTTATTCTTTTAATCAGTTTTAGTCAAACCAAGCGGGACCCACACGTCAGCGTTGACCTTGCTGACGTGGCCTTGACTGGCCCCGCACGTCAGTGACCAACGCCAGCCCTATGACACTGACCAGTGGACCCCACTGGTCAGGTTTGACCAGCAGCAGCGTCTGTTGACCTGCTGACGTCATAGTGATGCAGTGCTGACGCAGTAACTCTTTTTCTGTATTTATTCTTATAATCAGAAAATTCCAGAAAATTGTAAAAACTTCTAAAAATCATAGAAATTCAACCGTAACTCCAAATTAAATAATTTATATATGAAAAATTATCAGAAAAATTCAAGGAATCCATCTGTACCATTTTCATGCATGTTAGAACAACTTATCACTACTGTTAGAGCAAATGAAGTGAATGACATTTAAATAATCACATATGGAGTTTGAATTTGAATCTTGGATTCAAACCAACTTCATTTAATCTGGTTTTAGTTGCATTAGCTCAAAACACATTCATGTTGCCATGTCATGATCATGCATCATATTGTAGCATTGCATTGATTGTGTTCTTTCTCAGTTACCGGTGTTTGTCCCCTCTCGATAGACGTGATACCGATGATGTGATCGTTGACACTGATGAAGACTCAATGTTATCTTCAGAAGTGCCAGGCAAGCAAAACCCCCTTGTTCATTCCGATACAATCCTACTCTCTCGCTCCTGCTCTCTTTTACTGCATTAGGACAACACCGATTCATCTGTTACTTGCTGCGGTAGCTGAACCCCTTTATCCTCTGCATGACCTGTCATTCCACAGTAATTAGATGAAACCCACTAGCATGAGTAGGAGTTGTTTGAGCCCTGTTGTGCCTACTCATTCATGTTTGTTTGTCATGCCTGCTACTGCTTAGAGTTGAGTCAGGTCTGATTCATCGGGGATGAATCAGAGGTGTGTGAACATGTCCTACTATGTGTGAGCTAAGTGTGTGAACACGATTTGGTAAAAGGTGTCGGTGAGAGGCCATGTAGGAGTACATGGTGGGTTGTCTCATTGAAGCCGTCCTTAGGAACTGAGTTCTGTGTTTGTGATCCATGATTCAGCTACTACCATACATTGGGCCCTGAAATATGACCCCGCTCGACTTCTTATTCACCCTCGTCCTCTGTCCAGGAGTTGCAAGTAGTTTCTGGTGTTTGTAGTATGCTGGAGGCCGTGGACAGCGCTGACCGTAGGGGTGGGCTATGATGCGGTAGGCACGTGGCCGGGTATACCGGGCGCCCGTTTGGTGTCACGGAACCCTGTTCACATCGTTTGGGGCTGTGAGCGAAACTCCGGCCGGATCTCCTCATGGATGGAACCCGAATAGGCGATAAACCTGGACTAGAGACTTGAGTGTTTAGGTAGGTCGTGGTCTACACCCACGTCGGCTTTCGCTTGAAGTCTGTCGAGCACATGTCGTGTGCAGACGCTAAGTGGTGGAAACATGTATGAAGAAGTACACCCCTGCAGGGTTATCATCATCTATTCGAATAGCCGTGTCCGCGGAAAAGGACTTCTGGGTTGCTTATATCAGTTCATAGACAAGTGAAAGTGGATACTCTAAAATACGCAAGATAAGCGTGAGTGCTATGGATGGCGTTCTCGTAGGGAGACGGGAGCGGATCCATAGTGGTGTATTGATATGGTGAATATGTGGACTCGTGTGCGCCACCTCAAAAGAGTTACTCGCAGTCGTAGTTTAGGATAGCCACCGAGTCAAAGCTGGCTTGCTGCAGTTAAACCCCACCACCCCTTTGTTGATAATGATGCATATGTAGTTAGTTCTGATGTAAGTCTTGCTGGGTACATTTGTACTCACGTTTGCCTATTTTATGTTTTTGCAGAGAGACTTCGGTCTCGCTAGTAGTTCCACGTGGACTTCGACGTTTAGCTTGATACCTCAGCTACGATCTTGTGCCCTCGGCAGGATCTGGTAGATAGTCAGGCTTCTCAGCCTTTTTCATTTATAGATGTCTGTACTCAGACATGATAGCTTCCGCTTGTGCTTTGACTTGTATGCTCTGAGTGTTGGGTCATGAGACCCATGTTTGTAATATCTCGCTCCTCGGAGCCTATTGAATAAATACTTGAGTCGTAGAGTCATTTTGTGATGCCATGTTGTATTGCACATATCGAGCATATTGTGTGTATGTTATTGAAATGCTTGGTATGTGTGGGATCTGACCATCTAGTTGTTTATCTTTAGTAGCCTCTCTTACCGGGAAATGTCTCCTAGTGTTTCCACCGAGCCATGGTAGCTTGCTACTGCTCCGGAACACTTAGGCTGGCCGGCATGTGTCCTTCTCCGTTCCTGTGTCTGTCCCTTCGGGGAAATGTCACGCTTTGAGTACCGGAGTCCTGTTAGCCCGCTACAGCCCGGTTTACCGGAGTCCTGCTAGCCCAGTGCTACAGCCCGGACCCATTTGCTGATGACCGACACGTTCGAAGCTGGGTCATGGATGCCTGTCCCTGTAAGTCTGTGCCACTTTGGGTTTACGACTAGTCATGTCAGCCCGGGCTCCTTATCATATGGATGCTAGCGACACTATCATATACGTGAGCCAAAAGGCGCAAACGGTCCCGGGCAAAGGTAAGGCGACACCCGTGGGGATACCGTGCGTGAGGCCACAAAGTAATATGAGGTGTTACCGGCTAGATCGATGTGACATCGAGTCGGGGTCCTGACAGATGAACCAGAGCGCATAGAGAAATACTATTCCTTCCGGTCTCTCCATATGTGGCTCACATGCATTTCGAAACTAAAGTAGGAACATTTAGCTGACCAATTAAACATCTCTTAGTTTTACTAATATCAGCATAATATCAGATTTGAATTTGTATAACTAAGCTTGTTTAGCTCGATGGGTGGAGCAGTGCTATTATGACACGAACCACGTAGGCTGATCGTGGTCATCATAAAATGGGGAAACCATAAGCGTGATGAGTATAGTGTTGACCGTGGCAGTGGGATGGCAGATCTGAGGCTGCAAACCGCGCAAAGGGTAGTTAGCAACCGATGTTTGCTTTGAAATAACAACTAAGATTTGGTATGGACAAGAAAGTACAGTAAACAAGTGACAAACACGATGTGCATTTGGAAACTCAAGTGGGACCTTTAGCTAACCAATTAAATGTGTCGGTTAACTAATATCAGTATCATATCACAATCATATTTGAACAACTAAGCTTTCGAATTCTGAGTGCTGTGTTGTTTAGCTTGAAGGGTGGAGTAATGCTAGTACGACAGAAAGCACCTATGCAGATCATAGTAGAGCAGATAAAAGGGGAAAACCCTAAGCATCAAGAGAAAAATCAGGAAAGTGGAACTAGCTGGACCAGTGGGTTGTGCACATGCTTTTCGAAACGAATATAGGAACATTAGGTGACCAATTAAACATTCTCTGTTTTAGTGATATGAGTATCATATCAGATTCATATTTCAACACGTAAGCTTTGGGTTGAGGTCTTGAGGAGCAGTGCTAGCACGACACGAAGCACCTACGATGATGGTAGTGAATATAAAGGTGGGAAACCATAAGCTTTACGAGTATAGTGATCGTGCCATGGCGGATCTGAAGGTGCAAACCGGACAAAGCTACTTCGCAACCAATGTTTGCTTTCAACTAGCCACTACGATTTGGTACGGACAAGAAAAGTACAGTAAACAAATTACGATCTATTTTCCGGGTGAGATCAATAACTTAAGCACATATGGAAGAGTACCACCTCTCTTGCAATGCGTGTAGGCCTATGCTGATACGTTGAGGGTGTTGCGGGTGCGATGGCTGTCGGCAGCGGGGAAGAAGACTTTAGACGGCAGACGGCCGGGTCGGGGGATATATCCTGTTGCCGTGGACGAGACGGTCGTAGGAGCGGTAATGGCAAGGTGGACGACAGCGCCGATGAAGAGAGAGGAGGCGATGAAAGGATCCTGGTCCAGTGCCATGGATGAGAGACATCCATCTCTTGAAGTGGACGACGGGGTAGGGGTAGCGGCTCCGGCAAGGTGGAGGATGGGGTGGCGGACGGAGGAGGCTGGCTGCAGTGCGGAGGTTGTCGTGCCGCCGATGGTGTATGAATGGGGAAATGGAGGGGAGGGGGATCTCAAACTTTGGGACGCGCTTCTCTCAAATGGGGGAAAGTTACGAACTTATCCCCCGTTTAAAATTTTGGACATCGCGTCAGTTGGGGATAGGACGGTAATCTCACATCTCCCAAATATTTGCCGGTAACTATTTTGGGCTAGGAGAGGGTGTTTTTCCGCCCACGGTTGGCACCCACGGTGTATGAACGGGGCTGACAAGTAGGGCAGTTGTGTCACGTCTGATGGAAATTACACATCTGCCCCTATTTAAAATATTAGCCTACATCGATTTCGGACGAGGAGAGTTTGTTTTGCCGCCCACCGTGTATGAATGGGGAAATGGAGGAAGAGACACATGTCTTTCGGACGAGCTTGAATCAAATGTGTTTTGCCGCCCACGTTTGGCGCCCACCGTGTCTGAACGGGCTCAGAGGCCGTCGTGTCACGTCTGATTGAAGTTACTAGTCTACCCCTATCGACAGCAGTGTAAATCCGGTCGATAAGGATGTCAAGTGTCTTGGTAGACAGTAATTTCCATCTCGCAAACACTTGCTTCGGGCAGCCCACAAATTATAGTGGGTGTTTAGCCGCTTCGTTCCAAACTTGGGAGAATTAGCATTCACGTTTGCCCTGGGCCCTGGCAAACTAAATTCAAATCCAATTTGTATTCGATTACGAATATCCAAAGATAATTATATGTTTTGTTATTTATTTCTTCAAAACCACAACAAAGATTTATTCCACCTTTATATATGATTATCATTTAGAAATGCCGTGATCTTCGAATTCAGTAGGTTGGATACACTCTGAGTCAAACAGTTATTTCATCCAATACAATATGCTCACACGAAAAACAGTTCACCTTATGTCAATCATACAAGTACTGAGGATTACCTCGCCTAAAAAATTCGGATCATTACAACACATGGACAACATAGGGGGTCTTGCAACATAATCCATCCAGAGACATGACACAACATGCAAGTACAATAATCTAATGACAATTTCAAATAGTATCTAAAGAAGAACCGGGATTACCTTGGGCTTCAGATAGCAGAAACAACAGGACCTCCTTCGTCTTCAAATGCAACATTCTTACTTCCTCCAATTCTTGGGTTGCTTGCATAATGCGTGCCACTAATTCCATAATTTCCAGCCTCAAGATAAAGATTACCTCATTCATGGAAGCCACACCATCTTTTTCTGCCTCTAGTAGAGCCTCAAGCACTATAATATGTGTGCTCAGACTGCTCTCCGACGGTGTTGCCTCTAAACTGCTACCATCTGGTAACATGGATGGCGCACTTCTTCCACAAATAGATTCTGGGGTTGTACATTGTGTCCTAGTGTGAACGGCATCCTGAAAGGTTTCTGCTGGACATAAGTAAGAGATAGTTATCGTATGATCCAGGCAGTAAGCTTACATGGTAAATGATAGATGAATTATTGCCGAGCATGGCAAACTATATTTAAATGGTTCGAAGCAGCATCAGCCGAAAAGAAATTAAAATGGTAAGACGAAACTAGGGATGCAAGTGGCAAATAAACGACATCCGCCAGTCCCATCTAGTTAGTTTTTGCTACCTCCCTAGTTCATTTTCCTCGAAAAACAAAAACTCTTTTGAACTATCATACCACTAGTGGACTTTAATCGGGATTAAATGGGACCCAGTTAACATCCCTTGTTGAAAGGGAGTGTCGGTGTCAAAACCGGCGGATCTCGGGTAGGGGGTCCCGAACTGTGCGTCTAGGCGGATGGTAACAGGAGACAAGGGACACGATGTTTTACCCAGGTTCGGGCCCTCTTGATGGAGGTAAAACCGTACGTCCTACTTGATTGATATTGATATTGTGGATGTTTACAAGAGTGGATCTACCACGAGATCAAGGAGGGTAAACCCTAGAAGCTAGCCTATGGTATGATTGTAAGGGTTGTTGATGTCCTACGGACTAGAGCCATCCGGTTTATATAGACACTGGAGAGGGTAGGGTTACATAGAGTCGGTTACAATGGTAGGAGATCTACGTATCCGTATCGCCAAGCTTGCCTTCCACGCCAAGGAAAGTCCCATCCGGACACGGGACGAAGTCTTCAATCTTGTATCTTCATAGTCTTGGAGTCCGGTCGATGATGATAGTCTGGCCGATGATAGTTCGGCTGATGATGGTAGTCCGGCTATCCGGACACCACCTAATCCAGGACTCCCTCAGTAGCCCCTGAACCAGGCTTCAATGACAATAAGTCTGGCACGTATATTGCTTGGCATTGCAAGGCGGGTTCCTCCTCCGAATGATAGAAGATTGTGAACACCAGGATAGTGTCCGGCTCTGCAAAATAAATTCCACATTCCACCGTAGATAGAATAATATATACACAAGTTCAATCTGCTGACGTTTTTTGCGGCATGACATCACACCACTAGGAAGCCATTACTTGAATCATTTTTTACTTTACCACCTCAGCGCATTTAGCGAAGCGGTTTCCTTGGCACGTCTTGTCGAAGCAGAGATCATGTTCCCCCTTAATCCGGGATTCTCATCAATACGGATGTGGGTAACCCAACCGCGCCATTGATGGTGACGCTTGGGGGATAAGCGAGTTATACCAGGCCGGTGGGGGACGCATAGACTTCGTCCGCCCATATAAGGGATAAGGATTCACCTTTTCACCTACGCCTTCTTCCTCCTTTGCTTATCCATCTCCGCGCACTCGAGCTCCAGCGCCCAAGCCTGCACATCTCGTCTCAACCTTCCCCAGTTATGTCCGGAGCGGGAGGCAAGTGGATGACCTCCTCCGTTACGGAGGAGCACATCGAAAGACTACGCAGCGCCGGCTACCTGTCCGGCGACATCGCGCACCGGCTGCCCAACGAGGGGCAGCTCATCCCCACCCCCAGGCCCCATGAGAGGGTCGTTTTTCTTCCCCACTTCCTCCGCGGACTGGGTTTTCCACTTCACCCCTTTGTCCGGGGGCTCATGTTCTACTACGGCCTGGATTTCCATGATCTGGCGCCGAACTTCATCCTCAACATCTCAGCGTTTATCGTCGTGTGCGAGGCCTTCCTCTGCATCCAGCCCCACTTCGGCTTGTGGCTCAAGACCTTCAATGTCAAGCCGAAGGTAGTGAAGGGCACTCAAGCGGAGTGCGGAGGCGCCATGTTGGGCAAGATGCCCAATGTCCTTTGGTTCGAAGGGGCCTTCGTGCAATCCGTCAAGGGGTGGCAATCGGGGTGGTTCTATATCACCAAGCCGCGCGACCCTAAGTGGGCGGCGGCCCCCGAGTTCAGATCTGGTATCCCCACGCAGCTCACCTCCTGGAAAGAGAAGGGCTTGCTGTGGGGTAGTTCGGAGGAGCTGACGGGACTCCAAGCCTGTATCCAGAAGCTGGTGAAGAAGCTCAGGCTGGTTAACGTGGTCCAAGTCATGCTCGTCTGCCGGATTCTCCCATGCCAAGAGCGGGCATTCAATCTGTGGGAGTTCAATCCAGAACAGCACCAGGCGCTGAGCGGGCTCTTCGACACGACGTACGAAGGCGCCTGGAGGGTGCTGTTTAAGGGCGCCGAAGCCCCCGCATCCGCGACTGAAGATCGCAGATTTCGCTTGTAGCGCCAAGCCGACGAGGTAAGTGATTCTACCCCTTTACGGGACACTTGCTTTTCATAGTTTGACTCTATGCGGGTTTTAATTTCCCCTTTTCCTTTGACAGGACTGGATGAGGAAGGCGGAGCAGATTATCTGCCCGGCTCCCATGCCAGAAAACCCAGTAGATGCCCATCTAGCGAGGCTGCTGGTTCCGGCACCGCACGTGGTGCCGGAGAAGAAGGCCAAGAAGGAGGCCACGGGTGCTCGAAAGAGTTCCCGTTTTCAGGTGTCCGACGACTCCGGGGCGGACTCCTCCCCCGAAAACGAGGAGGAGAAAGAGGACTCTCTCCTAGAGGAGGGAGAGAGGAAGAGGAAGGCTTCCCCAACAGGGAAGGCCGAAGGGTCCAAGAGGGGAAGGACTATTCCCCCGGACAGCTCCGCCAACATCAACGTTGGCGAGGAAGAATGGCCTTCAAGGGCCAGGCCTCCAGCGAGATCGTAAGTATCCGGATTCTTGAGTGATTTATAATTTCTTTTTCTGTGTCACATAGTGTCATTCTGATGCCGCATGCTGCCTGTAGTCCGGCCAATGATGATCTCCCTGCTTCATCGAGCGGGTCGTTGGCTCCGTCGGATGTAGACTCCATCCCGACCGCCTCCACCCCTCGCGACACCGAGGACGCCGAGGTGGGATCCCAAGAAGGGAGCCATCAGGGGGAGGCTCCGGAGGCGCCACAAGGCATCCTCCCGGACTTTGCGCCGGACTCCATATCAGAACCCGTAGTGGTTTCGGAGTCCGGCCGGCGGCCCATTCGCACGAAGGGCAAGACCGTGACGCCGGCGGCTTCCGTCCAACTGGAGGCGCCGGACAATTTGTTGGAGGCGCTGCAGAGCGCTTCCATCGAGGAAGAACACCGCACTATTATGAGTGCGGTGATTCAGAAGGTACAGCTTGCCAAGAGCGGGCTGACCGAAGCCTGCAGTAGCCTTCTATCAGGCTTTGAGGTAAGAAGTTAAAAATATGCAATGTAATACCGCATAGACAGTAGCCCCTGATGCTCGGTTCGGTGTTCGGAAAGAAAAGCCGGACTGAGGATCTGAAAAAAAAAGATATACGCAGGGTTGCTAAAAAATTATGTCAATATGGGTTGTAGGCTGCTCTGCTGACCTCTGCCGCACTGCCTGCGGAGGTCGGTGCTTTGAAGCAGGAGCTCGAGCGGTCCGAGCAAGAGCTCGGCCGCGCCAAGAAGCAGCTCCAGGACAAAGAAGGTGAGTAAGACCACTTTGAACTTGTACCTTACAGAAAAGGATTTAGGTTGCAACAAAAAATAACAAGGATAACATGGGTACTAAAGGGGCCACGAACGAGGTGGTGACCCTGAAGGAGGCCGTGTCTGCGGCTGAATGCAATGCGGCCGTGAAACGGGCAGAGCGAGAAAAGCAGGAGGCGCAGGTGGCGGTGGTTTGGCAAGAGCTCCAGGCTCTCATGGAAAAGCATGAGAGTTTGGAGCGTGACTCAAAGACTCGAGAGTCTGAGCTTGCCTCGGCTCTCGAAAGTGCCAAGACTGCCAAGGCCGATGCCCATAAGTCCCTTCAGGAGATTGAGTTGGTGAGGAAGATAGCGGGGGGTAAGGCATTTTTCATGCAAAGCAAGCATGTGAATGTAAATTACGTGTTACTTACCCGAATTGGGAGCTCTCCAGGGGCGTTTGCAAATCTGCCTTGCAGCATGTCTGATGCCGCCGCATTCTACCGAGCCGAGGAGGGGAGCTCAACGGAGAAGGTCTTGTGGTCTCAGTATGCTGAGGCCGGCCATCCGGTGCCCCCTAGCGACCAGCTGAAGCAGCTGGTCGAGCTCCACAAGGTGGCCGAGCAAGCCATGAAGGGCCTCATAGTCCGGCTGTGGCGTGGAGAGGCCATGCCTGGGAGCTACTTCGGCCTCGTGCGACGGTTGGTGGATGCGTGCCCCTAGGTGGAGGTTAACAAGCGCTCCGCCTGTATTGAAGGTGCTCGTCGGGCCCTTGCCCGCGCAAAGGTGCATTGGGGCAAGCTGGATGCGGAGAAGCTAATCACTGACGCGCCACCAGCGGGCAAGGAATATCGTACGCCCGAAATGTACTATAAGACTGTCCTGAAGGGTGCCCGCAAGATTGCGGATGAGTGCCCCAGGGATGTAATTATTGAGTAAATTCGCAATGTGTTATCCTGTGCGCTGAAAACTTTGTTCATATGCTCTAAGCAACGCTTGTTAATTTAAAATATTACCTTCTGTGCGGCCGTTTATTAAATCTGAGAGATGGCAAGTCGTCGGCTTCAGCCCCCATGCCACGAGTGCTGGGGTGTTCGGGATAAACTTGAGCACTCTTGTTCCCATTTTTGGGTCCATCTAGGGAGGCGCTCAACACAACGAACAAGGAAACCGGACTTATAGTGCTTGAACACTCTCACTTAGCCATAGAATTCTATAATTTTAAATTTCGGCGAAGCCCCTAGTGTTCGGAAGACCGAATTAGGGGCGCTATCCACGCCGTCGTCGGACATTATCCGGGACTTTGCAAGAAGCGGCGTAGGTCTTTAAGGACCCGAAAGGACCTCTCGAACAGCGACCAGTCTCTCACCTTATCATGACAGTCAGTTCTAGCTTTCTCCACTGAGGCATTAACCCGGCTCAACCGGGCGCAATCGCAGTGGTTCTCCCAGTGCTACCTTAGCCGATAGAACGGAACGTAAGGTGCCAAACATGGGAGCTGGGCAAACCCAACTATTGACCCAAGACATGATTCAGAGCCGATTCATATAATGCTATAAGTTTGGGGTGCCGCACTTGTGAAAGTGTTCGGACTTTATCACACCATAATGCGGGGAACATAAGCCCCTGGTGTATTTGGCCGTACCAAAAATGTACGGATGCAACATGTCGTAAATGAACATATATATATAAGGTAATGCAATTATGGGCAAAAAGTGCTGCATTTTATTCGAGAAGATCTGCTATGAGTGCGGAATGATACAAATAGTGCGGAAAGCAAGGGATTGGACGAATTAAAGGCGTCTCCCTCCAGGGGTAGGCCACGGAATGGTGTATTTAACAAATTTAATGCTTGTAATGGAGACCACCTGAGTGTTCGTCGCGGCCTTTGTCCCTCCCTGGCTGTTGCATCATGAGTTCGGCAGGTTCGCCGCCGGACAGAGTTCTGTATAAAAAAGAGAGAAATAAAAGATAAAAAGAGCGACACACTTGGGAGCCCCTGGTGTGGTCGAACCGCACTCTGGGTCTGTTGTGGTTGTGCCTCTCCCCCTATGCCCATGGTATCTCCAGGGCATAATTATGTACGTGGAGAGTTTGTCTTACAATTGTGCGAGGGCTGGGGTTGAGGCCGCATTGCTACGCGTGCTCGGAACGTGCTAGGTGGTCTTGGTTGATGTTGCTCCGGACGCATTTGGCCGTGTCCGGTCGTTTAACGGCCGGACTCGAAAATTGCCTTAAAAGGCTGCTCTGTACTTCTGCCACGAGAGCCGCTGTATGTTCCTCCGTTCGGAGGGAGCGTTCCGTGTTTCCATTGACCATGATGACTCCACAAGGGCCTGGCATCTTGAGCTTAAGGTATGCATAATGTGGCACTGCGTTGAATTTTGCGTACGCGGTTCGTCCGAGCAGAGCGTGATAGCCACTGCGGAACGGGACTGTGTTGAAGATTAACTCCTCGCTTCGGAAATTATCCGGGGATCCGAAGACCACTTCCAGTGTGACTGGGCCTGTACAACTGGCCTCGACACCTGGTATGACGCCTTTGAAGGTTGTCTTTGTAGGTTTAATCCTTGAAGGGTCTATGCCCATCTTGCGCACTGTATCCTGATAAAGCAGGTTCAGGCTACTGCCGCCGTCCATCAGGACTCTTGTGAGGTGAAATCCATCGACGATTGGGTCTAAAACCAATGCGGCGAATCCGCCATGGCGGATACTGGTCGGATGGTCTCTTCGATCGAAAGTGATCGGGCAAGAGGACCATGGGTTGAATTTTGGGGCGACTGGCTCCATCGCGTATACGTCCCTTAGTGCACGCTTCCGCTCCCTCTTGGGTATATGCGTCGCGTATATCATGTTTACCGTCCGAACTTGACGGGGGAATCCCTTTTGTCCTCTGCTGTTCAGCGGCCGGGTCTCTTCCTCATCATCGCTGTGTAGCCCCTTGTCATTGTATTCGGCGATTAATTTGCCTGCCTGCTTGAATACTCAACAATCTCTGTTGGTGCGGTTAGCTGGCTTTTCGGGGGTTCCATGTATTTGACAGGAGCGGTCGAGTATTCGGTCCAAATTGGACGGGCCCGGAGTAGTTCTTTTGAATGGCTTCTTTCGTTGACCGGGCTTGGAGCCTCGGAATCCGGCGTTGACTGCCGTATCCTCATTGCTGTCGCCGTTAATGTGGCGTTTGTTTTTATTTCGACGCGACCTGCCATTGTGGTCCTTGGTATCCATACTGCCAGCATTTTTGCTGAGGTTGTTGCTGCGAGCTAGCCAGCTATCCTCTCCCGCACAGAAGCGGGTCATGAGTGATGTGAGGGCTGCCATGGATTTCGGCTTTTCCTGTCCTAGGTGCCGGGCCAGCCACTTGTCGCGGATGTTATGTTTGAAGGCAGCGAGGGCCTCTGCATCCGGACAGTCGACGATTTGATTTTTCTTTGTTAAGAACTGTGTCCAGAATTGCCTGGCCGATTCGTCTGGCTGCTGGATTATGTGGCTTAGGTCATCCGCGTTCGGTGGTCGCACATACGTGCCCTGGAAGTTGTCGAGGAATGCGGCTTCCAGGTCTTCCCAGCATCCAATTGACTCTGCGGGCAGGCTGTTAAGCCAATGCCGAGCTGGTCCTTTAAGCTTGAGTGGGAGATATTTGATGGCGTGAAGATCGTCGCCGCGGGCCATATGTATATGGAGGAGATAATCCTCAATCCAAACCGCGGGGTCTGTTGTGCCATCGTAGGATTCGATATTAACGGGTTTAAACCCTTCAGGGATTTGATGATCCATTACTTCGTCAGTGAAGCATAGTGGGTGCGCGGAGCCTCTGTATTGAGCAATATCACGACGTAGCTCGAGAGAGCGTTGTCTGCTGTGTTCGGCCCAGCCGGAGTGGTTGTATCCGGCGCGACTGTATTCGTCGTGGGTCTTGGGGCGCCCGCGTGATCCATAGATAGATCTGGATTGTCTTGCCTTGTCCTCCAATATATCTCGCAAGTCCAGCGCGTTCCCCCGTGGCTTCATGCTTTTTGAGCGATGCCGGGGTACGGTTTTGTTGGAGGGCTTGCACGCCTCTCTGTCGCGTCCACGAGGTGGTCGGTTTGCCGTATTGTGCGCTGGTGATGCAGGTTTGTACGCTTCCTCCTCTAGTCAGGGGAGCAACTTGCGTTTTGGGTAACTTTTGGAGGGGCATTCGAGTTCATACTCTTCGGCTGCGAGGACCTTGGTCCATTTGTCGGCCAGTAGGTCTTGATCAGCTTGAAGATGTTGCTGCTTTTTCTTTAGGCTGTTTGCCGTGGCCATTAGCCTGTGTTTGAAACGCTCTTGTTCGACGGGATCCTCAGGCACGACGAATTCGTCGTCGTCGAGGCTTGCCTCGTCTCCGGAGGGAGGTAAATAATTATCATCCTCGACCTCTTCATCTGCCGCCCTCTCGTGAGGGCTTGCTTCTGCCTCCTCCTGCGCTGGATCGTGCTGGAGGGGGTTGTCTTCGGCACTTTCTGGGGTGTTATTATCTCCTGTGCCGAAATCTCCATTCTTGCTATGGCGGGATTTAGAGCGGCGCCGCTGACGTTGGCGCTTGGGCTGTTTCTTTAAGGAATCGGCCTCCGTTGCTTCTTCGCCGTCCCCATCTTTTGGGATGTCCACCATGTATATGTCGTATGACGAGGTGGTCTTCCAGTGTCCTGTAGGAACTAGTTCTTGATAGTCTCCGGCATCGTCGTCCATACTGTTGATGTCTTCGGAGTCGTAGTCGAGTACGTCGGTTAGATCGTCGACGGTGGCTACAAAGTGGGTGGTGGGTGGGCTCTGAATTTCTTCGTCGTCTGCGTCCCAACCATACTGGCCGTAGTTCGGCCAGGGCTCTCCGGATAGCGAGAGATGCTTCTGCGAATTTAAGATATCACCGAAGGGTGAGTGCTGAAAGATGTCCGCAGCGGTGAATTCCATGATCGGCGCCCAATCGGATTCGACTGGCAGGGGCGCAGGAGGTTCGGAGTCCGGCAGAGAGTCCGGCACCTCGGAGTCATGAGCTTTATGCGGGACAAGGTAAGTGTTTGGCTCCATCACCGTAGAGGTTGCAGCTCCCGAGGCGGTGTCCAGCCATCCGTCCTCGATCTGAGCGATCGGCTCCGGACTATGGATCGGAGCGGATTCGTGTGCGGCCTCCAAGGTGCTGTCCAGCGGCAGAGTTAGGTCGTGCCCATCGTGACTGCGCGGCATGCTCGGCTGTGGCTCAGGTCCATCGAAGATCAAGTCCCCGCGGATATCGGCCGTGAAGTTTAGGCTTCCAAACCTGACCTGACGGCCAAGGGCGTAGCTTTCGATCTGCTCTAGATGGCCAAGTGAGTTGGCCCGCAGTGCGAAGCCGCCGAATACGAAGATCTGTCCGGGGAGAAAAGTCTCACCCAGGACTGCGTCGTTGTCGATTGAAGAGGCCATCAAACCTATCGGTGACGACACAGAGGAACTCTCAATGAAAGCACCAATGTCGGTGTCAAAACCGGCGGATCTCGGGTAGGGGGTCCCGAACTGTGCATCTAGGCGGATGGTAACAGGAGACAAGGGACACGATGTTTTACCCAGGTTCGGGCCCTCTTGATGGAGGTAAAACCCTACGTCCTGCTTGATTGATATTGATATTGTGGATGTTTACAAGAGTGGATCTACCACGAGATCAAGCAGGCTAAACCCTAGAAGCTAGCCTATGGTATGATTGTAAGGGTTGTTGATGTCCTACGGACTAGAGCCATTCGGTTTATATAGACACCAGAGAGGGCTAGGGTTACATAGAGTCAGTTACAATGGTAGGAGATCTACGTATCCGTATCGCCAAGCTTGCCTTCCACGCCAAGGAAAGTCCCATCCGGACACGGGACGAAGTCTTCAATCTTGTATCTTCATAGTCTTGGAGTCCGATCGATGATGATAGTCCGGCCGATGATAGTTCGGCTGATGATGGTAGTCCGGCTATCCGGACACCCCCTAATCCAGGACTCCCTCAGGGAGTGTACCACCACTATATTTAAGTTGCCAAGGCATCTAAGCAGTTGAAATAATCTGAGAAAGCACTTAACAGTGTGGCCTCATATAAACTACGAAGACAGTCTTGTGATGAAGTTGAGAGGAAAAGTTAAGGACTCAAATGAAACAGGCATGCATTTCTTTACGATAGTACAATAGGCACTGCTGACATATTGGCCAACTCAGGTATAGCGTAACAACAAACAAGCATTCGAATCAAGCAATACAGCAAAGCAGGCAACTGAACTATTTGTAATTCGGTAGGATTACAGGTTGAGGGCACAAGCCAAGAAAGTAGCCCACTCGCATTACATTTCACAAGTACTAAAACACACTGGCTTACCATATGTTGCTGTGAAGCCTCGCTGCTATTGCAGTGTTCTTTGAAGATATCGTCAGCATCCTGTGGTTGCAAATCTAGTTGTTGTAGTTTATTCTGCACCCTCTATTTAGGTAAAATTAATTATAATCGCATGCACTAGTCCGAATTGATCATCAATGGTTCATCTAAACTAATGAAAGAAGGGTGTGTGCATACATGGCAATATATCTGCTTCCCTCTATTTTTATGCTTGTTCGAGGTGCCAGCCCCAAAAGAACAAATATTTTGCTTGATGGGGTTGGCAGCTCCATAATTAATAGAAGCATCAAATTAGTCATGCAACTTGGGAAGATCAAGAACACACAAACAAGTAATGAACAGAGGCTCGGAGCAGTGATGTAATAGCTAGCGTTAGAAAATGTAGGGTAAAATGAACAAAAAGCAGCGGAACCACATGCTAGTTTGCTGATGTGTAATTAAGAATAGAGAACATTAAGCAGTCTGATGGAACCAACAGGTGGCATCGGAACAAAACTAAAGCATATTAACTATATGTGCACTGGTATGTAATTTAGCACATGTAACATGTTCACTGCCAGAAGTATGGCCCTACAGGTGCAAGCAGAATAACACATTTCATGAAAAACTGAATGATGCCCTGAAGAAATTCAAAGGTGCGGTGCTTATGCTAGGAAAGTGAATGTAGGCGCTGGCCGTTGGATAATAGTACCTGATTCTCGGCGGCGTATGGGTATCGTTGTCATACTTGATAGCTAAGGATCGTCGATGGTGCTCGTGTTGCAGTTGAGTTTGGGCCGGCTGTCGCTGTCACTGAAGCGGCTCCGGTGCTACGGTTGCGGCGCTTGTCGACATACAAGAAAGCTCATCTGTGGTAAGTGAATAGTTGCACGATAAAGAGAAAAACCGAAGGAGTACAAATCAAAATAACCTGATGAGGCCGCGACATCGGTAAAGTAGGGCCGGTGGAGTTGAATATGGTGTCCGTGGAGTGGGTCCGGTGTAGTGGACGAAGGCTTCGGCGGGCGCATTGTACAGTGCTTTCGGTGAGGCGGATCTGTTGCGGCGGACGAGGGCTTGTATGAAGGGCCAGCGAAGGGGCGGACGAGGGAGTCAGTGAAGGGCCTACGCTGTGGTGGACGAGGGCGCCGGTTAAGCAGATCCGGTGCGGTGGACCATGATGGTGGTCAAGGAGATCTGGAGCAGTGGACAAGCCAGTCGCTGAAGCGGCTCCGGTGAAGTGGTGAGTTGGCAGTTGGGGGTTCCAAGGTGCGGAAGGTAGATCCGTCGGGGTGTGAGGTCCACCGCTGCGGCGGAGG
>LT934112.1:53178968-53213145 GCA_900231445.1 Triticum turgidum subsp. durum | reverse complement strand
GAGAAGTCGTTCTCTCCCCTAAACACCAACACACGAGCACATTAACACCCCTCTCTATTGTAAAGTCCGTACCCCAACATAGGTCTCTATCACTTTGTCTCTCGGGCATGCAGACATCTCTTCCCTCACTCTCTAGGTCTCCCGCTATCTCTCTTACCCAAGCACACGCACTATGTAGAGTGTATATTTCCCATACACACAAAACATCGCCCCCAAACGTCTATCTCCCTAGTTATGTGGTTCTCGCACAATCACCTCACACACCACCCCCACTGCAAACAAGCACCACTCTCCTCTTTCTATCTCTCCCACATGCGAACCCGCCCCAGCTCCTTCCCTATATACATATATGTCGTGACTCTTTGCATAGCTTCCTAATGTATAACCGTTCTTGATTTTGCATATTGTTCTCTACACCATCTATTCTAGATCTCTCATGAAGTCCCTATCACACACACGATGACTCGCTTCCCTTGCGTCTTCGTTCATAGGCCAATTTCGGACAACATCAACATTGTCTCCCTATCTATACGCCATTTATGGACACAAACGACCCCTCTCGCCCCCTCTCTTCGTCTCTCTCTCTATCCGTCACTAGCTCTCTCTTTCTCTCGCTCTCACACCCCTCTCCCACACACACCCTTAATGTCTCTTCCAAATAGTCTGCTCGCCCTGCCCGCACCCGTGCCATTCCACTGCTACACATGTCACACCATTCCCCCTTCCCTTATACTAGGTTTACATCATCAGCGGTCTCTCTACTCCACATACACTCTCTCCCTCTCACACACAAACGCATGCACAAACACACACAGACACGCACAAACACCCATTTATCTGGATCCTCATTTCTCCCCATGTCCGCATGTGTATCTCACACACTCACTCTCTAATTATGTATATGTGTCTCCATGTTACACAACACAAAGCCCCATGTACATGTCTCTCTCTATCCTCCACACACATAGACACAAATAATCTGTTATCATTGCCTCAGTCTCTAACATATCACACACGCACACTGTCTCTCTCTCTCGCAAACACGCTCAACAAGGGTTTCCCGTGAATAACTTACCATCTAGTCATCAACAGTCGTGGTAGCACGGCGAACACGAGACGTGAAAAAGAATAAATCTACACGTGTTTAGACCACCTAGTATGACTACTAGGACTAGAGCAAGCCAAAAAGCGCGCCACCGTCACCCCCTCCTTGTCGGAGATGGGAAAATCTTTGTTTTACACAGTCGAGAAGTCATTGTGCTAAGGCCCCACATGCCGAGGCATTGAATAGAATGCAGATGCTAGTTTACAGAAGCAAGTATCGATAATACGTTTGTATCTCCACACTTATATTTCTTCTCTTATAAAAAACCGAGTTGGTGATGATGGTATGTGTGCCATCTTGCAATACGGACCACCCGATCTATATCTGACGGATGGAAATTAAACTAAAAGATACCCGCACCCCTCTCCACATTTGCAAACAAGGCCTTCCCTCGTTCATCCTTATCTCCAACAAACCTCATTGTTGAGCAATTAAGAAATGAAGCCTCTGGAAGAAACTGGCCTGGTGGCCACTGCCGGCGTCGTCAATCCCCATGCCTCCGCTCAGTCCGATCACCAACCACCACCACACCCCACTCCTCTTCACCTTAGCTCATATTTCTCGAGATATCATTAGTTTTTACACATGGGATTACTCCCGCAAGGGTCAATCACAACAAGTGTTTTATAAAAAAAATGCATCTTGATGTTCCGTGCAATGCACGGATCTTGCTAGTACTCCTACACAAGACTAAGTTGGTGATGCTGGTGTATCTGCCATCCATTGTTTCTAACCATTAGATCTACATCTAACGATTGTGAGGTAAGTTGTTGCCTTTTCTCACCAACATCCCACTTGTGTACCAATTTGCAGAAAAACCCATAATTACTATCTTAAAACCAACCACATCCCTCCCTGACCTCACCAAAACAGCCCAAGGAATATATTCTAATTGAAACATAATATATCTCTAGTGACATATGTATATCAAAATAAGAGTGTTTTGTACCAAGTTTGTGAATAAGTATTATTCTAGTATTTCCAACCATGCATTTTTTCCTAGTATTCCATAGTTTCGAGTTTTCCATCAAGATATTAGTCACTCATGGTTGATATTTACTTTCAATCATGTACACATATGCACTATGTAACTAGCCTTGCTTATTGGCTTGTAAAGCTTAACTTTCACTCCTACTTACAATATGTAGAGTATTTAACAAAAAACTACCACTTTCAACCAGCCCTAGGAAGAATCTATTGTACAAAAAATAGCAAAAAAATACCCAAAATTTCTTAATCCACGCCAAAAACTACTACCTAGTACTCCTACCGATTAGGTTCGTTTAAACCCATTTATGACAGGGTTGGTCCACACGTCCGTGCCGACGAGGCAACTTAAACCAACACATTTTGTTTGACCTTTGACACGAGGGACCCACATCTGACATTCTATCCTGTTATTCCCCCTCAAATCATTATTTTTCCTGAACATTACTTCAAACAGTACTGATGCATGTTCTTTGGTGGCGCTGGTGATGAGCGAGTTGGCCGCCGCTTCGCCGGACGGGCCGGACGCCGCGCTGGCCTCCGCACGGGTTGGCAGGCTGGCCCGAGCATGACTCACGAGCGAGAAAGCCGTCGCGCTGGCCTTTGCTCGAGCTAGATGGCTGTCCTTAGCGCGGCGTGCCCGAGCAAGCCGCCGCACTGCCATGCCAATCTAGCTAGCAAACCTTGCAGACAAGCAGCTAGACGGAGCTATCTTGGCTAGCTCGCGGCCGCGAGCGCGGGACGGTGCTGGCATCCAGGCTGCCGCCACGTGGGCTCCGCACTGCCGGCAATTTTGACCCCGCCTTCTGCCGACGGCAGTAGCTGCGTCCCATGGCCGAGGATGACTAGGTGGACGGGCCGGAGGTAGGAGGTCACGCGAGGATTTTTGTTGGTAAGAGCATGTACGATGGTTGATAAGGTAGTCTTATCTTAAGTCTGCCACATATGCAAGTGGTAGTAGTTTCTTGGCATTTTAGCGGTTTCTTGCATTATTAGGGGTTTCTTGTAAGGAAGAATGTACGTACTACTAGCAACAAAAGGCGATTCTAGGTTGCGTTGTACTCCAGCGAGTACTACTAGTGGTCGCGGTAGTGTATACCTCGTTTTGTGGGTTCGATCCCGGCCGAACGCACGGTGGCCTTTTTTTTTAAATAGTACTACTTCACTTTGTTGCGAGCCAATATTTTACACGGGCAGTTTGAGTTTTGAAGTCAAACGGACGTGCGGCCCCACAATCTGGGTGCACTGGATAGCCTAGTCACGTGAACGGGTTTTCCTTCCTAGCATCCCATGGCTCGCGTGCTCGCCCTAGCCGCTCCTTGCTTGTAGCTTACTCATCAACTAGTAGCATATTTAAACTAGCGCCTCCCAATTAAGCCCGAGGAGCCGGAAAATCCTGGCGGGACATTGTGAACTATGCAATATGGCTCTGTACGAAAGTGCTCTACTACTACTCTATAGCTTGTGGCGTTGCACGCATGGACTTCACTCCATTATCGGCTCTACTATAAAAAAAATTCCTCTTGACATGTTTTTTTGAAACGGAGGCAAAAGCTTTGCTTCATCTCATTCATAAAGAAGGAACTACTAACAAAGTTCGACGAGATCCATTACGCCTCCACAAATGGAAGAGAAAAGCCTAGTCTCGTTGTATCAAATAACTCAAATGTTCTGCCCCCGCAGTAACCGTCGTTGATAAACAGGCTGCTAGTGTGTGCGTGAGAGAATGGCTGAGTAGGCCAGCTACGTGAGAGGAGCGGCTGAATAGAGCACCGAGAGTACCCACTAGGCCACTACGCAGGTGTACTTTCCCTGCATTGATAGTACAACAATGGTTCTAGAGAACAGTAGTACCCTCCACTTCCAACTGTAGCTCCTTGGACCTGAGATTCAAGAGTTCAAAACTGGTGCACTATACTAGACTAGACTAGAAGTACAATACATCGCACTACTAGTTGAAAAAAGTAGTACTAGTACTGCTACAGTACGAGTACGTACTCCTCCGTCACATAATCTAAGACGTTTTTTGACACTAGTTGGCGTGTACAAAAATGGTAAAAACATACCCAAAATTTCTTAATCCACGCCAAAAACTAATACCTAGTGCCAAACATTTCTTACTAGTGCTATTATTTATAGTATAATGCAATCCCATAATGTTCCATAATTCTAGTACTAGTAGTAAATAATAGCCTCACCCCTTCACTGAGGAACGATCTACAGTTGGAAGGGACGAGGCCCTGCGGTTACTACGCTCTTATCTCCTCCTCGCCAGTTCCCCTCCCCCCGAAGAGAAGGTAGTTCGTCGCTCCTCCCATGGATTTGCCAGACGGTTCTCCTCCTCATCGGGGCTGGGAGACCTTGGACGACGATCCTCTGGGAGAAATCGCATGCCGCTCTGACGTCCTCACCGCCGCAGGACTCGGTGCTTCCTGCATCAACTTTTTCAAGACGCTGCTTAAACAGGCTTGGGAAAAGGCCATGCTTGTTGGTCTTCCATGCGTCCTCGAGGAGAAGGTTCTTCTATGGGACAATCCTTCGAACAGTCCACCGCTCCCTGGCCATGGTTGCACGTTGACTCCGCTAGAGTTGCCGACATTGAGAGGTAGTCGAATTTTGACCGATGAGCAGGTCAGTAATGGAGTTTGATCATGTAGTACTTAGTTATTCCATTTCCATCCCGTAATTTCTCCGCTACCCATCGTCTTATATATAGGCCTGGGTCGGTGCCAACGAAGATTGGCTTGCATACCTACGGCCGGATACCGCCATCATTTTGCACAACATCCACAGCAGTGCGGGTGTTTCGGTAGACCCCTTCTCCACCATTGGGATCGGCCTTTCGGACTGGCTGGGCTTTCATACGTATGATGATGCCTACATGAGATTGAAGAAGATAGCAATTGCGGACCCGCCGACAAAGCGACGCGGCTACGATGATTACTATCTCATCGCGGTGTTCGACATAAGGATTGCCATCAATGCAAGAGGCAGTTGAGGGAGTCCTGGATTAGGGGGTATCCGGACTGCCGGGCTATATACATTGTCCGGACTATTGGAGCATGAAGATACAAGACTCAAGACTCCGTCCCGTGTCCGCATGGGACTCTCCTTTGCGTGGAATACAAGCTTGGCGATCAGGATATTGTATTTCCTTCCTTGTAACCGACTCCATGTAAAACCTAGCCATCTCCAGTGTCTATATAAACCAGAGAGGTTGGTCCATAGAAGGCCGATCACAATTACAATCATAATCATCATAGGCTAGCTTCTAGGGTATAGCCTCTACGATCTCGTGGTAGATCTACTCTTGTACTACTCATATCATCAATATCAATCAAGCAGGAAGTAGGGTTTTACCTCCATCGAGAGGGCCCGAACCTGGGTAAACATTGTGTCCCTTGCTTCCTGTTACCATCAGCCTAAGATGCACAGATCGGGACCTCCTACCCGAGATTCGCCGGTTTTGACACCGACATTGGTGCTTTCATTGAGTTCCTCTGTGTCGTCGCTGCAAGGCTTGATGGCTCCTTCAATCGTTAATAGCACGGTCTAGGGTGAGACTTTTCTCCCCTGACAGATCTTCGTGTTTGGCGGCTTCGCACTGCGGGCCAATTCGCTTGGCCATCTGGAGCAGATCGATAGCTACGCCCCTGGCCACCAGGTCAGATTTGGAAACTTGAACTACACGGCCTATATCCGCGGAGACTTGATCTTCGACGGAATCGGGCCTCTGCCAGGAGCGCCAGACAGTCACGATGAGCACGGCTTAGACCTGCTGCCGGATAATGCTCGAGATATCACCCCTGCAGCTGCCCTAGACCTAAATCCGGAGCAGACTGCATGGCCCAAGGACAGGTGGATGGACCCTGCCCCGCCGGTCGCACACTCATTGGTAGTAGAGCCGAACACAGGCCTCACCTGTAAGGAATCCTGTGATTCCGGACCCCCGGACTCGTATCCGGTTGTAGTTTTAGGTCCGCGTGCTCCCGAGCCCGCCGGGCCTGGTTGGGCTTCGGGAATGGAGTTTACCGCTACGGATAGCTTCTAGCACTCGCCCTTCTGCGACATGCTGAACTCGTTAAAGTCTCTCTCTTTGTCCGGAGGCTCTTGGCCGAACTATGTCCGGCTCGAGTGGGAAGCAGGCGACGAAGGAATTCATTGCCCACCCACCACCCACTTCATTGCCACGGTCGATGATCTAACCGACGTTCTCGACTTCGACTCCGAAGACATCGACGATATGGACAACAATGCAGGAGAAGAACAGGAACCACCACTCACAGGCCGGTGGATAGCCACCCCATCGTACGATATATACATGGTGGACACGCCTAAGGAGGACGACGGCGACAATCCGGAAGATAAAACCCCCGGGCAAAAACCAAAGCGACAGCGCAGACGCCTGCTCCAAGTCTAGCAATAGTAAAAATAGCGACAAGAGTGCCAGAAAGATCGACACCCTAGTCAACTCCGAAGGCAACAATGACCATAGGGATCCAGCGATGGAGCGGGACGAGCTAGGTCACGCCGAACACAGTTTGGAGTAGACGCCCGATCACAATGATCCCGAGGGACGAGTTCATCAAACCGCCCCAGGACAAGAACACAGACCGGATGACGATGCATTCATCATCCCGGAAACATGCGTGAAACGAGATAACCTCCACAGAAGGGTTATGGCCACCGCGAGAAGTCTAAAGAAGCAGAAGCAACGGCTAAAGGCCGCATAGGAAACGCTCAATCACAGATGGAATAAGGTGCTAGACACTGAAGAAATATACGGCGACGATCGCCATACAAAGAGCTATCCAAAACGCCAGCTACTGCCAGAATTCGACGACGAAGCCGTCCCACCAAAGAATAACACGACCAGGAGGCCAGACGAACCACTTCATAACCGCAACAGAGCAGCTACCGACGCCGCTCATGATTTATGTGAGCACCTGGATAAGAAAGCCGACACGACCAGGTCCATCTACAGATCTAAAGGACACACCCCGGCACGGGACTATGGTTGCCAAAACGATCATACCAATCGAATACCAGTTCGGAATAAACATCGGACACAACAACAACCGACGGCATGCAATAACACGTCCAGATACAGAGGGGCTGCTCACCCCCTGTGCTTCACCGAAGAACCTGTGAACATAGAGGCATACGACGAAACAACCGACCCAGGGGTATGGATCAAGGATTTTATCCTGCATATACAAATGGCTCGTGGGGATGACCTCCACGCCATCAAATACCTTCCCCTCAAGTTGAAGGGACTAGCTCGACACTGGTTGAAAAGCCTTCCCGAAAATTGAATCAGGAGTTGGGAGGAACTCGAGGACGCTTTTAGGGCCAATTTTCAAGGGACTTATGTCCGGCCTTCGGATGCGGACGATTTAAGTCACATAATCCAACAGCCCAGAGAGTCGGCCCGCAAGCTTTGGAACAGATTCCTCACTAAGAAGAATCAAATTGTCGATTGTCCAGATGCCGAAGCCTTAGCGGCATTCAAACACAGCATCCGCGATGAGTGGCTCGCCAGACACCTCGGCCAAGAAAAGCCAAGGACAATGGCAGCCTTAACAAGCCTTATGATCCCCTTTTGCGTGGGTGAAGATAGATGGTTGGCCCGTAAAGGCACCAGCGACCCTAGCACATCCAAAATAAGGGATGGCAACGTGAAGCCACGGCGTAATAAAAATAAACGTCAAAACAAGGAAGAGAGCCCAGACAACACAACGGTCAACGCCGGATTCAGGGGCTCTCGACCCGATCAGCAAAAGAAGCCATTTAAAGGCAGTAAAGAGGGACCGTCCGGTCTGAATAGAGTCCTGGACAGACTGTGCCAAATTCATGGCACCCCCGACAAACCTGCGAACCACACGCACAGAGAGTGCTGGGTCTTCAAGCAGGCCGGCAAATTAAATGCCGAACACAAGGCAAGGGAAACACCAAGTGAGGTAGTTCCGGACTAGGGGGTGTCCGGATAGCCGAACTATCATCATCGGCCGGACTCCAAGACTATGAAGATACAAGATTGAAGACTTCGTCCCCTGTCCGGATGGGACTTTCCTTGGCGTGGAAGGCAAGCTTGGCGATACGGATATGTAGATCTCCTACCTTTGTAACCGACTCTGTGTAACCCTAGCCCTCTCCGGTGTCTATATAAACCGGATGGCTTTAGTCCATAGGACGAACAACAACCATACCATAGGCTAGCTTCTAGGGTTTAGCCTCCTTGATCTCGTGGTAGATCTACTCTTGTAACCCACATCATCAATATTAATCAAGCAGGGCGTAGGGTTTTACCTCCATCAAGAGGGCCCGAACCTGGGTAAAAACATCGTGTCCCTCGACTCCTGTTACCATCCGCCTAGACGCACAGTTCGGGACCCCCTACCCGAGATCCGCCGGTTTTGACATCGACATTGGTGCTTTCATTGAGAGTTCCTCTGTGTCGTCACCGATAGGCTCGATGGCTTCTTCGATCATCATCAACGACGCAGTCCAGGGTGAGACCTTCCTCCCCGGACAAATCTTCGTATTCGGCGGCTTTGCACTGCGGGCCAATTTGTTTGGCCATCTAGAGCAGATCGAAAGCTACGCCCCTGGCCGTCAGGTCAGATTTGGAAGTTTGGACTCCACGGCCGACATCCGCGGGGACTGGATCCTCGACGGATTCGAGCCACAGCCGAGCGTGCCGTACTATCATGATGGGCATGATTTAGCTCTGCAGCCGGACAGTACCCTGGAGGCCGCACTCGAACCCGCTCCGATCTTCGACTCGGAGCCGGCTGCGCAGACCAAGGATGGATGGCTAGACACCACCTCGGGGGCTGCAACCTCTACGGCGATAGAGCCGAACACCGATCTTGTCCCCCATGAAGCTCGTGACTCTGAGGTGCCGGACTCCTTGCCGGACTCCGGACCTCCCGCGCCCCCTCCAGTCGAATCCGATTGGGCGCCGATCATGGAGTTCACCGCGGCGGACATCTTTCAACACTCACCTTTTGGCGACATCTTGAGTTTGCTAAAGTACCTCTCGTTATCAGGAGAGGCCTGGCCGGACTACAGCTAGGATGGTTGGGATGCGGACGACGAAGAAATTCAGTAGCCCTTAAGCACTACTAGGGCGGGCATCCTTCGCGCGCTTTCATGCAATACTGCATTACGCGTCTCTTACGCTTAAAAATTCCCGGTCCACGTGGCATATTCTTAAAACTCCAGGTGTCTCTCGACCTTGGAGAATGTGCGGCTGCCTAGACAACCACACATTATTCCGACCTTGCAGGTCAAAGCCCCTAAAAACAGGTCATTTAGACCTCGGACATGGTTAGACGAGTCCGGCAAGGGGCTTCCCAGCCGCATACCCCCTTTTTTTAGGGGGCCGCGCGCATAAATGATGAAAGCCAATAAAGCTCAACTTTCTTCATCTTCCAAATTATACTTCATTTTGATACACTTTTTGCACGATATTTCTTAGAAACTAAGTCCTTCTCTTTTACAGATGAAGCACGTGCTACACCCGTCCAGGATACAACACAACGGAGACACAGGCGCAGACGTGCAGTTGGGACCCGTTGCAAGGATTCTTTTCAGATTAAGACCCTGCGTAAACCTTTCTCACTATCTCTTGTTGATACATATCCCCCGGTTTCCTACCAGAGCCGAGGAGGAGGCTGGCGTTTTGGCATCGTCCGCGTCAGAAGTTCCCGCCTGTACCTGGACACTAGGGGCTTAGGGCTTTATTCTGCCCGATATCATAAAGACCGAACACCTCAGGGAGTGTTCGACGTCTCGAGTTAGGCCTTATATGCATCAGCTCCGAATCATGTCTTTGGTCAAATGTTGGGTTTGCCCGGCTCCTGTGTTTTGCTGCCTTACGTTCCGTATCATCGGCTAATGCGGCACCAGGAGAACTACTGGGATTGTGCCCCGGTTCGGCCGGGAGAGCACCTCAGTAGAGAAAGCCGAAAATTGACTGTCATGATATAGCGAGAGACTGGTCAACCATTCGATCGACCATTGGAATGTTTAGAATTCCTCCGCTTTGATGAAGGACCTCTTCCCGGTCAGGCACATATGCGCCCCAAGTTCGGAGAAGCGCGGTGCCATCAGGGGCTATATAGTAGCCCCACATTCGAGCTCCTATGGCTAAGTGAAAGTGATAAAGCATTATAGTCCGGTTGCCTAGTTTGCTATGCTATCACCTCCTTAAAAGGACCAAGACGTTGGATTAAGTGTGAAAAAGCGTTTTTCTTTTTGCAAACACCCCCACACCATGTGCGTGGGGGCTGAAGCCAAAGACTGCCATCTTTCAGATTATACATACATATACGGCCGCACAGGAGATAGTTCAATACTTGAACACACAAGTATAAAAAGTCATTACATTATCTTAGAAATCATACATGTCATTCAAACATAACATCTTTCGAGCACTGCGACTCTATTATACGAGCGCCCTGCAGGACTTCCTCAAAGTAATGCTCGGTGGGGAATCGGCTTTTGTCCGAACCCCGGGATGCAACAGCGGTGGCATCCATCTCTGCCCAGTATATTTTACCACGGGCGAGAGCCATCCGCGCACCTTCTATGCATGCCGACCGCTTCATCGCCTTAATATGGGGCACTGCCCCAAGGAATTGCTGCAACAAGCCAAAATAACTCTTCGGCTTGGGGCTTTTCGGCCACAGATGAGTTACAACATCCGTCATGGCCAGTCCGGACAATCTATTCAGCTCAGCCCACTCAACTAGTCGATCGCTCAACGAAAGTGGATGCTCCGGACTATGGAATTGAGACTAGAAAAGCTCTTCCATTTCATGATCCTCCTGGCTTCGAAAGTGCACGACTGCGTTAGCCGCACTCGCCGCCAAGTCCAGATAAGGATCCTCCGCACCGTACAATCGGCCCAGCTGAGCATACTTCGGATCCGGGAACTTCCTACGCAGCATAAAGGGCTTTCCAGCCACAATGTCTCCGACCTGACGCAGTTCCTCCTTCATATCCCGCATCGCACTACAGGCATCCTTGGCTTCAGCATCAGCCTTCTTCAGGTCCTCTTTCTCGACTCGGCGTTCTCCTTCAAGAACCTCCAGGCGGTCGGTAGCAACTTTTAATTTCATGGCCATTCCGGCCATCTCCTCCCTGCTTCAGCAGTGAGCAGCCTTCTCGGCTTCTAGCTCTTCCGCTGCCTTCAAGGCAGCCGCCTCGCTTTTTCTGGCTTGCTCCTTGGCCCGAGCAAGTTCTGCTCGAAGGTCTTCCACAGCAGCAGCACCATCTGCATCAAGCATACAACTTGTAAGGAATGGGCATCAGCTCCCTTACTAAGCGACCGTGGCGCAATCACATACCTTGTGACTCATCAAGTCGTTTATTGACCAGCAAGATGTCCGCATCTGCAGAGTCGAGTTGCTTCTTCAGCTCGGTGAATCCATCCGTCCAGCTGGCCACCGAATGTTCCGCCCCCTGCATAGGAAAGGCGACAGTTAATAACTGAGATTATGATCCTAGGCACGCTGCCGTTTTCGACAGCATACCAAGTCTCAGGGGCTACTATACAGGGCGCACTTCGTGTGCAAAACTGTCAACATGTATGTCATTTTTTGCGTACCTCAAATCCCGTCAGTAAACTTCTGACGGTCACATACAACCCGCTTTCAGCGGATGAGATCCTCTCAATCACATTACCCATTAATGTGCGGTGATCTTCTGAGATGGACGCCCTATTAAGCAAATCCTGCAGCTCCACCGGCCGTACTCTAATGGGTGCCGAACTCTCCGGCCCCGCCGGACTCGGGGAGACCCTCCTCGACGACACCTCAGGGTCGTCCGCCCCGTGCGATGGGGCGGCAGATGGAGGTGTTTCGCTCTCCATCATTTCTGGACGAAGGTCTCCCGAAGATGAGCTGTGCTGAGATGGGCTGAGATCCGAACTACAAGGTAAAAACTCCGGTTACCTTTAGACATTAAGCAGGGGTGTCTAATAATAAAATCGCCCTTTTTACTTACGGCTCGTTAGAGGGCTGATTCCTCCGAGGAGACAGTATGGCCGGGGCGCTTTCTGGCGCAGGACCTTCCGGTACAGATTTCTTTCCCCGCTTTGAGGCCTTGGCCTCCGGGTCTTCGGAAGCATTCCACTTCTCCCCCTGGAAGGAAGGACTCTCGATTTCTCCCTTACTAAACACCCCCTTGGCAGAGGTGACAGTTTCCCCGTGCCCCCCTTTGCCCTCATTTGAAGGTGCAACCTCCAACATTTTGATTAACACGGGATCCTGCGTGGTCTCAGGGAGGGGGGCCGGACACCGTATCAGTTTTGCTTGCGCTATCCACTCATGTCCAGCGATAGCTGGTTGAAAGGCAAGCTCATGATAAATAAATGGATGGTGTGTCCGGACACATGGCTACTTACTTGAGTATCCAGGCGATTGCAGCTTAGGCCCGCGTCCTCGGTCAATTCCGGATGCGTCTCTTGCGATCCGAAGAACAGTTTATACATCTCCATGGGAGTCAAACCCATGAAGTGTTGAAGAGCTCGCGGCCCCTCCGGATTAAATTCCCACAGGCGGAGGGGGCAACGTTTGCAGGGCAGTAGGCACCGGATCAACATGA
Organism: Triticum turgidum subsp. durum; assembly: GCA_900231445.1. Classification (NCBI taxonomy): domain Eukaryota; kingdom Viridiplantae; phylum Streptophyta; class Magnoliopsida; order Poales; family Poaceae; genus Triticum; species Triticum turgidum. The sequence goes on along the minus strand of LT934112.1, from coordinate 53,200,439 downwards.
CCTGCACCACTGCGACCAGATTGATCTCCCTTTCTTGGAGGACTCGAATCCAGTCCTGCAACAGGGGGACGTCTTTGGGCGACCCCCAGTCACGCCCCTTGTTGACCCAGGACGTCAGCTGCTGTGGAGGGCCCGAGCGAAAGACGGGCGACAGCTTCTGCCTGCTGCCCCGGGGAGCGGTGATATAAAACCACTCCTGTTGCCACAAGCCGAGCTCCTCTTGGAAAGAGCCCTTGGGCCATGGAGCTTCGGCCCTCTTGCTTATAACCGCCCCGCCGCACTCTGCCTGACGCCCCTCAATCATCTTCGGCTCCACGTTGAAGGTTTTGAGCCATAAGCCGAAGTGAGGGGTAGTGGGGAGGAAGGCTTCACAAACGACAATGAATGATGAGATATGGAGGATGGACTCCGAAGCCAGGTCATGGAATTCCAGCCCATAGTAAAACATGAGCCCCCTCATCAAGGGATCCGTCGGGAAGCCTAAACCCCGACGGAAGTGAGACATGAACACGACGATCTCGCCAGGCTCGGGAGTTGGGATAACTTCCCCTCGGGCAGGCAACCTATGCGAAATCTCGTAGGTTAAATACCTGGCATCTCTCAGCTTTAGCACGTCCTCCTCCGTGACGGAGGAGGGCATCCACCGGCCTCGTGGATCAGGACCGGACATTGTCGAGGATCGAAGGTACCTGAATTCGGAGCCCTGGGTGTTGGAACTCAGGGAGAGGGGCGGATTCGATAGAAGATTGAATAAAAAGAACAGGCCTTGGTCTCATTATAAAGAGGAAGAATACAAAGAGCCGTCCCCGTGACCGTTTGGAACCCGCCTTCGATGGAGGGGGCATGGCAACGGGCGCGGTTGGGTTACCCACGTCCGTATTGATGGGAATCCCGGAATAAGGGGAACATGATCTCTGCTTCGACAGGACGTGCCAAGGAAACCGCTTCTCTAAACGCGCTGAAGTGGTACAATAAAAACATTTCAAATAAAGGCTTGGTTGTGGTGTGACGTCACGCCATGGAATACGTCAGCAGATTGAACTTGTGTGAATATTATTCTCTCTACGGTGGTATGTGGAAATTATTTTGCAGAGCCGGACACTATCCTGGTGTTCACAATCTTCTATAAATTATTTGGAGGAGGAACCCGCCTTGCAATGCCGAAGATAATATGCGCGCCGAACTCGTCATCATTGAAGCCTGGTTCAGGGGCTACTGAGGGAGTTCCGGACTAGGGGGTGTCTGGATAGCCGAACTATCATCATTGGCCTGACTCCAAGACTATGAAGATACAAGATTGAAGACTTCGTCCCGTGTCCGGATGGGACTTTCCTTGGCGTGGAAGGCAAGCTTGGCGATACGGATATGTAGATCTCCTACCTTTGTAACCAACTCTGTGTAACCCTAGCCCTCTCCAGTGTCTATATAAACCGGATGGCTTTAGTCCATAGGACGAACAACAACCATACCATAGGCTAGCTTCTAGGGTTTAGCCTCCTTGATCTCGTGGTAGATCTACTCTTGTAACCCACATCATCAATATTAATCAAGCAGGACGTAGGGTTTTACCTCCATCAAGAGGGCCCGAACCTGGGTAAAAACATCGTGTCCCTCGACTCCTGTTACCATCCGCCTAGACGCACAGTTCGAGACCCCCTACCCGAGATCCGCCAGTTTTGACACCGACACCAAGTGAAGACGAGGATGAACCTCGCCAGGCAAACACTGGGGGATAGAAAAAATTCCGACCAGAGGTTAAAACAGTAAACATGATCCACGCGACTCACACATCCACGAGAAGGCACGAACGCGCGCTCAGAGATGCGTACGCTATAGAGCCCATCATACCCACACCTAACTACTGGTTGGCTTGTCCGATCACCTTCGATCACACAGACTGCCTGAGTAGTATTCAGCGCGGAGGATTAGAGGCCTTGGTGCTTGACCCAATAACCGACGGATACCATCTCACCCACGTCCTCATGGACGGCAACAGTAGTCTCAATTTAATATACCAGGACACTGTCCGAAGGATGGGGATAAACCCATTCAGTATTAGCCAAAGCAACACCACCTTTGAAGGGGTGATACCAGGCGTAGAAGCCAACGACAGGGGCTCCGTCATACTGGAGGTAATATTCGGCTCCCCAGGCAACTCCAGAAGCGAAGACCTACTCTTCACAATCGCACCTTTCCAGAGCAGCTATCACACATTGCTTGGGAGAACGGCCTTGGCCCGCTTCAACGCAGTACCGCATTATGCTACCTCACACTCAAGATGCCCGGTCCACGAGGCGTCATCACCGTTAACGGGAACACAAAGCGCTCTTCACGCGCGGAGGAATACACGACAGCCCCAACGGCCGGACGATAAGCGGCCTCCAATACAAGAAAGCGTGACTGGCGTTAAGACCACGGACACGGTTAGACGAGTCCGGCAGCCCGGATAAAACTGAGCTAGGGCGTCGTATATGTAATCCCATAGAGGACACCAGGGGCTATAAATATTTAATATAGCCCCACTCTTGGCTCAACCTTATTGGCAGGCCAACGTCTCACACTTTTACTATCCATCGCATGCTTACGTTGTACTCTTCTACATGAGTTTTCTTTTTTACACACAACATTCGCGCGATACCCTTCCAGGATACGGCACAACGGAGACAAAGGCGCAAACGTGCAGCAGGGCCCCCCTCAAAGTTTTCTCTTTAGATTAAGCCCCTGTGTAAACCTTTTTTATTGCCTCTTGTTGTTCAAACATCCCATGGGTCCTATACCCACAGAGGATACTGCCGTTATTGGCCTTTCGCAACGACATACTAATGCACGTACCTGGAAATACAGGGTTTATAATGAAAGGGCATTCTCCAGCCCATTTTCTGTTATAAAGTCCGAATACCTTCGGGAGTGTTCGGTGTCACGAGGTTGGCCTTATATGCATCAGCTCCGAATCATGTCTTTGGTCAAATGTTGGGTTTGCCTGGCTCCTGGGTTTGCCGCCTTATGTTCCATCCTTATCTGCTAAGGCGGCCAAAGGAGAATTGCCAGGGCTTGCTAGGAGGCTAGGGTGGAGCTGGGGTTTAACAGGATTAGGTTAGGGTAGTCTAGAGGCTTAGTGGACATGGTGGTTAGGCAAAACAAGCAGGTCCAGTGTGCAAACTAAAACTCATGTCAAAACTGATCATGCCCATAAGGTGTTTGACAAAATGCCAAGGGAACTTAGGCATTTATTGGGGTGGTCAATCTCTCCAGACTAGTGTCTCTTTAGATGCAAAGAGGGTGGTAAGGTCATTTGGGCAAGACCAGAAACTTGCTAGTGCAAGTTTTGCAAAACCTCAGTTCTGGACAGAAGGTAAATGTCATCATTGCATGCACTCAAAATCCTCCAATGGGTCCACTCTCCTGGACTTAAGGGTTAGGTAAGGTGTACTACAAGCAGGAGAAAGCTCATGGTCACTAGAGCACAAATAATTAGGGATGCAGTAAAAATCACCCAACTGGGCCAGAATGAAAATGAGGTTGATTCACTCAAATTTTTCAAAGGATATAACTGGGTTTTTGCATAAAGATGAATAATATGCTCCTACTGACATCCCATAATTTTGGTGGAAGTTTTAAAGAAATATTTAAATAGGTTGTAGTGCAAAAGTGAAATCTGACCAGATTTGAAAACTAGGGGTAAACCTAAAAATCACCAAATGACCAAGGGATATTTTTGCATAAAAGTGATTTAGGGACATCATGGGTCATCCCCAAATTTTGGTGGGAATTTTAAAAGAATTTATCAACGGGTTGTAGTTCAAATGGAACCCTAAAACTTATGAAAAACCAATTTAGAGAAATAAGGCCCAGGGAAAAATAATTATATAAATAATCCCACTGATAAAATAATTGTTTTATTTGAGAGGGCAAATAAGGCCAACCATGATTGAAAAGTTTTCACTTCGGGCGAAAACTCCATAATAATAAAGAAAATAATGGTTCTGAAATCAAAAAGAAATCTAGAAAATAAAAGTTTAAGTTTCCTAGCAAAATTTTAATTACTAAAACAAGGTTAAATTTTTGGGGTGTCACAACACTACCCCCCTTAAGAAAAATCTCGTCCTCGAGATTTGTTAAGAGTTGTCTTTGAAAATATTATTCCTGTTAGTTGAAACCAAAAGGTTTTACTCATAGCACAAACTTTGTGCGGCCGAGGTTGGTTTTGGCAGCTATGCCCGAGATTAAAAATGCAATCGCACACCAACATACTCATGCATGGATACTATTTAAAATAGGGTGCACAAGCAAAGAACATTTAATTACGGTGTTACAGGATCACACAATTACAGGGCGCGGACATACTAAGACTTGGTACTACTCGAGTGACTTAGTCCACCTCGTTAATATCCAGGCGGGAATGCCTTGCGGACATCGAGGCTTCTCCACGGTTTTCACCATCGGGATTAGCTAGAGGGGGTTGAGGGGCTGCAGGGTCGGGGTAGCGATGATGACCATCTCGGGGATTGTTGGCCACAATCCCGTTGGAGTGTGTTCCCAAAAGGCGACGAAGCACTTCTGGGGTCATCAAGGTGTTGTGGTCGATGACTGGGGCAGACCTCAAAGACACGATTGGTTGTCCGAACAGCATGACTGGGTTGTCGGTGTTGGGCTCATCTTCTCCTCTTGCCGGGGCTCGGCAGATCAACTCTTCATGAGATGCGATCAGATCAAGGGTGATTTGATCGATCAAATCCTCTAGTGCCCTTACATAGCACACTAGATGCAACAAAGCAGGATCCGTCTCGTGATCTCCGTTGGCAAGCTAGGGTGGCCTACCATACCCGTCACGGCTGGGGTAGTAGTAGAACAAGCGATAGTTAACTCTGGGCGACAAGTGCTGGAGTTGAACTATAACCTCTCGAGCAGCCAGTTGAATGGCTTGTGGCTCAAAGGAAGTTGTCCTTCCAGTGAACCTGTAAGGGCGTTCTAGAGATAGACCCCTACCATAGATGTGCACGGTGGCCCAGAATTGACGGCTCTCACTGCTCATGGGTCCTGGGTACACCACATATTCTGGGGGTTCTTCTAACGCAAAGGCACGGCGGGTGAGGTTTGGTAGCACGGTCACAAAACCTCCAAGGTTGGTGGCTGTGGTCTCATTGTGAACATTGGGTCCTGGCATTATAGCTCGGTCTGGAAAAGAGTTTGTGCTATTGTGTGTTGAGGTTAGCGTGCCCTTTTTATAGAAAAATGGGACGGAGTCTTCCTTCGCACGCTTGCGAATAAGACAATCTAGGTGTTGGTCACTGGCGCGTGATTGACATGATGGGCTGATAGGTTGGGCACCGACTGCCAAAAGTGTCGGGTTCACTGTGTGGCTATCTTGCACGAGAAGCTTGGCTAGGGTTAGGCTAAGGTCTGGTGGGTTGGTTAACCTAGGTTTTTCGACCTGGCTAAGATAGGATTAGCCAATGGTCAGCCTGGCTCTGATACCAAGTTTGTCAGGACCAGATTTTCGGGATATTAATTTCCAGAAAATGGCCCTTGTGCTCACTAGCCCCAGGATTACTGTTAGCTGATGAGGCACCAACTTGATACAGAAACTCCAAGCAAAATACAAAATATGCAGTACAAGACCATTCTAGCCTATGAGTACAACAAATGGTTTCTAGTGGTTGATGGTGGAAGCGGTTTGTGGATCATCAGCGTTTATGGGACTCCATTTCCCACAGGAACAGCTGACCATGTTAACTCCTATCTTTGCGAGGCTGCTATCACCGTTTCTTAGATTCCGAGGCTGTCATCGCAACTCTCCTCTCCATGCAAGAAATCTGGCCAAGACAATAGCCAGGGACAAGACAGTGAGTACTTTGAATGTACTCGCAAACATTATGAACACGGGTATAATATAACAAATGATAGTCATGCTCTGCAATATTCTATGATCACAACATTAGTCACAAAAAATAAAATCCCTGATGCATGCAAGCAGGTTGTGTTGGGGAACGTTGCAGAAAACAAAAATTTTCCTACTCGTTTCACCAAGATCATCTAGGAGTTCATCTAGCAACGAGTGATTAGATGCATCTACATACCTTTGTAGATCGCGCACAGAAGCGTTCAAAAGAACGGTGATGATGTAGTCGTACTCGACGTGATCCAAATCACCGATGACCAGCGCCGAACGGACGGCACCTCCGCGTTCAACACACGTACGGAACAGCCACGTCTCCTCCTTCTTGATCCAGCAAGGGAGGGAGGAGAGGTTGAGGGAGATGGCACCAGCAGCAGCACGACGGCGTGGTGTTGATGGAGCTGTAGTACTCCGGCAGAGCTTCGCTAAGCACTATGGAGGAGGAGGAGGTGTTGGGGAGGGAGAAGGAGGCAACCAAAGGCCAAGGCGTTCAGGTATGAAGTCCCTCCTCTCCCCCACTATATATAGGAGGGCCAAGGGGGGGTGGCCGGCCCTAGGAGATCCAATCTCCTAGGGGGTGCAGCGGCCAATGGGGGTTTCCCTCCCCCCCAAGGCACCTAGGAGGTGCCTTCCCCTCCTAGGACTCTTCCCCTTTCAAACCCTAGGTGCATGGGCCTATGTGGGGCTGGTGCCCTTGGCCCATTAGGCCAACGCGCACCCCCTACAGCCCATGTGGCCCCCCGGGACAGGTGGACCCACCCGGTGGACCCTCGGGACCCTTCCGGTGGTCCCGGTACAATACCGATAACCCCGAAACTTGTCCCGATGCCCGAAACAGGACTTCCCATATATAAATCTTTACCTCCGGACCATTCCGGAACTCCTCGTGACGTCCGGGATCTCATCCGGGACTCCGAACAACATTCGGGTTACTGCATATACATATCCCTACAACCCTAGCGTAACCGAACCTTAAGTGTGTAGACCCTACGGGTTCGGGAGACAAGCAGACATGACCGAGACGACTCTCCGGTCAATAACCAACAGCGGGATATGGATACCCATGTTGGCTCCCGCATGCTCCACGATGATCTCATCGGATGAACCACGATGTCGAGGATTCAATCAACCCCGTACGCTATTCCCTTTGTCTATAGATATGTTACTTGCCCGAGATTCGATCGTCGGTATCCCAATACCTCGTTCAATCTCGTTACCGGCAAGTCACTTTACTCGTACCGTAATGCATGATCCCGTGACCAGACATTTGGTCACTATGAGCTCATTATGATGATGCATTACCGAGTGGGCCCAGTGATACCTCTCCGTCATACGGAGTGACAAATCCCAGTCTTGATCCATGTCACCCAACAGATACTTTCGGAGATACCCGTAGTCTACCTTTATAGTCACCCAGTTACGTTGTGACGTTTGGCATACCCAAAGCACTCCTACGGTATCCGGGAGTTACACGATCTCATGGTCTAAGGAAAAGATACTTGACATTGGAAAACTCTAGCAAACGAACTATACGATCTTGTGCTATGTTTAGGATTGGGTCTTGTCCATCACATCATTCTCCTAAAGATGTGATCTCGTTATCAATGACATCCAGTGTCCATAGTCAGGAAACCATGACTATCTGTTGATCAACGAGCTAGTCAACTAGAGGCTCACTAGGGACACGTTGGTGTCTGTTATTCACACATGTATTACGATTTCCGAATAACACAATTATAGCATGAATAAAGACAATTATCATGAACAAGGAAATATAATAATAATGCTTTTATTATTGCCTCTAGGGCATATTTCCAACAGTCTCCCACTTGCACTAGAGTCAATAATCTAGTTACATTGTGATGAATCGAACACCCATGGAATTCTGGTGTTGATCATGTTTTGCTCTAGGGAGAGGTTTAGTCAACGGATCTGCTATATTCAGGTCCGTATGTACTCTACAAATCTCTATGTCTCCATCTTGAACATTTTCACGAATGGAGTTGAAGCGACGCTTGATGTGCCTTGTCTTCTTGTGAAACCTGGGCTCCTTGGCAAGTGCAATAGCTCCAGTGTTGTCACAGAAGAGCTTGATCGGCCCCGACGCATTGGGTATGACTCCTAGATCGGTGATGAACTCCTTCACCCATATTGCTTCATGTGCTGCCTCCGAGGCTGCCATGTACTCCGCTTCACATGTAGATCCCGCCACGACGCTTTGCTTGCAACTGCACCAGCTTACTGCCCCACCATTCAAAATATACACGTATCCGGTTTGTGACTTAGAGTCATCCAGATCTGTGTCGAAGCTAGCGTCGACGTAACCCTTTACGACGAGCTCTTCGTCACCTCCATAAACGAGAAACATTTCCTTAGTCCTTTTCAGGTACTTCAGGATATTCTTGACCGCTGTCCAATGTTCCTTGCCGAGATTACTTTGGTACCTTCCTACCAAACTTACGGCAAGGTTAACATCAGGTCTGGTACACAACATGGCATACATTATAGAACCTATGACTGAGGCATAGGGGATGACGCTCATCTCTTCTATATCTTCTGCCGTGGTCGGACATTGAGCTGAGCTCAATTTCACACCTTGTAACACAGGCAAGAACCCTTTCTTGGATTGATCCATATTGAACTTCTTCAATATCTTATCAAGGTATGTGCTTTGTGAAAGACCTATGAGGCGTCTTGATCTATCTCTATAGATTTTGATGCCTAATATATAAGCAGCTTCTCCAAGGTCCTTCATTGAAAAACTTTTATTCAAGTAGGCCTTGATGCTATCCAAGAGTTCTATATCATTTCCCATCAGAAGTATGTCATCTACATATAATATGAGAAATGCTACAGAGCTCCCACTCACTTTCTTGTAAACGCAGGCTTCTCCATAAGTCTGTGTAAACCCAAACGCTTTGATCATCTCATCAAAGCGAATGTTCCAACTCCGAGATGCTTGCACCAGCCCATAAATCGAGCGTTGGAGCTTGCACACTTTGTCAACATTCTTAGGGTCGACAAAACCTTCCGGCTGCATCATATACAATTCTTCCTTAAGGAAACCATTAAGGAATGCCGTTTTGACGTCCATTTGCCATATTTCGTAATCATAGAATGCGGCAATTGCTAACATGATTCGGACGGACTTCAGCTTCGCTACCGGTGAGAAAGTCTCATCGTAGTCAACCCCTTGAACTTGTCGATAACCCTTAGCGACAAGCCGAGCTTCATAGATGGTCACATTACCATCCGCGTCTGTCTTCCTCTTAAAGATCCATTTATTTTCTATGGCTCGCCGCTCAACGGGCAAGTCAGTCAAAGTCCATACTTTGTTTTCATACATGGATCCTATCTCGGATTTCATGGCTTCTAGCCATTTGTCGGAATCCGGGCCCGCCATCGCTTCTTCATAGTTCGAAGGTTCACCGTTGTCTAACAACATGATTTCCAAGACAGGGTTGCCGTACCACTCTGGTGCGGAACGTGTCCTTGTGGACCTTCGAATTTCAGTAGGAGCTTGATCAGAAGTATCTTGATCATTATCATTAACTTCCTCTCTAGTCGGTGCTGGCACCTCAGGAACATTTTCTTGAGTTGCGCCATTTTCCGGTTCAAGAGGCAATACTTCATCAAGCTCTACTTTCCTCCCACTTACTTCTTTCGAGAGAAACTCTTTCTCCAGAAAGGACCCATTCTTGGCAACAAAGATCTTGCCTTCGGATCTGAGGTAGAAGGTGTACCCAATAGTTTCTTTTGGGTATCCTATGAAGACGCATTTTTCCGATTTGGGTTCGAGCTTTTCAGGTTGAAGTTTCTTGACATAAGCATCGCATCCCCAAACTTTTAGAAACGACAGCTTAGGTTTCTTCCCAAACCATAATTCATACGGTGTCGTCTCAATGGATTTCGACGGAGCCCTATTTAAAGTGAATGCGGCAGTCTCTAAAGCATAGACCCAAAAGGAAAGCGGTAAATCGGTAAGAGACATCATAGATCGCACCATATCTAATAGAGTGCGATTACGACGTTCGGACACACCATTACGCTGAGGTGTTCCAGGCGGCGTGAGTTGTGAAACTATTCCACATTTTCTTAAGTGTGTGCCAAACTCGTGACTCAAGTATTCTCCTCCACGATCTGATCGCAGAAACTTGATTTTCCTGTCACGTTGATTTTCAACCTCACTCTGAAATTCCTTGAACTTTTCAAAGGTTTCAGACTTGTGTTTCATTAAGTATATATACCCATACCTACTTAAATCATCAGTGAGGGTGAGAACATAATGATAGCCACCGCGAGCCTCAACACTCATTGGACCGCACACATCGGTATGTATGATTTCCAATAAGTCGGTTGCTCGCTCCATTGTTCCTGAGAACGGAGTCTTGGTCATTTTACCCATAAGGCATGGTTTGCACGTGTAAATGATTCATAATCAAGAGACTCTAAAAGTCCATCAGCATGGAGCTTCTTCATGCGTTTGACACCTATGTGACCAAGGCGGCAGTGCCACAGGTATGTGGGACTATCATTATTAACCTTACTTCTTTTGGTACTCACATTATGAATATGTGTAGCATCACGTTCGAGATTCATAAGGAATAAACCATTCACCATAGGAGCATGACCATAAAACATATCTCTCATAAAAATGGAACAACCATTATTCTCAGATTTAAAAGAGTAGCCATCTCGAATCAAACGAGATCCCGATACAATGTTCATGCTCAAAGCTGGCACTAAATAACAATTATTAAGGTTTAAAACTAATCCCGAAGGGAGATGCAGAGGTAGCGTGCCGACGGCGATCACATTGACCTTGGAACCATTCCCGACGTGCATCGTCACCTCGTCCTTTGCCAGTTTCCGCTTATTCCGCAGCCCCTGCTTTGAGTTACAAATGTGAGCAACTGCACCGGTATCAAATACCCAGGAGCTACTACGGGCACTAGTAAGGTACACATCAATTACATGTATATCACATATACCTTTTGTTTTGCCGGCCTTCTTATCCGCTAAGTACTTAGGGCAGTTCCGCTTCCAGTGACCGCTTCCCTTGCAATAAAAGCACTCAGTCTCGGGCTTGGGTCCATTCTTTGGCTTCTTCCCGGCAGCTTGCTTGCCGGGCGCGGCAACCTCCTTGCCGCCCTTCTTGAAGTTCTTTCTACCCTTGCCTTTCTTGAACTTAGTGGTTTTATTGACCATCAACACTTGATGTTCCTTCCTGACTTCTACCTCCGCTGATTTCAGCATAGCAAATACTTCAGGAATGGTCTTTTCCATCCCCTGCATATTGAAGTTCATCACAAAGCTCTTGTAGCTTGGTGGAAGCGACTGGAGGATTCTGTCAATGACCGCATCATCCGGGAGATTAACTCCCAGCTGAGTCAAGCGGTTATGCAACACATACATAGTGAGTATGTGCTCACTGACAGAACTGTTTTCCTCCATCTTACAGCTGAAGAATTTGTCGGAGACTTCATATCTCTCGACCCGGGCATGAGCTTGGAAAACCATTTTCAGCTCTTCGAACATCTCATATGCTCCATATCTCTCAAAACGCTTTCGGAGCCCCGGCTCTAGGCTGTAAAGCATGCCACACTGAATGAGGGAGTAGTCATCGGAACGTGCCTGCCAAGCGTTCATAACGTCTTGTTCCGCAGGGAGAACGGGTGCGTCACCAAGCGGTGCTTGTAGGACATAATCTTTCTTGGCAGCTATGAGGATGATCCTCAGGTTCCGGACCCAGTCCGTATAGTTGCTGCCATTGTCTTTCAGCTTAGTTTTCTCTAGGAACGCGTTGAAGTTGAGGACTACGTTGGCCATTTGATCTACAAGACATATTGTAAAATATTTAGACTAAGTTCATGATAATTAAGTTCAACTAATCAAATTATTAGTGAACTCCCACTTAGATTAGACATCCCTCTAGTCATCTAAGTATTACATGATCCGAGTTAAACTAGACCGTGTCCGATCATCACGTGAGACGGACTAGTCAACATCGGTGAACATCTTCATGTTGATCGTATCTTCTATACGACTCATGCTCGACCTTTCGGTCTTCTGTGTTCCGAGTCCATGTCTGTACATGCTAGGCTCATCAAGTCAACCTAAGTGTTTGCATGTGTAAATCTGTCTTACACCCGTTGTATGTGAACGTCTGAATAAAACACCCGATCATCACGTGGTGTTTTGAAACAGCGAACTGTCGCAACGGTGCACAGTTAGGGGGAACACTTCTTGAAATTATTGTGAGGGATCATCTTATTTACTACCGTCGTTCTAAGTAAACAAGATGCAAAATATGATAAACATCACATGCAATCAAATAATAAACGTGACATGATATGGCCAATATCACACAGCTCCTTTGATCTCCATCTTGGGGCTCCATGATCATCTTGTCACCGGCTTGACACCATGATCTCCATCATCATGATCTCCATCATCATGATCTCCATCATCGTGTCTCCATGAAGTTGCTCGCCAACTATTACTTCTACTACTATGGCTAACGCGTTTAGCAATAAAGTAAAGTAATTTACATGGCGTTTCTCGATGACACGCAGGTCATTATAAAAGAATAAAGACAACTCCTATGGCTCCTGCCGGTTGTCATACTCATCGACATGCAAGTCGTGAATCCTATTACAATAGCATGAACATCTCATACATCACATATAGATCATTCATCATTCATCACAACTTTGTCCATATCATATCACAAACCACTTGCTGCAAAAACAAGTTAGACGTCCTCTAATTGTTGTTGCAAGTTTTACGTGGCTGAATTAGGGTTCTAGCAAGAACGTTTTCTTACCTATGTTAAAGCCACAACGTGATTTGTCAACTTCTCTTTACCCTTCATAAGGACCCTGTTCATCGATTCCGCTCCAACTAAAGTAGGAGAGACAGACACCCGCCAGCCACCTTATGCAACTAGTGCATGTTAGTCGGTGGAACCGGTCTCACGTAAGCGTATGTGTAAGGTTGGTCCGGGCCGCTTCATCCCACAATACCGCTGAAGCAAGAAAGGACTAGTAACGGCAAGAAAGTTGACAAATCTACGCCCACAACAAATTGTGTTCTACTCGCGCAAGAAGAACTACGCATAAACCTGGCTCTGATACCACTGTTGGGGAACGTTGCAGAAAACAAAAATTTTCCTACTCGTTTCACCAAGGTCATCTAGGAGTTCATCTAGCAACGAGTGATTAGATGCATCTACATACCTTTGTAGATCGCGCACGGAAGCGTTCAAAAGAACGGTGATGATGTAGTCGTACTCGACGTGATCCAAATCACCGATGACCAGCGCCGAACGGACGGCACCTCCGCGTTCAACACATGTACGGAACAGCCACGTCTCCTCCTTCTTGATCCAGCAAGGGAGGGAGGAGAGGTTGAGGGAGATGGCACCAGCAGCAGCACGACGGCGTGGTGTTGATGGAGCTGCAGTACTCTGGCAGAGCTTCGCTAAGCACTATGGAGGAGGAGGTGTTGGGGAGGGAGAAGGAGGCAACCAAAGGCCAAGGCGTTCAGGTATGAAGTCCCTCCTCTCCCCCACTATATATAGGAGGGCCAAGGGGGGGTGGCCGGCCCTAGGAGATCCAATCTCCTAGGGGGTGCGGCGGCCAAGGGGGGTTTCCCTCCCCCCAAGGCACCTAGGAGGTGCCTTCCCCTCCTAGGACTCTTCCCCTTTCAAACCCTAGGCGCATGGGCCTATGTGGGGCTGGTGCCCTTGGCCCATTAGGCCAAGACGCACCCCCTACAGCCCATGTGGCCCCCCGGGACAGGTGGACCCACCCGGTGGACCCCCGGGACCCTTCCGGTGGTCCCGGTACAATACCGATAACCCCGAAACTTGTCCCGATGCCCGAAACAGGACTTCCCATATATAAATCTTTACCTCCGGACCATTCCGGAACTCCTCGTGACGTCCAGGATCTCATCCGGGACTCCGAACAACATTCGGGTTACTGCATATACATATCCCTACAACCCTAGCGTAACCGAACCTTAAGTGTGTAGACCCTACGGGTTCGGGAGACAAGCAGACATGACCGAGATGACTCTCCGGTCAATAACCAACAGCGGGATCTGGATACCCATGTTGGCTCCCACATGCTCCACGATGATCTCATCGGATGAACCACGATGTCGAGGATTCAATCAACCCCGTACGCTATTCCCCTTGTCTATCGATATGTTACTTGCCCGAGATTCGATCGTCGGTATCCCAATACCTCGTTCAATCTCGTTACCGGCAAGTCACTTTACTCGTACCGTAATGCATGATCCCGTGACTAGACATTTGGTCACTATGAGCTCATTATGATGATGCATTACCGAGTGGGCCCAGTGATACCTCTCCGTCATACGGAGTGACAAATCCCAGTCTTGATCCATGTCACCCAACAGATACTTTCGGAGATACCCGTAGTCTACCTTTATAGTCACCCAGTTACGTTGTGACGTTTGGCATACCCAAAGCACTCCTACGGTATCCGGGAGTTACACGATCTCATGGTCTAAGGAAAAGATACTTGACATTGGAAAACTCTAGCAAACGAACTATACGATCTTGTGCTATGTTTAGGATTGGGTCTTGTCCATCACATCATTCTCCTAATGATGTGATCTCATTATCAATGACATCCAGTGTCCATAGTCAGGAAACCATGACTATCTGTTGATCAACGAGCTAGTCAACTAGAGGCTCACTAGGGACACGTTGGTGTCTGTTATTCACACATGTATTACGATTTCCGAATAACACAATTATAGCATGAATAAAGACAATTATCATGAACAAGGAAATATAATAATAATGCTTTTATTATTGCCTCTAGGGCATATTTCCAACAGGTTGTTCATGTGTGACATGAATATGTAATAACAGAGTAGTAATAAAATGCACCGATCGGATGTCTGAAGCGACGTTTCAAAAGGATAGTAAATAACGGGCATGCCTCAGCCGGGCGTCTGAGCGACACCACATAAAGGGCTCATAAAGTAAATAACAACCATGCCACAGTCGGGCGTCTGAGCGACACCACATAAAGGGTTTATAAAGTAAATAACAAGCATGCCACAGTCGGGCGTCTGAGCGACACCACATAAAGGGCTTATAAAGTAAATAACAAGTATGCCACAGTCTGGCGTCTGAGCGACACCGCATAAAGGGCTTATAAAGTAAATAACAAGTATGCCACAGTCGGGCGTCTGAGCGACACCGCATAAAGGGCTTGTAAGAAAAATGATCACAGTGAATATCCAGGAGGTAGAGCTGTCCCAGGGATACTCAATACTTCAAATAATATAAAGGGGTTAGTCCATAATACCAATAATCATAATTATCATAAGTCACACGTCATGATCCATGTTCTTGTTTAGTAGTTTCTCCTCCGAAGGCCGACACTAAGACCGACACTTGACCCATCCCAGACTGTAGTCCTTAACCATGGACACGGCTATTCGAATAGATTTAATATCTGCAGAGGGTGTACTATTTACCAATGAGTAACGGATTCCTTTAGTCCATCGGGACTAATTCCGTCTACGGTCTTTTAATTGAAAACACACCTGACTTGCACACACCAGCTTAACTTACCGGTGTCTGGAATCACCCACGACACCTGTCAAGCAAAACTCTAAGTGGGGAGGCTACAACCTCGCGTAGCATGGGATCAAATTTATATCGCACGCTCTAAGGGGTGCCCCCTCTCGGCCCCAACCGGAAACACCCATGCCCCCGGACCAGGTGGCCTGCCTACCGGATGCAGCCGGTATCTTCCACCATGGCCTCTCTGTATGGTGTGTGCCAAGAAAGGGGTTGACAACTTACTGGACCGTACCCTACCTAGGGCAAGGACAAGTGGTAGTACGAAACAAGTATGGGGGTTACTGGAACAAGACTCGGTCTACGGTCGACTTAGGAGGTTTAAGTATTCCCTGCATGATTAGCATAACAACATATACTTCAACCAAAAGACAGAATCACCACTCGGCATACCTCATCATGCCATACCGGACACAACCGTCTCGACGAAGGACTAGAGACTAGCCCGTGTCTACCCAAGACAGAGGCTTCCCCGGGTTCCTTCCGATATGCATGAAAGGCATATGAGGATGATCACTATCCCAAACCTATCAAACTTCACTAGCATGAAATCATCAATATGCACTCACGAGTTTGAACATATCATCACATAAAATAACGGGTTCTCCATGTCGAGGTGGTATTTTAACCGTGTCAGACAACACACACAAAATTATGCCAGGGTTCAGAATGCTTGCCTTCAAGTTGTGGAGGGTTGAGGTGCACTTCAAAACTTTTAAAAGTTATAATCTCCCCTCCAAATTCTTTGGGTCGTTTGCGCTTTCACTTACAACACGTGGGCTGGCGTGGGTCACTGACAGTGGGTCCAGGGGGCCCACTGGTCAGGTTTGACCGGTCTTCCCCTCCTTCCCTCTCCTTTGGCCGAACGGGGGTGGAGCTCCGGCGACCTTCGCCGGCGAACGACGGCTCCTCGAGGGCATCCGAGGGCAGGGATGGATCCGCTAGCTCAGGGCGGACCTCCCCGTGGTTGCTGGGTCGGCGGGGGTGGAGGGAGTCACCGGCGGCGAGCTCCGCAACGGAGGAGGCTTCAGGTGGGTTCGGGGTTGTGTTCTACGGTGGTTCCCGATGACGATTGAGAGGCTGGGCAGCTCCGCACGGTCGAGGGGAGTAGAATGGTGGCGTTGGACGGGCAGGGGAGGCCCTGGTTGCGACGAACGATACTGGGGTGTGGCGGCGGCCGAACCGGCCGGAGTCGGGGAAGACGGCTTTCCCCCGACGATGGCTGATTGTGGGGGTGCTCTAGGGGTGGCCTGAGGCTTCCTGAGTGGCTGGACGAGCCCGGGGGCCTCCTTTTATAGCGCCACGAGGTCGGTTCCACGGCGGTGGATAAGGATGCCGGCGACCGCCGTTCTGTAGCTTGCAGAACATCGTGGTGGTGACCGGCGCTTGTGAACAAGCTGGCACTGCTCCAGGGGCAAGCTGGCGGGCGCGGGAGGCTCGGGCGATGCTGTCCAGGGCCGGGCCCTGTTGTGGTCGGCCGCTAGTGGCCACAACCGACCTGACGGCGGTGCTGTGGAGCTCCAGTGGCGACTCTGCGGCAAGGGAGGGGGCAGGTGCGTCGGCTAGAAGCGGGAGAGGACCAGGACAGGCGCGGGGAGGCGACAATGGGACGCGGTGGCCTGGGCGCACGCACGTGCTAAACCAGCGCTCTGGCCACGCCCAGAGCATGCCCACCAAGTGTTCAGTGAATTGCCAGGGCTTGCTGGGAGGCTAGGGTGGAGTTGGGGTTTAACATGATTAGGTTAGGGTAGTCTAGAGGCTTAGTGGACATGGTGGTTAGGCAAAACAAGCAGGTCCAGTGTGCAAACTAAAACTCATGTCAAAATTGATCATGTCCATAAGGTGTTTGAAAAAATGCCAAGGGCACTTAGGCATTTCTTGGGGTGGTCAAACTCTCCATACTAGTGTCTCTTTAGATGCAAAAGAGGGTGGTAAGGTCATTTGGGCAAGACCAGAAACTTGCTAGTGCAAGTTTTGCAAAACCTCGGTTCTGGACAGAAGGTAAATGGCATCATTGCATGCACTCAAAATCCTCCAATGGGTCCACTCTCCTGGACTTAAGGGTTTGGTAAGGTGTACTACAAGCAGGAGAAAGCTCATGGTCACTAGAGCACAAATAATTAGGGATGCAGTAGAAACAACCCAACTGGGCTAGAATGAAAATGAGGTTGCACTAGTAGAAAAAGGGTTAAATGTGAAGCACAATAGTGCCGGTTTGAATTTCAGCCGGCACTAATGTGTACATTAGTGCCGGTTCGTGGCGGCGATCAATAGCACCGGTTTGTGGCGAACCTTTAGTACCGGTTCATGCCACGAACCGGTACTAAAGAGGCTGTGTCAGCTTGCGGTCAGGCTATGGCCCCACCATCACCATTTAGTGCCGGTTCGTACCACGAACCGGTACTAATGAGGTTATGGCAAGCTGTTTTTAGTCCCACCTTGCTCCCCTAACAAGCCTTTTACCACCTTAAATATGTTATTTCTCAAACTATCACAAGCACTTGGTCTTCATTGAACTCTATGTGTAGAATTTGTGGCCGCAATATGAGTCTTCATCGGTTTATAAATCGTTGATGACTCATATTGACAATTCAGATTGTACACACAAAGATCATTGATGATCAAAGTATTTTTGATGTTATAAGATCATATTGACAATTTAGACTGTAAAGAAATATAAGATCATGATCTAAATGCTCTTATATTTTTTGCATTCAGTATGCACCAACTGCTAGGCGGGAGGAGCTGTTTAGTACCGGTTCGTGGCGAACCTTTAGCACCGGTTCGTACTACGAACTGGTACTAATGAGGTTGTGTCAGGTAAGGCTGGGGCCCCACGAGCACCTTTAGTACCGGTTCATGGATGAACCAGTACTACAGTTTCTTAGTAAGTTGTTTTTTAGTCCCACCTCGCGAAGAGAGAGGGACTAGGAGCGGATTATAAGCACTGAGTGCAGAGACGATGAAGAAGAGGCTCAATGCTCACGTTGCTTAGCTTCAAGCCTTCAGGAATATGGTAGACTGCACGGAGCTATGCGCAGTGCAGTTTACACTATTCCGAAAGGCTTGAAGCAAATTAACGAGCATTGCACCTCTTTTTTATTTTTAATAACTTATTACAACTCCGAATTTCTTCTGTAATGGCAAAAACTAATTGCACATCGGCATTTCTTTTTTTAAACCAGTGTGGTTGCCCTTCGCCCGGTGAGGTGGGACTAAACTTTGGGGTGGCAGCGCGAGGCCTTTAGTACCGGTTGGTGGCTCCAACCGGTACTAAAGATCACCCTTTAGTACCAGTTGGAGCCACCAACCGGTACTAAAGGCCTGCTCTTCCCGCCTCTTAGCCTGGACAAAGTTGGCCTTTAGTACCGGTTGGTGGCTCCAACCGGTACTAAAGGCCCATCCTATATATATAGCACTTACGAAAATTTCAGTTACATCTCCCCACTTTCGTCTCCAACCTCTCAACATCGCCGCGCGCCGCTCGATCCCGTCGTCACCGCCCGTCGCCCGTCGTCTGTCGTCGTCGTCGCTGTCCCCGCCGCCGCCCGTCATCGTCGTCGTCTCGCGCCGCCGCCCCAAACGCCGCCGCCGTCCGTCGTCGTCGCCGCGGTCCCGTACGTCTCTCGCACCCGCGCGCCGGCGCCCCCGCCCCGTACGCCGCCGCCCTCGCCCCGTACGCCGGCGCCCCCGCTCGTACGTACGGGGCGGCGGCGGACGGGGCGGCGTACACACACATACACACATATACACACACTACACACATACACACACACACACACATTTTTTACTTATTTTCTGTTTTCTGTTTTCTGTTTTTTTAGAAAATTTAATTAGATATTAATTAGCTAGGTATGTGAGATTTGAACTAGTTGAATAATTAATATAACTAGTTTATTTTTAGTAAGAAAATTGTCGAACTAGTTTATTTAGGTATATGAGATTTGAACTAGTTGAATAATTAATATAACGAGTTTATTTTTAGTAAGAAAATTGTCGTATCTGAGATTTGATTATCTAATTAAAATATTATTTGTTAATGAGTTTTTCTGTTTATTTAATGTTTTTATATATTTTGAGTTTATATAAATGTTAGATTAATGTCGAATGTTAGATGAATTAGATAGAAAAGTTAAATATATAGTAATGTCAATTGTTAGAGATGAATATAGTTAGATATATATTTGAATTGGCTAGATATTAATTAATGTTATATAGTAATAAGTGTTTAATGTTTGACCTAAGTGGGATAAGTCTGAGAAAGAGATGGAGGATTAGAACTAGTTTATTTTTAGTAAATGCTTAGTTGAACTAGTTGAATTAATATATAGAACTAGTTTATTTTTAGTAAATGCTTAGTGGAACTAGTTGAATTAATATATAGAACTAGTTTATTTTTAGTAAATGCTTAGTTGAACTAATTGAATTAATATAACTAGTTTATTTTTAGTAAATGCTTAGTTGAACTAATTGAATTAATATAACTAGTTTATTTTTAGTAAATGCTTAGTTGAATTAATAGAAGTAGTTGAATTAATTGAATTAGTAAGTGTTTAATGTTTTGCCTAATATGAACATAGGAAATGTCGTCTGACGACGGAAAAAATTTCGGTATGTGCACATACTGTGAAGATGAGCGCGGCCAGTGTGACAGAAATTTCCTTGTTGATGGTAGGCGATTCAGCATCAAGCTGGATGAGACTTTCGAATTCGATACAGTAAGTCACAACGACAAGTCTGTTTTCGTAATTAAGCATGACTTATATATGCTTCATTTGCCTGACTTATAATTTTTAATTTTCACTATTCTACTAGCGCATCCCATGCCATGCAAGAATTTTTGTCTTGGATAAGATATGTTTCAAAGATATGGAAACTATGGAGGTAAAGAGAGCTTACCTGAAAACTGAGCATGATGGTTATACTTTCAACGTCAAAGTATACAATGCACACACGTACACCTATTTTGAATGCAAAACTTGGCAAGCACTATGCAAGGCTTATGCATTTGAGCCTGGTATGGTTATCACCTTTGATATTCGTCTGGAAGATGATATTGAAGGTAATAGAGACATATGGGTCGATGTGCAGACGCCTCCAGTTCTACCATTATGTGAGTTCTTCTCAAATATATTTTTGTCTTTGATATTGCTTATTTCAAAAATAACTGACAACTAATTTCTATTGACAGCTTATCTCCATTCAACCAAACATATCCGATGCTTGGTAGACAGGACCTTCTACTGTCCCGGAGCTGAACTAAACTGCGAGGAGATAAGTCATTATGTTTCATGGAAATGTTAGTACTCAAAACGTGCGACCAATAGTGATGGTATTGAACTACGGTCACATCTATTTAGGAATGATGGTAAGATATTTACTATTTATCCTCAGTGCATATTTTGCATACATATTTTTTTTAAACTTTCATTGTTGAGTATATTAATTAAGTACTATACGATGTTCTTCAACAGGGACTCCCGATGACAGTTGTGCCTCAGGGGATCGAGACTAAAGGTCAGATGTCAATTGTTAGCTTAAGGCCAAGATATCCTGCATTGCACATGAATGCATTCAGGATTTCTAGAAGCGATGAATGCTTAATAGTGAAAGATTGGAGGAAAATTGTTAATGATCGCAGAGAAGTACTAGGGGGCAGCAATGAGAAGCGCAGCCCACGATTAGGAGATAGGTCCATCGGCATGCTCCAGTATGATCAATCAGCAGAGCTATACATGTTCTATGCTATTTTACCAGAGAGAGAGTAGCTAGCAGGAGTGATTTAGCTAGTTCTTGATGCTGCTCTTAATTAGTACTTGGCCTTTCATGTCCGTGTTCTTCGTTCTGAACTTAAGTGATTTGCTTTTGTGGTGTTATATATGCACTCTTATAATATCATGACAATCATGTTGAACTCGATGATTGGTTCTACTAGAAATTCTATTTA
>LT934112.1:53104287-53178635 GCA_900231445.1 Triticum turgidum subsp. durum | reverse complement strand
CCAGCAAACGAAAAAGAATTAAAATGGAAACACAAAATTAAATGAAAAAGAAATCATAAAACTAAAAACCCCCAAACCTTACAGTACCGGTTGGTGTTACCAACCGGTACTAAAGGGCTCCAGGCCCCCGGAGCTGGCTCGTGCCACGTGGTTTCCCTTTAGCACCGGTTCATGCAGAACCGGTACTAAAGGGGGGGGGGCCTTTTGTGACCACACTTTAGTGCCGGTTATGGAACCGGCACTAAAGGGCCTTACGAACCGGTGCTATTGCCCGGTTCTGCACTAGTGTTGATTCACTCAATTTTTTCAAAGGATATAACTGGGTTTTTGCATAAAGATGAATAATATGCTCCTACTGACATCCCATAATTTTGGTGGAAGTTTTAAAGAAATATTTAAATAGGTTGTAGTGCAAAAGTGAAACCTGACCAAATTTGAAAACTAGGGGTAAAGCTAAAAATCACCAAATGACCAAGGGATAGTTTTGCATAAAAGTGATTTAGGGACATCATGGGTCATCCCCAAATTTTTGTGGGATTTTTAAAAGAATTTATCAACGGGTTGTAGTTCAAATGGAACCCTAAAACTTATGAAAAACCAATTTAGAGAAATAAGGCTCAGGGAAAAATAATTATATAAATAATCCCACTGATAAAAGAATTGTTTTATTTGAGAGGGCAAATAAGTCCAACCATGATTGAAAAGTTTTCATTTGGGGTAAAAACTCCATAATAATAAAGAAAATAATGGTTCTGAAATCAAAAGGAAATCCAGAAAATAAAAGTTTAAGTTTCCAGGCAAAATTTTAATTACTAAAACAAGGTTAAATTTATGGGGTATCACAACACTACCCCCTTTAAGAAAAATCTCGTCCTCGAGATTTGTTAATAGTTGTATTTGAAAATATTATTCCTGTTAGTCGAAACCAAAAAGTTTTACTCATAGCACAAACTTTATGTCGCCGAGGTTGGTTTTGGCAGCTACGCCCGAGATTAAAAATGCAATCGCACACCAACATACTCATGCATGGCTATTTAAAATAGGGCGCACCAGCAAACAACATTCAATTACGGTGTTACAGGATCACACAATTACAGGGCGTGGACATACTAAGACTCGGTACTACTCGAGTGACTTAGTCCACCTCGTTAATATCCAGGCGGGAATACCTTGCGGACGTCGAGGCTTCTCCACGGTTTTCTCCGTCGGGATTAGTTGGAGGGGGTTGAGGGGCTGCAGGGTCGGGGTAGCAATGATGACCATCTCGGGGATTGTTGGCCACAATCCTGGAGCGTGTTCCCAAAAGGCGATGAAGCACTTCTGGGGTCATCAAGGTGTTGTGGTCGATGACTGGGGCAGACCTCAAAGACTCGATCGGTTGTCCGAACAGCACGACTGGGTTGTCGGTGTTGGGCTCATCTTTTCCTCTTGCCGGGGCTCGGCGGATCAGCTCTCCACGAGCTGCAATCAGATCAAGGGTGATTTGGTCAAACAAATCCTCTAGTGCACTTACATAGCGCACTAGATGCAACAAAGCAGGATCCGTCTCGTGATCACCGTCGGCAACCTGGGGTGGCCTACCATACCCATCACGGCTGGGGTAGTAGTAGAACGAGCGACAGTTAACTCTGGGTGACAAGTGCCGGAGTTGAACTACAACCTCTCGAGCAGCCAGTTGAATGGCTTGTGGCTCAAAGGAAGTTGTCCTTCCGGTGAACCTGTAAGGGCGTTCTGGAGATAGACCCCAACCATAGATGTGCACGGTGGCCCAGAATTGACGGCTCTCACCGCTCATGGGTCCTTGGTACACCACATATTCTGGGGGTTCTTCTAACGCAAAGGCACGACGGGTGAGGTTTGCTAGCACGGTCACAAAACCTCCAAGGTTGGTGGCTGTGGTCTCATTGTGAACAATGGGTCCTGGCATTATAGCTCGGTCTGGAAAAGAGTTTGTGCTGTGCTATGTTGAGGTTAGCATGCCCTTTTTATAGAAAAAGGGGACGGAGTCTTACTTCGCACGCTTGCGAATAAGACAATCTAGGTGTCGGTCACTGGCACGTGATCGACAGGCTAGGCTGATAGGTTGGGCACCGACTGCCAAAAGTGTCGGGTTCACTGTGTGGCTATCTTGCACGAGAAGCTTGGCTCGGGTTAGGCTAAGGTCTGGTGGGTTGGTTAACCTAGGTTTTTCGACCTGGCTAAGATAGGATTAGCCAATGGTCAGCCTGGCTCTGATACCAAGTTTGTCCGGACCGGATTTTCGGGATATTAATTTCCAGAAAATGGCCCTTGTGCTCACCAGCCCCAGGATTACTGTTAGCTGATGAGGCACCAACTTGATACAGAAACTCCAAGAAAAATACAAAATATGCAGTACAAGACCATTCTGGCCTATGAGTACAACAAATGGTTTCTAGTGGTTCATGGCGGAAGTGGTTTGTGGATCATCAACGTTTATGGGACTCCATTTCCCACAGGAACAGCTGACCATGTTAACTCCTATCTTCGCGAGGCTGCTATCACCGTTGCTTAGATTCCAAAGCTGTCATTGCAACGCTCCACTCCATCCAAGAAATCTGGCCAAGACAATAGCCAGGGACAAGCCAGTGAGTACTTTGAATGTACTCGCAAACATTATGAACACGGGTATAATATAACAAATGATAGTCATGCTCTGCAATATTCTATGATCACAATGTTAGTCACAAAAAATAAAATCCCTGATGCATGCAAGCAGGTTGTTCATGTCTGACATGAATATGTAATAACAGAGTAGTAATAAAATGCACCTATCAGATGTCTGAAGCGATGTTTCGAAAGGATAGTAAATAACGAGCAAGCCTCAGTCGGGCGTCTGAGCGACACCACATAAAGGGCTCATAAAGTAAATAACAAGCATGCCACAGTCGGGCGTCTGAGCGACACCACATAAAGGGCTTATAAAGTAAATAACAAGCATGCCACAGTCGGGCGTCTGAGCGACACCACATAAAGGGCTTATAAAGTAAATACCAAGTATGCCACAGTCGGGCGTCTGAGCAACACCGCATAAAGGGCTTATAAAGTAAATAACAAGTATGCCACAGTCGGGCGTCTGAGCGACACCGCATAAAGGGCTTGTAAGAAAAATAATCACAATGAATATCCAGGAGGTAGAACCGTCCCAGGGATACTCAATACTTCAAATAATATAAAGGGGTTAGTCCATAATAACAATAATCATAATTATCATAAGTCATATGTCATGATCCATGTTCTGGTTTAGTAGTTTCTCCTCCGAAGGCCGACACTAAGACCGACACTTGACCCATCCCAGACTGTAGTCCTGAACCATGGACACGGCTATTCGAATAGATTTAATCTCTGCAGAGGGTGTACTCTTTACCCATGAGTAACGGATTCCATTAGTCCATCGGGACTAATTCTGTCTATGGTCTTTTAATTGAAAACACACCTGACTTGCACACACCAGCTTAACTTACCGGTGTCTGGAATCACCCACGACACCTGTCAAGCAAAACTCTAAGTGGGGAGGCTACAACCTTGCATAGCATGGGATCAAATTTGTATTGCGCGCTCTAAGGGGTGCCCCCTATCGGCCCAACCGGAAACACCCATGCCCCCGGACCAGGTGGCCTGCCTACCGGATGTAGCCGGTATCTTCCACCATGGCCTCTCTATACGGTGTGTGCCAAGAAAGGGGTTGACAACTTACCGGACCATACCCTACTACGATAGGGACAAGTGGTAGTACGAAACAAGTATGGGGGTTACTGGAACAAGACTCGATCTACGGTCGACTCAGGAGGTTTAAGTATTCCCTGCATGATTAGCATAACAACATATACTTCAACCAACAGACAGAATCACCACTCGGCATACCTCATCATGCCATACCGGACACAACCATCTCGACGGAGGCCTAGAGATTAGCCCGTGTCTACCCAAGAAAAAGGCTTCCCCGGGTTCCTTCCGATATGCATGAAAGGCATATGAGGATGATCACTATCCCAAACCTATCAAACTTCACTAGCATGAAATCATCAATATGCACTCACGAGTTTGAACATATCATCACATAAAATAACGGGTTCTCCGTGTCGAGGTGGTATTTTAACCATGTCAGACAACACACCCAAAATTATGCCAGGGTTTAGAATGCTTGCCTTCAAGTTGTGGAGGGGTGAGGTGCACTCCAAAACTTTTAAAAGTTATAATCTCCCCTCCAAATTCTTTGGGTCGTTTGCGCTTTCACTTACAACACGTGGGCCGACATGGGTCACTGACAGTGGGTACAGGGGCCCACTAGTCAGGTTTGACTGGTCTCCCCCTCCTTCCCTCTCCTTTGGACGAACGGGGGCGGAGCTCCGGCGACCTTCGCCAGCGAACGACGGCTCCTCGAGGGCATCCAAGGGCAGGGATGGATCCGCTAGCTCAGGGCGGACCTCCCCGTGGTTGCTGGGTCAGCGGGGGTGGAGGGAGTCACCGGCAGCGAGCTCCGCGGTAGAGGAGGCTTCGGGTGGGTTTGGGGTTGTGTTCTACGGTGGTTCCCGATCACGATTGAGAGGCTGGGCAGCTCTGCACGGTCGAGGGGAGTAGAATGGTGGTGTTGGACGGGCAGGGGAGGCCCTGGTTGCGACGAACGGCGCTGGCGCATGGTGGCGGCCGAACCGGCCGGAGTTGGGTAAGACGGCTTTCCCTCGACGATGGCTGGCTGTGGGGGTGCTCTGGGGGTGGCCTGAGGCTGCCTGAGTGGCTGGACGAGCCCAGGGGCCTCCTTTTATAGCGCCACAAGGTCGGTTCCGCGGCGGCGGATAAGGATGCCGGCGACCGCCGTTCTGTAGCTTGCAGGGCATCGTGGCGGCGACGGGCGCTTGCGGACAAGCTGGCACTGCTCCAGGGGCGAGCTGGCGGGTGCGAGAGGCTCGGGCGGTGCCGTCCAGGGCCGAGGCCTGCTGTGGTCGGCCGCTAGTGGCCACAGCCGACCTGATGGCGGCGCTGTGGAGCTCCAGGGGCGGCTCTGCAGCGAGGGAGGGGGCAGGTGCGCCGGCTGGAAGCGGGAGAGGACCAGAACAGGCGCGGGGAGGCGACAGTGGGACGCGGCGGACCGGGTGCATGCACGTGCAAAACGCCCGCTCTGGCCGCGCCGAGAGCACGCCCACCAGGTGTTCGGCGAATTGCCAGGGTTGCTAGGAGGCTAGGGTGGAGTTGGGGTTTAACATGATTAGGTTAGGGTAGTCTAGAGGCTTAGTGGACATGGTGGTTAGGCAAAACAAGCAGGTCCAGTGTGCAAACTAAAACTCATGTCAAAACTGGTCATGCCCATAAGGTGTTTGACAAAATGCCAAGGGCACTTAGGCATTTCTTAGGGTGGTCAAAATCTCCAGACTAGTGTCTCTTTAGATGCAAAAGAGGGTGGTAGGGTCATTTGGGCAAGACCAGAAACTTGCTAGTGCAAGTTTTGCAAAACCTCAGTTCTGGACAGAAGGTAAATGGCATCATTGCATGCACTCAAAATCCTCCAATGGGTCCACTCTCCTGGACTTAAGGGTTTGGTAAGGTGTACTACAAGCAGGAGAAAGCTCATGGTCACTAGAGCACAAATAATTAGGGATGCCGTAGAAATCACCCAACTGGGCCAGAATGAAAATGAGGTTGATTCACTCAGATTTTTCAAAGGATATAACTGGGTTTTTGCATAAAGATGAATAATATGCTCCTACTGACATCCCATAATTTTGGTGGAAGTTTTAAAGAAATATTTAAATAGGTTGTAGTGCAAAAGTGAAATCTGACCAGATTTGAAAACTAGGGGTAAAGCTAAAAATCACCAAATGACCAAGGGATAGTTTTGCATAAAAGTGATTTAGGGACATCATGGGTCATCCCCAAATTTTGGTGGGATTTTTAAAAGAATTTATCAACAGGTTGTAGTTCAAATGGAACCCTAAAACTTATGAAAAACCAATTTAGAGAAATAAGGCTCAGGGAAAAATAATTATATAAATAATCCCACTGATAAAAGAATTGTTTCATTTGAGAGGGCAAATAAGTCCAACCATGATTGAAAAGTTTTCATTTGGGGTAAAAACTCCATAATAATAAAGAAAATAATGGTTCTGAAATCAAAAGGAAATCCAGAAAATAAAAGTTTAAGTTTCCTGGCAAAATTTTAATTACTAAAACAAGGTTAAATTTTTGGGGTGTCATACGGCATCAGTTGTACTCTTCGCCAAGTCCGCATAAGCATCTACAGGACTCCAGCGTCGATCCAGGAGAGCATACTTCGGATCCAAAAACTTCATCCGCAGTAAGTAGGAGCTCCCGGCCGCGATTTTTGTGGCCTATCGAAGCTCCTCCCGCAGATCCCTGATTTCGGTCCGCATCTCCTTGGCCGCATTAAGTGCCTTGTTCAGGTCAGCCAAATTAACCTGATTCTCCTTTTTAAGGAGCTCATACTGGTCGGCGGCATTTTCCAACTCCACAGCCATTTCGGCTATCTTGTCTTTGCTTCGGCGATGAGCAGCCTGTTCGGCTCTCAACTCTTCGGCCGCCTTTAGGGCAGCCACATTACTAGCCCGAGCTTGTTCCTTGGCCTGGGCAAGTTCCGCCCCCAGGGCTTCCATGACAGCAACACCGTCTGCAGTCCAAGCATGTCGCATTAATATTATGCTCCTCTCATATTTTCCTATACAACATAATAAGGAAAGCAGAGCAAATACCTTGTGACTCGTTCAGCCGCTCGTTCACCAGCGTGATATCGGCATCAATAGACCTGATCTGCCTCCTTAGTTTGGCAACCTCAACGGACTAGTTGGCTGCCGGACCCTTAGATACCTGCGCATAAGTACAGCGCAATCATTACTTACGAAATATGATCCTCCATTTGCCGCCTAGGGCAGGCAACCAGAGTCTCAGGGGCTACTATGCATATGGAGAACACCTAGCGCGTGCCTCATAGCCAAGAAATCGTGTGTTTTTCACAACATACCTCAAAGACTCTGAGCAGGCTCATAAATGCTTCATTCAAACCGCTTGCGGCGGATGAAATCTTCTTGAGCACCATGCTCATTAATGAGTGGTGCTCCTCCGAGAGCGCAGCTCGCTCCAGAAGGCCCGTCAGTATGTCCGCCCGGACACCAAACTGTGCTGGACCCTTCTCATCACCCCCCGTGGGAGCCGAACGCTCCGGGCTCTGGGCGACTGAAGGATTAGCCTCCATCTTCGGCAGATCCGGACTCCTCCGTGACGACACCTCGGTGTCGCCCGCCTCATGAGGCGGAGAGGCTGGTGGGGACTCACTCTTCATAATCTCCGGAGGAAGATCCCCCAAAGACAAACTCTGTTGAGAAGAGCTGCTAGCCGGACTGCAAAGAATGGATCCTGGTTAGCGTACTCGGAGAAAAATAGTACCTTCAAATTTACGGGTAGCTTACAGCTCGGTGGAGGGCTGGCCCGTTGGCGGGCACGACGCAGTAAGGACGCCCTTCGCGGCAAGGCCCCCTGGTGACGCTTTCTTCCCCTGCTTGGGCACCTCCATCTCCAAGTCTTCGGAGGCGGCCCTCTTCTTCCCGCGCGGGGAGGAGGCTTTAGACTCCCCTTCCCGACTATCCTCCTTAGGGGAGATAGCAATTCCTCCGGTTTGGATGTGTAGTGTGTGAAGTTTGGTTTCTCTGTTCTTCCCTTCGTCTTTCCCTGAGGGCATTTTGCTGAGCACCCGGCCAAGCATCTTGGCAATGGTTGGACTAGGCCAGCCTTCGAGAAGTGGCGCCGGACACCTGATTCTCTCCGCCTTTCTGAGCCATTCCTGGCCACGGAGGGTTTTCAGAATAATGACTATGACAAATATAAACGAAGTGTCTAGTTTCAAGGTTACTTACTTGGGTATCTACGCGATTGCAGCTCAGGCCCGCATCCTCGGTGGTGTCCGGACACTTTACTTGTGGTCCGAAGAATAATTTACACATCCCTTCGAGCTTCAGGCCAAAGAAGTGCTTAATAGTCCGCGGACCCTCTAGATTGAAATCCCACATCTGGAGAGGCCGACGTTTGCACGACAACATCTGTAGGATTAGCATTACTTGAATTATGCTGACAAGGTTAATGTCCTTCTCAAGAAGCTCCCTGATACGGCTTTGCAGTATTGGAACATCACTAGCGGGCCCCCAATTCCGTCCTACGTCGGTCCATGACGACAGTTGTGACGGAGGGCCTGAGCGGAAGTCGGGGGCGTCCACCCACGTTGTGCCTCTGGGAGCCATAACGTAGAACCACCTCCGCTGCCACACATCGGATACTTCTGGGAAAGAACCCTCTGGCCATGGGGCACCGGCGTTCCTTCTTATTATGGCACCTCTGCACTCCGCATGTCGCCCCTCGATCATCTTCGGCTTCACATTGAAGGTCTTGAGCCATAAGCCGAAGTGTGGTATGACATGGAGAAAAGCCTCACACACAATGATGAACGACGAGATATGGAGGATAGCGTCTGGGGCTTGATCATGAAAGTCTAACCCGTAATAAAACATGAGCCCCCTCACAAAAGGGATCAAGGGTGAGGCCCAAGCCACGGAGGAAGTGAGGGACAAATACGATGCTCACATTAGGCTCGGGAGTTGGGATGACCTGCCCTGGAGCTGGAAGTCTGTGCTGGATGTTGGCAGTTAGATATCCGACCTCCCTAAGCCTCGCAATGTCCTCCTCTTGGATCCAGGAGGCCACCCACCGGCCTTGAAGGTTGGATCCAGACATATTGGAGGATCTGGGGTGTTTGAGTTTGAGTCTCGGGTGCTAGAGCTCGAGATGCAAAGTGGAGCAAGGGTGGTGGAAAAGAGGTGTAGGCCTCGGCCCCTTTATAAAGGGGGTGAATATCAAGAGTTCTCAGTGTGACTGCTTGAGACTTATCTAAATACACATGGAGTCATACCAATGATCGTCATGGGGTTATGCACGCCCATATTGATGGAAGATCCCGTAATAAGAGGAACACGATCTCTGCTTTGGCAGGGCGTGCCAATAAAACCTCCTCGCAACACGAGTCGAGGTGGGCCAATAAACACCGGTTTGTGTTGGGCTGGGCCACGATGCAAGGGCGCGACATACGAAGATTGCCAGCAGATCAGATTTATCCTATGTTCCCTACGATGGTATGTGAGGATCATCTCGCAGATCCGGACACGGCCTAAGTGTTCGATAATTACTTCGGAGTATTCGGAGATGGAACCCGCCTTTCAATGCCGAAGACAAGACTGTGCGCTAGACTCATCGTCATTGAAGCCTGGTTCAGGGGCTACTGAGGGAGTCCTGGATTAGGGGGTATCCGGACTGCTGGACTATATACTTCGTCCGGACTATTGGAGCATGAAGATACAAGATTCAAGACCCCGTCCCGTGTCCGGATGGGACTCTCCTTTGCGTGGAAGACAAGCTTGGCGATCCAGATATTATATTTCCTTCCTTGTAACCGACTCCATGTAAACCCTAGCCATCTCCGGTGTCTATATAAACCGGAGAGGTTGGTCCTTAGAAGGCTGATCACAATTACAATCGTAATCATCATAGGTTAGCTTCTAGGGTATAGCCTCTACGATCTCGTGATAGATCTACTCTTGTACTACTCATATCATCAATATCAATCAAGCAGGAAGTAGGGTTTTACCTCCATCGAGAGGGCCCAAACCTGGGTAAACATTGTGTCCCTTGCTTCCTGTTACCATCAGCCTAAGACGCACAGATCTGGACCCCCTACCCGAGATCCGCCGGTTTTGACACCGACAGCAGTAACGGCAGAGGCTGGCGCATGTTGGCGGCGGCAGATTTGTACCCCTACACATTCAAAGACACCGTGCGCCATCTAGGCCGCATCTTCGCGGTGACAAGCTAGGGGACTTGTTTCATCTGGTTGCCATCCTATGGTACGGGAGATTACAAACGGAATGCACAAACCATCATTTGCATCCCTAACGGTACTCCATTATTTTGCAGGGACCAGTCATCCCCCGATCAAAATAAGATCACCGATCCTGGATGTGCATTTGCATTCGCAATTCGGTCTAACCTAGAACCTTGTAGCTGACTTTGGCATATTGGTCTCAACTATCTTAGCAGTTGTTACCCATGGTACCACTGATGTGCAACATCGTCACACAATCTACCACGATCGGACCGTCACCATCTACCCAGGTATTCCATTTTTTAACCCTCTCGCCTTCTCTTTCATTGTTGTACTAGTAGTATACTTAGTAGTACTAGTAGGAGTATTCTTTACCTTGGAGGACTCATATAGCTAGATAGGCCCTTGAAGACTTGAACCCACTAGCTTCCACCATTTTTGTTTTTCCATGTCTTACTATCTCATCCATGTAGCCAAGAGTGGCTGTATATAATAAGCCAGTTATTTTACTTCCTCTATACTGGAGTAGTACTATTTGCTGCACAGTATTACTGACCGCCATATTTGAGCACAACATTATTATGCATGGACCTTGACTATGTACGTC
This sequence comes from Triticum turgidum subsp. durum, assembly GCA_900231445.1. Lineage (NCBI taxonomy): Eukaryota > Viridiplantae > Streptophyta > Magnoliopsida > Poales > Poaceae > Triticum > Triticum turgidum. The sequence continues at coordinate 53,168,136 of LT934112.1, read as the reverse complement.
ACCATGTGTCCAGATCTGGGATGCCGCGTGTACCAGATGAACGGCGCCGAGTTTGACCCCCGTGATGCTACGTGGGTGCCGAGGAACACTCTTGGAGAGTACTCGCTTTTCATCGGGGACAGCTACCCCATTATGAAGCGGATGCCACCTTCCATGCATGACACGGAAGGCCTGCCGTTCATGAAGCATGGTTGTGTCTTCATTGTGCACCGCCGGATGATCGACATGCTGGGACACGCTATCCCTGATTTATGCCGCTTCAGCTTGGATGAGTCTCCATCGTGTGGAACCGGACTAGAAAGCTGCAACAATGATTCCCGTTGCCCACCGCTATGGATCGTGCCATCCATGAAGAACACCTGGGACTAGAACCTGGAGGAGGACATGTACCCCATCTATAACGTGTAAGTGGAGTACGGTAATTGTGAACGGTAGCGCTATGAATATATGTAGACTAGTCGTGCACAAATTTATCACATGAATTGGAGATGAACTTGTGTGGCATACTCACATTTGTCCTTTAGAATTTATTACTAGTAAATGTGTTATGTGTACGTGCAACTTGTGTGGTTGTTGCATGGGCTCCAACACGCTCTTTGAGAAAAAAAAGGTGGCACACCTTTGGATATACGTGACGTGGCGGCATCATACAGTAGCATCATTCGCTATAGTTGTAGTATACTCCTACTAGGACGGCAACTCCTATAAAACCTTGCGCTTGGCTCTTTGCCTCGTCGGGAGGTTCAACAGTTCGTACTCGTGTGAACCTTGCACTTGGCTCTTCGCCTCTTCGGAAGGTCCAACAATGATGATACTACAGTACAATATGCTTCTGGCAATCTGACACAGATTGAACTGCTGCACGTCCACCACGAGCGCGAGGGCGAGGGCAAGGGAGAGGGAGAGGGAGAGGGCGCTGTAGTCAAAACCCTCTCCTCGTCCTGCGAACCACCGTGCCCATGGGTGAGGGAGAGGCGTAGTAAGCAAGCTTCTCCTCATTTGGCGAGTTGACGGGACACATCAAAGCAGTACTAGTAGTAGTAGTTCATACTGCGTCCTTTCCGATTAATATGGCTTAATTTGAAATGAGAAAAATACACTGGCGGTCAACGTATGTAACAATACGCTCTTTACGGTCACTATATATAGTTTTGCGGTGATTATACATTCACTAGCTCATCGTAGAGCACCATATTGCACCCTACTGACCATACACATAGTCGACGTGGCACTTTGTTGACTGGTTAAATTGTCACCTGGTTTCTAGGTCCCACCTGTCAGTTGGCAGAGCAAAGAAATCAGTTAAACAAAACTTTACGCAGGTGCGACACGAGTCCAACCCTTGCGTGCGAACTGCCCTGGCTGTTTATGTGAGTGCATGCACGTGTCCTCCCTCGGTCTTCCAACAAAGAGTGTACATCGGCTATCAAACAAAGAGTGTAGTACATGATGTACATCTACACTTCCAGTGCATTTCTCCTTTAATCTAAATCGATATTGATTGACTGATGCACCAACTTGTGCTGTATGTATAGGCTACATGTCTATCCTTAATTATAGCATGCAACGTCCTTCATTTAATCTTCTTCTCTCAATGGCCGCATGCACACATAAGTCTGCTACTTTTGGGCGTTAATTATGCGCTGGTCAATGTGTAAATCTCTAAATGTACAGTCTTTCACAGACGTAGGGAGTAGGTTGAGCACTTGAGCGTGAGCGTGTGTGTTGCATCGTGTGCTGTGTGCCGCATGGGTGCGTGAGTGTTGCGTGCGTCCATGTGTACGTGTGAGTGTTGCATGTTGCATGCATGCATGCATGCATGGGCTTACTCCCTCCCATTGACATGATCATATTTCAAGCTTCCTCTGTTCCCTCCATATGGTGATACTCCCTCTGTTTCCCAAATACGGAGTAAAAGCCTCCCTCTATTCCCAAATACGGAGTATTTATCTTTCTACAGATTTCAACAAGTGACTAGGTACAGAGCAAAATGAGTGAAGTGAGTGTATAGTGGCATACGGATATTGTAGAAAGGAAGTCCTCGCGATCCATTATTCCCCATCTCGGTCAGAGAGAACTATTCAACTAGTCTTTGCAGTGAAGTGACAATACACGCTGTAGCAGATGGGACACGTAATTAATAAGCTGAACCAGCGTGTTGGTGTTACTAAATCAGCCTTACCCAGTACTGCCATCATGTTTGCCAGTAGAGCACAGTTCCGCAAATACGCCTACGCACCTCTGTCCTCCATTAACTGACATATGGGCCCTCTTGTGGTAGACCCACATGTCATCGGTGTAACTATTTACACTCCGAAGGACGGTATATCCTGGTAGTAGTACTAGTAGAATTGACATTTAATGCACTTTCTTCCCCGTCTTCCACTCTTCTTCCTCCTCTCTTCTTCTTCCTCCTCTCTTCCCCATCGTCGGTCGCACACCATTTACCCCCGCTCACTGCTCGCCTGCCCGCGCCATTGTCCTTGGTAGGTCATGCGTATCATATCCCCCCGCTCACTGCTCGGCCACACGAGGAGAAGCTTCTTCGCTCGCCCGCCCAAATCCACTTCCCCGTTGGCTCGAAGGCACCAAAAACCGCAATGGCAGAATCGACTGACACGCAGAGCCGCGATTGGAATTTCCTCCCTGATGTTCTCTTGGAGCAGATCTATAGTTGTATGGATCTACTCAGCACCGTCCATCTGGCCGCATGCTCGGTGTCTTTGTACCGTCTACTTATCTGCAACCGGCCGGCTCTTTCCAAGACACCCTGCTTGCCGATGCCTGATCCTCGCAGGTGGCCCAGACACCGACTTGACGATCCTACGGAGGTTTCTGTGGTGCCCCTCGACATGCTACCACTACCCGTCCACCTGTCCTTCATGCGCGGCCACTATAGGGCGGGCATGAAGGCCAACTGGATCGTCCTCATCCACCAATCCGGTAGTCTGTGGCGTCTCGCGGATATCTATACCCAGCGAGAGATCACCCTTACATCGTTGGATACCGCCACCATCGAGCCTCGTGGCCCGTCGGACACTCCTGCCTACTACGCACAAGACGCGTCAAGCTTTTGGCTCGACCTCTATTTGCAGAAAGTTGTAATCTACGAAGTGCCCAGACCATCAGAAGACTACATGGATTACAAGCTCAGTGCCTTGTTCAACATGGGATTAGTCTATCTGGAATCCGGTCGCCATACATGGTTATGGCTCATCATCAATCCTGTTGAGGCAACATTTCTGTCTGATGCTATAGTGCATGATGGCATCGTTTGCGCGGTCGACGCACAGATTGGCTGCCTATACTGGTGGAATCTATCGTCATGTAATTGTTCTATCTCATCTCATCTTTACCTTATGAATACGACTGCCTGTTCATTTGTTACAAATTTAGAATGCATAGCATGTCTATAACCACATCATTGCTATATGTTCCTCTCATTTCCTAGGTTTTTATGACCACACATGTTATTGTTAGAGTTGATATGAGAACAATTGGCATCTAATGATTGTTAGAATACATATTATGAGCATAACATCATGATTCTTATATGTTACTCTCGTTTACAAGATTTTTATAACAACGCATGTTGTTTCTTAGAGTTGATATGAGAACATTAGTAGTAAGTGCTATGGTAGAATATGAGTAGGCGCTGTCATAGCTGTTTTCCTCTCATTGTTACATGATGTTTGAACCATGACATATTGCTAGAATATGAAAGACATTGGCTTATTTTTTTAACTTGGGGTATGATTATGACCACGACATTGCAATTCTCTATCTATGATATGTGTCACTATTATAATAATCTTAATTCCACACATAATCTGAACATGATTGTTTATTTTTGTCCTTTTGCTCTCCAATTTGAATTGTTGCAGTAGACGCAAATGTGCTGGCCTTCATGATTCCAGGACCTGGAATCATACCAGCCGATGAGTGGTGGTTTATCACTTGTTCAGCTGACGGCGGTCATTTGATGGTCATTCGCACGTACCAAATTGACCAAACGATTACATCAAACCACATGCAGTACAATGCATGGGGCGTTTGTGACATTGATGGCTATGGCTGCTTCGTATTCGAGAAAGATCCCAGCTCCATTGGGCCAGGCGTATTCAACTGGAGGCAGGTTTACAGCCTCAACAACCACTCCTTGTTCCTCGGGCTCAATTATCCGATCATCCAACCAATCATCGATCATATCACCGGCGATGATTACCGTGCTATGCAACTTCCATTCGCGAGGGGGGACTATGTTTACACATCATACCATGGGTTTCATGAATCACCATATCCAGAGATTCGTCGACACAGCTTGTTGCCAGATGATCTTCTGTGTGTGAAAGGCATCAAGCTTCCATGCAATGGATGGCTTTTGCAAACCCGACATGCGGCGATGTGGTTCATGCCAACAGCAAATATGCACAACTTGATTCGTGCTGATATCTAGACTGTGCCATGTATTCTGCTGCTGTAGCACGACCCTCTTTTGTTGGATATTATGTACTGTTGTTAGTTTGAAGCACTCCTTTGGTTTGACGGATAGATACCTTCCTGGGATCAAGTGCATCCTAACTCACCTGTGTAGGATGTACTGATAATGATGGTGGAGATGCTGTGCAGAAGCCATATATATATCAGTTAGGCTTCAAGTGCGTACTTGTTAGTTAAACCTACATATAAATTGTGACACTAAATACGACTAGTAAGTAGTACAGTAGCATTACTTGTATACATCAGTCAAATTATTCATCATGTCCACACATTGAATTGATGTGACAACACGCTGCACGTGAGGTGACACAAGAATCCCGGTGGCGTGTTCGGGTATTCTGGACTTCAGATTTGGAGTACCACTTATCTGTCAAAATCTTTCATCATTCACTTAAAATAGTCGATTGATCATACATTGAGTAACATATAACTGGAATTACTGATGCTAGTCGAAGAAGGATTGGCCGGTGCTGCCGGCTAGCGTCAAGTTCGATCCCACAGATCAGGAGCTGATCGAGCACCTTGAGGCCAAAGTGAGTGCTGACAGCGCGAGATTTCAGTCTCTCATCGATTTGTTCATACCAACCATTGACAGCGAGCACGGCATATGCTACACCCAACCTGAGAAACTTCCAGGTAAGACACCGATCGACCGTCTACTTGCACAAACATATTCCTTTGTTTATAGCTCTATTTTTTCTTTTTAGACACAGACCTGGTGAAGCAATTACAATTTGACAATTAATAAACAATGAAACAAGTGACTACAACATGCCAAAGATGTTATGAAAATGCCAACTACATACACTAAAACCTGTATTCCACAATACTGTAGGTATCACACTGAGTGGCCTAAGGAAGCATTTCTTCCAGCACAATTCCAGGGCATTCAAAAGGGGCACGTGGACGCGTCGCAAGATACAGTCGGAGTGTGGCATGCACGCAATGTGGCACAAGACCGGCAATACCTTGCCGGTGATGGTCAATGGCCAGCAGACAGGCAGCAAAAAAGGTTCTGGTGCTGCACACCAACAAGAACTTCGACCAGCAGAGGACCAACTGGGTAATGCACCAGTACCACCTCGGGGACCTGGAGCAAGAAGGAGCGGGAGCTGGTCCTCTGCAAGATTTTCTACCAGACGAACACTAGGGCCAGGAGTAAAAAGATTATAAGTTAGTTTGGTATTGGTAGTTGTACTACCTTGTCATCCGCAAGTTGGTATTGTTGTTAACGATCTTTTGGTATGAACTTGCATTTGCTTCCAACCATCATGCTGAGGGTCGACGTGGATATAAAGTTGAATCATTTGTTTCGAAACGAATTTTCAGGCACCTGATTTTTCTTTGATGGGTAGCATAAGCACCTGCCGTTCGAATTCCCAGTTCTCCAATTTTTTTTGAAACAAGTGCATGCACTTATTATCATGATAAAAAAACAATATCCGTGCTGCATCCCAGTTATCAGTCTGTACTTGCAGAATTCTCTCGTTTATTGAGCACTTATATTGTTTTTTCAGGTCAACCAAGTTTCAACTGGGCTACAGACTGCCGAGGGTTGGTTTTGTTTTTAATAGGCCAGCCCATGACGACAATGGGGCAAAAAGATCCAGCAGGTATCTACTGGCCTCTGGCCTGCCAGCGTTAGTTATATTTTGTCTTACAACATCCGCAGGCAGTTTTTTTACTGAATCAAACACACAGCCCAGTTATATTTTCCTCTTGAAACGCATGTCCTACATCCGTTTTCTAATCTCTACCTATAGTTTTACTAGTTCATATACACGTATAATTATATTGAAAACACATAAAATTCCCTTTTGATATTTACATCCTTATTTTTGTTGTTTTTTCCCACCCAGCGCTGATATTTTTACCACTGGTTTTCCCATAAACCAACTCAATTATCCCACGTCTTATTTGCTTACAAAAACAAAACGATTTTTTTGGCAAATCAATAATTTCTGAAAAAAATGTTTATCATTTCGGGATTACAACTGTTTGGACTCCACTGAAATATGCAAAATAAGGTTGAACTTTTTGACTGTGGTCCTGGGCAGAAAATGGGATGTAATAAATTACTTAAGAATTAGAAAATGGGTTGCAAATTATAAAAAATAGCAAATGGGCTTTATGTTATCTGCCATAGATTTGGAGGCTGACTTGTGGGCCTACTAAGTTCATGCGTACACAAGGTTTCTCAAAAAAGAAACTTAGTCAACAATCGACTCTACCAGCATCAGACCGTTAGATGTCAATCTAACGGCAATCATGCTTCTTCAGTCTCTGATCTTCCTGCACCAACTGCCCAAACCAGTGCCGTCGGAACCGCCTGCTCCCGCCTCCTGTGGCCAACAGTGCTGCTGGGCAGGCCTCACGGGCCCATCATACTCGCATCCCTGGCCTATCTATCCCTCTACTCACCCACACCTCCTGTTATTTTCCGGCGACAGCAGCCGAACCAGTCAACCCCCGTACTCTCCACCGCGTGGGTAGCCACTGCCGTGTCTTCCCTGGCTCCATGTCGTTTCCTTCATAGGCCTCGCCGTCGTCCACCGCCCTGGTGCTCTCGGTGCGGCATGGTCAACGATGTACCTCCAACGGCCGTAGTGCTTCTTCAACCTCTGGTATTCTTGCCCCAACTGCCCAAAGCAGCGCCGGTCGTGCCGCATGCTCCTACCTCCCGTGGCCGGCTGTGCTGCCGTGGAGGCCTCACCGTCCCCATACTACTCCCACCGCTGGCCAGGCCATCCCTCCACTCACCCACTCCCCCTATTATTCTACAATGATGGCAGCCTCACACCACAGCCGAACCAGTGAACCCTCGTACTCCTCTCCGCATGGGCATCCACTGCCGCGTCTTCCCCGGCTCCATGTCGTCCCCTTCCTAGGCCTCGCCGTCGTCCACCGCCGTGGTGCTCTCGGCGCGGCGTGGTTAAAGTGGTCAACGACCGACTTCCATCGGAAGAGTATTGTACGTGGAGAGGCTGACAGTTGGGTCCACGCCAGCCGCAAGGAAGTGCCTCCTTATTACGCGCAAAATAATTATTCCTCCACCTGACAGTAGGGACCCACCGGACGGGCCACCAGTATTTCGCAAAAAAAACGTTCCCCCCTGACTGCTGGGACCCACCGGACAGGCCACCGTATTTCATGAAAAAAATGTTTACCCCTGACTACTGGGACCCACCGGACGGACCACCGTATTTCGTGAAAAAAACGTCCCCCCCTCCCCCCCTCCGCTGTCAGCTCGGACCCACCGGAAGTGCCTCCTTATTACACATAGAAAAATGAATACCCCCCCTGCTAGCTGGGACCCACCATGGTGGGAGGCTGACTTGTGGGCCTACTAAGTTGACGGGGGAGGAGGGCTTTGTCAAATTAGTCAATATGAACGATTCTAGCTCAAGTGACCATACAATGTCCATCCAACGGCCGTCGTGCTTCTTCAATCTCTGCTCTTCCTGCTCCAGCCGCTCAAACAAGCACCAGCGGGACTGCCTGCTCCCTCCTCCCTATGGCCGGCTGTGCTGCTGCGCAGGCCTCACCACCCCATCATACACCCACCGCTGGCCTAGCCATCCCTCTACTCACCCACACCTGCTGTTATTCTCCGGCGACGGCAGACCAACCAGTAAACCCTCGTACAGTTGTACTCCCCTCCGCGTGGGAAACAACCGCCGAGTCTTCCCTGCCTCCGTGTCGTTCCCTTCCTAGGCCTTGCCGTAGTCCACCGCCCTGGTGCTCTCGACGTGGCCTGGTCAACATGGTCAACGACCGACATGCATCTGAAGTAGACTGTACATGGAGAGGCCGACAGCTGGGTCCACGGCCGCACACAAGGAAATGCCTCCTTATTACGGGCAAAATAATGATTCCTCCACCTGACATCGGGGACCCACCAAAAGGGCCTTTGTATTTCGCGAAAAAACGTTACCGCCGCTGATAGCTCGGACCCACCAGCTATATCTTCGCACGCAAGGAAGTGCCTCCTTATTACGCACAAAAAAATGAATACTCCCCTTGTTAGCTGGGACCCAGTATAGTGGCAGGCTGACTTGTGGGCCTACTAAGTTGACGGGGACAGAGGGCTTTGTCAACTTAGTCAATATGCACGATTCTAGATCCAGTGACCGTACGATGGCCATCCAACGGCCGTAGTGCTTCTTCAACCTCTGGTCTTCTTGCTCCAGCCACCCAAACCAGCGCCGGTCGTGCCTCGTGCTCCTGTCTCTCGTGGCCGACTGCGATGCGGCGGAGGCCTCACCGCCCCTACTACTCCCACCGCTGACCAGGCCATCCCTCTACTCACCCACACCCCCTGTTATTCTGCGGTGACGACAACCTCACACCGCAGCGAACCAGTGAACCCTCGTACTCCTCTACGCGTGGGCATCCACTGCCGCGTCTTCCCCGGCTCCGCACCGTCCCCTTCCTAGGCCTCGCTGTCGTCCACCGCCCTGGTGCTCTCGGTGTGGCGTGGTCAATGAGGTCAAGGAACGGCTTCCAGGATGTGGACTGTACGTGGAGAGGCTGTCAGTTGGGTCCACGGCCGCAGCAAGGAAGTGCCTCCTTATTACACGAAAAATAATTATTCCTCCACCTGACAGCAGGGACCCACCGGACGGGCCACTGCTACGTCTCGAGCATGTCTTGGTTTTCCTCGAAGAGGAGAGGGTGATGCAGCGATAGTAGTATAAGTATGTCCCTCAGTTTTTGAGAACCAAGGTATCAATCCAGTAGGAGGCTCCTCAAAAGTCCCACGCACCTAAACAAACAAACTGAGAACTCGCAACCAACGCAATAAGGGGTTGTCAATCCCTTCACGGCCACTTGCGAAAGTGAGATCTAATAAAGATAGTATGACAAGATAAATATATTTTTGGTATTTTATAATATAGATGCAAAAAGTAAAGATGCAAATAAAAGTAGATTGAAAGCAAATATGATAAGAGATAGACCCGTTGGCCATAGGTTTTCACTAGAGGCTTCTCTCAAGATAGCATAAGTATTACGGTGGGTGAACAAATTACTATCGAGCAATTGATAGAAAAGCGCATAGTTATGAGTGTATCTAGGCATGATCATGTATATAGGCATCACATCCATAAGAAGTAGACCGACTCCTGTCTGCATCTACTACTATTACTCCACACATCGACCAACTCCTGCCTGCATCTAGAGTATTAAGTTCATAAGAACAGAGTAACGCATTAAGCAAGATGACATGATGTAGAGGGATGAACTCAAGCAATATGATATAAACCCCATCTTTTTATCCTCGATGGCAACAATACAATACATGCCTTGCAACCCTTTCTGTCACTGGGTAAGGACACCGCAAGATTGAAGCCAAAGCTAAGCACTTCTCCCATGGCAAGAAAGACCAATCTAGTAGGCCAAACCAAACTGATAATTCGAAGAGACTTGCAAAGATAACTCAATCACACATAAAAGAATTCAGAGAAGAATCAAATATTATTCATAGATAAACTTGATCATAAACCCACAATTCATCGGATCTCGACAAACACACCGCAAAAAGATTTTACATCGAATAGATCTCCACAAGAGAGGGGGAGAACATTGTATTGAGATCCAAAAAGAGAGAAGAAGCCATCTAGCTAATAACTATGGACCCGTAGGTCTGTGGTAAACTACTCACAAATCATCGGAGGGGCAAGGATGTTGATGTAGATGCCCTCCGTGGTTGATTCCCCCTCCGGCAGAGTGCCGGTGAAGGCTCCAAGATGGGATCTCGCGGATACAGAAGGATACGGCGGTGGAAATTGTGTTTCGTGGTGCTCCTGGATGTTTTCGGGGTACGTAGGTATATATAGGAGGAAGAAGTACGTCGGTGGCCGCCCAAGGGGCCCACGAGACAGGGGCGTGCCCTACTGGGGGGCGCAGCCTCCTATCTCGTGGGAGCCTCGGTTGCTTCTTGACTTGCACTCCAAGTTCTCTGGATCACATTTGTTCCAAAAATCACACTCCCGAAGGTTTCATCCATTTGGACTCCGTTTGATATTCCTTTTCTTCGAAATACTGAAATAGGCAAAAAAAAGAGCAATATGGGTTGGGCCTCCGGTTAATAGGTTAGTCCCAAAAATGATATAGAATATAGATGTGTAAAATAAAGCCCATAAACATCCAAAAGGGGTAATATAATAGCATGGAATAATCAAAAATTATAGATACGTTGGAGACATATCAAGCATCCCCAAGCTTAATTCCTGCTCGTCCTCGAGTAGGTAAATGATAAAAAAGAAAATTTTGATGTGGAATGCTACCTAGCATAATTCTCAATGTAATTTTCTTTATTGTGGCATGAATGTTCAGATCCAAATGATACAAAATAAAAGTTCATATTGACATAAGAAATAGTAATACTTCAAGCATACTAATCAAAGTAATCATGTCTTCTCAAAATAACATGGCTAAAGAAAGTTATCCCTACAAAATCATATAGTCTGGCTGTTGCTCTATCTTCATCACACAAAGTATTTAATCATGCACAACCCCGATGACAAGCCAAGCAATTGTTTCATACTTTAATAATCTCTAACTCTTTCAACTTTCACGCAATACATGAGCGTGAGCCATGGACATAGCACTATATGTGGAATAGAATGGTGGTTGTGGAGAAGACAAAAAAGGAGAAGATAGTCTCACATCAACTAGGTGTATCAACGGGCTATGGAGATGCCCACTAATAGATATCAATGTGAGTGAGTAGGGATTGCCATGCAACGGATGCACTAGAGCTATAAATATATGAAAGATCAACAAAAGAAACTAAGTGGGGTGCATCCAACTCGCTTGCTCACGAAGACCTAGGGCACTTTGAGGAAGCCCATCATTGGAATATACAAGCCAAGTTCTATAATGAAAAATTCCCACTAGTATATGAAAGTGACAACATATGAGACTCTCTATCATGAAGATCATGGTGCTATTTTGAAGCACAAGTGTGGAAAAAGAGATAGTAGAATTGTCCCTTCTCTCTTTTTCTCTCATTTTATATTTTTTTTCTTTTTTTTTCTTCTTTTTTTCTTTGGTATTTTTTTTCTTTTTGGCCTTTCCCCTTTTTTTCTTTTTTCTTTTTTTCTTTTTTTTCTTTTGTAAAGTCCGAAGTCTCATCCCGACTTGTGGGGGAATCATAATCTTCATCATCCTTTCCTCACTAGGACAATGCTCTAATAATTAAAATCATCACACTTTTATGGATTTACAACTCAAAGCTAGAACAAGATATGACTCTATATGAATGCCTCCGGCGGTGTACCGGGATATGCGATGAATCAAGAGGGACATGTATGAAAATTATGAAGGTGGCCTTGCCACAAATACAATGTCAACTACATGATCATGCAAAGAGCAATATGACAAAATTAATGCGTGTCATATGAACGGAATGGTGGAAAGTTGCATGGCAATATATCTCGGAATGGCTATGGAAATGCCATGCTAGGTAGGTATGGTGGCTGTTTTGAGGAAGGAGTATGGTGGGTGTATGGTACCGGCGAAAGTTGCACGGTACAAGAAGGGCTAGCAATGGTGGAAGGGTGAATGAGTGTGTATAATCCATGGACTCAACATTAATCAAAAGAACTCATATACTTGTTGCAAAAATTTAGAAGTCATCAAAAACCAAAGCACTACGCGCATGCTCCTAGGGGGATAGATTGGTAGGAAAAGACCATCGCTCGTCCCCGACCGCCACTCATATGGAAGACAATCAATAAATAAAATTGTGCTCCAACTTCATCACAAAGCGGTTCACCATACGTGCATGCTACGGGAATTACAAACTTCAACACAAGCATTCTTTAAATTCACAATCACCCAACTAGCATAACTTTAATATTACTACCTCCATATCTCAAAACAATTATCAAGCATCAAGTTGATCATAGCATCCAATTCACTTTCTATGATAGTTTTTATTATACCCAACTTGGATGCTCATCATTCTAGGACCAAATTTATCACCATAGCAAATACCATGCTGTTCTAAAAGACTCTCAAAATAATATAAGTGAAGCATTAGAGACTAGTAATTTCTTCAAAATTAAGACACCACCGTGCTCTAAAAGATATAAGTGAAGCACTAGAGCAAAAACTATCAAGCTCAAAAGATATAAGTGAAGCACCTAGAGTATTCTAGCAAATTCTAATCAAATAGGCTTCTCCCAAAAGGTGTGTACATCAAGGATGATTGTGCTAAACTAAAAAGCAAAGACTAATATAATACACGACGCTCCAAGCAAAACACATATCATGTGGCGAATAAAAATATAGCTCCAAGTAAAGTTACGAATGAACAAAGACAAAAAAGGGGATGCCTTCCCGGGGCATCCCCAAGCTTAGGCTTTTGGATATTCTTGAATATCTTGGGGTCCCTTGGGCATCCCCAAGCTTAGTCTCTTGCCACCCTTTATTCCATAGTCCATAAAAGCTTTACCCAAAACTTGGAAACTTCACAAAACAAAACTTAACAGGAAATCTTATAAGCTCTGTTAGTGAAAGAAAACAAAACCACTACATAAGGTACTGTAATGAACTCATTCTTTATTTATTTTGGTGTTAAAACTACTGTATTCCAACTTCCTTATGGTTTATAAACTAATTTACTAGCCATAGATGCATTGAAATAAGCAAACACCACACGAAAAACAGAATCTATCAAAAACAGAATAGTCTATAGCAATCTGTAACTAACGCAAACTTCTGGAACTCTAAAAATCCTACCAAAATAGGAAGTCCTGTACACTTTGTTTATTGAACATAAGCAAAAAGAATCAATGCAAAATCACATTCCTGTGATTTAACACAATTATATTCGTGCGTGCAAAGTTTCTGTTTTTCAGCAGAATCAAATCAACTATCATCGTAGGTTATCCTATAGGTTCTACTTGGCACAAACACTAATTAAAACATAAAAACACATCTAAACAGAAGGTAGATGCAAGATTTATTAAATAAAATCAAGGAAAAATATTGGGTTGCATCCCAACAAGCGCTATCGTTTAACGCCCCTAGCTAGGCATTGAAAATTTTAAAGATGCTCACATGAAAGACAAGAATTGAAACACAAAGAGAGCATCATGAAACACGTGACAAACACATCTAAGTATAACATACTTCCTGTGCATAGGCATATTATAAGAAAAAAAATTGCAAGGCAAGCAAAACCTAGCATATTCAAGGAAGAAGAAGGAGATGATAGCAATCTCAACATGACGAGAGGTAATTTAATTAGATAAAAATTTCTACAAGCATATTTTCCTCTCTCATAATAATTACATGTAGGATCATAGGAAAATTCAACAAAATAGCTATCACAAAACATATTCTCAACATGATCCACATGCATGCAAAGTTGACACTCTTCCAAGATAGTGGGATTAACATTAGCTAAAGTCATGACCTTTCCGAACCCACTTTTATCAAAAAATATCATAAGATTGAACATACTCCAAATATGTGGGATCTAAAGTTGACACTCTTCCAAACCCACTTTCAGTATTATTGCAAACATTATCATCAATCTCATGTTCATCATGGGGCTTAAATAAATTTTCAACGTTATAAGAAGAATCACCCCAATCATGATCATTGAAACAAGTAGTAGACATAGCAAAACTAGCATCCCCAAGCTTAGGGTTTTGCATATTATTAGCACAATTGACATCAAGAGAATTTATAGGAAAATCATTGCAATCATGCTTTTTATTCAAGGAGTTATCGTGAATCTCTTCATAAATTTCTTCATCATAATTTTCAGATTCACGATTTTTGAGCAAAGCTTCATAAAGATAATCTAGTGCACAAAACTCACTAGCAATTGGTTCATAATAATTGGATCTCTTAAAAAGATTAGCAAGCGGATGAGGATCCATAGATCTTTGGTTATCTGTTTAGCAATAAATAAGCATCTAATCTAACCAAACGAGCAAACGAAAGGGCAAGCAAAAGAGAAAGGAGGAGATTGGGAAAGAGAGGGCGAATAAAACGGCAAGGGTGAAGTGGGGGAGAGGAAAACTAGAGGCAAATGGAAAATAAATTAAATGCGAGGGATATGGGTTTGTGATGGGTACTTGGTATGTCTTGACTTGAGCGAAGACCTCCCCGGCAACGGCGCCAGAAATCCTTCCTGCTACGTCTCAAGCTTGCGTTGGTTTTCCTCGAAGAGAAGAGGGTGAGGCAGCGATAGTAGCGTAAGTATTTCCCTCAGTTTTTGAGAACCAAGTTATCAATCCAGTAGGAGGCTCCTCAAAAGCCCCACGCACCTACACAAACAAACTGAGAACTCACAACCAATGCAATAAAGGGGTTGTCAATCCCTTCACGGCCACTTGCGAAAGTGAGATCTAATGAAGATAGTATGACAAGATAAATATATTTTTGGTATTTTATAATATAGATGCAAAAAGTAAAGATGCAAATAAAAGTAGATTGAAAGCAAATATGATAAGAGATAGACCCGGGGGCCATAGGTTTCACTAGAGGCCTCTCTCAAGATAGCATAAGTATTACGGTGGGTGAACAAATTACTGTTGAGCAATTGATAGAAAAGTGCATAGTTATGAGATTATCTACGCATGATCATGTATATAGGCATCACGTCCATAAGAAGTAGACCGACTCCTGTCTGAATCTACTACTATTACTCCACACATCGACCGACTCCTGCCTGCATCTAGAGTATTAAGTTCATAAGAACAGAGTAACGCATTAAGCAAGATGACATGATGTAGAGGGATGAACTCAAGCAATATGATATAAACCCCATCTTGTTATCCTCGATGACAACAATACAATACGTGCCTTGCAACCCTTTCTGTCACTGGGTAAGGACACCGCAAGATTGAACCCAAAGCTAAGCACTTCTCCCATGGCAAGAAAGACCAATCTAGTAGGCCAAACCAAACTGATAATTCGAAGAGACTTGCAAAGATAACTCAATCATAAATAAAAGAATTCGGAGAAGATTCAAATATTATTCATAGATAAACTTGATCATAAACCCACAATTCATCAGATCTCGACAAACACACCGTAAAAAGAGTTTACATCGAATAGATCTCCACAAGAGAGGGGGAGAGCATTGTATTGAGATCCAAAAAGAGAGAAGAAGCCATCTAGCTAATAACTATGTACCCGTAGGTCTATGGTAAACTACTCACAACTCACCGGAGGGGCAAGGATGTTGATGTAGAAGCCCTCCGTGGTTGATTCCCCCTTCGGTAGAGTGCCGACAAAGGCTCCAAGATGGGATCTCACGGATACAGAAGGTTACGTCGGTGGAAATTGTGTCTCGTGGTTCTCCTAGATGTTTTCGGGGTACGTAGGTATATATAGGAGGAAGAAGTACGTCGGTGGCCGCCCAAGGGGCCCACGAGACAGGGGGCGCACCCTACAGGGGGGGGGCGGCCTCCTATCTCGTGGGAGCCTCGGCTGCTTCTTGACTTGCACTCCAAGTCCTCTAGATCACGTTCGTTCCAAAAATCACGCCCCCGAAGGTTTCATTCCATTTGGACTCCGTTTGATATTCCTTTTCTTCGAAATACTGAAATAAACAAAAAAAGAGCAATATGGGCTGGGACTCCAGTTAGTAGGTTAGTCCCAAAAATGATATAGATGTGTAAAATAAAGCCCATAAACATCCAAAAGGGGTAATATAATAGCATGGAACAATAAAAAATTATAGATACGTTGGAGACGTATCAGCCATCGTATTTCGCGAAAAAATGTTTCCCCCTGACTGCTGGGACCCACCAGCTACATCTTCCCACGCAAGGAAGTGCGTCCGAAAAAAAATGATTCGCCACCCTAACTGCTGGGACCCACCAGCTACATCTTCGTAGGCAAGGAAGTGCCTGACAGTCGGGACCCACCTGGTCGAAGCGTACGTAGCATTGTCATTCTGGTCGCGAACGTCTACGTACATATATACTGGTCGATGTATAGGCACACACGTGTAGTAGTAGAGGCGCACACATAGCATGTACACGTACGTACATCGGCCAGTGTGCAAGAAAGAAAATATGGCCACGTATGTGTACATTCGGGTGGGGTCTCGAACGCCTACTCGCGCATACGTACGACCAGGGCTCGTGTACATGGCTGGGTCGAAACGGAGAAACATCGTCATCGTCATCGTCATCGGAGGCAACGGAATGCGTCGTGTTCATGGGGAGGCAACGGAATGCGCCGTGTTCATCGGGAGGCAACGAAATGCGTCGTGTTCATCGGGAGGCAACAGAACGCATGGGAGCCAACCGGCTGGGTCGGAACGGAATGCGTGATCATGTTCATCGGGAGGGCTTGGATGGAACAGGCGATGGAAACGAGGCCTGGCGTACCGCAGAACGAAGGAAACGGACCTCCTACGGTCGAAATGGGGGTCCTGTTGATCGGGAGGGGTCTGGCGTATCGCAAAACGGAGGAAACGGACCTCCTACGGTCGAAACGGGGGTCCTATTGATCGGGAGGGGTGTGGCGTACCGCAAAATGGAGGAAACGGACCTCATACGGTCGAAACGGGGGTCCTGTTGATCGGGAGGGGTGTGGCGTACCGCAACATGGTTTTTCCTCGCCCCTAACCTCCCACCATAACCGAGAACTCCCCGAAATTTTCCTCGCCCTCGCTTCTACCATGGTTTTTTCCTTCATGGATGGCCAAAAGAATGTCATGCAGCTGCGTCTCCGGCCCGCCCAGAACGAAAGGCCCATTTTCTGTCATGATTTTTTGTCATAGAAGTAGGAGCCCACCACATCTATGATGATACCGGGTTTTGTCACAATTATCGTCATATAAGTGTCATATGTATCACAACAACAACAACAACAAAGCCTTTAGTCCCAAGCAAGTTGGGGTAGGCTAGAGGTGAAACCCATAAGATCCCGCAACCAACTCATGGCTCTGGCACATGGATAGCAAGCTTCCATGCACCCCTGTCCATAGCTAGCTCTTCGGTGATACCCCAATCCTTCAGGTCTCTCTTAACGGACTCCTCCCATGTCAAATTCGGTCTACCCCGCCCTCTCTTGACATTCTCCGCACACTTTAGCCATCCGCTATGCACTGGAGCTTCTGGAGGCCTGCGCTGGATATGCCCAAACCATCTCAGACAATGTATGTATGATAGGAAAAAAATTCGTTCGGCGCAAAATGTCATGGATGTGTCTTCTTTTTGTAGTGAACCCTGCAACCAAATAGCAAAGAGTCTCTTGTGTCCCCAACACACCCAATACAATGGTAAATTGTATAGGTGCACTAGTTTGGTGAAGAGATAGTGATACAAATGCAATATGGATAGTAGATATGGATTTTTGTAATCCGAAATTATAATAACAGCAAGGTAGCAAGTAACAAAAGTGAGCGAAAACGGTGTTGCAATGCTTTGAAACAAGGCCTAGGGCTCATACTTTCACTAGTGCATGTTCTCTCAACAATAATAACATAATTAGATCATATAACAATCCCTCAACGTGCAACAAAGAGTCACTCCAAAGTCACTAATAGCGGAGAACAAACGAAGAGATTATTGTAGGGTACAAAACCACCTTAGTTATTCTTTCCGATCAATCCATTGGGCTATTCCTATAAGTGTCCCAAACAGCCCTAGAGTTTGTAGCAAAATAACACCTTAAGACACACATCAACCAAACCCTAATGTCACCTAGATACTCCAATGTCACCTCAAGTATCCGCGGGTATGTGGGGACCCCGACTCATAAGTCGAGATCACCGAATGCACGTGTACAGTGATCCCAGAGATCAATGCTCACTGAACACACAGAAGCTGAATAACAATAGTCTTACATCCATGCATACTATTTTACACAAGTAGGACCATTATGGTCAAGTCTTGAGTGTATCATCGCAGCAGAAATCTTCAATAACAACTTGGACCCATGCCATCTGCCTTAACCCTACAGGCATTCTGACTGGGAAGCGTCCTAGCTCGCATGTTCGTCACCGAGGTACTCTTCATTATATCCTGTTCTTTCATGCCTGGCTAATAAAATAACCAGTGGCAAGCCAGTGAGTACTTTGAATGTACTCGCAAGCAACCCATGTTTTGGTTCAAGATACAACAATGCATGATATAGGTAAATTTTTGCAGAAAACTAGTTTTGAGTGCAATGAACATGTTCAACAACTTGTAAGACATGCATCAGGAGAATTCAAGTAACCATGAGGACAGGTTACAGATATCAACATAAATAGAGTGGGCATCAACCCAACTCAATCATGTCAAGTCCTTTGACTTGACCCAAGTAGATCTTCCCACTTATCCAAACACACACACTGGTCTGTAAACATGTGGACGTAGCCCAAGAGCGGTTACCCGACTGTCCTTGACTATGGACACGGCTATTCGAATAGTTTGACACTCTGCAGAGGTTGCACACTTTACCCACAAGATCCGAGGAACTTTCATGTCATCCACGACCCGCGGTACCTCAAATACTCGGGGTAAGCACCCGATCACTATCTTTCCCTAGACGACACTAACAAAGAGTCCACTCGTTGTTCCGTATCCTCACGATGTACATCATACGAGACTCACTCGAGATCGTAACATCCGCGAGCGGACACAATGGTGTATCCGGTGCCCTGTGAAAACAGTCATGGCCGCCCTACCTGGCACGACCCCGTCCCGAGAGAGAGCACCAACTCTCCCTCGTCACTAGTAATGCAGGCTCCAAGCTAGTATCGGCCTAGGTAATCAATAATGTCCTTTCCCATATAAGGGTAGAGTGGTTGCGCATGTAAGGTTGGAATAACGGTCGCAACTTAAACCAATCCATTTTGAAAACAACACACACACTTGCCTTGGTACACCACTTCGTCATCAAGTGGCTACCCAACTCATCATCTCCCTCGGGCATAAGTGGCACCCGATGGGGTTTTCGAGAAGTCTTTTGAAACTACTTTGTCTCCATCACCATGCATATTCCCGTCCCTTTTTGCGTAGCACTACTTTAGCATCCTATCTACCCCCACCGGCATAACCCTCATAAGAAGGTAGGGTCATGCACAATTCAAGTATCAACGAGGAAGTACGGTGGCAAACCATCAAAGTGGTTACCACCTCATCATGATTCTGTTGCAACAACAATATGGTGCTATATGACATGCATAAAAAGGGTTTCATAAACATGGTCAAAGGGCTGCTTGCCTGGTTCATCAGAGTCTTGAGATCTTCTGGTCCTTCTCCAAGTACTCCGTCTACTTCGTCAACTAACGTCGAGACAATCATAATAAGCAACACAACAAGGCAGAAAATAAAAGTGCTCTAAAAATATGGACTTGACTTTTCTAGGACTTCCCTGGTCATATGAAAAATAACCAGGGTGGTTTCATTGGAATTGGATTAGTGAATATTTCTGAACATTTGAATATGATGGAATCAAGGGGTTTATGGATTTGCAAGAAGTGTACAGAAATATATTTTTGTAAAATGAGCAAAGGCACCCATTTAGCAAATACTGATTTTAGAAGCACCTGGGAGTTGGTTTCACTGGATTTGGAGTTCAAATGAATTTCCTATGAATTTGCAAAGTTGACAAATATGAAGAAATGGCTCATTATTTTATGTGGTACATAAAGTATTAAGAAAAATGTTCATAAACTAAGTTATGAACTTAGAAGCATCAAGGAATTTGAAGCATGGCATTTGGATCAATTTTGAGCTCTCTGTGATTTTCTAAAGTTCATCACAGAAATAGGAAAATAGGGTTTTACGAAATACGTGTGAAGAAAAGTTTTCTTGAAAAATGTGCAAACAGCACCATGTGATAGGGCATGATTTTAGGAACTACTAGAAATTTGAATCATCAAAATTGGTGTTGAAATGAATTTGTTATGGATTATAGAATCTCACTGAAAAGGAAAAATAAATAAATTAGGTTATACCTAAAGCGCGCACCGGCATAGGATAGCTGTTGGGCCGGCCCAGTAGCTCAGCTATGCGGGAGATCGGGCCACGTCGAAGGCGTACTCGCGGAGTCCGCGTTCCTGCGGGGTAGGCGGTTTGCCCCGAGGACGCGCCCACTTGCCAGCTGGCCTGGAGGCTGGGCCACCGACGAGAGGGCCCCGCCCGCAGGTCGTCTCCTTCCTCGCGCCAAGAGCAGAGCAGGTCGACCGAGCGGGGCGCCGGCGTGCTCCCCGGCGGTTCCGGCCGTCCCCGACGGCGTCTGGCGTACTGGTGGACTCGGGAGGCCGAGCCGCGCCCATTTATGGGTCTCTCGCAGGCTGGGGAGGACCGAGGCAACGGCGACCTTGGCGCCGGCGGGCGGCTTTAGGAGCGGACGAGCGCGACGCGATGGGCATTGGAGCAGAGGAAATAAGGAGTGGGAAGGATCCCATGGCCTGCTGCGCTTTCCCTGGTGGTCAAAGGAGAGGAGGGGAGGCCCTGGTTCGCCGGAGCCGGGTGGAGGCCGACGGCGACCATGGCAGCCATGGAGGGGGCAGGAGGGCGCGAGGGGTAGAGGTGT
Organism: Triticum turgidum subsp. durum; assembly: GCA_900231445.1. Classification (NCBI taxonomy): domain Eukaryota; kingdom Viridiplantae; phylum Streptophyta; class Magnoliopsida; order Poales; family Poaceae; genus Triticum; species Triticum turgidum. The sequence continues at coordinate 53,147,127 of LT934112.1, read as the reverse complement.
CTTGTCTAGGAGATTGCTGGAGAAGAGGGAGAGCGGGAAGAAGCCGTAGGAGAGCTCGGGAGGGCCTCTAAATAGAGGGGCCGTGGTGCACCGTGGACGCGGCCTATGGCGCACTCGGGTGAGGTCGTGGAGGGGAGAGGAGAGAGGTTTAGGAGAGGGCTGGCAGCTTGCCGTGTCCCAGACGCCAAGGCAGCCTCGTGAGACACGCTGGGGAGGCCCGAGGTGGCCGGAGGTGGTTGGCAGGGGGCGGCTACAGTGCGGGAGCACAGTGTAGCGTGCTCCAGAGTGTGCAAATGGCCGGCATGCCATTTTTTGGCAAAGTGGGCACGGCCAAGCATGTCTGGTAGCTCTAGGGAGGAGTAAAGAATGAGGGAGGAGCATTGGATGCCATGGATAGCCAGTAGGAGAGGAGTGGGGTTGAGAGAGAGAGGGGGAATGGGTTGTCCAGAGAGAGAAAGTGGGGGTTTACCCATCCAATAACTGAGCTGTGGATTTGCCATTGTTAATGGAGGTGCAAGGGGACTAGGAGGGGCTGTGGTAAAAAGTGGAGCTCATGGAGATTAGTGGAAGAGCCCCAAACAGGGTTTTTAGTTAACATACAGAAGGTGTTTGATATGGTTTTGGGCAAGAAGATGAACTCCTCTTGTCATGAGGCTTGACAGGGTCAAATGGAATGAGATAATAATAGGTTCCACCAAGGTTGAGTCCATTTGGGCAAAGTTGCCAATGCAACTTTTGTAAACCCTAGAAATTAGCAGAAATGAACTTGTGTAGATCTAGTTGAGCAAATCACTTCTCCTTGATGCACCACTTGGTGTAGTGGCCTCATTTAGTCATGTGAATAGGATCACCAAAGTTGGGGTCAAGGAGAGGAAGTTGGTAGTACAAAGTTGTTCAAATTAGATTCTGGCCAGAGAGGGTTTTGGGGCACTTTGATCAATATAACATTTTATCCAACTTGTTCCATTTGGTCTAGATGAATGATTAGGCCACTTGAGCATGTTCACAAGATTTGAGAGCATTTGGGCATGTTTGGCAATGTAAAGTTGCTCAAACTTCAAAATGGACAGAAATGGTTTTGAGGGGATTTCATGGGGTTATACTATTCTCCATGACATGATACTTATCAAGATCATCCAGCATGTCATATTTGACATGATAGAATGTTCTTGGAATTTTTGGATAATATTTCCTTTGTAGATATTTCAAAAGCTTGAAATATCCATAAAGGGTTTTTGAGGGATTTGACCAATATTTTGAACATGACCATGTGTTGAAACTCTTATATAGGTCCACTGAGTTTCCCTGATTTTTGTAAAATATTTTTAAAACAATAAAATAATTTTTCCCTATTAAAGACCATTTCTGGCCTTAAGAAAAAGCTTTTAAATAAAATAGGAAAGTAACTTTTTAAAATTATATTTTTGTGGTTTATGGGAGTACTACATCTAATAGGATTCAAATATACCTTTTGAATGATTTTTCACACCCCAAGTCAACTACTTGTAGTGTAAACCTCAACTCAGGGGTTTTTGAAAAACTAATTTTGGAAAATACTATTTGGCCAAATTATTTTTGTAAGAAAATACTATGTTGCTCTATACACATGGCATGATCATTGGGCAGAAGCTTGGGGCAAGGAGATGAAGTATAGAAGGTGGAGTTGTGTTGACTCTAAAGAGCACATGAAAAACACAGAGAGAAAACCAACTCAAAATAAAAAGTCAAATAATGAAAAAGTTTTTGTCAAACCACATTTTATCATGATTTATCATCTTAAGTGTTGTGCCATGAAAATCAGGGTGTGACAGGGTATGATTATACAATATGCATCGCACAATCTCATATTCATCTATTCAAACCAACACAAAGAACTTCAAAGAGTGCCCCAAAGTTTCTACCGGAGAGTCAAGACAAAAACGTGTGCCAACCCCTATGTATAGATTCCCAAGGTCACGGAACCCGCAAGTTAATCACCAAAACATACATCAAGTGAATCAATAGAATACCCCATTGTCACCACGGGTATCCCATGCAAGACATATATCAAGTGTTCTCAAATCCTTAAAGACCCAATCTGATAAGATAACTTCAAAGGGAAAACTCAATCCATTACAAGAGAGTAGAGGGGGAGAAACATCATAGTATCCAACTATAAAAACAAAGCTCGCGATACATCAAGATCGTGCCAAATCAAGAATGAGAGAGAGAGATATCAAACACAAGCTACTGGTACATACCCTCAGCCCCGAGGGTGAACTACTCCCTCCTCATCATGGAGAGAGCCGAGATGATGAAGATGGCCACCAGTGATGGATCCCCCCTCTAGTAGGGTGTTGGAACAGGGTCTCGATTGGTTTTTGGTGGCTACAGAGGCTTGCGGCGGTGGAACTCCCAATCTAGGTTATGTTCTGGAGGTTTGGGCATTTATAGAAGAGGTTGGCGTCGAGAACAAGTCAGGGGGCCCCACAGGGAGTCCCCGACGCAGGGGGCATGCCCTAGGGGGGCGCCCTCCACCCTCATGGGGACCACGAGACTCCCCTCTGGTAACTCTTCATTCCAGTATTTTTATATTTCCAGAAGGAATCTCCGTTGATTTTCAGCGCATTCTGAGAACTTTTATTTCTGCACAAAAACAACACCACGGTAGTTCTGCTGAAAATAGCATCAGTACGGCTTAGTTCTAACCAAATCATACCAAAATCATGTGAAACTATTTTAAACATGGCCTGAATACATCAAAAATTATAGATGCATTGGAGATGTATCACTCATGCTCATGCTGCTTGCCGCTGCCGTTGCGTGTGTGTTGTCGTAGTTGCAAGGGATTGAATGACAAATGGATATATAGCAATAGATGATGGATGTTAGATAGATGGATAAAATGTAGTTTTTTTGTTTTTTGTTTAGTTTTATTAGGTTTTTTGATACATACTCAATATTTTTTACTAAGTTTGTGAATGGATGTTAGTGTAGTTAACAAATGTTTTAGACACTTAGATTCTAAAATATGGATGAGTAGATGTTGGTCAAGTTTGTGATAGATGGATGTATATTGGTCAAGTTAGTGTTTGGTCAAGTTATTGTTAGGTCATGGTTATCTTGCTAAAAAAAGTTGAAAAACAAAATTTGATACTTGACAAAAATTAGGATTTGAAGTATCATGAAGATCTAAAAACTTGACTAGATGTCATTAGCAATATGATTTTTTTCATATTTTGAAGTGTCAATGCTTTATGTGATGTGATGTCCTAAATTTTTTTGACTTGGTAAAATTTACAGGCTTTGTGCTATTTCATCTCCCTGGAGCCTTCGTCGTCCGGGTTTTTGGTCTGTGTTCCTGCCACCCGTTCGACTACTCCCTCTACAGCGGAGGGTGAGCTACGAATCCACCCTCACCTCCTACCCTCTTTTAATCATGTCAGTAGATTAAATTTTCACATCAAGTCGTGTAACCTAGGCGTCTCCCGTCCGAAAGGATTGCATCGATAAATACGCATTCAATTGCATATTTATCACCACAGCTCTTTTGGATTGTCCAGCGCTTTCCACGGACAGCCCAAGGATGTGTAGATTGGGCACGTTGTCCATGCTCTACCCCATGCCCGAGATAGTATTTCGGCGGCGCCTCCCCGTTTTTCTCCCTATGCACATTCTCTCGGCATCTTTTCGAGACGTGTATTTGGAGTACAGCAGGGAGGTGCTGCCAAAATTTTGTTTCGGAATGGGGTAGAGCATGGACAGCGTACTCAATCTACACATTCTCGAGTGGGATTAGGACCCATCTTTACCTATTAGAGATGTAGGTGTTTTAAATGTCTTTTCTCGTCAACCCAGTAAAAAATAAAATATTGATGTGAGTAATTTAAATGAACCCTTAATTTTGTTGTGTGGCTTCCAATAAAGGAGAGATGGTAGATAATCAGTGGATGTATAGTGGGTTTTTCCGTTGGAATCAAGTAACAGCAGAGTGGGTCGAGAAAACTGATGTGTTTTTGAAAGAGATATTCCATAGTCCAATGAGGTTTGTGCCAGAATGCCCCTGTGCCAAATGTAAGAGACGTATGCGCAGAGATAAGAGTGAGATGACTAAGCACCTTCGCATGCATGGATTAATGCCAAACTTTAATATGCTGATAAACTTTTCCCAGTGGGACTGTGGTAGAGAGGAGGTGATACGACAACGCATCGCTATTTATGAGGGCGATGGGGTTAGAGACATGCTAGATGATTTCTTTGCTGCACAGCCGACACCTCCGTCACATTCAGCGAATGAACCGGAGGAGCCAGAGGAAACCACAAAGGCATTCCTGGATATCTTGGCCTCGTTAAAGAAACCTCTTTATGAGGGTGCCATGCTCTCCTGGATGCCATCTCGCAACTGATGGCAGTCAAGGCCGAGTATGACTATAGCCGAGGTCGCTTCCAAGCATTTCTGGGAGTAGGGGCTAACAGCCTCCCTGAGGGCCATGAACTGCTGAAAACCATGTACGTTACAAAGAAAATCATGAAGGCGCTCTCCCTGGATTATGAGAAAATACATGTTTTTCCAAAGAATTGCCTTGTGTTTAGGCATGAGTATGCGAATGACAACTACTATAGGAAGTGCGGTTCCTCTCGGTATAATGAGGTGGTCGATGAGCAGGGTCAGAAGCAACAGCTAAAAATCCCTGTGAAGGTTCTTCGGTATATTCATTTGATAGAAAGACTTCAACGCCTTTTCATCACCAAGGAGTCTGCCAAAATGATGAAGTGGAAAAAGGAAGGGAAAAGGTACAATCCAAATAAAATTGTACATCCATTAGAAGGTGAAGCATGGAAGTCATTCGATATAGAATACCCTGAGGAAGCAACCTAGGCTAGGAATATCAGAACTGCTATATCAGGTGATGGGTTCAATCCATATGGTATGTCGTCTAATCCATGAAGTTGCTTGGCCGTGTTTGTTATTCCGCTCAATCTCCCTCCTGACGCCATAATGCAAGGGAACACCATGTTCATGTCGCTTATAAATCCGGGGCTTGAATATCTAGGGAAGAATTTGATTGTGTTTATGCAGCCATTGGTGGATGATTTGCACCATTCTTGGTACTTCCCGAGGTTAACATACGATCGGCATCTGCTGAAAATTTTCTTGATGAAAGTTTGGCTACAATATTGCATGCACGACTTTCCTGGCTATGCCCTATTTCGCGGATGGTGTATAAGTGGGAAGATGCCTTGCCCAGTGTGCATGCAGGCCTTGCGTTTCATTTGGCTAAAGAAGGGTCGCAAGTATGTTGCCTTTGACCTGCATCCACAGTTCCTCCCTCCAGACCATCCTGATAGGGAAGACAAGAAGAACTTCACAAAAGGCCTAGTCGTCCATGAAGTAAACGAGATTCCGATGTTTTCTAGTGCGGATGTGCTTGCTCAGCTGAAAGCTCTTAAGCCTGCCGACAAAGGGAAAGGGAAAGCCAAAGCCAAAGCCAAATCCACAGGCGAAGGCGAGGGAGAGGGCGAGGGAAAAAGAAAAGGCAAAGGGAAAAAAAGTTTTGAAGGATATGGTGAGATGCACAACTGGACTCACATTACTCCCTTCACACAGCTTCCCTATTTCAAGGACCTCAAACTTCCATACAACATCGATGTGATATACACCGAAAAGGATGTTGCAGAGGCCCTATTTCGCACGATCCTCAACATTCCTGATAAGACAAAGGATAATGTTAATGCTAGAGTCGATCAACGGAATATTTGTGATAGACCACATCTACACATGTAACCTCCCACAGGCAGTCAAAAATCTTGGTTCAAGCCAGATGCTGACTTCATACTTAAAAAGGATCATAAGATGGAGGCATTCAAGTGGCTGAAACACGTCGTGAAGTTCACTGATGGTTATGCGTTAAATAGAAGTAAGGGGGTTTATCTTTCAACGGGCAAAGTGACCGGGCTCAAGAGTCATGACTATCATGTATGGATTGAGCGGATTATGCCGGTGATGATTCGGGGTTATGTTCCCGAGCGTGTCTGGCGTGTTGAAAGTGCAACTAATCCCTGGGTGGTTTTGGTAATTCTTAACAACATATAACTCATTGAACTAATACTCTTTCAAGATGATCATTTCAGAATGTTCAATGATTGGCATGGCATGGACTAGAGATGTGGACCCCTCAAAATGCTAAGGACACATATTGGCAAAAGCTCAAGACTCTACATTTTCATTTTAGTGATCCAAGATCACATTGAGTCCATAGGAAAAGCCAATACTATTAAAAGGGGATGGGGTGTTGCTTAATTGCTTACTTGCTCAAAATGCTTAGTGATATGCTCCAAAATCCCTCAACCACTTTCTCATTTCCACATATGTCCTAAACCTAAAGTCAAACTCGGCCCCACCGATTTGATCAATCCAGCGCCACTGAGTTCATTTGACATAGCCACTTCCAGAAACCCTAATCAGTCCAGTCTCATCGATAGGGATCTCGGTCTCACCGAGATGGGATTGCAAACTCTCTGTTTCCCTTTGTAACGTTTCGGTCTCACCGAAATGAGCGATCGGTCCCACCGAGTTCACAATGCAAACTCTCTGTTTCCTTTTTGTAACATTTCGGTCTCACCGAAATAAGCGATGGGTCCCACCGAGTTTGCCTGGCCAACTCTTTGGTTGCCTATTACTAAAATCGGTCCCATCGAGTTCATGTGATCGGTCTCACCGAGATCAAGTTATGCCCTAACCCTAGCACATTGGTCCCGCCGAGTTGATGTTGTCGGTCCCATCGAAAAGCCTAACGTTCACATTTTGAACTGAATCGGTCTAGCCGAGTTTCACTATTTGGTCTCATCGAGTTTGGGAATTTCTGTGTAACGGTTAGATTTTGTGTGGAGGCTATATATACCCCTCCACCCATTCTCCATTCATGGAGAGAGCTATTAGAACGTGCCTACACTTCCACTACTCATTTTCTGAGAGAGAACCACCTACTCATGTGTTGAGACCAAGACATTCCAATCCAACCACAAGAATCTTGATCTCTAGCCTTCCCCAAGTTGCTTTCCACTCAAATCATCTTTCACTACAAAAAAAAATACACTTCTGTGATGATACGTGTTTGTCACAGTAGGTCGCGTTTTTTGTCATGCATGTACATCCATGACAAATTTATGACAGAATCAAGATAGCCATACCCGTGTTGTCATAGAAGTGTTCCATGACATTACCAAAATTATCATCACGGAAGTGTCTACTTCCATGACGATAAATCACGCGTCACAGAAGTTCTTTCGTCAAGGGTGACCGACACGTGGCATCCACCATAACGGAACACCGTTAAGCTATCGGGTCGGGTTTTGGATCCGATAACCCATTAACAGCCCCGACCAATGGGAAATTTCCACGTGTAAAATTCTTATTGGCCGGATGAAACACGTGTCAGCTCATCACTGGGTCAGATAGGCGCCTATGATATGTCAACACGTGCCATGGCCCACCACTGGCCCATTTAGCTTACAAAGCCGGCCCGTTTGACTTGGTCAAAAGTTAACGGGCTGGCCCATGAAAAGCCTGTTAACGGTCTCTTCGCAAATAGCCCATTTTACGGCCCGTTATGCACTAGCCCATAATGAATAGTAATTTTCTTTGTACCCGTTAACGGCCCGTGATTTCCATGAGCCGTTTCCAGCCCATGTTAGCTTTCGGCCTATTGACGGCCCATACATTCTTGGGCTCCTTTTCGGCCCTCGATTACTACCGGCCCGTTACTGGCCTGTTCTCCTAATGGGCCAAATTCGGCCCATGGCAAGAGTCGGCCCGTTACTGGCATGTTCCCCAAATGGGCCAAATTTGGCCCATGGCAAGAGTCAACCCGTTACTGGCCTGTTACCCTAATGGGCCAAATTCGGCCGATGGCAAGAGTCGGCCCGTTACTGGCCTATTATCCTAATGGGCCAAATTCGGCCCATGGCAAGAGTCGGCCCGTTTCTGGCCAGCCCGTCCTATATTCTGGCCCATTAACGACCCGTTATGCCTGTGACAGAATTAAGCTTTTGCAGTCCTACGGCCTGTTAATGGCCCGTTACCGTGTTGTGTTGAAAGTGCAACTATCCCTAGGTGGTTTTGGTAATTCATAACAACATATAGTTGATTGGGCTAATGCTATTCCAAGACTATTATTTCAGGAAAGCTCAATGAATGGCATGGCATGGATGATGAAAGTGGATCCCTCAAAATACAAATGACAAAGGATTGGCTCAAGCTCAAAAGCTCAAGATTCTTCATTTTACACTTTAGTGATCCAAGATCACATTGAGTCTATAGGAAAAGCCAATACTATCAAGGAGGGATGAGGTGTTGCTTAATGAGCCTCTTGCTTCATGTGCTTGGTGATATGCTCCAAAAACCCTCAACTACTTTCTCACATCCACAAATGACCTAAACCTAAAGCCAAAATCGGTCACACCGATTCTTCCTATCCGGCGCCACCGAGTTCAAATGTCATAGCCACTGCCACAGACCCTAGGCAAATCGGTCCTACCGATAGGGATCTCGGTCTCACCAAGATGGGATTGTAATCTCTCTGTTTCCCTTCATAATGTTTCGTTCTAACCGAAGTGAGCGATCGGTCCCACCGAGATTGCAATGTAAACTCTCTGTTTCCCTTTTGTAACATTTCGGTCTCACCGAAAAGAGCAAATCGGTCCCACCGAGTTTACCTGACCAACTCTCTCGAAAGCTTATTACCAAAATCGGTCTCACCGAGTTTGAGTGATCGGTCTTACCGAGATTACGTTATGCCCTAAACCTAACCATATCGGTCCTACCGAGTTGCATGTCGGTGCCACCGAAAATCCTAACGGTCACTAGGTTTACTAAATCGGTCCGACCGAGTCTGTTGAATCGGTCCCACCGAGTTTGGTAAATTGTGTGTAATGGTTAGATTTTGTGTGGAGGCTATATATACCCCGCCACCTCCTCTTCATTCATGGAGAGAGCCATCAGACTGAACCTACACTTCCAACTTACCATTTCTGAGAGAGAACCACCTACCTATGTGTTGAGGCCAAGATATTCCATTCCTACCATATGAATCTTGATCTCTAGCCTTCCCCAAGTTGCTCTCCACTCAAATCTTCTTTCCACCAGATCCAAAACCTATGAGAGAGAGTTGAGTGTTGGGGAAGCTATCATTTGAAGCACAAGACCAAGGAGTTCATCATCAACGCACCATTTGTTACTTCTTGGAGAGTGGTGTCTCCTAGATTAGCTAGGTGTCACTTGGGAGCCTCCGACAAGATTGTGGAGTTGAACCAAGGAGTTTGTAAGGGCAAGGACATCGCCTACTTCGTGAAGATCTACCGCTAGTGAGGCAAGTCCTTCATGGGCGACGGCCATGGTGGGATAGACAAGGTTGCTTCTTCGTGGACCCTTCGTGGGTGGAGCCCTCCGTGGACTTGTGCAACCGTTACCCTTCGTGGGTTGAAGTCTCCATCAACGTGGATGTACGATAGAACCACCTATCAGAACCACGCCAAAAACATATGTGTCTCCAATTGCATTTGAATCCTACAAACCCTTCCCCTTTACTTTCTTGCAAGTTGCATGCTTTAATTTCCGCTGCCTATATACTCTTTGCATGTTTCCTTGAATCGCGTGATGATTGCTTGACTTGTCCCAAGATAGCTAAAATCTGCCAAACTCTAAAACTGCGAAAAGGCTAAGTTTCAAATTGGTCAAGTAGTCTAATCACCCCCCTCTAGACATACTTCAAGGTCCTACAAGTGGTATCAGAGCTTTGGTCTCCATTTGCTTTGATTTCCATAGCTTTTGGTGGTCATAGCCTTGGTTTCACAACCTAGGAGAGTATGGCGTCTAGTGAGGGAAATTATCACTGTAGAGGTCCTTACTTTGATGGTACTAATTTTGCTAGTTGGAAGCATAAGATGAAAATGCATATTCTCGGACATAACCCCGCCGTTTGGGCAATTATTTGTATTGGCTTACAAGGTGAATTCTTTGATGGGAGAGAGCCGAACCGTGAAGCTAATGTGTAAGAATTGAAGATGCTGCAATACTACGCTCAAGCTTGTGATATCATCTTCAACGGATTGTGCCCCGAAGAATTCAACAAAATCAGCCGTCAAGGAATCCAAGTTGGATGTGCTCCAAAGTCAGCTTGACAAGTTCAAAATGAAGGATGGTGAAGGTGTCACTGAAATGTACTCTAGGCTTGCACTTATCACAAATGAGTTTGCCGGCTTAGGGAGTGAAGAGATGACCGACAGATTCATCATCAAGAAGATCCTAATAGCATTGGATGGAAAGTATGATACCGTGTGCACATTGATCCAAATGATGCCAAACTACAAAGATCTCAAGCCAACGGAAGTCATTGGAAAAATTGTTGCTCATGATATGTCACTTAAGGATAAGGAGGAACTTCAGAACAAGTCAAGTGGTGCTTACAAAGCCTCAAGTGAAGCCCCCACATCATCAAGTGAGAAACAAAACTTCAATGAAGAATTGAGCTTAATGGTGAAGAACTTCAACAAATTCTACAAGAGTAGAAGCAAAGAAAGAAGCTCTAAGTCAAGGTCTTACAATGACAAAAGATCTTCTAGTCGAGAGCGAAATTGCTACAATTGTGGGAGACCCTACACTATTCCAATGAGTGTACGGCACCCTAAAAAAGAAGAGAAGATTCGCCAAAAAGAAGAAGCAAAAGAGAAGACTCACCACCGAGAGAGAGGAGGAGTAGAGATGATCGTTACGAACGAAGACCCTCACGAAGAAGCAAGGATTCAGAAAGGAAGGATAAATCATCAAGGAGCTACACAAAATAAAGATATCAAGCTCATGTTGGTGAATGGGTATCCGGCTCCGACTCCGACAATCACTCCGATAGAAGTTATCACTCTGAATCCGAATATACTCAAGATGAAGGTGTTGCCGGTCTAGTACTTGTGTCAACCAACTCCTACGACATATTTGATTCACCAAATGAAGGAATTGGAAGATGCTTCATGGCCAAAGGTCCAAAGGTAACACATCCTGAGTATGTTGATTTCAATAGTGATGAAGATGACTTACTTGTGGATGATGATTTACTTGTTGACAACTCTAGTGATGAATACTATGATGAAACGTCAATTAATCATGCTAATCAAGATAAAATGAATGACAATGATAAGGAGAAGATTGAGCTTCTAACTAAAGAACTAAACACTCTTAAGTTGGCTCATGAAACTATCGTCGAAGATCATCGAGAACTTTTAAGGGCTGATGAGAAGTAACGCTTTGAAAAGCTCAATCTTGAGCAAGAGCATGAGTTCTTGAAAGCAATCAATGATGATTTCCGTAAGAAAAGCTCTTCTTACATTGCCAAGCGTTTACTCTTATCTACTTACATGCCTCAAGTCAAGTCTAGTAACAAGTACAAGAAAGATACTTCCTCTAGTGGTAACAATAATAATGTCAAATCCAATATTGTTGCTTCTAGTAGTTCTCTTGATTCCACTAATGATTCTCTTAGCCAAGTTACACTTGAGCAAGAAAATAGCTTATTGAAGGGAATTATAGAGAAAGGTATTTACAAGAGCCTTGCCGGGAGTAAGCAAACATATATAAGGAGGGGTAGGGCACCCCAAGAGGGGGAAGAAATAATCTTTAGGGTTAGGGATAACTGGGAGAGCCGGTTTACGGCGACTCCCTCGTGATGATAATGAGACCTAGCCACAAACAGCATGTAGGGTTATTACCGGATGATGTTTCCCGGGGCCCGAAGCTGTCTAAACCCTTGTCTTGTGTTGCGTTTCTCGATTCCGCTCAACCCCTCTCAAGCTACCACATAGATGCGTTGGCCTCACGACTAAGTCCTCACACTAGGACATCTGTCGTGAAAATTCCACGACAGAGCCCGAAGCGCACGGCATTGCACCCACGAGCGAGGGCGAGCTCATCGCCAAGACCTTCATCGGCCCTGGAGGCCGCTCGGGAGGCGCTGGGTGCCCCGCGAGCCGCTAGCCGGGGGCTGGCTGGTGTAGCCCCGCAACTTGAAGATGAAGGCTGCCCAGGGGGCACCCCCTACCAGCAATGACAAGAGGAAAGATCACCGATGCGTCCCTCGTCTCACGGGCTGAGTTGTGGGGAGAGGGAGCATGGGGCCCGGTTCTGGGGCACCCTCGCGATGTCACGACAACTGGAGTCGGCCCCATGCCCTGCGCAGGATAAGGGCGCAGGGGACTGTGCGCGGGCGTCAAGATGGAGTCCATGGGGACGCCTGCTTCCCAAGGTTTTGCCTTCGTGGGAGCCCTACAAGACCCTAGCCGTGAGAAAACGCGGCGCACAAGGGGATCAATAGCAAAGGTACTTACTCATCGGCAGCCACGTATCTCCTCGGCTTCAGCCACCGATGGGTGGCATCGTTGCGGCACGGGGACCTCTTCCTCTTCAGGAGTGACTCAAGGCACAAGCGGGGCCAAGCGGACCCTGATGGGTAATCCTCGGGAAGAAGAGCGCTCAGTGGAGCAGCCGGGGTAGGGACCCTGGGGGCAGGGGCGCTCGACGAGATCTCCTGGACTATGGCTCCGGAGCCATTTGTGGGCTCCTCGCCGCCAGCAGCCACTCTGGAGCCACCACCCTGGGCATCAGGGGCCTCTACCTCTGGAGCTTGGGGTCACATCAGTTTTGCGGCAGCTCCTTCCAGGGCCCCAGGAGCCTCGGCCTCCTGGGCCACTAACGGCGCCGAGCCTCCGGAGGAGCTCTCGACAACTGCTAGAGGTGCGTGCCCCTGCCTCCACACTCGTGGCGTGCACGGCAGAATCGATCAGGAGAGGAGCCACGATGACGGGGTTCTCGCGGGACCCCTCAAGGCCCTATGGAAGCAACCCCCGCTCATCGAACAGAGGCATCTGCCCGGCAAAGGCCGCCTTGTTCGAGCACAGATAGAGAAGGCGGCCACCCCCCGGAAGGTCAGCAGGCTCGGGCTCTTCGGTCAGGAGTTTGAGCACCATGCTCAAGGTGTCAGCAGCCAGCGATGGCCTCTACAGCCTCATCGGATCTTTGACGCCTGTGAAGTCCCACATTGGGCGAGAATGGCGCTGGAGGGGAGCAATGCGCTGCCTGACGAATTCCTTCACCACCATTGGCGCCATCACTTACACTTCCTGAAGCCTCGCCAATCTCTTCCAGACAAAAGCAAGACGCCGGTCAAAGAGCCTCTCGTGGCACCAATCTAAGATAGGCGAGGCCGGTACCCTAGGAGTCAAGAGCAGGGGGCTGAACGCGCGGGCATCCATAAGAGCCACTGCTTCCGGAATCCCTTCGCAGCAGGCGAGAGCTCGAAGTCGATTCCCGAACCCGCGGTTGTGGCCACAACTTCAAAGGTCACACACCCAGAGCATTGGCGGGTGTTGACCAACCAAAGCAAGAAGAAATGGCAAAATAAGGACACGGAAGGAGTGGTGCCGACCATGGCCTCGCAGAGGAAGGCGAAGATGGCGAGAAGGATAACAGAGCGGGGGTCGAGATGCAGCAGGTGGATCTGGTAATGCGATATCACAACATTGAAGAAAGGGGAGAAGGGAGGAATCAACCCCGCAATAAGAGTGTGGAGATAGATGGGGATCTCGGTGGCGCTCATCTCTCTTGCTCGCCAAGATGCAGGGTGGACGGCCGTCACCCTCCCCTCATTGGAATCAATAGCAAGCGCATGGCGAACCTTGTCCAACCCCTCCTGATTGATCATCGTCGACTGCTCGAGGGCTGGCTCCTGGGCCGACGGAGGACCGACCGGTACGAGCAGGTTCCCCTTCTTCTTCCTCGGCTTGGGGGTCATGATGAGTGCCAAAAGAAGGGCGAGGCACTGGCGCTGGATCTATGGACATGGCGGCAAGGTTGGAAAGGAGGAAACAAGGGCCGAGCACGGTAATCTGCGAAGGGCGAGTTGCACTTGTTGGGGAACATTGCATAAAATAAAAAAATTCCTACGTTCACCAAGATCAATCTAGGAGTTCATCTAGCAATGAGATAAAGGAGTGCATCTACATACCCTTGTAGATCGCGAGCGAAAGCATTCAAGAGAATGGGGTTGAGGGAGTCGTACCATCATGATCCAAATCACCGATGCTTCTAGTGCCGAACGGACAGCACCTCCGCGTTCAACACACGTACGGTTGAGGAAGACGTCTCCTCCTTCTTGACCCAGCAAGGGGGAAGGAGAGGTTGACGGAGATCCAGCAGCACGACAGCATGGTGGTGGATGCAGCAGTGATCTCAGCAGGGCTTTGCCGAGCTTCTATGATAGGGAGAGGTGTAGCAAGGGGGAAGGGAGGCGCCAAGAGCATGGGTGCGGCTGCCCTCCCTCCCCCCTCTTTATATAGGACCCTTAGGGGGGGCGCCGGCCCTAGGAGATGGGATCTCCAAGGGAGGGCGGGGGCCAGGGGGAAACTTGCCCCCCAAGCCAGGTGGAGGCGCCCCCACCCCTAGGGTTTCCAACCCTGGGCGCAGGGGGGCCCAAGGGGGGGCGCACCAGCCCACCAGGGGCTGGTTCACCTCCCACTTCAGCCCATGTGGCCCTCCGGGATAGGTGGCCCCACCCGGTGGACCCCCGGGACCCTTCCGGTGGTCCCGGTACAATACCGGCGACCCCCAAAACTTTCCCGATGGCCGAAACCTGACTTCCTATATATAATTCTTCACCTCCGGACCATTTCGGAACTCCTCGTGATGTCCGGGATCTCATCCGGGACTCCGAACAACTTTCAGGTTACTGCATACTTATATCTCTACAACCCTAGGGTCACCGAACCTTAAGTGTGTAGACCCTACGGGTTCGGGAGACATGCAGACATGACCGAGACGCCTCTCCGGTCAATAACCAACAGCGGGATCTGGATACCCATGTTGTCACCCACATACTCCTCGATGATCTCATCGGATGAACCCTGATGTCGAGGATTCAATCAACCCCGTATACAATTCCCTTTGTCAATCGGTACGTTACTTGCCCGAGACTCGATCGTCGGTATCCCAATACCTCGTTTAATCTCGTTACCGGCAAGTCACTTTACTCGTACCGTAATGCATGATCCCGTGACCAGACACTTGGTCACATTGAGCTCATTATGATGATGCATTACCGAGTCGGCCTAGAGATACCTCTCCGTCATACGGAGTGACAAATCCCAGTCTCGATTCGTGCCAACCCAACAGACACTTTCGGAGATACCCATCGTGCACCTTTATAGTCACCCAGTTACATTGTGACGTTTGGCACACCCAAAGCACTCCTACGGTATCCGGGAGTTGCACAATCTCATGGTCCAAGGAAATGATACTTGACATTTGGAAAAGCTCTAGCTAAACGACCTACACGATCTTTGAGCTATGCTTAGGATTGGGTCTTGTCCATCACATCATTCTCCTAATGATGTGATCCCGTTATCAATGACATCCAATGCCCATAGTCAGGAAACCATGACTATATGTTGATCAACGAGCTAGTCAACTATAGGCTTACTAGGGACATGTTGTGGTCTATATATTCACACGTGCATTACGATTACTGGATAACACAGTTATAGCATGAATAACAGACAATTATCATGAACAAAGAAATATAATAATAATAACCATTTTATTATTGCCTCTAGGGCATATTTCCAACAGTCTCCCACTTGCACTAGAGTCAATATTCTAGTTATATTGTGATGAATCGAACACCCATAGCGTTCTGGTGTTGATCATGTTTTGCCCTAGGGAGAGGTTTAGTCAACGGATCTGCTACATTCATGTCCGTATGTACTTTACAAATATCTATGTCTCCATCTTGAACATTTTCACGTATGGAGTTGAAGCGACGCTTGATGTGCCTGGTCTTCTTGTGAAACCTGGGCTCCTTGGCAAGTGCAATAGCTCTAGTGTTGTCACAGAAGAGTGCGATCGGCCCCGACGCATTGGGTATGACTCCTAGGTCGGTGATGAACTCCTTCACCCAGATTGCTTCATGCGCTGCCTCCGAGGCTGCCATGTACTCTGCTTCACATGTAGATCCCGCCACGACGCTTTGCTTGCAACTGCACCAGCTTACTGTCCCACCATTCAAAATATACACGTATCCGGTGTGTGACTTAGAGTCATCCAGATCTGTTTCGAAGCTAGCGTCGACGTAACCCTTTACGACGAGCTCTTCGTCACCTCCATAAACGAGAAACATATCCTTAGTCCTTTTCAGGTACTTTAGGATGTTCTTGACTGCTGTCCAGTGTTCCTTGCCAGGATTACTTTGGTACCTTCCTACCAAACTTATGGCAAGGTTTACATCAGGTCTGGTACACAGCATGGCATACATAATAGAACCTATGGCTGAGGCATAGGGGATGACACTCATCTCTTCTTTATCTTCTGCCATGGTCGGGCATTGAGCCGAGCTCAATCTCACACCTTGCACTACAGGCAAGAACCCTTTCTTGGACTGATCCATATTGAACTTCTTCAATATCTTATCAAGGTATGTTCTTTGTGAAAGACCTATGAGGCGTCTCGATCTATCCCTATAGATTTTGATGCCTAATATGTAAGCAGCTTCTCCAAGGTCCTTCATTGAAAAACACTTATTCAAGTAGGCCTTAATGCTGTCCAAAAGTACTATATCATTTCCCATCAAAAGTATGTCATCTACATATAATATGAGAAATGCTACAGAGCTCCCACTCACTTTCTTGTAAACGCAGGCTTCTCCATAAGTCTGCATAAACCCAAACACTTTGATCATCTTATCAAAGCGAATGTTCCAACTCCGAGATGCTTGCACCAGCCCATAAATGGATCGCTGGAGCTTGCATACCTTGTTAGCATTCTCAGGGTCGACAAAACCTTCCGGCTACATCATATACAGTTCTTCCTTAAGATGTCCGTTAAGGAATGATGTTTTGACGTCCATTTGCCATATCTCATAATCATAGTATGTGGCAATTGCTAACATGATTCGGACGGACTTCAGCTTCGCTACGGGAGAGAAAGTCTCATCGTAGTCAACCCCTTGAACTTGTCGATAACCCTTAGCGACAAGTCGAGCTTTATAGATGGTAACATTAACATCTGCGGCTGTCTTCTTCTTAAAGATCCATTTGTTTTCTATTGCTCGCCGATCATCGGGCAAGTCTGTCAAAGTCCATACTTTGTTTTCATACATGGATCCTATCTCGGATTGCATGGCTTCAAGCCATTTGTTGGAATCTGGGCCCACCATCGCTTCTTCATAGTTCGAAGGTTCACCGTTGTCTAACAACATGATTTCCAAGACAGGGTTGCCGTACCACTCTGGTGCGGAACGTGTCCTTGTGGACCTTCGAAGTTCAGTAGGATCTTGATCTGAAGTATCTTGATCATCATCATTAACCTCCTCTCTTGTCGGTGCAGGCACCACAGGAACATCTTCCTGAGTTGCGCTACTTACCGTTTCAAGAGGTAGTACTTCATCAAGCTCTACTTTCCTCCCACTTAATTCTTTCGAGAGAAACTCTTTCTCCAGAAAGGACCCGTTCTTGGCAACAAAGATCTTGCCTTCGGATCTTAAGTAGAAGGTATACCCAATGGTTTCCTTAGGGTATCCTATGAAGACGCATTTTTCCGACTTGGGTTCGAGCTTTTCAGGTTGGAGTTTCTTGACATAAGCATCGCATCCCCAAACTTTTAGAAATGACAGCTTAGGTTTCTTCCCAAACCATAATTCATACGGTGTCGTCTCAACGGATTTAGACGGTGCCCTATTTAAAGTGAATGTAGCTGTCTCTAGAGCGTATCCCCAAAATGATAGCGGTAAATCAGTAAGAGACATCATAGATGGCACCATATCCAATAAAGTGCGATTACGATGTTTGGACACACCGTTATGCTGAGGTGTTCCAGGCGGCATGAGTTGTGAAACAATTCCACATTTCCTTAAGTGCGTACCAAATTCGTGACTTAAATATTCTCCCCCACCATCTGATCGTAAGAACTTTATCTTTCGGTCACATTGATTCTCTACCTCATTCTGAAATTCCTTGAACTTTTCAAATGTCTCAGACTTGTGTTTCATCAAGTAGACATACCCATATCTACTCAAGTCGTCAGTGAGAGTGAGAACATAACGATATCCTCCGCGAGCCTCAACGCTCATTGGACCGCACACATCAGCATGTATGATTTCCAATAAGTTGGTTTCTCGCTCCATTGTTCCGGAGAACGGAGTCTCGGTCATTTTGCCCATGAGGCATGGTTCGCATGTGTCAAATGATTCGTAATCAAGAGACTCTAAAAGTCCATCAGCATGGAGCTTCTTCATGTGCTCGAGACCAATGTGACCAAGGCGGCACTGCCACAAGTATGTGGGACTATCGTTATCAATTTTACATCTTTTGGTATTCACACTATGAATATGTGTAACATCACGTTCGAGATTCATTAAGAATAAACCATTGACCATGGGGGCATGACCATAAAACATATCTCTCATATAAATAGAACAACCATTATTCTCGGATTTAAATGAGTAGCCATCTCGTATTAAACGAGATCCAGATACAATGTTCATGCTCAAAGCTGGTACTAAATAACAATTATTGAGGTTTAAAACTAATCCCGTAGGTAAATGTAGAGGTAGCATGCCGACGGCGATCACATCGACCTTGGAACCATTCCCGACGCGCATCGTCACCTCGTCCTTCGCCAGTCTCCGCTTATTCCGAAGCTCCTGCTTTGAGTTACAAATATGAGCAACCGCACCGGTATCAAATACCCAGGAGCTACTACGAGCACCGGTAAGGTACACATCAATTACATGTATATCAAATATACCTTTGGTTTTGCCGGCCTTCTTGTCCTCTAAGTACTTGGGACAGTTCCGCTTCCAGTGACCACTTGCCTTGCAATAAAAGCACTTAGTCTCAGGCTTGGGTCCATTGTTTGACTTCTCGGTAACTGGCTTACTGGGCGTGGCAACTCCCTTGCCGTCCTTCTTGAAGTTCTTCTTACCCTTGCCTTTCTTGAACTTAGTGGTTTTATTCACCATCAACACTTGATGTTCCTTTTTGATCTCTACCTCCGCTGATTTCAGCATTGAATATACCTCAGGAATGGTCTTTTCCATCCCCTGCATATTGAAGTTCATCACAAAGCTCTTGTAGCTCGGTGGAAGCGACTGAATGATTCTGTCAATGACTGCGTCATCTGGGAGATTAACTCCCAGCTGAGTCAAGCGGTTGTGCAACCCAGACATCTTGAGTATATGCTCACTAACAGAACTATTTTCCTCCATCTTACGGCTGAAGAACTTGTCGGAGACTTCATATCTCTCAACCCGGGCATGAGCTTGGAAAACCATTTTCAGCTCTTCGAACATCTCATATGCTCTGTGTTGCTCACAACGCTTTTGGACCCCGGTTCTAAGCTGTAAAGCATGCCGCACTGAACGAGGGAGTAATCATCAGCACGAGACTGCCAAGCGTTCATAACGTCTTGGTTCTCTGGGATTGGTGCTTCACCTAGCGGTGCTTCTAGGACATAATCTTTCTTGGCAGCTATGAGGATGATCCTTAGGTTCCGGACCCAGTCCGTATAGTTGCTGCCATCATCTTTTAGCTTGGTTTTCTCTAGGAACACGTTGAAGTTGAGGGTAACGTGGGCCATTTGATCTACAAGACATATTGTAAAGATTTTAGACTAAGTTCATGATAATTAAGTTCATCTAATCAAATTATTTAATGAACTCCCACTAAGATTAGACATCCCTCTAGTCATCTAAGTGAAACATGATCCGAGTCAACTAGGTCGTGTCCGATCATCACGTGACACGGACTAGTCGGCATCGGTGAACATCTCCATGTTGATCATATCTTCTATACGACTCATGCTCGACCTTTCGGTCCTCCGTGTTCCGAGGCCATGTCTGTACATGCTAGGCTCGTCAAGTCAACCTAAGTGTATTGTGTGTGTAAATCTGGCTTACACCCGTTGTATTCGAACATTAGGATCTATCACACTCGATCATCACGTGGTGCTTCAAAACAACGAACCTTCGCAATGGTGCATAGTTAGGGGGGACACTTTCTTGAAATTATTATGATGGATCATCTTATTTACTACCGTCATTCTAACTAAACAAGATGAAAAACATGATAAACATCACATGCAATCAAATAGTGACATGATATGGCCAATATCATATAGCTCCTTTGATCTCCATCTTCGGGGCTCCATGATCATATTCGTCACCGGCATGACACCATGATCTCCATCATCATGATCTCCATCATCGTGTCTCCATGAAGTTGCTCGCCAACTATTACTTCTACTACTATGGCTAACGCGTTTAGCAATAAAGTAAAGTAATTTACATGGCGTTTCTCAATGACACGCAGGTCATACAAAAAATAAAGACAACTCATATGGCTCATGCCGGTTGTCATACTCATCGACATGCAAGTCGTGATTCCTATTACAAGAACATGATCTCATACATCGCATATATATCATTCATCATTCATCACAACTTTTGGCCAAATCACATCACAAATCATATGCTGCAAAAACAAGTTAGACGTCCTCTAATTGTTGTTGCATGTTTTACGTGGCTGCAATAGGGTTCTAGCAAGAACGTTTTCTTACCTACGTAAAAGCCACAACATGATTTGCCAACTTCTATTTACCCTTCATAAGGACACTTTTCATCGAATCCGCTACAACTAAAGTGGGAGAGACAGACACCCACTAGCCACCTTATGCAACTAGTGCATGTCAGTCGGTGGAACCTGTCTCACGTAAGCGTACGTGTAAGGTCGGTCCGGGCCGCTTCATCCCACAATACCGCTGAAGCAAAATAAGACTAGTAGTGGCAAGAAAGTTGACAACATCTACGCCCACAACAAATTTGTGTTCTACTCGTGCAAAGAGAACTACGCATAGACCTAGCTCATGATGCCACTGTTGGGGAACGTTGCATAAAATAAAAAAATTCCTACATTCATCAAGATCAATCCAGGAGTTCATCTAGCAACGAGAGAAAGGAGTGCATCTACATACCCTTGTAGATCGCGAGCGGAAGCAATCAAGAGAACGGGGTTGAGGGAGTCGTACTCGTCGTGATCCAAATCACCGATGATCCTAGTGCTGAACGGACAGCAACTCCGCGTTCAACACACGTACGGTTGAGGAAGACGGCTCCTCCTTCTTGATCAAGCAAGGGGGAAGGAGAGGTTGACGGAGATCCAGCAGCACGACGGCGTGGTGGTGGATGCAGCAGTGATCTCGGCAGGGCTTCGCCGAGCTTCTACGAGACGGAGAGGTGTAGCAAGGGGGAAGGGACGCGCCAAGAGCATGGGTGCGGCTGCCCTCCCTCCCCCCTCTTTATATAGGCCCCTTAGGGGGGGCGCCGGTCCTAGGAGATGGGATCTCCAAGGGGGCAGCGGCCAGGGGGGAAACTTGCCCCCCAAGCCAGGTGGAGGCGCCCCCACCCCTAGGGTTTCCAACCCTAGGCGCAGGGGGGCCCAAGGGGGGGTGCACCAGCCCACCAGGGGATGGTTCCCCTCCCACTTCAGCCATGGAGCCCTCCGGGATAGGTGGCCCCACCCGGTGGACCCCCGGGACCCTTCCGGTGGTCCCGGTACAATACCGGCGACCCCCGAAACTTTCCCGATGGCCGAAACCTGACTTCCTATATATAATTCTTCACCTCCGGACCATTCCGGAACTCCTCTGACGTCCGTGATCTCATCCGGGACTCCGAACAACTTTCGGGTTACTGCATACTTATATCTCTACAACCCTAGTGTTACTGCATACTTATATCTCTACAACCCTAGTGTCACCGAGATGCCTCTCCGGTCAATAACCAACAACGGGATCTGGATACCCATGTTGGCTACCACATACTCCTCGATGATCTCATCGGATGAACCCTGATGTCGAGGATTCAATTAACCCCGTATACAATTCCCTTTGTCAATCGGTACGTTACTTGCCCGAGACTCGATCGTCGGTATCCCAATACCTCGTTTAATCTCGTTACTGGCAAGTCACTTTACTCGTACCGTAATGCATGATCCCGTGACCAGACACTTGGTCATATTGAGCTCATTATGATGATGCATTACCAAGTGGGCCCAGAGATACCTCTCCGTCATACGGAGTGACAAATCCCAGTCTCGATTCGTGCCAACCCAAGAGACACTTTCAGAGATACCCGTAGTGCACCTTTATAGTCACCCAGTTACATTGTGACTTTTGGCACACCCAAAGCACTCCTACGGTATCCGGGAGTTGCACAATCTCATGGTCTAAGGAAATGATACTTGACATTTGGAAAAGCTCTAGCTAAACGAACTACATGATCTTTGAGCTATGCTTAGGATTGGGTCTTGTCCATCACATCATTCTCCTAATGATGTGATCCCGTTATCAATGACATCCAATGCCCATAGTCAGGAAACCATGACCATCTGTTGATCAATGAGCTAGTCAACTAGAGGCTTACTAGGGACATGTTGTGGTCTATATATTCACACGTGCATTACGATTTCTGGATAACACAGTTATAGCATGAATAACAGAAAATTATCATGAACAAAGAAATATAATAATAACCATTTTATTATTGCCTCTAGGGCATATTTCCAACAGCACTGGCAATGGGCGACTGCTGGGCATGCCAGATATCAAGGTGGCATGAGGAAGTGGAGATGCCCACGCCCCATCAACCTCCATGTGTCATCAGGGCCGCAAGCGGTTAGGGCCCGCGGCGCTCCTCCCTTGCCCTTTGTCTTCGCCTAGAAGCCAAGTCCGAGTGCGCTTTGGGCCCGAGGGCTACTGTCGGCGTCCTGGATTTGGGGGTATCCAGCTCTGCCTGCCTGCAGCCCACCATGTGGCTCCATCAACGGCCTGGTATGGCCCAGCTTCAGCATCAATCACTCAAGACCCTCGCTAGGGGCCAAGCCTCGCGAGGCGGACGGCGTCAAGACCCCAGAGGGGATCGGCCTCACCAGGCTGGCTCCCGAGAGGCGGAGAGTTCTATGCAAGGTTCACCTCACGAGGCTCAGCTGACGTGAGCCATGGCGACCAAGGCCAGGCGGGAGCAGAGTGCAGGTTTCCTCTTTGGTGCAAGGGAGGCAAGCCACAGGCGCGGAGTCCCGAGGAATCAGCCAAAGGTTTCCATTCTGGTGCAACGAGACCAAGACCGCCAAGACAATAGGAGTGAGGTCATCAACGAGCCCACCGTAGTGTCACGGCCAGCGGCTTTTCGCAGGCGAAGACTACTTTTGTTAGGATAAGCTACACTCCTTGTCCCCTTTCAAATCTGGCCGTTGTGGGATCCCTTCCCGCCAACATTTTGGAAGAGGACCAAGGCCACTATAAATAGGACTAGCCACCACCATAGAGAGGGAGACAAGTCGAACTAGCTCACACCACACTAGCTCTCTCGATATCAAGAACACCTCACCTCCTGAGGCCAGTTCATCCATTGTACTCATTCATCATCAACCCTCCAAGGCAATCCACCAACAACGCTAGAGTAGGGTATTACACCGCAAGGTGGCCCAAACCAGGATAAACAGTTGTGTCTCTTTGTCTCTTTGAGCTTGTCGTGCTAGGCTTAAGAGGATCGCGAGTAGGCAGGTTGGGTAGGTTGAGATCTCCGCACGCACCCCAGAGTTTGAACCTCTCAAGGGTTTGCGGATCCCATAATCCGACATTCTCGAAATCCACTTTGAAGATAACCCCATCTAGTTTCTTCAAATGAATTTCATGGAGCGTTTCATGAAGGACGACAACCCCTTCTAGGATGTGTCTCCCAGGCATGAAAGTCGTCTGACTTGGTTGCACTATCGAATGGGCGATCCATGTCAGTCTATTAGTACCCACTTTCATGAATATTTTGAAAATCACGTTGAGAAGAAAAATTGGCCTAAACTACTCGATACGAACTGCTTCTTCTTTCTTTGGCAATAACATAATCATACCAAAGTTAAGGTGAAAGAGTTCTAGGTGCCTGTTAAAAAATCATGAAACATAGGCATAAGATCGTCCTTAATAATATGCCAACATTGCCTATAGAATTCCGCAAGGAACCCATCTGGTCCCGGTGCTTTATTCGGTTTCATTTGTGATACTGCACCGAGAATCTCTTTCTCAAAAAATGGTGCAGGTAGAATCTCATTTTCCTCTGACCTAAGCTGAGGGATATCTCCAATAACAGACTCATTCAGGGAAACCGTGCTCTCTGCCGGAGGCCCAAATAGTTATATATAGTAGTTGGAGGTATACGATTTGAGATTCTCATGACCCACGATGGTCCCTTCATCCTATTTAAGCTGGATTATTTTCTTCTTCCTATGCTTACCACTCGCAATCATGTGAAAGAATTGTGCATTGTCATCCCCTTGGACAACCTTGAGAACCTTAGCACGCAACGCCCATTTGAGCTCTTCTTCTCTAAGAAGAGCGTGTACGCGTTGCTCAACTTTAGATTTTCTGGCCTACTCTGCGACATCTAGCAGGTTCACTTCTGCTTTTAGGTCCAAAGCATCTACTAATTGGGTGAGTCTTTATTTTTCTTGTTTGTAAATCCCACTTTCCGTTCTAGCCCAACTCCATAAAAATTGTCTTAGATGTCTAATCTTGTTTTGCCATCTCTCTAAGCTTGTTCGTCCATGATGTCTACTATGCAACCTTCTTCTTGTAGACTCGTGTTGGGCCTCCAAGCGCAGAGTTTTGGAGGACAGTAGAAAATTTCCCTCAAGTGGTTGACCTAAGGTTTATCAACCCGTGGGAGGCATAGGATGAATATGATCTCTCTCAAACAACCCTGCAACCAAATAACAAAGAGTCTCTTGTGTCCCCAACACACCCAATACAATGGTAACTTGTATAGGTGCACTAGTTTGGTGAAGAGATGGTGATACCAGTGTAATATGGATGTGATGACCCACAAGTGTATGGGTCAATTGTAGCTCTTTTTGATAAGTAAGAGTGTCAAACCCAATGAGGAGCAGAAGGAAATGACAAGTGGTTTTCAGCAAGGTAATGTCTGCAAGTGCTAAAATTGTAAGTAGCAGAGTAGTTTGATAGCAAGATAATTTATAACGAGCAAGTAAAAATAGTAGTAACAAAAGTGCAGCAAGGTAGCCCAATCCTTTTGAGGCAAAGAACAGGCCAAAACAGTTTCTTATGATAAGCAAATTGTTCTTGAGGGTACACGGGAATTTCATCTGTCACTTTCATCATGTTGGCTTAATTCGTGTCTGGTACTTTGATAATTTGATATGTGGGTGGACCAGTGCTTAGGTGTTGTTCTTACTTTAACAAACCTTCTACTTATAATTAACCCTCTCGCAAGCATCCGCAACTACGAGAAAAGTATTAAGAATAAATTCTAACCATAGCATTAAACTTTTGGATCCAATCGGTCCCTTACGGAATAGCGCATAAACTGGGGTTTAAGCTTCTGTCGCTCTCGCAACCCACCATGTAATAACTTTTCCACAATGCATTCCCTTAGGCCCAAATATGGTGAAGTTTCATGTAGTCGATGTTCACATGACACCACTAAGAGAATGGCAACATAGATACCATCAAAATATTTAACACATATCAAGTTCACATGATTACTTGCAACATGATTTCTCCCTTGACCTCAAGAACGAAAGTAACTACTCACAAATGATAAACATGCTCAAGATAAGAGGGGTATTGAATAGCATAATGGATATGAACACATAATATTCCACCAAATAAACCATATAGTAATCAACTACAAGATGTAATCAAAACTACTAGTCACCCACGGGCACCAACCTATAGTTTTGATACAAAGATTGAACACAAGAGATGAACTAGGGTTTAAAAGGAGTTGGTGCTGTAAAGATGTTGATGAATATGGCCCTCCCCAAGATGGGAGATTTGTTGGTGATGATGATGACAATGATTTCCCCCTCCGGGAGGAAGTTCCCCCGAAGGAATCGCTCCACCGGATGGCAAAAGTGCTCCTGCCCAAGTTCCACCTCGAGGCAGTGGCTCTTCGTCTCGAATGTCCTCCCCTTATTTTTTTCTAGTACAAAATGACTTATGTACCAGAATATGGGCACCGGAGGTGGGCCGAGGAGGGCAGCACCCACAAGGGCGTGCCTGGGCCTCCTGGCGCGCCCAGGTGGGTTGTGCCCACCTCGTGGCCCTCCGATGGTACTTATTTGTTCCAATATTCCTTAAATAATCCATAAAAAACCTCGGGGAGTTTTAGCTCATTTGGAGTTGTGCAGAATAGGTAGCTTAACGTAGCTTTTTCAGGTCCAGATTTCCAGCTGCCAGAATTATCCCCCTTGGTGCATACCTTGCATATTATGAGCGATAAAGCATTAGAATTACTCCAAAAAGCATTATTATATAGTAAAACAACATAAATAAAAGTAGGAAAACATGGTGCAAAATGGACGTATCAACTCCCCAAGCTTAGACCTCGCTTGTCCTCAAGCGAAACCGAAATCGAAAAACATCTCCACATGCTTAGAGAGAGAGGCGTCGTTAAAAAAACAAAAATACGGACATAGCAGCATCATGTGACTTAATATAACAGCAAGAAACTTTGATATAAAACGTTTATTATAGAACTTTTATCATATACTTCTTATGAACAAGTGACAATTCATCACATCAATGAAGTATAAAGCATAAACTCTATTGGAAACCAACAAACTATGTTCTCAGTCAACTTTGCAACTGCAATTCATCATCTTTTCAGGAAGGGTCACGTATCGGAGCCTTTAGGCAAGTCCACATACTCAACCATCATTTAGTCTTCTATGATTGCTAACACTCACCCCGTACACATGAGCAAAACGTTTCAATCGTACACAAAGAAAGATAGGGGCTTATAGTTTCGCCTCCCAACACACTCACCTCAAGGGTGATGTCAACAATAATAACTTATGCTATCCATATTCAACTGGACTTATGTGCCTAGATCTTTCCTCACCACATGATGCTTGCCAAAGGAGAAAAAGAAAAGTAATAGGGAGAAAAACTTTGACTCTTGCATAAATTTAAATACATGTAAGTAAAAGATAGGCCCTTTGTAGAGGGAGCAAAGGTTGCCATGCCCTTTTTGTTTGTATGCTCAACCCCTTAGTGCAAGAGAATGTCACATTGTATTGCCCCTTGTGATGGCAACCTTTATTATGTTGTCTGTCGTTTTTATTCTTTACCATCACAAGTTCGTACAATGTTCAATTTTCCCTTACACTAAATGATCTCACATTTTTATAAGCAATTTTTATTGCCCTTTTTGCACCGATGACAACTTACTTGAAGGATATTACTCAATCCATAGGTAGGTATGGTGGACTCTCAAACAAGATAGGGTTTAAGGGTTTTGGATGCACAAGTAGTATCTCTACTTAGTGCGGAATTTTTGGCTAGCAAAGATAGGGGCAAGCACCACATCTTGAAGGATCTATGACAATATGACTTCTATGTGAATATGAACAAACATAAATCATTAAGTTGTCTTCCTTGACCAACGTCAACAATTTTGGCATATAATATTTTGATGGGTGCTCACAATCACAAAAGATTTCCATGATAGTGTATTTATATGTGAATCTTCTCTTCCCTTATTAATTCTTTCATGTTTTGCATCATTGACCAATGCTATGTTTGTCAATCTACAATAAAATTTTCTACTTATACTTTTCCTTGTGTAATGTCATCACTTACCATAAGATTAGCATATGATCTTTTTCTTTTATTTCCTTTCTTTTTATTGCAGCAAGAAAGTAAAGAAGGCAAAACTCAAACTAAACTTTATTATATCTCGCACACGATTACAAGGATTGATCACTAAGAAAACTCACACAAAGCAAGGATCGAACTAAACTTTTATTCATCTAATAGTAAAAGATAACCATTGATTGAACTAAGAAAATAAAGGAAAAAGATAGTGGAGATTGATACGTTATGGGGGCACCTCCCCCAAGCTTGGCGAAAGCCAAGGGGAGTGCCCACACCCAATACTCAGTTTTCGTTTGGTGGTGATGAAGCAGATGGTTTCTTGTCCTCGGGTTTCCACGGTAGAGGCTCACCATCATAAGGAGTGAGTCTCCCAGATCCCGCAACTGGCAGCTAAACTCATACCTTTAAACTTGGCCTCATATTCAAAGACCTAGCTTTGAAGATCGTGGATCTGGCTATGGAGGAAGTTGATTTGCTCGTTGAGGGAGAAGACGATTTCCTTTATGGGCTTGCCATCCACCTTGAGATCACGGGTATAGTCCGCGATCATGAGGTGATTGGCAATAAGTCCACGCTCCACCATCCCCTTGCACTTGAAGATGTCCTCCTCCATGGCTCCGCCTGGCCTCCACGGATCCAGTCCCCCTGGGTCCTTGCACATCGCGGATGTGAAGCACCCCATCGCGCATCTAGATAGCTTGAGGGTGCTGCATCACCTCCCGCAGATATGGGTTGATGACGTTGTCGAAGAACTTGTCCTTGGAGGAGCTTGAAGAGGCCATGGTGGATTGGATCTGACAGAAAATAGTAAGAAAAGAAAACAGGAGATTTTTCCGTGATACAGAGGTTAATAGGTTTAGGAGGTACATATAGACTTTTTATCTTGGGGAACAAGCAAAACAGAAGGAAAATGGATACAGGAAAGCACCCGAGGTGGGCACGCCAGGCAAGCCTAGCGCGCCCTAGTGTATTGTGCCCACCAGGGTCACTTTCCTGGAAGTTTCCTATTTTCCTAATTTTCTAGATATTCCAAAACTGACAAAAAATATTTTTGCGGATTTTTCGGGTTCTATTTACTTACTGTATCACGTACCTCCTTATTTTCACGATTCTGGAGTGTTCCGGAAGGACTCTTTTATCTGTTCTTCCGGTGTCAAAGTTTAAATAACATTTCTTTGTACATTAATGGGCGTACCTGAGATATAGTGTTTTATTCGTTGCCCATTGACAACCTTCGAGTTAGTCCCTTCGGCATTGTTTATTTTGATAGCTCCGGAACGATAGACCTCCTCGATGACATAGGGTCCTTCCCATTTGGAGAGGAGTTTTCCTGCAAAGAATCTGAAACGAGAGTTGTACAAAAGAACGTATTCTCCTACTTTGAACTCACGCTTTTGGATTCTTTTGCCATGACATCTTTTAATTTTTTCTTTGAATAAGTTAGCATTTTCATAAGCCTGGGTTATCCATTCATCTAATGAGCTAATATCAAATAACCTCTTTTCTCCAGCAAGTTTGAAATCATAATTGAGTTATTTTATTGCCCAACATGCTTTGTGTTCTAACTCAAGAGGTAAATGACAAGGTTTTCCATATACCATTTCATAAGGAGACATACCCATAGGATTTTTGTAGGTTGTTCTATAAGCCCAAAGTGAATCATCTAATTTCTTAGACCAATTCTTCTGGGACCTATTAACAGTCTTTTGTAATATTAATTTTATTTTTCTATTGCTAAGTTCAACTTGACCACTAGACTGAGGATGATAAGGTGACGCAATTCTATGGTTAACATCATACTTAGCAAGCATCTTACGAAAAGCACAATGAATAAAGTGTGAACTACCATCAGTCATTAAATATCTAGGGACTCAAAACCTTGGGAAAATAACTTCCTTAAGCATTTTAATAGAGGTGTTGTGATCAGCACTACTTGTTGGAATAACTTCTACCCATTTAGTAACATAATCAATAGCAACCAAAATATGTGTATACCCATTAGAGGAAGGAAAAGGTCACATAAAGTCAAATCCCCAATCATCAAATGGTTCAACAGCAAGTGAATAATTCATAGGCATTTCTTGACGCTTACCGACATTACCTATTCTTTGGCATTCATCACATGATGAGACGAACTTACGGGCATCCTTGAAGAGAGTAGGCCAATAAAAAACTAGATTGCAATACCTTATGAGCAGTTCTGTCTCCCGCATGATGTCCTCCATAAGCTTCGGAGTGACATTTCCGTAGGATTTGTCCCTGATCATGCTCAGGTACACAACGTCTAATAATACCGTCTACTCCTTCTTTATAAAGATGTGGGTCATCCAAAAGTAATGTCTTAAATCATAGAAGAATTTTTTTTCTTTTGTTGGTATGTGAAGCTAGGTGGTATGTATTTAGCAACAATATAATTGGCATAGTCAGCTTACCAAGGTGTACTATGAGAAACATTTATTGCAGCTAGTGTTTCATCAGGGAAGCTATCATTAATTGGTTGTGGGTCATCAAGAATATTTTCAAGTCTAGACAAGTTATCAGCTATGGGGTTCTCTGCTCCTTTCCTATCAGTGATATGCAAATCAAACTCTTGTAGCAGAAGAACCCACCTAATGAGTCTAGGTTTAGCATCTTTCTTTTCCATAAGATATTTTATAGTAGCATGATCGATGTGAACAGTTACGTTAGAATCAACAATGTAAGATCTGAATTTATCACAAGCAAACACCACTGCTAAGAATTCTTTTTCAGTAGTAGCATAGTTTTGTTGAGCATTGTCTAGAGTTTTACTAGCATAATGGATAATATTTAGTTTCTTATCAACTCTTTGTCCTAGAACAGCACCAATAGCATAATCACTAGCATCACACATAATCTCAAAAGGCAAGTTCCAATCAGGTGGTTGAACAACAGGCGCAATGATTAAGGCTTGGTTTAGTGTTTCAAAGGCTTCCATACAATCATCATCAAACACAAAGGGAATATCCTTTTGCAAAAGATTAGTAAGAGGACTAGAAATTTTAGAGAAGTCTTTGATAAACCTCCTATAGAAACCAGCATGACCAAGGAAACTACGAATACCTTTGATATCTTTAGGACATGGCATTTTCTCAATTGCATCAACCTTTGCCTTGTCCACTTCAATGCCTCTTTCGGAAATTTTATGACCCAAGACAATACCTTCATTAACCATAAAGTGGAACTTCTCCCAATTCAAGACAAGATTTGTTTGTTCACATCTCTACAAAATGCGATCAAGATTTCTTAAACAATCATCAAAAGACTTCCCATAAACAGAAAAGTCATCCATGAAAACCTCAACAATCTTTTCACCAAAATCAGAGAAGATAGCAGTCATACTTCATCGAAAGGTAGCAGGTGCATTACATAAACCGAAGGGCATATGTCTACAAGCAAATGTTCCAAAAGTACAAGTAAAAGTGGTCTTTTCTTGATCAGATTGTAAAACGGGTATTTGTGAAAAGCCAAAATATCCATCAAGGAAGCAAAAATGTGTGTGCTTAGATAATCTTTCTAATATTTTATCAATAAAAGGCAGAGGGTAATGATCTTTTCTAGTAACTTTATATACTTTTCTATAATCAATTACCATTCTATAGCCAGTGACAATTCCTTGTGGAATAAGCTCATTCTTATCATTAGGAACAACAGTAATACTTCCCTTCTTAGGGACACAATGAACAGGACTTACCCATCTACTATCAGCTATAGGATAGATTATACCTGCTTCCAGAAGTTTCAATATTTCCGTTCTTACCACTTCTTTCATTTTCAGATTTAACCGACGTTGGTGATCAACAACGGGTTTAGCATCAGGTTCCATATTAATCTTGTGCTGACATAGAGTGGGACTAATGCCCTTAAGATCATCAAGAGTATATCCAATAGCAGCCTTGTGCTTCCTTAGAACTTTCAATAATCTTTCTTCTTCATGTTCTGAAAGGTTAGCACTAATAATAACAGGATATATCTTCTTTTCATCAAGATAAGCATATTTCAAGGTGTCTGGCAATTGTTTTAATTCAAACACAGGATTGCTTTTAGGTGGAGGAGGAACTCCTAGAGTTTCAATAGGCAAATTGTGTTTAAGTAGAGGTTGTTGTTCGAAAAAGATTTTATCTATTTCATTTCTCTCACGCATATGCAAATCATTTTCATGGTCTAGCAAATATTGTTCCAAAGGATCAGTAGGAGGCACAGCAATAGAAGCAAGACCAATAGTTTCATCCTTACTAGGCAAATCTTTCTTATGAGGTTGTTTACTAAACTTGGAAAAATTAAACTCATGAGATTCATCACCAAAGCTAACACCGACAGCTTGTTTCTTACAATCTATTTTAGCATTGACGGTGTTCAAGAAAGGTCTACCAAATATAATGGGACAAAATTCATATTGTGGGGTGGTAAGAACAAGAAAATCAATAGAGTATTTTATCTTCCCACACAAGACCTCAACATCTCTAAGAATCCCAATTGGTGATATAGTATCTCTATTAGCAAGTTTAATATTAACATCTATGTCTTCTATTTTAGCAGGTGCTATTTCATCTTTAATTTCTTCATATAATGAGAAAGGAATAGCACTTGCACTAGCACCTAGGTCACATAACCCATGATAACAATGATCTCCTATCTTAACTAAGACAACAGGCATGCCAACAACTAGTCTATGTTTATGTCGGTGTACAACAGTGTGGGTACTTCTATACCTCTTACTTGTGCACGGACGGTCGCAGCCACCCTTGTAGCAGGGCCTGGTGAAGCGGAGGAGGACAGCAGGAGGTAGGACAGGTACGAGGAATGTCAAAATAGACACTCAAGGCAACAAGCAGCAAGAGAAGAGCAGGGCCACGCCCGGCAACAAGCCTTGACGAGGCGA
Organism: Triticum turgidum subsp. durum; assembly: GCA_900231445.1. Lineage (NCBI taxonomy): Eukaryota > Viridiplantae > Streptophyta > Magnoliopsida > Poales > Poaceae > Triticum > Triticum turgidum. The sequence goes on along the minus strand of LT934112.1, from coordinate 53,114,491 downwards.
CCTGCGAGCCCCCCTGCAAGCCGCTTGTCGGGGGAGCTTGCGAAGAGACCAGCAGGGCTACCACCCCTGGGGTTTAGAGCTCTGACACCATCGACAATGTTAAAGACAAAGATTTGGAGAGCGCATGCCTGGTAGCATGCGGCCCCTCATGAAGATTGGCGACCTACGAGTCCACATGGGATCGAAAGACAAAGACCCCGGCAAGATCCTTGCTAGGAACACCTCCAAGGCCCCCGGCAAGTCTTGCCGTGGACGATCGCTAGGCCGCGGCCAGGCCCTAGCTCGGCAAAGTTTTGCAACCTCACCACCACTCCAACATGATGATAGGCTTGCCAGCTAAGCAGGCGCCTGCGTGGTGGCATGAATATCTTCGTGGAAGCCTACCACTTCGCCAACACAGTAGTTGGTTGGCCAGCGTGGCGCTACATGCCTCATCGCCCTGGACGCGTGGCGAGGCGAGAAAGAGCGGCGAAGTATGAGATGGCCTCTGTTGCCATCCCCAATAAAGCAAGAGGACACGTAGGCAACGCATTGAATGCAGTTGTCCTACGTTGATCGAACGATAAGCCCGTACCACTATAGCTTGCCACCTCCTGTGTGCCACTGTGGCAACCCCTTTGTGTATAAAAGGAGGCCCAAGGCGCATAGAGAGAGGATTCTGACTTTTGGACAAAGCACGCATCATAGCTAGTACAAAAGCTCAAGAACACACATATAACCAGATAAAGCAGGACTAGGGTATTTACGCATGTTTGCGGCCCGAAACTGGATAAAAATCCTCTATGTGTTAATGGCTCGACCTGCTCTTCGTGCAACTAATTCCCCGCCGAACGTAAAAGGGATCCTTGTGACCCCATAGGTGATCGGTTTCCCCAACATCTTTGGCACGCCAGGTAGGGGGCGCTAGTTATGAGAATCTGGTCCGTAGTTCGTACAGTAGCTCCTTCATCGCTATGGCACCGAAGAATAAGATGACCGTGGCGGTCGGCCCGTCTGGGGCCGCTCTACCCGCACCCGCGCAAGCAGGCGGCAGGGCGGGCGATAGTGGTGGAGGAGATCAAGATCGTCCACACCATCCGAATACAAGAAGCCAGGCCGCCGGCGTCCTCGGCAGCGGCGATGGAGGTTGGCGCGCTGCCATGCCCATGGGTGAGCTGTACCACCTGCGGGTGGTGCGAGGACCTCCAAGGGTGGAAGATCGACCTCACCAATGCGCATGACACGGTCTCCTCAGCTCGTGCACGACGAACCGCACCGCGAAGTTGAGGACCCCGGGCGTCGCCACGGCAAGAGCCCTCAGTGTCACTCTCAAGACGCGCAGGGCCGACATGCACATCATGGTGCGGGCAAAAATAGCGCGCGGCAGCGGAATCGAGATGAGACTCCTTCTAACATCGTTAGAAGTCTGAGTTCCTCCCATTCCTCGCGCATGTCGCTGTCACCCATGCGAGCGGAAGTGCTGTAGCGAGCGCAGCTGCTCCTTGAGTTTCCTCCTGCCTTGGAGAATCCAGAAGAGTGGAGGGCTGCTATCCAAAGCCTTATTGGCCACGCCAATAGAGATGGCCACTAGGGAGCAAGCCCCTCATGGCCCTGAAATCACAAGCCGACGCGTGCATGCAGTGGTAGGGTCGAGGGTGCTGCAACCACGATGCACTCCCCTCCGCCACGGTCAGCCCGTCGGGGCGACGCCCGGGACAACGTGTCCACGGTGTCATCGGACCCACGGACGCGCCGTGACCATCGCCAAGTTCTTCAAGAGTGCCTCAAGGAGGACGGTTGGACTACTATCGAGCGGTGACGGGATGCACGTCACCAGTCCGATAGGCGTGCTGGGCCCGCTGAGTACAGGCCTGCGCCAGGGGATGCTAGTGACTTGCCATATGCAATCACTTGTCCAGCATTCACCCATGAGATGTGGCAGTTCTAGTGGCCCAACACCCGCACGTTCAAACTAGAGGTCCCAGAGAAGTACGACGGCAAGACTCACCCGTCTGAGTTCTTGAGCGTCTACACTATTGCGTTGAAAGCTGCCAGGGCATGAGACGACAAGATACTTGCCAACTATTATCCGTTGGCACTTAAGCCCAACGTCAGGTCATGGTTGATGCATCTGCCAATAGATTCCATTGCCTCTTGGTCCGACATGTGCCACGAGTTTGTTGGTGCCTTCACAGGCAGCCACGTAGCTCCTGGGCAGGCAAGTGACTTGCATGTGATCCCTCAAAGAGACGGAGAATCCTTGCGCAAGTACATACAGGGGTTAAGCCGTGTACAGTACAACATCCCCGATGTTCATCCCGCCGCTGTTATCAACGCGTTCAACTAGAACGTGCGCAATTGACAGATGCATGAAAAGTTGGCCATGAACAAGGTCGCCGATGTTGCCGAACTGTACGTTCTGGCTGACAGATGTGCCCGAGCGAAGGAAGATGAAGAGAAAACCGCGTTCATCACCCCATGTGGTACGTCAGGTCATGGTTGAAGAGCACTGGTTCAATGTTCGCTCGAGTGATCCAAATTGGTTTTGATCCCCAGCTCCATAGAAATATGGAAGCTTACATGGATGACATAGTGGTCAAAACCAAAGACAGGGCTACGCTCATGCAGGACCTGGAAGAAAGCTTTGCAAACTTGCGCAAGATCAACCTCAAGCTCAACCCAGAGAAGTGTGTGTTCAGCGTCCGGCAAGCTTCTTGGGTTCTTTGTGTCTCAATGTGGGATCGAAGAAAATCCCGACAAGATCAAAGCAATCAAGAAAATTGAGGCACCAAGGCGGGTCAAAGATGTCCGAAGTTTTGTCGGCTGCGTCGCCGCCCTGAGTAGGTTCATCTCTAAGACCGCTAAGCATGCCCTCCCCTTTTTCAAGATTTTGAAAAAGGCGGGTCCAATGAAATGGATCCCGGAGGCAGAGGTAGCACTGCAAGATTTGAAGAGATACCTCTCCTCTACGCCAATACTGGCCGCATCCAAGCCACAAGAGTCGTTGCTGCTATACCTGGCGGCAACAAATCAAGTGGTCAGCGCTGCACTAGTGGCATAGAGAGAAGTTGAGGAAGAGGCGGCAGCAGCGGCAAGGCCCTTAGGAGAAGAGCTGGACCCAGCGGGATCCGATCCCGGTGAGGGCGAGCCCCCTGTCGGTGTCAAAATCGGCGGATCTCGGCTAGGGGGTCCCGATCTGTGCGTCTTAGGCTAATGGTAACAGGAGGCAAGGGACACAATACTTACCCAGGTTCGGGCCCTCTCGATGGAGGTAAAACCCTACTTCCTGCTTGATTGCTATTGATGATATGAGTAGTACAAGAGTTGATCTACCACGAGATCGTAGAGGCTAAACCCTAGAAGCTAGCCTATGATGATTATGATTGTGACCGTCCCTCTAAGGACCAACCTATCCGGTTTATATAGACATCGAAGAGGGCTAGGGTTTACATGGAGTCGGTTACAAAGAAGGAAATATAATATCTGGATCGCCAAGCTTGTCTTCCATGCAAAGGAGAGTCCCATCCGGACACGGGGCGGAGTCTTGAGTCTTGTATCTTCACGCTCCAACAGTCCAGACAAAGTATATAGTCTGGTTGTCCGGATACCCCCTAATCCAGGACTCCCTCGGTAGCCCCTGAACCAGGCTTCAATCACGATGTGTCCGTCGTGCAGTTTTATCTTCGGCATTGCAAGGCGGGTTCCATCTTCGAATACTCCAAAACAATTATCGAACACTTAGACCGTGTCCGGATCTGCAAGATAATCTTCATACACCACTGTAGAGAGAATGATATTTCACAAATATAACCTGCTGACAACTTTAGACAAAGTGACATGACACTATGGTCGGGTCATTATTCGAACTGTTTTCCCACAACTAGCCATAGCGCATATTGCGAGGCGGTTTCCTTGGCACGTCTTGTCACAGCAGAGATCATGTCCCCTTATCACGGGATTTCCATCAATACGGGTGTGGGTAACCCAACCACGCACTCAATCGTGGCGTTTGGAAAATAAGCGATTCTCAACGGGAAAGTGGGGAGGCGCACTGTTCATCGCCTCTATAAAGGGATAAGGATTCCCCATTTTCACCCATGCCTTCTTCCTCCTCTCCTTATCCATTCCCACACCCTCGAGCTCCAGCGCCCTGGTTCACGCTTTCTCCGCACAGCCAAACATGTCTGGAGCAGGAGGCAAGTGGGTGGCCTCCACCATGAAGGAGCAGCATATTGCGAAGCTTCAGGCGGTCGGGTACTTGCCGCAGACATCGCGCACCGGCTGCCGGAAAAAGGGTGGGTCACTCCCACTCCGGATCCCCATGAGAGGGTCGTATTTCTCGCCCACTTCATCCTTAGGCTGGGATTTCCACTTCATCCCTTCGTCCGCGGGCTCATGTTCTACTACAGGCTTGATTTCCACGATCTAGCACCAAATTTCATCCTCAACATCTCGGCGTTAATCATCGTGTGCGAGGCCTTCCTCCGCATCAGGCCTCACTTTGGCCTGTGGCTACGAATCTTCTACGTGTAGCTGAAGATCATGAGAGGCCAGCAAGCGGAGTGCGGAGGTGCCATGGTGGGCAAGATGCCCCACGTCACCTGGCTTGACGACTCCTTCGCGGAGACCGTGAAAGGGTGGCAATCGGGGTGGTTCTACATCACCGAGCCGCGACGCCAACTGGGCGGCAGCCCCCAAATTCCGATCCAGAACGCCCATGCAGCTCACCTCCTGGGAAAGGAAGGGCCTGGCCTGGGGCGAACCTGTAGAGCTGACCGGACTCCAGAACTGCATCAAGAATATGAAGGACAAGAAAATCAAGCTTGTCAACATGGTCCAGGTCATGCTTGTCCGCCGGATTCTTCCGTGCCAAAGACAGGCTTTTAATCTGTGGGAGTTCGTCCCGGCCAAACACCAGACGCTTCAAAAGCTCTACGACATGACGCACAAAGGCGCCTGGAAGGCGTTGTTCAAGGCCTCCAAAGTAACTCCTCCTACATCCGAGGATCGCGGACTTCACGCCGCGCGGTTCCCCGTCCGGTGAGTTTTTTGACTACCACCGGATTCAGTTCTTCCCAATGTACCCATGGGGGAATCTTAAGTCATTGTGTGTATTTGATCAGGAGTATGTGGAGACGGCGGAGCGGATTGACTGTCCGGCTCCACTGCCAGAAGGCCCAGCAGATGCTCTCCTAACGGAGATGCTAGTCCCGGCGCCCTACAAGGCACCGGAGAAGAAGGCTGAAAAGAAGGCCCCGGGGACCAGGGAGGGTCTCCGGCGTAAGGTTGTACCGAAGCCTCGCCCGAAGACGACGAGGCACACTCCTCCCCCGAAGGGGAGGAAGAAGAGGAAGAGGACGCCCCATCCGGAGAGGATGGGGGGCCTAAGAAGGCAGGCCAGGGGACCGAGAAGGGTCCCTGGCGCAAGGCCGTTATACCCTTGTCGTCCAAAGACGACGAGGCTGATTCCTCCCGCAGAGGCGGGGGGAATCACGAAGAAACTCTACCTCCCCGCACTGGGGAGGAGAACAAGAGGAAGGCCGCCTCGGAGGGGGAGGCTAGGACGCCCAAGAAGGGATAGGCGTGCCTTCCGGATTACTCCGCCATTGTCGCCTATAGTGAGGAGGAGTGGTTGCCCAGGGGGAAGCCCCTAGTAAGATCGTAAGTATCCGCACTCTATTGTACTTTAGTGCGACTTTGCTTCATAGTCTTGTTATAACGCCGAACATATATGCAGTCCGGCCAGGGTCCATCCCGAGGTATCGTCTTTGGATGGGTCCTTGAGTGATTCATCAATGAACTCGCTCCCGACGGCCACTACTCCTCGGCCTGCGGATGACACGGAGGTGTTGTCCCAAAGGCTCCCAGAGCAGGGAGAGGTGACTCTGGAGACGCCCCAAGGCGGCATTCTAGACGCCGGGCATACGGGGTATAAGATCCCTGTGGATCATGCCGACGAGAGCCGCAGCAAGCCGGGCTCTCAGCCGGATACTGTGCCGGAACCTCAAATGGTTCTGGATTCGGGCAGGCGGCCCCTCGCCAGGGAGGGCGAGCCGTCTGTGCCGATGACTTCCGTTGCACCAGGGGCATCGGATAGTCTGCTAGAAGCACTTCGCGTCGCTTCCATGGATGAAGAGCACCGTTCTCTTATGAGTACGGTGATTTAGAAGGTTCTGTCCGCCAAGAGCGGACTAACCCAAGCCTGCACCAGCCTCCTGACAGGTTTTGAGGTAAGTAAGAAATATGTAAAATTATCACCCGATAGGTAGTAGCCCCTGATACTCTGTTTGGTGTTCGGAAAGAAGAGCCAAACAGAGGGTCAATTAAAATCCGCAGGAGTCTAATAGTAGGTGTGCCTGTGGATAAGCAGGCAGTGCTGCTTGCCGCTGCTATACGCATGGCCGAGGTCGCCGGACTCAAATGGGACCTGGAGCAGGCACAGGGAGAGCTCGGCCTCACGAAGAGGCAGCTCCACTACAAAAAAATACACTTCCGTGATGATACGTGTTTGTCACAGTAGGTCGTATTTTTTGTCATGCATGTACATCCATGACAAATTTATGACAGAATCAAGATAGTCATACCTGTGCTGTCGTAGAAGTGTTCCATGACATTACCAAAATTATCATCACGGAAGTGTCCACTTCCATGACGATAAATCGCGCGTCACAGAAGTGCTTTCGTAAAGGGTGACCGACACGTGGCATCCACCATAACGGAACGCCGTTAAGCTATCGGGTCGGGTTTTGGATCTGATAACCCGTTAACAGCCCCGACCAATGGGGATTTTCCACGTGTAAAATCGTCATTGGCTGGAGGAAACACGTGTCGGCTCATTGTTGGAACAGATGTCATCCACTCATTGGACAAAAGGCGCCTATGATACGTCAACACGTGGCCCGGCCCAACAGAGGCCCATTCCTGTGAAAAGGCCGGCCCGTTTGACTTGGTCAAAAGGTGACGGGCTGGCCCATGGAAAGCCTGTTAACGGCCTGTTTGCATATAGCCCATTTACAGCCCGCTAACCCAAGGCCCGTTACGCCCTACCCGAATTAGGCCCAGTAGCATCATCTGGGCCATCCAATATGATTCCAGTCTGTTTTCACTTCTGACCCACGTATGGCTCATGACGTCTTTCGGCCCATATGAGGCCCTATGTAACTCTTGGCCTATTAACGGTCCGTGGTGAAACTGGCCCGCCTTGAACAGTGTATCACTTTAGACCCATTAACGGCCCGTGGTGAAACTGGCCCATAATGAACAGTGTATCACTTTATACCCATTAATGGCCCGTTATTCAGTTGGGCCGTTTCCAGCCCATGTTATCTTTCAGCCTTCTCAGAGCCCATTTATTCTTGGGCTCATTTTGAGCATTCGTTTACTTACGGCCCGTTACTGTAATTTTCTGCTTGTGGGCCAAATTCAGCCCATGGTTACAGTCGGCCCGCTTGTGGTCCATTAATACATTGGGCCATTTTCATAACATCATCAAATACAGCCTATTAACGATGGCCCGTTATGGTCGGCCCATGAACGGACGATTCCAACTCTAGCCTGTTTACGGCCATAATGCGGCCTGTTATTGGCCATGTTTGGCCAATCGATCATACGGCCCGTATAAGGCCCATTGATGATAGGGCCCGTAGAAGGCCCATTGTTTCTACGGCCCGTAGAAGGCCCAATGTTTCTACGGCCCGTAGAAGGCCTACTGTTTCTACGGCCCGTAGAAGGCCCACTGTTTCTACGGCTTGTAGGAGGCCCACTGTTTCTACGGCCCGTAGGAGGCCCAGTGTCACTACAGTAAATACTAGCCCATGGTTATTGTGTCCTAGTTTTAAAAAATAGGTTATTGCATCCACTAGCAAACCGCGGAAAAAGAACTGCACTAACTACAAGCAAACAAATAAACAAGACAACAAGGAAATAAATAAGCAAGCAACTTATGCTAGGCTATCACGGCTATTACACATATTACATCCACTGGGCATCAAAGTTCACCACCAGTGCAAATATAGGGAACACAACAGCATATAAACGCCGCAGCAAAACAAGTCCAGAACTGAAACCACTTCAGAAGAGTTCAAGAAACAATATCCTGGGTACCCATAATGCTGGCAAGATGCTTAGCAAGCTTATTAACTTTCTCTTGTTTGGTGCTTAAATCCTCCAGCGCTTGCTATTGCACAAGAAAGTACGCATCTGAATTCTGCAAGGACTTCCTCAGTCCTTCGGCTTCTTGCTGCAGCACAGATGATTGATGCCTTTTGGCTTGTAGCTGAGACTGAAGAAGCCGAAGTGATTCAGGCAGCAAGTTCGAAGAGCTTGTGCCAGCAGTACTGGCCAGTAACTCAAACACTACATCAACGCAGGACTATGGGGTTTTCTCACTGTCTACAAGATCGTTTTTATCACATTTCTTGGAGACCAATAGGGTTGTCTCACTATCTTGAACCTTATCTGCATTACTTTCTCTACCATTGCATAGTGGGGTGCTCTTCTCCAATATTATGTTTGCATACTACAAGAGAAACAAGCAGACACATCATAGGTTTAGCTTGTAGTATAGCAAACTCATTTTGGTAAATCGGTTCAGTAGTAAGGTGGGTAGGATAACAGCATGAAACAAACATATATCTATGTACTATGGTCACTCTATTGTCCATATCATTCTAGTTTATGTTCCCTAATCAAGATAGAGACACAGTTCAACTCATATATTTTTAAGACACAGCAGCATAGACAGAATATAAGTGTGAGAAACTACACAGCATTGGCAGCACTTGTAATGTGCATCACATGAGAACATAATTGTTTATACAACTTAAACTGAAATCAACATAGAGTAAGAAGTTAGAACAGCAATCCAGTTAAAGAAATAGGTTTAAAACATACCTGTTGCGCCATTGGAGTTTCAATTGGATCCTTCAAATTTGGAAGTAGTTGGTATGAGTAAATATAGTGATGCAATAGCAAAGGAGTATGGACCATAGCTACGGAATCTGACCTGAGAACAATTGCTCTTCTGCTTTAAACGCGGAGTTTGGGTTAGCTGTGGTGGTCTTCGTGCTTTGGGCACTGCAGTAGCTTTACAAACTGCTCATGTGGGGGTACTCTGTGGTGGACATGGTGCTTTGTCAACTATAAGTGGGTTACTATCCGCTGGGGTTGCGGTTAGATGGGTTGCAGCTGGTTCTCTGCCCAATGGTGTAAGTGTGCAATCTGGAAGAGTCTCGATTATGTGTGGTGGGGCTAGTTTGTGGGCCAGTACAACCATGGTTCTATCTGCATCGACGGGTAGCACTATCTTTTGTGAAGAACGGGTTTTTGCTCCCTTAGATACTGCCATCAACCCCTCCAATTCAAATGGCTGATAAACAAGAAAATAAATTGAAGTACAGACATTGTATGATAGATAGATGTGGTAATTCACATATATGTTGTCTAACCAAACAGGACGGCATGACACAACTTCACATATATGATGCCTAACTAAACAAGATAGCATGACACAGTTTCAGATATATGATGGATAACTTAACAGGATATAATGGCATAATTCAACATATGATGAGTACCTAAACAGTATGACATGACAAAACTATATGATGTCTTTCTAAAATAGGTTGGGATGAAATAATTCACATACATGTTGTCTAAGTATACAGGATGGCATGATATAATTCACATAATTGATTCATATACTAAGCAGCTGGCACTCGCATGTATGATCTCTAAACTAAACAGATAGAATTCAATATTGTGCATATGATGTCTAAACTAAGAAATGCAAGACACCATATGCATCATATGAGAAATATAAACATTGCAACTTAGAGCATACACCTCAGGTGGGATATAGGACTGGTCATCTGTCTCTGAATCCTCCTCTGAGGAGCTCCCTGTAACCATCGAGATATATGCTTCAACAGGTACCATTGCCTGCTCTGAAGACCTTGTTTTCACTCCAGATTTTTCCATAACCGGCTCAAATGGCTGATACACATGAAGAGTAGTTCAATATACACAGATTGTCGACAAATGGAATATGTAATGAAAAAAAAGATGGCATGAGATAATTCACATATATGATGCCTGGATCCATGGCGGTGCATAATTCACATATATGATAACTCGCTGAAAAACATGGCATTGCATAATTCATATATCTAATACAGAAAGCAAACAGGAGGCATTCGCACAAAGCATGTCTAATCTAAGCAGATGG
>LT934112.1:53076884-53103791 GCA_900231445.1 Triticum turgidum subsp. durum | reverse complement strand
GAGGACCTATCTGTAACCAGCAAGAAATCTGCATCGACGGGTAGCACTGACTGCTCAGAAGACCTTGTTTTCACTCCAAATTTTCCCATGACCGACTCAAATGGCTGATGCACAGGAAGAGTAGATGAATGTATAAACATTGCTGACAAATGGAACACATTATGGAAAAAAATATGGCACAATACAATTCACATATACGATGACTGGCTAAACAGGATGGCATTGCATGATTCACGTATATGATGCCTGGCTAAAGAAGATGGCATTGCATAATTCCCATATACTCCCTTTGTTCCTAAATATTTATCTTTTTAGAGATTTCAAATGGACTACCACATACGGATGTATATAGACATATTTTAGAGTGTAGATTCACTCATTTTGTTCGTATGTAATCACTTGTTGAAATCTCTAAAAAGACAAATATTTAGGAATGGTGGGAGTATGATATAGAAACCAAACAGGTGGCATTCACACAAAGCAAATCAAAACTAAGCTGATGACATATAAGATGTATAATGTAAGCAATGCAAGGCGCCATATGCATGATATGACCAACATCAGCAAGCCAGGTTAGAGCAAACACCTAAGGTGGTAAACAGGCATGGTCGGCTCCTTCTGAATCCCCATCTGAACAGTTATCTTCCTCTGGAATACAATCTAGAAATGCAGGAGAGGGGGGGCACTTCGCCCACCATGGAGCAGCATTTGCATGACATTATATTCGCACGCAACGGTCTTCTCTTTTTCTCTAGATGTTCAGTACGATTGTCTACAATATCTGACATGCATAATAAAAAAATAGTTAGATTTTGTAAGGCCTAAGGGGTGCATGCAAAAATCAAGACTGATGGTAGCAAATGAGTGGATGGATCCAAAACTAATGATAGCAGGTAGATTATAGCTTCAGTTTAAAAAGATAGACAATGGATCATCTATTGTTTGTTGCCCACCCAACATGAACCACATAGAACACCCCAGATGAAACAGATAGTAGACAGATACTATTCGTTGCTGGCTCGATATGAGACCCATGGGCAATTCAAAACTCAAGATTGAATGATAAAGTAGCAGGTAATAATAACCAATGTATAACGTAAGCAAACACGAAAGACTACGACCTCTCTTCTAGAACGGTCTAGTCCTCAGGTTCATCTGCTCAGTCGATGATGGTAATGCAGTTGGCATGGCTGCCAGCAACGGGGAAGATGATCTGAGGCGCCGAAAGAAAGTCTGTAGGGGGGATCTCTGATGCAGTGAATGCTTCTGTCGATGGTGCACCTCAGGTGGGGTGGATGACGGCATGGCAGGAGCAGGACATAACACACAGAGTTTTCTTTGACGCCAATCTGAAAATGAAGTAAATCATTAAGGGCTCCTTAGAATTGGAGGATTCTATAAATGCAGGGACAGGAAAAACACAGGAATAGGATAGGAATGCACGTGCAAAACAGTGCATTTGGAAACATAGGATTTCAGTCAACCTGGGTGTTTGGCTCACATGAATTGGAAGAACAGAGGAATGGAGAAACAAAGTGATGCGACGAGTGTACAACCTCTTTGGCATAGCCTTGTAGACCTCAGCATCATTGGGTTGGATGTGGAGGATGGTGATGATGCTGGTGTGACTGTCGGAGGCGGGGAAGAAGATCCGAGGCCTCTGGAAACGGCGCCGAGGGTACTGCTCTGCTGTGATGGACGGTTCCATCATTGGAGCAGCTTCGCTAAGGTGTACGGCAATGAGGTTGAAGCATGACAAGACAGACAACTTTAATGTGAAGTGGGACCCTAATATCATCTGCAATAGATGATGTAAAATACATCACCAAAAAGTGCTAGATGTAAAACGCATCAGCCGTGCCACGGCCGCTCCGACAGATGCTGTAAGTACTGTTCACTCTAAACTTAACTGAAGAAAATGAACTTCATAGTCGAAACTGAATTTTACTGTCGAAACTGATTGAACTAGTAACAGAGCATTGCAATAGATGTTTAGGGCATTCGAGCACTAGTAGCAGAAAAGCAGTGATCTAAATCAGCAGACGCTCGAGCAGGGAACGCACTAACAGAGAGCAAGTCGTGCAGTAGCACCATGAGCGAGTGCTAAAGCAGCAACTCATGTAGCTGCCGGAGGTCGTGCAGCAGTAGCAGTGCAAGCGAGAGCAAGAACAAAGCAGCAGCATGAACGAAAGTAGGAGCAGTGCAGTAGCGCGACCGACGGCAAGAACAGAGTCGCAGCACGAGCGAGAGCTGGAGCAGCTGCAGCTAGTGCCATTGTGGAAGTCGCTGCCGAGGAAGCAACGACATGGGGGAGAGACGTCGTGGATGATGTGGCCGGCGATGGCGCCGTTGATGGAGACGCCATGTCTGCTCGGTATCGAGCACCTGCAGCCCCATGAGATCGAATAAAAGATAAAATGCAGCGGTGAGTGCAGAACCTCCTTGGTGGCGCCGAGTTGGCCTCGGCTTCATCGGAGGAATTGGTGAGGGTGTTGCGGTTCCGGTGGGGCAGGTCAAGATGGGGTTATGGGGATTGAGGTGGCGCGATAGACGAGGCGAACATCGGGGCAGCTCCTTGGAGGTGGAGGACGGGGCGGCTAATCCGGCGGGACGACGAGATCGACAACGGATCCTCATCCGGTGTGGTGGATGAGGGACGGCGAGCTGTTGCGGTGGACGACATAGTCGGGGAAGAGTCCCCGGCTGGGCGGCGGTCGGGAGGCCAACGGAGGAGCATGGGGTTTCGCGGGTTTTGGCGGCCTCGGTGTACGAATGGGGGGGAGGGGAGAGCCAAGCTTAGGGACGCGCTTGTCCGAAATGTAGGGTAAGTTACCAGCGTACCCCCACCGGTTTTGACACCACGACGTGGAGCTTCATTTTCGGCTGAGGGGTAGAAGGGGGATTTCGCGTGTCTGGGCTGCGGGAGCGATTTCGGATGAGGAGGGAGTTCTCGCGCGCGTCCAAATTTCGGGATAACAAGGCGCCGCGCGGGTTGAAGAAGCGGTAGTTTCAAAGCAGGTGAGACAAAAGATACTCGAGCTTGAAAATTTCGGGATAACAAGGTGCGGATTCCTTGTTCGGCAGAACAAACTTAACATGTAAAAAAATCATACAAGACACAAGAGAGTCATGTCCCCTTTTACTATATTGCTATAGATGCCACTGAAAAAACTACAAGAAAAATGTAACAAAAATCGGGAGAACATGATTACCCTGCACAGTACCAAATCGATTCGCACTTCCCTCAACAACAACAAAAAACAAATCAATTCCCACCAAAGAAAGAGTAATGTCCCTTTTTATATGATTACAGATGCCATGATCTCGAATTTCAATTTTTGAATCCACGTTATGTTGAATTCAAATATATCATTAGGTGACCTTGTGGTTTATAATTGATGTAGTCATACATTTTGATCTTCCATCATATATGAACATTTTACTCCACCATGTGAACATATATATTATCGTCTACCATATGGACTAAATTTGAATCAATTTTCCTTATTTGAATACGATTCTTGTCAAGTTATACAATATTTTAAATATTATCTTGATAACAAAAAGACATGCATATAGCAGTAATCATATTTCACTATGAACTGCATGTACCATACGCTCTCCAATTCAAATATTTGTATCCATTTCATGTTGAATTCAAATCATAGTACATTATTGGTCTAGGTAGCGAGATGTTCGGGATAATCTAAACCCTGTTTTCATACGTATAATTTTTGGCTGAATTGGGACAAGTTTTGGTATAAGCCTCTTGCAAAACCGGAGATTCTCTCAACAAGCCTCGTGGTTCCGAGAGGGAACGTGTCACCTTTGTGTGCGAAACGATATACGCTGCCTCCCCCCTGATTTTATTTACAGAGGCAACATAGAACTATATGAGTGCCCTGTTAAATATTGGAATTATTTAGGGTTCATTTGGCCTTTTTATACATTAATTGAGTTTCTGGACTTTTAATGTGCATAATCTAAATATGAATTGCATGCACATGCTCCGGTGCACCAAAGTGGGTTGAAAAATCACATGTGTGTCCTTGGTTGAATTTCTAGGTCCCATGGAAGAAATGAGAATGAAATTCAAACATCTGGGCGTCATGACTCTGCCGAGAACATCGAGAAACTTAGATTTTAAATTCATGTAATGAAACTTGGCATGGTGTCATGTCATGGCACTAACATGTTGTGGTAAAAAATTGAGCCGATTTGGAAGCTCGTGGTTCTAAGAGGGAATGTGCCACCACCCCACCCCCCTGCCCTTGAGTTTCTTAACAAAGACAACATAGAACTACATTAGTGCCATGTTAAATTTTGGAATTATTTCGGGTTCATTTGTCGTTTTTCATACATTAATTGAGTTTCTGGTCATTTAATGTGCATAAGTCAAATTTGAACTACAAGCACATTGCTCTCGTGCACCAAAGTTGGTTGAAAAATCACATTTGTGTCCTTGGGTGAATTTCTAGGTCCCATGCAAGAAATGAGAATAAAATTAAAACATCTGGGCATCGTGGCTCGGCCGAGAACATTGAGAAACTTGGTTTTAAAATTCTTGTAAATCCAAAACACGTCTGAAAATCATGAAACTTGGTATGGATGTCATGTCATGGTACTACCATGTTGTGGTTAAAAAATGGCCGAATAGGAACAGATTTTGGTATAAGCTTCTTGCAAACCGAAGCTTCTCTCAAGAAGGCTCGTGGTTCTGAGAGGCAACGTGGCACCTTTGAGTGTGAAACGATATATGTTGTCCCCCTTGAATTTATTTACAAAGGCAACATAGAACTACATGAGTGCGCTGTTAAATTTTGGAATTATTCTGGCTTTGTTTGGCCTTATTTACACATTAATTGAGTTTTTGGTCATTTAATGTGCATAATTCAAATTTGAACTACAAGCACGTGTTCCCGTGCACCAAAGTTGGTTGAAAATCACATTTGTGTCCTCGGGTGAATTTCTACTCCCATGCAAAAAATGAGAATAAGATTCAAACATCTGGGCATCGTGGCTTGGTCAAGAACATTGAGAAACTTGGTTTTAAAATCATGAAACTTGGCATGGTGTCATGTCATGGTAGTACCATGTCGTGGTAAAAAAAATTGGCTGAATAGGAACAAATTTTGGTATAAGCTTCTTGCAAATCGGAGCTTCTCTCAAGAAGGCTCGTGGTTCTGGGAGGGAACGTGTCACCTTTGTGTGCATAATTCAAATTTGAAATACAAGCACATGTTCCAGTGCACCAAAGTTGGTTGAAAAATCATATGTGTGTGCTCGGGTAAATTTCTAGGTTCCATGCAAGAAATGGGAATGAAATTCAAAATTCTGGGCGTCGTGGCTGGGTTGGAGACATTGAGAAACTTAGTTTTTTAATTCCGATAAATCCAAAACACGCATGAAAATAATGAAAATTAGCTTGGTGCCATGACATGGCACCAACATGTTGTGGTAAATTTACAGTCCGATTTGCGAAGGCGCACACATTAACAATCAACAAAGTCATTTTGGAACAAGTGTTGTCATGTTACAATCGGAAACACAAGTATTATTGAAACCGTGGGCGTTCTACTTACTAGTACCATTTACGTGCTGCCACGCGTCCCCATTTTTTATTAGCTAGGAGGGGCCGTGCAGGGTAGCTATTTGAGTACGAGAGCGTGCGATCAGACCCCTGCACGTGCTTATCGGGAGGAGAGCCCTTTGACCTACATCTGTCGTCCACCTCTCTCCCAAGGTCTCCATTAATGGAGCCCGAGCCTCTGTTTAATGGCGTGGCTATGTCTCACTCGACTGAGATTTAAGAGAGAAAAAAGAAAATCTGACAGCACGGATCTTGATGTAAGATCGGACGGACCTATATAGCATCTATTGCGACTTATAGCAAGACTGATGAATATATAAGGACGATTTTTTTTATCAAAGAAGGGCTTGCCCCTTCCGATTTTCATTACTGAAAACCACCACAATTCACAAGAAGTTCAGCACAACTCTAGCCTAACACGAAGGACTAAAAGTACCAGATTGAAATCGCAACATCCCAAGAGGCCAACAAAGGCCAAACATCCGCGCTAGAACCCAACATTTCACAACCGACGACACAATCGACATCCTAAACCGATTATTACATCAAAAGAAACCAGGAAACTAAAGGAAGCCTAGAAGCAGCTAGAAGAACAGCAACGCCAGGGTCGCCACAGCAACAGTTTTCTTCATTCCAGCCTCGCAACATTGATCTTCCACAGAAAGATAAGGACGATTAATTGTCTTACATAATTAGAAAGATAATTAAAAAAGCACCATGCGGCTATGCCCGAAATAGACAAGTGCAAAAGAAGAAGGAAGACAAGGATCTGGCTCGCTGATCTCTACTTTCTTGATGCGTTGCTGCAGGCCGCGGGAACTAGTCTCCACGGCGACCGGCGATGAGCTCTTTCGTGTCCTCAAGATGCTGCTTGAGAACATCCATAGATTTCTCCACCAGCCTTTGGTGCTCGTTGCGGAGCATGTCATTCTCGTTCATAAGTTTCTTGATGATGACGTCGGTCCTCTTCAACAAGGCACTGGTCTCCTCCTGCTGGTCTGCACTTCGGACGATCTTCTCCCTCAGCAGGTCGCTCTCGGCCCGGAGCCTCTCATTGCCCTCCCTTAGTTGCCAGATGACGCTGGTAGCCTGTTCAAACGAGGCTTTCACGTCGTCCTGCAACCTCGCCAAGCCGGAGATCTGATCCATCTGGCTATGGACGATCGCATGCATGCGCTTGTAACAGTCGTCGCCTGCCCGCGAGAAATTTTCCCAGGCCGCCGCGGCGCGGCGGGACATCTCTGATGCATTCGTGGCGCGGCGGGACATCTCTGCTGCTTCGGTGGCGTGGCCGGACCAGTCTGCTGCATCGACAGCGCGGCGGGACCTCCGTGCTGCTTCAGCGGCGCGGCGGGACCTCTGTGCTGCTACTTCCGTGCGGCGGGACATGTCGGCTGCTCTCCCAGCGAGGCGGGACATCTCTCATGCTTCCGCTTCCATGCTCGCCTCTCCCTGGTAGCAATCTCTTGACCCAGAACTCACGCTGGCCATGGCAGACGCAAGGGAAGGATGTTGAATGACTTGTTTGTTTTTGTGGATGAGGAGTTGAGGATGAATGTGCAGTCATCTTGGCATACTAGTATTTATAACCGAGTACTAATACGCTCCTAAGTGGGAACCTGTTTAGGTTGTGATCGGTGTGAACAGGTTTGGAATTCAATATACTAGCGTGGTACTAATACGCTCCTAAGTGGGAAACCGTTTAGGTTGTGATCGGTGTGAATAGGTTTGCAATTCAATATAGTGTGGAGTAATTTGGAATGTGACAAGACACAAGCTCAAAAACTTGTACTCTGAGTTTAGTTGTACGTTATACAGGAAGAGAAGAGGTGCACGCACGCACTCGTCCTCTCACACACGCGTCTGTTTTTTCTCGAAAAGGAGGATGATGACCCCCAGCCTCTGCATCTGGGAGTCACACACGCATTTGTAGCTACGAATTGTAGTTTTCTCAACCATCCGATTGGCTCTATCATGGATGTACCTATATACTAAAACATGTCTAGATACATCTATATTTTGACAAATGGAAGGCATGTATTGTGGAACGGAGGGAGTGCTTGTCATCAAAATGGATAAAAAGGGACGTGTCTAGAACTAAAATACGTCTACATACATCTTCTTTTATCCATTTTGAGGACAAGTAGTACTCTTACCCAAAGGAACTTTATATCCAACAGACACAAAATATCCGTTCGACTGTTGGAAATTACTGATCTAATGTCGAAGTAAATGCTGCAGCGCCACCAAAACCCACCATTTCTTAAGCTAAAGTAGACCAAGGTAATCCCTATATTAGCATATTACTAAGATAAACAGAAGGCACTGTCAAAACATTTAGGACGTGAGCTTGTCAATCTGAATGTGGAGGGACACAAGCTTAGCCCCGGCCAGCAGCTTGGGAAGAACTGTCAAGAAGGTCAACTCCTGCACGTCGACGTCGCCGGGATCCTTGCTGCTTGTCACCTCCATTTCCACCTTGATGGCGTCGGTCGTGCCTTTGGGCTCCCCCAGCGGGCCGTTCGCCCACAGCTTGGCCAAGTAGTGTGGCAGTGGGGATGCCCCCGCTCTGATGCAGATGACCGACACGGCGATAGGCGCGCCGATGTCGAGCACGCCGCTGATGAAGAAAAACGCGTGGCGGTCCTCCTCCGTGAACAGCAAGAGCTGTGGCTCCGACAGTGGCACTTGCAGCTGGAGCACCATGCCGTACTGGATCCTGTGCATGGGCATGGGATGCGCGGTGCTGATGTGGTGTTTGAGCACCGGCGAAGGGCCTTCGTAGCCGCAGACGGGCACGGGGCATTTGCAAGGCGCGAGCGGACACACGCTCTGGTGATCAGCGAGTTTGTGGTAAGTGACATAGAGCCCACAGCCTTCGTGCGGGCAGTCCACCCTCACCGACGAAAGGACGGAGTCCACCGCCGTGTTTCGCACGTCGAAGCCACCGCCGTGCTCGCACTTCTGGCACTGCGGCTGGTTCCCGGGGCGCTCGACGCAGCAGTCCGTGCAGGACAGGTGCCCTCCGTTGCACTACAGAAATCAATCCAACAGCACATCAATCAAGAAACCTGCACCTTGCTCAATCAGCCGAACGGACGAGGTGTATTCGAACCTCATACACTGGAGGCATCAAGGGGCGGAGGCACAAGGGGCAGTGGAGCACGGTGAGGTCCATCGAGACCTTAGAGAGCTCCATCGTCGGGTCCTGTTCCTGTTCGGTCTGCATGATCTCGCCCTCCTCGTGCACAACCATCCTTCAAGGTGCATTAAATCAACACATGCAAGTACTATCAAAAGAAGAGTCACGGCATGCATGCATGCGTTGTAATTAATGCATCGGTAAATGCAAATTATTGAAATATATCGAGTGTAGTGCTTGGATGTGTCGCGTCAAATCGTACATCAACGAGAAGTTTGATTATCCTCTCCCTCGCGGACTTAACTACACCTGCCTTTGGCTGTATGACAAGTTGGCCACACACCTATCGGGCCCACCTGTCATACACGCAAAGATAGGAGCATCCCTCCCTCGCCCATGAGTGTGGTGGCTGGCAAGACTAGGAAAAGCTTTCACTACACGCTCTCCCTCCCGCACGCGGTGGACATGCAGCAGTTCAATCGGTGCCAGATGGCCAGAAGTGTACTATAGTACTCCTCCAGTGCAGTAGTACACCATCATTGTTCAACTTCCCGAAGAGGCGAAGAGCCAGGCGCAGCCCGGATGCTCGTGTGGCAGTTTCATGTGTAGAGTAGTCTAGATAGCGTGTACCGTGCTTGTAAGCTTAAAATCGTTGGGGTTGGCTCCATGCTATGTGGCCGTCTCGAAGTTTTTTTAAAAAAATTAAAATAGTCTTCTGGCCCTACCTGTCACCCTGGTGATTGTAGTTTGCACGCTCATCTGGTCAAGACAGGAATATATATTTTAATTTGTTTTTTCTCGAAAAGGGGGGAATCCCCGGCCTCTGCATCAGAACGATGCATATGGCCACATATATTTTAATTTGTGGTGGGTAAATGTTAGAGGTTGCAGCAAATATATTGTACACTGCGGGTCTTTCAGCCTAGTTTAGAGGCAAGCATGTGGGGCCAGTGCTATGATGTGTCGCGTCAACTCATAGAACAAGGAGAATCTTGATTTTACTACACGCCTTCTCCCTCGCCCATGCGCGCGGTTGCTCGCAAACGAGGACAGGCTTTTGCTTAGTAGTAGTACTTCCGCAACAAGCTATCCGTACCGCTCGTGGTGGACGGGCATGTAGCAGTGGATTCGACACTGTAGAAGCAGTAGTAGTAACATCATTGTTTGTCTTCTCGAAGAGGCGAAGAGCCACGCGCAAACCAAACGTTGCAGTTGCGAACATTGGAGCACGCACATAGCCAGGCTCTTGCATGAGACAAAATTGCTATGTGAGCCCACTATTGTACTAGTACGTACAACTACTTGCTAGTATAGCCCTGTAAACCAGAAAGGAGTATTTGCCCTTCTAGAGATTTCAACAAGTGACTAGACTACACCGAGACGGAGTACATATGGAGCAAAATGAGTGAGTCTACACCGTAAATAAATATGTACTAGTTCTATCATTTTCCTCTCCGAGGTGCACAATATTGAGTATACTGACTAGTCTCTTTTTGACACGCATTTACATTTTTTTTGACATAGTACAGACGCAAGCGCTCATATACACGCGCATACACTCACCCCTATGAACGCACACACGCACGGCACTATCATCTTGAAATTTACAAAGTGACCATAGGCACCTCGTCATCGACGGGTCCATAGGTGCTTGAATGCCAAGGAGGAAGAGGCTAGCGGTTCCCGAGACATTGAACGGTCAATGATGCATCCTCAATTACATGCAGAGGGAATTAATTGGAGAAGCAGACTAGAGCCAGCACGATGTGAATGCAATTGGACTCTCATATAATAAAGGCGCCCCACCACTCCAATCCATCTACTCCCAAGTCTCTGCGTAACACTGCTCACTCCAATCCAAGACCAAGTGACCAGAAGCCACAAGCACCTATGGAGGCGATGGACGCGAGCGGCAGTCGGCTGTGCCAAATCATCCAAGGCGCCGGCCTGCGGCCCCGTGATGTCTACTACACAAACTTCTTCTTGTAGACGTTTTTGGGCCTGCAAGTGCACAGGTTTGTAGGACAGTAGCAAATTTCCCTCAAGTGGATGACCTAAGGTTTATCAATCCGTAGGAGGCATAGGATGAAGATGGTCTCTCTCAAGCAACCCTGCAACCAAATAACAAAGAGTCTCTTGTGTCCCCAACACACCCAATACAATGGTAAATTGTATAGGTGCACTAGTTCGGCGGAGAGATGAAGATACAAGTGCAAAATAGATAGTAGATATAGGTTTTTGTAATCTGAAAATATAAAAACAGCAAGGTAACAAGTGGTAAAAGTGAGCATAAACGGTATTGCAATGATAGGAAACAAGGCCTAGGGTTCATACTTTGACTAGTGCAAGTTCTCTCAACAATAATAACATAGATAGAACATATGACAAGCCCTCAACAGGCAACAAAGAGTCACTCCAAAGCCACTAATAGCGGAGAACAAACGTAAAGATTATGGTCGGGTACGAAACCACCACAAAGCTATTCTTTCTGTCCTATCTATTCAAGAGTTCGTAGTAAAATAACATAAAGCTATTTTTTCCGCTCGATCTATCATAGAGTTCATACTAGAATAACACCTTAAGATACAAATCAACCAAAACCCTAATGTCACCTAGATACTCCAATGTCACCTCAAGTATCCGTGGGCATGATTATACGATATGCATCACACAATCTCAGATTCATCCAACCAACATAAAAGTACTTCAAAGAGTGCCCCAAAGCTACTACCGGAGAGTCAAGAACGTGTGCCAACCCCTATGCATAGGTTCCCAAGTGTCACGAAACCCGCAAGTTGATCACCAAAACATACATCAAGTGGATCAATAGAATAACCCATTGTCACCACGGTTATCCCATGCAAGACATACATCAAGTGTTCATAAAAGACTCAATCCGATAAGATAACTTCAAAGGGGAAACTCAATTCATCACAAGAGAGTAGAGGGGGAGAAACATCATAAGATCCAACTACAATAGCAAAGCTCGGGATACATCAAGATCGTGCCATAGAGGAACACGAGAGAGAACACAAGAGAGAGAGAGAGAGATCAAACACATAGCTACTGGTACATACCCTCAGCCCCGAGGGTGAACTACTCCCTCCTCGTCATGGATACCGCCGGGATGATGAAGATGGCCTCCGGTGATGGGATCCCCCTCCGGCAGGGTGCCGGAACAGGGTCCCGATTGGTTTTTGGTGGCTACTGAGGCTTGTGGCGGTAGAACTCCCGATCTATCTTCTGTTCTGGAAGTTTTAGGGTACATAGGTATATATGGGTGAAAGGAGTACGTCGGTGGAGCTACGGGGGCCCCACGAGGCAGGGGGTGCGCCCGGGGGGGTGGGCGCGCCCCCCACCCTCGTGATCACCTCCCGTATCTCCTAACATGCACTCCAGGTCCATCGGGTGGCTTTCCTTCCAAAAATAAATTCTCCAGTTGATTTCGTTCCGTTTTGACTTCGTCTGATATTCCTTTTCCTCAAAGCACTGAAATAGGCATAAAACAACAAATCTGGGATGGGCCTCCGGTTAATAGGTTAGTCCCAAAAATAATATAAAAGTGGATAATAAAGCCCAATATTGCCTAAAACAGTAGATAAAGTAGCATGGAGCAATCAAAAATTATAGATATGTTGGAGACGTATCACCCCGCACCGCGCAGCGTGTCCAAACGGTGCTGGCGACCGCAGGCATCGTAGCCCTCGCCGACGCCGGCTTCGCCTCTCGCATGGACGACATGATGGTCAACTCCATCTGCAGGTTCACCGCCGTCAAGAAGCGCGCAAACGACCTTGCCGTACTGCTCCAGCCCGCGCGCCCAGGCTCCTCATTGCCTGCCACCCTCATCGGCCTACCTGGTGATGAACTCTTTCAAGCCCTGGTGGCCCTGCAGGTGCCGGAGGTCGCGATGAAGAATGTGCACCTCGAGGCCGTGCTCGCCGCGCAGCACCTCGCCATGCAAGAAACCATCGACCTGCACATCCACGTCTACGAGGAAATCGTCTACATAGGCCACTACAAGGCAAACGAGGACAGAAAGACGTTGGCCTTCTTCCAACGGCTGGAATCTTTGGACGCCATTGTTTAGAAGCACGTCGACATGGCCACGAAAGCCGCTGCTACTTAGGCGCCGTTCGGTGGGCTGGCGCCCTGAGTCGAGGAGGTGGACGTCGTCGATGGATGCATCTCTTCTTCTTGCCTCCTGTAACCAGCATTGCATTGCCTCATGGCCTTAATGTTTTATTAGTATAGTACTCCCTCTGTTCCCAAATATAAGTCTTTCTAAATATTCCAGCAAGTGACTACTACATACGGAGCAAAATGAGTGAATCTACACTCTAAACTATGTCTTCATACATCTGTATGTTGTATTCCATTTGAAGTAGTATCTAAAAAGGCTTATATTTATGAACGGAGGGAGTATATGGTATTTTTTATTCCAGTCGTAACGTTTTCACTGTGAGGTGGGGCCGCAGTTGGGCAAACCCACCCCATCCACCGGGCGTCGGTCGAGTTTAGAGCAAGTACAATAAGGTGATGTAGGCGGGCTGTAAGACATTAAATATTATATTCTTGCTTACTTGGAAGAGAGAGAAGAGGAGAGAGAAGAGAAGCGGGCTACTAGTTAACAGCCGGCTACAGCACGTGCTCCTAGGTACTTTGTGAGAGAGTGGAATGGGCCATGTATCAACAAAGTAGTACATATTTATATCTAGCTATTGTACTTGTTGGCTATAAACTTGACTATATGTGACATGGCAACATCATATAGCCAGCAGTTGGCTATATTATTAACCATGCTCTTAAAGAGTAGAAGAGAGAAACGAGGGAGGCGGGCTAGCTGTAGCACGGACGCTGTTGTCAGATGGGACTCGTGTTTATAGAATAGGAGTACTGAGCACTCGTGCCTCTTTATTTTGAGGGAAAAATTAGTCGTATGTCTAGTACCACTAGATGGGTGTGTGTGACCTATAGCTGTCATCACTTTAGGTCTACTTTTCGAACCGCGGCTACGCTTCACAGTACATATTTTTCACGCATTTATCCTCCTATATGTACTCCTAGGCTATTTCCACGTGCTCCCATTCGCCCACATGTGGGACATAGAGCATTTGGGTCGTAGTGCATGCACGACTCGGAGCATATGCCGGGGTACTTCACATTTCAGACCTCACGAATTACATGCAAACCCCCCGCGGAAGAATAAATAAATCAATGAATTACTACATGAAACCGGATTATTTTTATGGAAACCGGAGCACTTTCATTAAATTTTGTACATAACACGTTTATAAAAAATGACCGGACCTAAACCAGTCTAAGGGCCTCTTTGATTTTTCCCGAAAAAAGGGTCTCTTTGATTCACAGGATACTGAAAACACAGGAATGGGGAAAGTATGATGGCGATGAACCGAGACGAGGAGAACTCTAACTCAGTTAGAGGTTAGAGTTAGATTCTAACCCTGAACTAACTCTAAACCAAACAGGTGTATGGATGGCAGGGTTAGATTGACAATAAATGCTCTATCTCAATCATTTGACTACTTTGGACCCTATTTTTAGTCAGACTAAATAAGTCCCTTGGATCCAAGCACCCTCTTGGTGTGGCCGGCTCTTCTGTGGCCTCCTCCCTCTCACAATTGACATAAACGAACCATCTATACAATCAAGCATGCAAAACATGATAATTTTTACTTTGTCCATACAAATGAGATATCCCACTTAAACACACAAGTCGTCAATCAAGCTTCACAAAATAAAAAAACACTTCATGAAACAAATCGTGAGCTAACTCATCACGGAAGTTGTTCACGATAGGGAGGGAGCCCGGAGCCCCTCACGCACCGAGGGAGGAGCTCGCCATCATCGCTCTGGAGGAAGGCTCTGTAGAGCCCAAGCCCCCGGAACCCCTCCGACGCCGCCCATGCGAGTTGAGGTCGACACCGGCATGGGTAGCAGGTCCGCTTGCCACCGACTGGGAACTTAATCTTTGGGCCTCTATAAATAATGCAAGCCTGTAACTAAAATACCTAGAAAGGTGAGCTGAATCTTTGGGCCTCTAGAAATAATGCAAGCCTGAAAATGAAATACCTAGAAAGGTGAACTGAATCTTTGGGCCTCTAGAAATAATGCAAGCCTGAAACTTAAATACCTAGAAAGGTGAACTGAATCTTTGGGCCTCTAGAAATAATGCAAGCCTGAAACTAAAATACCTAGAAAGGTGAACTGAATCTTTGGGCCTCTAGAAATAATGCAAGCCTGAAACTCAAATACCTAGAAAGGTGAACTGAATCTTTGGGCCTCTAGAAACAATGCAAGCCTGAAATTGAAATACCAAGAAACGTGAACTGAATCTTTGGGCCTCTACAAATAATGCAAGCCTGAAATTGAAATACCTAGAAAGGTGACCTGAATCTTTGGGCCTCTAGAAAGATTTATTACCTCCTCAAGCAGCATCAAACAATTCCATGCGTGCACCACAAATCTATAGCAAGTTTGATCAGGATCTACTTTTCCAAATCAGAATTAGCGCTAGAGAAAGCAAGATCAATGATATGGCCGTGAGACAGAGAAGGAACGAACAAACTCACCCCTCTCGCGACCTCCCTGGTAGATGCGCCGCCGCCGCGCACGACAGAGGGAGAAAAACGACTGGTGAAGGAGGAGCGGGGCAACCTTCAAAGGTCGGAGGGAGAGGGCAGACAGAGTAGGGCGGCGGAGGTGGGAAGGAGAGGGCGGCCGGAGGAGAGAGAGGGCGAGCGGTGCTTGGGCGGGCGGCCCTATGGGGAACAGAGAGGAGTCATGCGAGAGGGGGGGAGCGATCTGGTGCGGGCAGGTGAGATTTTTTTAGGGGAGCGATCTGGTGCGGGAAGGTGAGATTTTTTTAGTTCTCTTTTAGTGGGCCCAAGATAACTAACCCAATTAGAACCTCTCCACCGGGCTATTTTTTAGCTGGGTTAGAGCAAACAAGCTCAAACTAACCCCTCTTGTTTCGATAATTTGAGGCTATTTCAACCCAAACTCGCTCTAACTCAGGGATCCAAACAAAGAGGAGTGTTACTGTACATGCTACAGTGTGGACCGTAGCACATTGTTTTTTATGGCCATATCACCACATTATTGTTTTCTACTGCTGGTTCACTGGGCTTCCGTGGTTCGCACGGCTGGTTCACTGGGCTGCCGTGGTTCGCACTCCTCTGACCTGAGTAGTACTCCCTCCGTTCCTAAATATAAGTCTTTGTAGATATTTCACTGTGGACCACATACGGATGTATATAGATGCATTTTATGTGTAGATTCACTCATTTTTCTTCGTACGTGGTCCATAGTGAAATCTCTCCAAAGACTTATATTTAGGAACGGAGGGAGTAGTATAGTACTAGTATATACCACATCATTCTTTGCACCTTCTTACAACTCCGACATGTGGGAGAGCCAGCATCCGGGTCGACGTGTCATGCACTAGATTAGAGCGTGGAACGGAAGGGGGGCATCACCCCGGTCGGAGCGCCAGTAATTCATGACTATAGTGAGTGGTCATATCACAAGTCTTTCCAGCAGTAACACGCGGTCAAATCGCACAGCCCCACTCGCTCACCCTCCTCGCCTCTCTGTCAAACCGCCTACCCGAAAACTGTCGTGCGTACTGCCCGGGAAAAACCCCGCCCTCAACTTTTAACTACGCGAAAATAGTTCGAGCTTGTTCGTTCTATATAAATACAGTACTTACTGTATGTTTATTCACCCGTGGGGTTGTTCAATGAATGGAGGGGCGGGGAGCACAAGTGAACAATACTACCTCTGTCCGGGTTTATTGGTCCCCATTGTATTTCGTGCCAAATTTTGACCATAGAATAAACTAAGAAAATGTTCACGCATGTCACCAAACATTATATTTTTCAAAACTATGTTCAAATACGAATCCAATGAGATAATTTTTCTTGACATGCATTAAAATTTTGTTAGTTAAATCTTTAGTCAAAATTTGGCACAAACTATAAAAGGGACCTATAAACCAGGACGGAGGTAGTACTGTAGTAGTAGTCAGTAGGAGTCGTAGAGTAGTCACCTTAAATAGAGAGTTTCTTTTCTTTAATGCCACGTACACAAATTGAAACGCTTGTTGTGGAGAGAAAAAAGATAATCACTCCACTATATATGGACGCAGGGGCCTGAGCACTTGCTTTACTAGGTTGATCTCTTCATTCTCTCATCCTCTCCAGATATAAACAAGACAGATGTAGCGACATTTTCTTTCTGCTCACTGCTGGTCATAGATCCGGCCGGATCCCTTCGGCCGGTGTGTGTAGAGGACTAAAAGGTGCATCGTTCACGCGGTCATCGCCGCCGAGGGAGGAAACCCACAGCTGCCGGAGGGGCCCGATCCTCTGCCCATGCCGTTCTCTCCAACATAGCGCCGGCTCGGGAGGTCCTCCGACCCTTCTTCCTCCCTGCCGTATTATCCGCAGATCCGACCTGCCGCTGCCGACATCCTGGCGACCCTCAGGTATAAGTTCTTCGAAAGCAGCCTTGCTCTACTGCCCCAGCTCCCCACGTGTCTGCATGTGCATCTTTTTCTACTCCCATCAGGTCTTCCAAAGCCACCTAAATTTTTAGTATTATTAGAGGTAAAGCTACTTCATGCATTCGAATCTACGGCTTTGTTCAAACAACGAAGAAAGGGGGGAAAGTTGTAGCATGAATCTAGAACTTGATTCAAAGAGGAAATAATATGATGAAAGTAGTAGAGACCGGATACCCAATCGGTCTCTTGGTTGAAAAGGGAAATAATGGGAAAACGCAGTACAAAGTGGATAAGGAATAGATCTATTATTGGTTGAAAAAAGGATAGAAAGTGGCGGTTGGTGGACAAGTCAACAGAGTATGTCCAGGATTAGATTTGCTGCCATCACATAGTAAAAGGTCTCCAGGATTAGATTTGCTGCCCTCACATAGTAAAAGGTCTCAGGATTAGATTTGCTGCCCTCACATAGTAAAAGGTCTCAGGATTAGATTTGCTGCCCTCACATAGTAAAAGGCCTCCAGGATTAGATTTGCTGCCCTCACATAGTAAAAGGTCTCCAGGATTAGGTTTGCTTCCCTCACATAGCGTGAACAAGCTCGGCATCACCACTTTATGCCTCCTTGTAGGTACATTGTGTTGATGCGTCCACTGTCGCATGTCCTTATACCAACCTTTTGATGGGTTTTTTTTGCGGGTAAACCAACCTTTTGCTGTAAGGGCGCATGTAAAATGAAGCGATCACACTGTTACCTTAGGGACATGTCTAACCAGTGTTATTGTTAATCTAATGCCTCTAGTGATAAGATGCAATTAAACTGTGTTACAAATGGCACTCCTACTGTTTTCCCCAGTATGATAAGTAAGTTGCTCCTTTACGCTGCTAAGTGTCCTGGTGTCCCCACGGTCCCATGCCCTTAAACCAACTCTTTAGCTGCTGTTGATTTACTGTGTCTGGTAAACAAGCAATGCCACCATTAAAGTAATCCCATATCTGAGGAATCTCATTGTTGATCGTAATGCTTCTGGTAACATGAAGCATTGCTGACGTTTTAAAATTTCTACTGTCCTTGCGTGATTGCCATGAACATAATTAAGATGCTTCTTTTCATATTGTATATGTTTCGTATATTCTTATTGACCAGCAACTGTTTACTTTCTATCATTTTGTGCAGATAGGGATATCCATTTCACCTTGTTGCTATTGTGACCTTTTGGTGAACTGCACAAAACACTTTTTTTTGAATGAGTGTCTTGTGCAGTTCAACTAAAATGTCACATGGGCAAAATCTCTCAATTTTGGTGGAACTGCACAAAATGGTTAAACTAAAGTGAAACCATGCTCTCCTGTCTCCTTGTTTGTGCTATGCAAACATGCTGTGCAAACAGGAATACTCTACTACAGATGTTCTGACGGTCAAGAGCAACATCTCTCAATTTTGGTGGAACTGCACAAAATGGTTCAACTAAAGCGAAATCATGCTCTCCTGTCTCCTTGTTTGTGCTATGCAAACATGCTGTGCAAACAGGAATACTCTACTACAGATGTTGTGACGGTCAAGAGCATTCGCCAAGTTCTTTGATTGTATGACATGGCTAGCCAAGATGGATTTAGTCCTGATATTCAATTTATCAAAAGGCTCTAATGGGTTGGTTCTGAATCTTGCAAGCTGGGAATCAGTGAGATGTGTAGGCATCTTTGTTGTACTTACTATTTGAATCTTATTTGTTGGTTCTGAATCTTGCAAGCTGGGAATCAATGAGACGTGTAGGCATCTTCGTTGTACTTATTATTTGTATCTTATTTGTTGGTTCTGAATCTTGCAAGCTAGGAATCAATGAGATGTGTAGGCATCTTTGTTGTACTTATTATTTGGATCTTATTTGTTGGTTCTGGATCTTGCAAGCTAGGAAACACTGCATGATGATGCAGAGGACAGCAACCATAACAAACAATTCAAACTTGGTAGTACTATCTTTGTGAAAGTGCGACAAATGTGTTGATCGTGTGCGTCCTGAGAATAATAATTCTAATTGTTGTGCATGTTGATCCCGTGGCACTGATAGAACGAGCCAATGCATTGCTTGTTTTAAGTATAAATTTCTATTAAAGCTAATTAAATTTAAGTAAAGTGACCACTAACTCCTGTTATTACAGTACCAATACATACCCGCTCGTGAACCGACGTGTGGCCGGAGTAGGTTTCTTAATGGAGGCGTTTGAATGCGCCAAGGGTGCATCTTCTGCCGGGCGTGCAGCGGACAAGGGAGGGGTAGTAACTGTTGTCGCCTGTACACACTCAGCTTACTGTTGAATCCAGTTCCCCAAGAGCTGAAAAACAAACTGCTGTCGCCGCCTACACACTCGTTCACTCGAAGAGACTCCAATGGCGATCTGAGGGGTGAGCCTGCTGGATATGGACTTCAGCAAGGAGTTAGTTCGTTGTTCAGTCCTATGGCTGCACCAAGTTGAATGTGATGTACACCAACGATACGGACTCACTGAAGCTCTGCCTCACCTCAGTCCTATGGCTGCACCAGGTTCTGGAGCATTCGCCCGTTTCATCGGCAGCGCCGACTGCACCTTCGCTACGGTGGAGAGAAGGAAGAACGCGACGATTCGGCCATATGGTGCAACAAGCTTGTCGACATCCAGAAGCAATACAAGATCATCAGCAATGGGCAGGAGAAGGACTCCGTGGTTGACCTCGCTGAGACAATCATCGACCCCTGATATGCCAACATGAAAGAAGACGACCTGAACACGTGGGAGGTACCTCTGAATATAGCCTACATAACCTATGCGGCCAAGGACGCATATGCATGCTACGACATGTACAGGCAGATCTTGGACATGAGGGCGTGTCTGCTTCCTGTAATCAACGAGTACACGAACAGCCGCAACATCATGATCAAGCGTGCCAGGAAGGTCTAGATGTTGTACTTTATCTGTTTATAAGCACCTTTATCATCTGAGTGTTTCATGCATTAGCCTATGTGTCGTAATTATCTGTTCTGTCCGAAATATTTCTTTTAAGAATCCATTAACCTGATTGCTCTTTTTAGTGGCTATTTGCTAATGTATGTAAACTAGTTCACTTGTCCGTAAAAAAAACTAGTTCACTCGGCTGCCGTGCTTTGAATCTCGTTCCTCCCAACATATTCCTCTCCTCAGGTGGACCCAGCAGGTCTCTGAATTTTCTCCCACTTTCTTTTTCGATGTAAACTGAGTTTTCTCCTAGTACTTTCCCCTAGAACCAACTCAACTGTCCCACGTCTAGCCTAAAAAATAATAATACCCCACGTACTATTAACTCATCAAATTAAAATGATATTTTATTTTGTAAGTTGAAAGTTCTTACAAAATAATAATAATCATTGTTTATACATAACTTGCCAAGTTAACTCCTAGTGATTGCGTACATAAGCTTGCAAAGATTTTACTGACGTGCAATCATGTGTTTATGTTTTTATAACATTTCTCCGGCTAGCCCAACATGATATTTTCACCCAGCCCAGCAAGTCCATACATTTCGAGAAAAATGCAAATGGGATTTAAACGGGCTGCATAGATGCTACATCATTGTTTCACCCAGCCCACCAAATGGACTAAAAAACAAATGGACTCGCTGACATGTGGGCCAGTAGGTCGAAGCCTAAGAAGGCGTTGGATTTACATCCAACGGCCGGCATTCTTCTTCAATCTCTCATCTTCTTCCCCCAGCGCTGCCGGAACCGCCTGCTCCAGCCTTCGGCGTCCAGCGGCGTTGTTTTGCGCTCCTCAGCGAAACGCTACCCCGCCGACGGCCAGGCCATCCCTCCACTCCGCACCTCCTGTTATTCTCTGCCGAGTGTAGGCCCACCCCGCACCCGAACCAGTCAAGTTTCCCACTCCTCTCCGTCTGCGACTCCACTGTCGCGTCTTCCCCATCTCCGGGTCGTTCCAATCTGGGGCCTTGCCGTCGTCCACCACCTCGATGCGCTCGGTGCGGTGTGGTCAATATACGAGAGTCATCGGAAGAGGACTGTATGTGGAGAGCCTGACGGCTGGGACCCACGAGGTCCATGGTCACACGCAAGGAAAGTTCCTCCTTATTACGCACTGTACGTGCACTGTACGTGGGAAGGGCTTTTGTATTTCGCGAACCCCCCCCCCTCGCTGATAGGTCGGACCCACCAGCTATATCTTTGCACGCAAGGAAGTGCCTCCTTATTACGCACCAAAAAAATGAATACCCCCTGCTAGCTGGGACCCACCATAGTGGGTGGCTGACTTGTGGGCCTACTAAGTTGACGAGGACAGAGGGCTTTGTCAACTTAGTCAATATGAACGATTCTAGCTCCAGTGACCGTACGATGTCCATCCCACGGCCATAGTGCTTCTTCAACCTCTGGTCTTGTTGCTCCAGCCGCCCAAAGCAGCGTCGGTCGTGCCGCGTGCTCCTGCCTCTCGTGGCCGGTTGTGATGCCGTGGAGGCCTCACCGCCCCCTACTACTCCCACCGCTGGCCCAGGGTATCCCTCTACTCACCCACACACCCTGTTATTCTACAGCGACAACAGCCTCACGCCGCAGCCGAATCAGTGGACCCTCGTACTCCTCTCCGCGTGGGCACCCACTGCCGCGTCTTCCCCGGCTCCTCGTCGTCCCCTTCCTAGGCCTCGTCGTTGTCCACCGCCTTGGTGCTCTCGTCGCGGCGTGGTCAATGTGGTCAACGACCGACTTCCATCGGAAGAGTACTATACGTGGAGAGGCTGACAGCTGGGTCCAAGGCCACAGCCCAGTTTTTTGTGATTTGCCAAGTAAGTCACTTTGTCAGGCCTGTTGGGCTGCAAATCTTTCAAGACGAGTAGAGCTTCATTCGGCTGGCCGAGAAAATGGCCTATCAGTAATGAGAAATGGGCTGTACATTTTTAAAACACATCAAACCGGCAGTTAGTTTCAAATATCTTTTTTTCATTTCGAGATTTTAAATTACATTAATTTTTATGCGTGGAGAATTTGTTGGATTTTATATTGATATACATTTATTTTTAAAATCAGTTTGAATGTGAGTCGAAATTCGGGATTAAAAACAGTTCGGACCGCACCAAAATATGCAAAATTTCATATAATTTTTTAACCGTGGCCACAATATGGGCTGTAATGCTAACAAAAAGAATATGGGCTCCAAACAACACCTTAAGAATTAGCAAATGGGCTGTAAATTATTAGAAATAATGGCAGATGGGATGTACGTTGTTTTCCACAGATTTGAGGCTTTCCTAAAAAAAGGTTGACGCACAAGCAGTGACTGTTGGATGGCCATCCAACGACCGTCGTGCTTCTTCAATCTCTGCTCTTCCTGCTCCAGCCGCTCAAACAAGCGCGGGCGGGACTGCCTGCTCCCTCCTCCCCGCGGCCGGTTGTGCTGCCGTGCAGGCCTCACCGCCCCACCGTACTCCCATCGCTGGCCTAGCTATCCCTCTACTCACCCACACCTGCTGTTATTCTCTGGCGATGGCAGACGAACCAGTAAACCCTCATTCAGTCGTACTCCCCTCTGCATGGGAAACAACTGCGGAGTCTTCTCTGCCTCTGTGTCGTTCCCTTCCTAGGCCTCGCCGTCGTCCACCGCCCTGGTGCTCTCGGCGCGGCCTGGTCAACATGGTCAACGACTGACATGCATCTGAAGTGGACTGTATGTGGAGAGGCCGACAGCTGGGTCCACGGCCGCACACAAGGAAATGCCTCCTTATTACGCGCAAAATAATGATTTCTCCACCTGACGTCAGGGACCCACCGAAAGGGCCTCAGTATTTCGCGAAAAAAACATTACCGCTGCTGACAGCTCGGACCCACTAGCTATATCTTTGCATGCAAGGAAGTGCCTCCTTATTACGCACAAAAAAAATGAATACTCCCCCTGTTAGCTGGGACCCAGTATAGTGGCAGGCTGACTTGTGGGCCTACTAAGTTGACGGGGACGGAAGGCTTTGTCAACTTAGTCAATATGCACGATTCTAGCTCCAGTAACCGTACGATGTCCATCCAACGGCCGTAGTGCTTCTTCAACCTCTGGTATTCTTGCTCCAGCCGCCCAAACCAACGCCGGTCGTGCCTCGTGCTCCTGCCTCCCGTGGCCAGCTGCGATGCGGCGGAGGCCTCACTGCCCCCTACTACTCCCACCGCTGGCCAGGCCATCCCTCTACTCACCCACACCCCCTGTTATTCTGCGGCGACGGCAGCCTCACACCGCAACGAACCAGTGAACCCTCGTACTCCTCTACGCGTGGGCATCCACTGTCGCGTCTTCCCCGGCTCTGTGTCGTCCCCTACCTAGGCCTCGCCGTCGTCCACCGCCCTGGTGCTCTCGGCGCGGCGTGGCCAACATGGTCAAGGAACGGCTTCCATCGGACGTGGACTATACGTGGAGAGGCTGACAGTTGGGTCCACGGCCGCAGCAAGGAAGTGCCTCCTTATTACGCGCAAAATAATTATTCCTCCACCTGACAGCAGGGACCCACCGGATGGGCCACCATATTTCGCGAAAAAAACATTTCCCCCTGACTGCTGGGACCCACCAGCTACACCTTCGCACGCAAGGAAGTGCGTCCGGGCAAAAAAAACAATTCGCCCCCCTGACTGCTGGGACCCACCAGCTCCATCTTCGCAGGCAAGGAAGTGCCTGACAGTCGGGACCCACCTGGTCGAAGCATACGTAGCGTTGTCATTCTGGTCGCGAACGTGTACGTACATACTGGTCGATGTAGAGGCGCACACGTGTCGTAGATGTAGAGGCGCGCACGTGTCGTAGTAGAGGCGCGCATGTAGCATGTACACATACGTACAGCGGTGTCGGATTTCGGGTTCCGGCAGACCCTTGAGGTTCGAACACTGGGGTGCACGCGGAGATCACACCCCCAGCCTACTCATGTCTCACCGCCTCGCTAGGATCTAAAACTACACGAAGAACAACACGAGGGACACGAGATTTATACTGGTTCAGGCCACCATTATGGTGTAATACCCTACTCCAGTTTGTGGTGTGTGGATTGCCTACGGGGCTGTTGAGGAACACTACAAGGGGAGAACAGCCTCGCGAGGGTCTGTTCTTGGTTGGTGCGATGAACTGCTAGGGGAGTTCAGTCGCCTTTCTCTCTCTCTATATGTCTTGGCTGTTGATCCGATCAGATCTGGATTCCCTACCCTGTGGTGGCTAGTCCTATTTATAGGCGAAGGCTCCGGGCCTCTTCCCAAATATTGAGCGGGAAGGGCGCCAACAATTGGCCATTTTGAAGGGGAACATCTAGTACACTTATCCTGACTAAAGTTGGTCCTCGCCTGCCAGAGACCCTGACGATGACGCTAGCTTGGGCTCCACGATGACCTCCGTCCTGCCATCCTGCTGGTCTTGGTCTTGTTGCACCGAAATAGTTGCCTTTGCTTGATACCCTCGCCTGCGCTTGCCCCCTTTGCACCAAAGGGGAAACAAGGACTCTGCGCAGGTCGGCGCCCGCCTGGCGCCCGCCTGGTCTTGGTCGTCATGGCTTGCGTCACGGGCACCTCGTGAGGTACCCCGCCTTGATCTCTCCGCCTCCTCACGAGCCAGCCTGACGAGGCCGTGCCTGAGGAAGCCTCCTGTCGTCCTTCCTCGCGAGGCTTGGCCCCTCGCGAGGGTCTTGAGCATGTGTTGATGAAGATGGGCCGTACTGGACCACCCCTTGAGCCACGCCGCATGTCGCAGGTAGGCAAGTCTGGGTACCCCCGTTCCCAGAACGCCGACAGTAGCCCCCGGGACCAAGGCGCGCTTGGGCTTGGCTTAGTAGAGAAGCGAAGAGGCAAGTGCGAAGCGCCGCGGGCCCCAATAGCCTACGGCCTTGGGCGCCGTGTGGCGGTTGATTGGGCGTGGGCGCCCTGGCTCCCCCATGACGCCTCGGTAACTGCACGAATTGACAAGTCCCTGCATGCAAAATGGGTCATGATTACCTGGGATCGTGGAGGCCGTCGGTTGGCATCCCTCAGCTATATGTACGGGAAGGCGTGAGCTCTTCCAATCCATCTCTTCCCGCTACTCTTCGTCTTCTTCTTCGTCCTTGCCCCTCTCTTCGCCAATGGCACCGATCCGTCGGTTTTCTGCCGAAGAAAAGGGGAAGGCCCCCAGAGAGAGTCCTGTCCCGCTTCCTTCGAAGAAACGGCTTGTCTCTTGCCACGGGGAAGGAGGTGCCTCGCTAGAGGTGTTGAGGCCATGGTTTGAGCGGCTGCCGCCGGGATTCCCTATGCCCTTGTACGCCCGGTTTGAGGGCCCCGAAGATGTTGGCGCCGAGCAGCGTCGCCAGAGGCGCCGTCGCCGTCGGAGGATCACGGCGGTGCGCGTCGTTCCTCCTGGGGTTCACGCCATGGGCTCTGCTCGCGAGCTCGTGCTTTACGCTGCCACGCCTCCTCAGTCTTGGATTTGCCTCCCTCCTTCCTTCACCTTCGAGATCCCGTCGAGGGGGCCTATCGAGCTTTGGCTGCAGCATGCTAGCTGCAGTGCCCCTGCGACCGAAGCGGAGGTCGAGGTCGTCGCTCCGGGCAGGGTCTACCCGACCCGTGACTAGGGTGAGGTCACCCGGGTCGGCGGGACGGGTGGCGCCCTCGCAATCCACCTCGAGTACGATGGCGCCACCCTGATGTTCTTCAAGGTCTTCGACATGGAGGGGCGCCGGCTGGAGCGCTGCCCTGAGAAAGGTGGCCGGGATCCTGCCGCGACGAGGACTAGGCTCGTCAACCACTTCCCCAGCAGCTCCTCAGGCAGCGGAGGTGTCGGAGGATCCAGCGACTCCGCCGAGCTCCTCGTGACCCCGGAGATGAGCGACGACAGCTACGAGCCCCCGAGCTTGCATCGCTACCGGAGCAGGGCGGGCTCGTCGGGCCGCCGTCGCCACAGATCTGTATGGGGTTGGCGCCGGCGGCTGACGGCCCACTGTTGATGATGGCGTCTCTTACGGTGGCACGCGTAGTTAGCAATCCTTAGGATCCATTCCTTTTGTTCTCTGCAAGGAATCGAAGAATACACCCCGCGGGGGTTTGTAAGGTGCTTGTAGTTCCATTTGTTAATATGATCCTTAGCATGAAGTGGTGAGGGGTGCTCGTCCCGTCTTAGCTTAGTTCCTCCTTTTGAACCTCGCGAGGACTTGATGCTCTGCGCTGACAGGCCCCGGTCCCAAGGCAGGCTTCAGCCATTGCTGGTATGCCAGGTCGCGATGCCGTGGTCAAGGCCAGGAGGTGAGCGGCCCGGGGTCCAGTAAGAGCCCCTGAGTTGCGATGCTCAGGAGGTCCCCTTTAGCGCTCAAGCAGCCATCACTTGGTGAGAAAGGAGTGCGACATCGCCAAAAACAGAACTGCATTAGGTGCGAGGTTGGTGCTGTGATGGCTAGTGTTTCCAGGGGATGACTTATCTCGGGGGTCAGAAACCACTTCTTGCCGCGGCGCCGGGCCCTCGCGTTGGCAGCCGAGGAGTTGCATGGCGAGGTCCCCCACGTGCCTCTTCCCTCTCGACTTTGCTCCCCTTCGTGCTCTACGTCCTCAGGTCCCAGCCCTCAAGCGGGCTCAGCCGTCGCTGGTATGCCAAGTCGTGATGCCGTGGTCAAGGCCAGAGGGTGAGGGCTGGAGAGACAGTAAGAGCCCATG
>LT934112.1:53049760-53071129 GCA_900231445.1 Triticum turgidum subsp. durum | reverse complement strand
CCCCGCAACGCTCATTGTTCATCCCAGAGGCAGCATCGGTCGGCTTCAGTTAGCAACAGTAGCGAAGGAATCGCTCCATCGGGTTCAGTTAACAGCCATCGATCGATCGCTCGGGTTCAGTAACGCGTAGCCTGCAGTGCAATCGCTCGGGTTCAGTTAGAGCCCAACGCCTCGCTCGGCTTCAGTTAGAGCCAACGCCTCGCACACACGCGCGTACCTGTACGAGAGAAACGCGCATCGCTCCGCCCCGGACCTCCGACCGTAATCGGCAACTCCCCGAAATTTTCCTCCCCCTCGCTTCTACCACGGTTTTTTCCGTCATGGACAGCCCAAAGAATGTCATGCAGTTGCGTCTCCGGCCCGCCCAAGACGAAAAGCCCATTTTCTGTCATGATTTTTTTGTCATAGAAGTAGGAGCCCACCACATCTATGATGATACCGGGTTTTGTCACAATTATCGTCATAGAAGTGTCATATGTATGATAGAAAAAAAAATCGTTCAGCCCAAAATGTCACGGATGTGTCTTTTTTTTGTAGTGCTCGAAGAGAACAAAGGTTTGTGATTCCCCGTTCGCATAAAGGATAGACAAAATTGGTTATTCTAATGACAAAGCGTCGTGACTTTGTAATAGGAGCCACCACCGAAGTGGCATTTCTGAAGAAAGCATTGTACGAATCCAAAGACAAGGCGGCCCTGGAGCGCAAGGAGTGCGAGAAGCAAGATGTTAGAGTGGGCGAGGTACAACAAGAGCTCCAGGAGCTCGGCAACAAGTTTGAGTCCTTGGAGCATGATCTTAAGATGAAAGAGACTGAGCTTGCGAAGGCCCTTGCAAGTGTGAAAGATGCCAAGGCCAAAGCCGAAAAGGCACAGCAGGAAATCCAGGCGGCCAAGAAGATAGCGGTGGGTAAGACATTCTTTATGCAAAGCAAGCATGTGGAGGAGACATTTCTTTTACTTACCCGGATTCGGAGCTCTCCAGGGGCATTCGCAGATCTGCCATGCAACGTCTCTGATGCTGCGGAGTTCTACCGGTAGAGGAGGGGAGCTCAACGGAGAAGCTGTTCTGGTCCTAGTATGCTGGAGCCGAACACCTGGTGCCTCTGAGTGACTAGCTGAAGCAGTTGGTGGAACTCCACAGGGCGGTCGAAGTGGCTATGAAAAATTTCTGGATGTGGCCTGGTGAGCCTTTGCTTGCCAGCTACTCCGGCCTGATAAAGCGGATGGTAAATGCCTGATCACGGTTGGAGATGATCAAGCGGTCCATTTGCATTGAGGGTGCCCGCCGGGCCTTTGCCCGTGCGTAGGTGCACTGGGGCAAGCTGGATGCGGAGATGCTGGAGAAGGACGGGCCGCCGAGGGCAAGGCGCATCGCTGTCCCGAAAAATATTATGATGGCGTGATGAAAGGCGCTCGTCTCATGGCCGATGAATTTACCAAGGACACGATCCTTGAGTAAATGTACTTATGTCGTTGTTGTAATATAAAGACGAAGTTACTTGCGCTATATAGCACTTTCTGATTTACAATATTACCTTCTGTGCGGCTGTTTATAAGATTCTGAAAGTAGGCCAGTCGTCGGCTTCCGCCCCCACGTAACTAGTACCGGGGTGTTCCTGGAAAAACCTGGACACTCTTTATCCAAATGTTTGGTCCCTTAAGGAGGTGTATGGTGCAGCGAACAAGGCAATCGGACTATGCGGCTTTATAACTTTCACTTAGCCATAGAAGTCTACAAATTTAAATTTCGGCGAAGCCCCTAGAATTCGGAAAGCAGAATTGGGGTGCTATATACGCCTAAATCGGACGAAGCCGATTCCTCGCCTGAAGTGGAAAAAATCTTTAAGGATTTTAAGACCTCTCGAACAGCGACCAGCTCTCGCCGCATCATGTCGGTCAGTTTTCAGCTTTCTCTACTGAGGTGCTCGTCCGGAAGAACCGGGACACAATCGCAGTAGTTCTCCCTGCGCTACCTTAGCCGATATAACGGAACGTAAGGTACCAAAACAAGGGAGCCGGGCAAACCCAACTATTGACCCAAGACGTGATTCAGAGCTGATGCATATAGTGCTATAAGTTTAGGGTGCCGCACTGTTGAAAGTGTTCGGACTTGTCTTGCCATATTATGGGCGCCATAAGAAGCCCCTAGCAAACTGAATGTACTGAGTTGTACGGACGCGATATTAAATGAACATTTATAAGAAAAATGCACAGAATAGGAATAATAAGCTGACGCTATATATTATCTCCCATTGATGAATAATACGTTTAAGCGTATGTTTACATTGAGTGTGTTTAAGAAGAAGTGAATAGGACTATTTAACATGTCCTATCCAAGGGCAGGCTGCATGTAGGTATGTAAAATAGGTATAACGATCATGAACAGATTCCACCTGGGTATTTCCTTTGTGCGCAAAGCCTATTGCCTCCTTGGTTTTCTCTCCTGTGTAAATCCGACAATCCGGCTCTTCTGAAGAGGCTGCCCTAAATCAGTGTCCTGAAAGATAAAAAGGGGGTTATTAAGGTATGCTGCGGTTATACCGCACTGTTGACTGAGTCACTGTTGCGCCTCCGCCTATGCCCATGGTATTTTGAGTGCGTAATTGTGTACGCGTGGCATGAATGTTGCTTTGATGGGACTTGAGCGGAGGCCAGACTGCTAGTCGCGCTCTTGGCGTGCCTGGCGATGCAGGGTGCTCCGGACTCGCTTGACGGTGTTCGAGGTTGTCGTCGCCGGATTGGTGGTTTGTCAGAGGAGGCCGCATTGTACTTCCGCCACGAGGGCTGCAGTATGTTCTTCTGTACGGAGAGAGCGGTCCATGTTTCCGTTGATTGTTCTGACCCCGCGCGGTCCTGGCATCTTGATCTTGAGGTATGCATAGTGTGGTACCGCATTGAATCTAGTGAATGCGGTTCGTCCAAGCAGTGCGTGGTAACCACTACGGAAAGGGACGATATCAAAGATTAACTCTTCGCTTCGGAAGTTATCCGGAGATCCGAAGACCACTTCCAATGTTATAGAGCCCGTGCAATGGGGCTCTACTCCTGGAATTACACCTTTAAAGGTGGTTTTGGTGGGCTTGATCCTTGAAGGGTCGATGCCCATTTTGTGCACTGTGTCCTGATAAAGCAGGTTCAGGCTACTGCCGCCATCCATAAGGACTCGCGTGAGGTGGAGTCCGTCGATGATTGGGTCTAGGACCAAGGCGGCTGAACCGCCATGACGGGTGCTGGTAGGGTGATCCCTATGATCAAAGGTGACCGGACAGGCTGACCATGGGTTGAATTTTGGGGCGACTGGCTCCATCGCATAGACGTCCCGTAGTGCTCGCTTTCGTTCCCATTTGGGAATGTGGGTGGCATAGATCATGTTGACCATTTTCACCTGGGGAGGAAATTTCTTCTATTCCCCCATGTTCGGACGCCGGGGCTCCTCGTCATCGTCGATGTGTAGCCCCTTGTCCTTGTTTTTGATGTTTATTTTACCGGCCTGTTTGAACACCCAGCGGTCTATATTAGTGTGATTTGTTGGCTTGTTCGGGGTGCCATGAATTTGGCACGAGCGTTCCTATATGCGGTCCAGACTGGACGGTCCCTGATTGTTTCTTTTGAACAGCTTTTTCCACTGACCGGATTTGGATCCGCTGAATCCGACGTTGTCGCAGTTATTTCCTCGCTTATGTCTGTTGTGTCGTGGCTTGCCGTTATTGTAGCGGACATCCGAGGTGCCGGAATGTGGCGTGGTGCTACTGCGAGCCAACCAGCTGTCCTCGCCCACGCAAAAGCGGGTCATTACTGTCATGAGTGCTGTCATGGACTTGGGTTTTTCCTGGCCGAGGTGTCAGGAAAGCCACTCGTCACAGATAAAGGCTGTCGGGGCTTTGGCGTCCGGACAGTCAACTATTTGGTTCTTTTTAGTTAGGAACCGAGTCCAGAATTTCCTGGCTGACTCTCCGGGCTGTTGAGTAATGTGGCTCAAGTCATCAGCGTCCGGTGGTCGCACGTATGTGCCCTGGAAGTTGTCGAGGAATGCGTCTTCCAGGTTTTCCCAACTGCCAATGGAATTTGCGGGCAGGCTATTTAGCCAGTGCTGGGCAGGTCCTTTGAGCTTAAGGAGAAGATACTTGATGGCATGTAGATCGTCTCCGCGGGCCATGTGAATGTGGAGAAGGAAATCTTCGATCCATACTGCAGGGTTTGTTGTGCCATCGTATGATTCGATGTTTACGGGTTTGAACCCTTCTGGGAATTCATGATCCATCACTTCGTCAGTGAAGCAGATGGGGTGTGCGCCGCCTCTGTGTCGGGCTATGCGGCTAAGCAGTTCGAATGGGTCTGGGTGGCTGTATTCAGCCCGGCCGGACTTGTTGATAGTGTATCCAGCGTGACGGTCATCGTCGCGTGTTGGGGCGCGCCCCCATGATCCGTAGATCGATCTTGGTTGTCCTGCTTTGTTTTCCAGTATATCTTGCAGGTCCTGCCTATTTCCCCGGGCTGTAGTGTATTGGCGTGGGGGTGCGGGTTTGTATTCGGGCTGATATGCCGTTTTATCCCGGCCACGAGGTGGCCGGTCAGCTGTGTGGCGCTCGAGTCCATAATCCTCGGCTGCCAGGACTTCAGTCCATCTGTCTGTGAGCAGGTATCGATCAGCTTGGAGCTGTTGCTGCTTCTTTTTCAGGCTCCTCGCAGTGGCCATGAGCCGGCGCTTAAAGCGCTCCTGCTCCACGGGGTCCTCAGGCACGCCGAACTCGTCATCGCCGAGGCTAACCTCGTCTTCGAAGGGGGGCATGTAGTTGTCCTCCTCCGGATATCCGTCCGTCGCCTGTTCATCTGGGATGACCTGCCCGTCTTCCTGCTCGGCCTGCTTGAAGGCAGGCTGATCAGGGTTGTATTCCTCTTCGGCACCATCCGGATTGTTTTCGACTCTTGTGCCGGTATTGCTATGGCGGGGCTTGGAGCGGCGTCGGTGACGCCCATGCTTTGCTTTCTTCCCTGAGGGGTTATCCTCCGTTGCCTCATCACCATTGGTTTCCTTCGGAGTGTCCACCATATATATATCATATGAGGAGGTGGTTGTCCACCCCCCCCCCCGTGAGCGGTGGTTCCTGTTCTTCTCCTGCATCATCGTCCATACCGTCGATGTATTGGGAGTCGAAGTCAAGCACGTCGGTTAAATCATCGACCGTGGCAATGAAGTGGGTGGTGGGTGGGCAACGAATTCCTTCGTTGCCTGCTTCCCAAGGGACGAGCGCTGGAAGATATCCGCAGCGGTGAACTCCATTACCGGAGCCCAACCAGGCTCGGCGGGCTCGGGAGCGCGCGGACTGGAACCTATAGCCGGATACGAGTCCGGGGGTCCGGCGTCACAGGCTTCTTTGGAGGTGAGGCCTGTGTTCGGCTCTACCGTCGATGAGTGTGCGGCCTGCGGAACGGGGTCCATCCACCCGTCCTTGGGCAACGCAATCTGCTCCGGATTTAGGTCTGGAGCTACTACAGGGGTGATATCCCGAGCGTTGTCCGACAGCAGGTCTAAGTCGTGCTCATCGTGATTGTCCGATGCTCCTAGTGCAGGCCCGAACCCGTTGAAGATCAAGTCTCAGCGGATATCGGCCGTGTAGTTCAGGTTTCCGAACCTGACCTGGTGGGCAAGGGCGTAGCTGTCGATCTGCTCCAGTTGGCCAAGCGAATTGGCTCGCGGGGCGAAGCCGCCGAACACAAAGTTCTGTCCGGGGAGAAAAGTCTCACCCTGGACCGTGTTGTTGACGATGATTGAAGGAGCCATCGAGCCTTGCAGCAATGACACAGAGGAACTCTCAATGAAAGCACCAATGTCGGTGTCAAAACCGGTGGATCTCGGGTAGGGGGTCCCGATATGTGCGTCTTAGGCTAATGGTAACAGGAGGCAAGGGACACAATGTTTACCCAGGTTCAGGCCCTCTTGTTGGAGGTAAAACCCTACTTCCTGCTTGATTGATATTAATGATATGAGTAGTACAAGAGTTGATCTACCACGAGATTGTAGAGGCTAAACCCTAGAAGCTAGCCTATGATGATTATGATTGTGATCGTCCCTCTAAGGACAAACCTCTCCGGTTTATATAGACACCGGAGAGGGCTAGGGTTTACATGGAGTCGGTTACAAAGAAGGAAATATAATATCCGGATTGCCAAGCTTGTCTTCCACGCAAAGGAGAGTCCCATCCGGACATGGGACGGAGTCTTGAGTCTTGTATCTTCACGCTCCAACAGTCCGGACAAAGTATATAGTCCGGCTGTCCAGATACCCCCTAATCCAGGACTCCCTCACCCCCAGCAGGGTCCAATCCCGGCAAGGGAGGGGCCCCGAGAGGGTACGATCCCGACAGAACGGCGTCTGTGCAAACAAGCAAGGTGAAGCAGAAGAAGAAGGTGGTGAAGCACCCAGTCTACTTTGTCAGCTCCCTTTTGCAGGGGGCTAGGTCAAGGTACTCTTGGATGCATAAGATGCTTTTCGGCATCCTTATGGCCTCGAGAAAGCTACGTCATTATTTCCAAGCACACGAGATCACCGTCGTCACTCGCCTCCCGTTGCAACAGATCTTGCACAATCCAGATGCGATGGGGAGGATTGTGGAGTGGGCAGTGGAGCTGTCAGGCTTTGGGCTCAGATTTGAAAGTACCTCGACGATCAAGAGCAGAGCATTGGCAAAATTCATAGCAGAATGGACATCCATGTCCGACAAATAAGTTCAAGAAACCACCCTTCCCGGCAAAGAGGCAAGTAGTCATTGGATTATGTACTTTGATGGAGCCTTCTCATTAC
This sequence comes from Triticum turgidum subsp. durum, assembly GCA_900231445.1. Lineage (NCBI taxonomy): Eukaryota > Viridiplantae > Streptophyta > Magnoliopsida > Poales > Poaceae > Triticum > Triticum turgidum. The sequence continues at coordinate 53,064,329 of LT934112.1, read as the reverse complement.
AAGGTGCAGGTGCCGGCGTGTTGCTCATCGCGCCCACCAGAGAACGCCTCAAGTAGGTGATCTAGATGCACTTCCCTCGGGAGAGGTCGACAAGCAACACCGCCGAATACGAGGGGCTGGTTGCTGGTCTCGGGATCGTGGATGACCTTGGGATTAGGAAGCTTATTATCAGAGGAGATTCACAACTTGTCGTGAGGCAAGTCAACAAGGATTATCAGAGCCCGCTGATGGAGGCTTACGTGGATGAAGTTAGGAAGTTGGAAGAGCACTTTGACGGTCTACAAGCAGAGCATGTTCCTCAAGCAGAGAACAGCACTGTCGATGACCTGTCGAAGCATGCTGCCCTCAAGCTACCTGTGGAACCAGGTACCTTTGTGCTTCAATTAACTCAGCCATCCATCGAGCCATCAGCAGAGCAGAACAAGCGAAGGAAAGCGGGGCCCGGCAAGAGCTCCCAGGAGCCACCGGCAAGGAAGTTCACGGGTACCCCAAGCTTGCTGAAGAGCAGCAGCCCCCGACAGGGGCCCAGGCCCTTGCCGTCGAGGCAGCTGCCCCCACGGCAGAAAGCATGCCTTTGGTCCTTGTCGTCGAGCCCCAGGCTCCGGCATGGGCACAACATACAGTCCGTTTCCTCCAAACAGGGGAGCTCCCCGAGGAGTAGGAAGAAGCAGAGAAAGTAGCTCGCCGGTCTAGTATGTACCAGTTTGGGGATGATGCCTTTACAGAAGAAGGCCAAACGGTGTGAAATTAAAGTGTATTCCTTGGGAGGACGGGCAGGAGTTGTTGGCAGAGATACACGGAGGCATATGTGGCTCCCACATAGGGTCAAGAGCCCTTGCCGGCAAGGCATTCCGGCAAGCTTTCTTCTAGCCCACTGCCCTCCAAGATGCAATGGCACTAGTAACCAAGTGTGAAGTGTGTCAGTTTCATTCAAAGAAGCTTCATCAACCAGCCCAAGCCCTTCAAACAATCCCTCTCTCCTGGCCATTTTCAGTCTGGGGGCTCGACATACTGGGCCCCTTTCCCTATGTTGTCGGGGGCTTTGAGTACTTGTACATCGCAATTGACCAGTTCACAAAGTGGCTGGATGTGGAGCCAGTGAGGAAGGTGACAACGCAGTCAAACGTTAAGTTCTTCTAGGGACTCATTTGCCATTTTGGTGTGCCAAACAGAGTCATCACCGACAACGACACATAGTTCACGAGCCGCACCTGCATGCAGTATATCCAGGACCTTGGCAGCAAAGTTTGCTTTGCTTCTGTTGCTCACCCAAGGAGCAATGGCCAAGCAGAAAGGGAAAATGCTAAAGTGTTGCGAGGCCTCAAAACAAGGACTTTCGACGAGCTGCGCAAGTGTGGAAGGCGCTAGATTGATGAGTTGCCAACGGTTCTTTGGTCAATCAGAACGACACCAAATCGAGCCACTAGCCAGACACCCTTTGCCCTGGTCTACGGGGCAGAAGCAGTTCTCCCCACTGAACTCATATACGGGTCACCTCGAGTGCTCGATTATGATGAGCTTGAGCAAGAGCAGTTGCATCAAGATGATGCAACGCTCCTTGAGGAAGATCGTCTTTGAGCTGCTGTGCGAGCTGCTCGCTACTAGCAAGCCTTGCGCCGCTACCATAGCCGCAAGGTTCACACCTGAAGCCTTGAGGAAGGTGACCTTGTTCTTCGGCGCATTCAGTCAAGAATTCAAACAAGTTGACGCTGAAGTGGGAAGGCCCCTATCGGGAAATACGAGTCACCAGGCCCGGCGCAATCTGCCTGGAGACCAAAGATGGCATTCCAGTGAGCAACTCCTGGAACATCGAACATCTTCACAAGTTTTACCCATAGGGCGCGGTTGCTGGGAGCTCCGGCAACCCCTTTTTGTACTAGCCTTGCCGGCAAGGCATGTAACCCTCTGTACAGAGCCAGGCACATACCCTACGCGCAGCTAGATAGTTTTTAGCATGTCCGGTTTCCTGCTAGTTTCCATATTATATATATATATGCGTGCATGTCCAGGATATTGTGCTGCCTTAGATTCTAACAGGTGTTGAGAAACCGCAAAGGCTCGATGCCCCTGTCCTCTCTTCCTCCCAGCCGCAGTAACGACGCCCCAGCAACAAATTGAGAAGACTGCTTGGCGTGGCGTCTCCATCAACAACTTAATCAGATAAAGTTTCTCCCCTACCCATTCATGTTCATAACTTGTGATTTGCGCATTAGAAAACCCCGCCACTCTGTCTAGACTGGGGTGCTCCCATCCCCGACTCGAACGCTGCTTCGGTCGGGGTTGTTGCAGTAACCTTGGGCAAAAGAAGAGTTTGGCAGGGGGTTGGGCCCTGGCCTATAACCCGAAAGATGTGATACTCCGGTAGGCACAGGAGCATCGGCAAGGTGGCTTACCGGGGAGACTCGTTTATTTTCATTAAAGGGGCACTTTGCCTCTGCGTGAACGTGTACGTGCATGATTTCCCGGCAAAAGCTCATCTTTTTCATTGATATGCTGATGCAAATATAGATATTACAGAACATGAGCATGGGCTTAGTAGAGTACATTTCCTAAAAAGTTAAGATTTGGTAAATGCCTACATATTTGGAAAAAAAGATAAGTGTCCCGTAATCCTCGTTCTTGCCCCATTTCTCCCTAGGCACGGTAGGCCGTGGAAGGTGACGGGCATGGGGAACTGGGCGATGGAGAGCTTGACGAGGAAGCCCACCAGCCATCGTCGCTAGGGACAGCAGAACAAGGCCCCTAGCAAGGCGTGTTGCCAGGGGAGAGAGTGAGCTAGCCGATGGTGCGGCCACTGGCGGTCAGTCGGAGTTGGAGCCGTCGTCCTCCCGCCCACAGCCGTCGTTGTTGCTGGCGCTGTCCTCCTCGCCGCTGTCGCTAGAGGAGGAGCTTTCATCGTTAGTGGAGCTCTCCACGTAGCACCCTAGGCGAATTTCGGAGTTCTTTGAGACCTTGACGGAGAGTAGGCCGCTCTCCATTAACTTAAAATGGAGAACGTGCCCCTCCGTCAAGTTGTGGGCACGTGCAAAAGTCTTCCACCCCTGACGAAGATACATGACGTGAGGGCGAGGAAAGTCAACGTCAGCCTATATGTTGCCGTTCCCGGAGCCCCTCATGTGAAGCCGCAAGGACCGCGGGGCCTCCTCCATCACCCGAGCGAACGGGGTCCGAATCCGGAGGCGACCGTGTACAGGCCTGTATAGCCTGATGAAGAACTCGTAGGGTTGGTCCTCGATGTGGCCGCCCACCGAAAGGGGGGGTCGCCGGCGGGGGCGCGGCTGGGATGCCGCCCCGTCAACCTCCTCCCTGAGCATCGCGACGACCTCGGCCTTGTCCCCTTCCTCTCCCCCTCGCGGTGGGTTCCCGGGGGAGGAGGGACGCGTTGTCGAGCAGAAGTCCTCGTCACTACCATTGAAGCACCAACACACCCTTTCGCCATGGTGAGTCGGAAAGAGATGGCGAGCAAGAGGGGGAAAGGAGGGCGAGTGTGGAGAAGCACCGTCCCTCTCCCCCATTTATAAAGGAGCAAGGCCGGGGCCTGGCCACCCAGCCCAAAGGGCGGCTACCCCGCACGGCCAATGCGGCATCTTGAAGCACGGGGAATCGAAACTGGCCCGCTCCCCCAATCCACAAGTGCTCGATTTTCCGCCTCGACATTAATGCCCACGTCCTCCGTGCCCGCCGCCTGCCCTTCCCAGCACATGGAGGGTATGTGGCGAAGTGGGGGTGTGGGGACAGGTGGGGTGACCATTTTCCACCCCGTGATCGTGGAGTGCGGCACCATGCAAGCTGCGACCCGAGTCCACTTAGTAAATGAGTAGCGCCCCTATAGATTCCTTCCTTTTTAATAAAGGAAGCACAAGCCGCCTCTTTGCTATCGATTGCGAGGTGACGCGAGCATGCTGAGGCCATCCCACGCTCGATCCCCATGTCACGCACTCAATGTGGGTTGTGGGGAAGCACAACTGCCAGAAAGACCGTGGTGGTTCACCTCTGCCACGCCCGCCCGTGCACTGCTTTGGGCCTGGCCCAACTACGCCTTGCGCTTATGTGTGACCCAGGCCTGGGGGCTCCTGTCGGTGTACAAAAGTGTGGGTACTTCTGTACCCCTTACATGTGCACGGACGGTCACAGCCACCCCTGTAGCAGGGCCTGGCGAATCAGACGAGGACGGCAGGAGGCAGGATAGGTACGAGGAATGTCAAAACAGACACTCAAGGCAACAAGCAGCAAGAGGCGAGTAGGGGCATGCCCGGCAACAAGCCTTGCTAAGGCAACCTGTGAGCCCCCCGGCAAGCCCCTTGCTGGGGGAGCTTGCGAAGAGACCAGCAGGGCCACCACCCCTAGGGTTGAGAGCTCTGACACCATCGACAATCTTAAAGACCAAGATTTGGAGAGCGCATGCCTGGTAGCATGCGGCCCCTCACAAAGATTGGCGACCCATGAGTCCACATGGGATCGGAAGACGAAGACCCCCGGCAAGATCCTTGCCGGGGACAACTCCAAGGCCCCTGGCAAGCCTTGTTGGGGAAAATCGCTGGGCCGCGGCCAGGCCCGCGCTCGTCAAGGTTTCGCCACCTCACAACCACTCCAACGCGACCATAGGCTTGCCAGCTAAGCAGGCGCCTGCGTGGCGGCATGCATATCTTCGTGGAAGACTACAACTTCGCCAACACAGCAGCTGGTTGGCTAGCATGGCGCTGCATGCCTCGTCGGCCCGGACGCGTGGCGAGGCAAGGAAGAGCGGAGAAGGATGAGATGGCCTCTGTTGCCATCCCCAATAAAGCGAGAGGACACGTAGGCAACGCATTAAATGCGCTTGTCCTACGTTGATCGAGCGATAAGCTTATACCACTGTAGCTTTCCACCTCTTGTTTGCCACTGTGGCAACCCCTTTGTGTATAAAAGGAGGCCCAAGGCGCACAGAGAGAGGATTCTGACTTTTGGACAAAGCACGCATCATAGCTAGTTCAAAAGCTCAAGAACACACATATAACCAGATAAAGTGGGACTAGGGTATTACGCATAATTGCGGCCCGAACCTGGATGAAAATCCTTTGTGTGCTAACGGCTTGACCTGCTCTTCACGCAACTAACCCCCCGCTGAACATAAAAGGAATCCTTGTGACCCCATAGGTGATCGGTTTCCCCGACAATTTATCTTTTCATTCGGGTTTACCAATTCTAGAAGCTTTATCACATAAGTAAATAACATGCCCATCAATATTATCAACTAAGAGATCTTTAATCATAGCAACACTAGGTTCAACTTTGATTTGTTCAGAAGGTTTGGGTGTTCTAACATAACTTTTGTTAACCATGGTTGAAGCTTTAGCATGTTCCTTCATCCTAACAGGAAAAGGTGGTTTTTCAATATAAACAGTGGGAACAACTTGATCAACATTGTAAATGATAGTTTCTTCTTTAGCTTTTACCGGTTCTTTAACTTATTCTTTAATTGGTGGGTGACATTTAAACCACTTCTCCTCAGGGAGATCAACATGAGTAGCAAAAGATTCACAAAAGGAAGCTACTATCTCAGAGTCAAGTCCATATTTAGTGCTAAACTTTTGAAAGGCATCGGTATTCATAAAAGATTTAACACAATCAAACTTAGGTTCAATACCTAACTCTTTACCTTTGTCGAGTTCCCAATCTTCATAGTTGTGTTTAATTCTTTCCAAAAGATCCCATCGGAATTCAATATCTTCTTCATAAAAGAACCAGTACAAGAAGTATCGAGCATGGATTGATCATTATGAGAAAGCCGAGCATAAAAGTTCTGAATAAAACTTTCTCTCAGAGCTCATGATTGGGGCATGAATATAACATTGACTTAAGCCTCCCCCAAGATAGAGCGATACTTTCTCCTTCACGAGGCCAAAAATTATATATATAATTCCGATCACGATGAACTAGATGCATATGATAAAATTTCTGATGAAATTCCAATTCCAAACGGTTCCAGTTCCAAGATCCAATATCATCACATAGCCTACACCATGTCAATGCTTTTCCCTTCAAAGATAAAGGGAAGTCCTTCTTCTTAGCTTCATCTCTAGGCAAACCTGCAAGCTTAAATAATCCACATATATCAAGTGCATATCAGGATGTTCGGTTCCATCATCTCCTGCATAAGGATTAGCTAGCAATTGTTCTAACATACCCGAAGGAATTTCATATTCAATATTTTCAGTAGGTGCAGTAGGTTGAGGAGTAACTAATTGTGGTTCTGGTCGAGGTGAAGATAGCCCGAACAAACCCCACAAAGCATTGTTTTCCATAGTAGCATGTGACAATAAATTTTAGCATGTAGTAATAATGTTTCCTTACCAAGAGCACTTCACTCCCCAGCAACGGTGCCAGAAAATTGCCTTGATGTCCCACAAGTGTATGGGGTCAATTGTAGCTCTTTTTGATAAGTAAGAGTGTCGAACCCAACGAGGAGCTGAAGGAAATGACAAGTGGTTTTCAGCAAGGTAATGTCTGCAAGTGCTAAAATTGTAAGTAGCGAAGTACTTTGATAGCAAGATAATTTGTAACGAGCAAGTAACAATAGTAGTAACAAAAGTGAAGCAAGGTAGCCTAATCCTTTTGAGGCAAAGGACATGCCAAAACGGTTTCTTATGATAAGCAAAGTGTTCTTGAGGGTACACGGGAATTTCATCTAGTCACTTTCACATGTTGGCTTAATTCGTGTTCAGTACTTTGATAATTTGATATGTGGGTGGACCGGTGCTTAGGTGATGTTCTTACTTGAACAAACCTCCTACTTATGATTAACCCTCTCGCAAGCATCCGCAACTACGAGAAAAGTATTAAGAATAAATTCTAACTATAGCATTAAACTTTTGGATTCAATTGGTCCCTTACGGAATAGCGCATAAACTGGGGTTTAAGCTTTTATCACTCTCGCAACCCGCCATCTAATAACTGCTCCACAATGCATTCCCTTAGGCCCAAATATGGTGAAGTGTCATGTAGTCGACATTCACATAACACCACTAAGAGAATAGCAACATACATACCATAAAAATATCGAACACATATCAAGTTCACATGATTACTTGCAACATGATTTCTCTCGTGACCTCAAGAACGAAAGTAACTACTCACAAATGATAAACATGCTCAAGATCAGAGGGGTATTGAATAGCATAATGGATCTGAACATATAATCTTCCACCAAATAAACCATATAGTAATCAACTACAAGATGTAATCAACACTACTAGTCACCCACGGGCACCAACCTATAGTTTTGATACAAAGATTGAACACAAGAGATGAACTAGGGTTTAAGAGGAGTTGGTGCTGTGAAGATGTTGATGAAGATGGCCCTCCCCAAGATGGGAGAGTTGTTGGTGATGATGATGATGATGATGATTTCCCCCTCCGGGAGGGAAGTTCCCCCAGCGGAATCGCTCCGCCAAGGGCAAAAGTGCTCCTGCCCAAGTTCCGCCTCGAGGCGGCGGTGCTTCATCCCGAATTTCCTCCCCTTATTTTTTCTAGGTCAAAATGACTTATATACCAGAAGATGGGCACCGGAGGTGGGCCGAGGAGGGCAGCACCCACCAGGGCGCGCCTGGGCCTCCTGGCGCGCCCAGGTGGGTTGTGCCCACCTAGTGGCCCTCCTCTTGTACTTATTTTCTCCAATATGCCTTAAATAATCCATAAAAAATCCTCGGGGAGTTTCAGCTCATTTGGAGTTGTGCAGAATAGGTAGCTTGATGTAGCTTTTTTAGGTGCAGATTTCCAGCTGCCAGAATTCTCCCCCTTGGTGCATACCTTGCATATTATGAGAGAAAAGGCATTAGAATTACTCCAAAAAGAATTATTATATAGTAAAACAACATAAATAACAATAGGAAAACATGATGCAAAATCGACGTATCAGGATGGTAGATATAGGTTTTTGTAATCTGAAAATATAAAAACAGCAAGGTAACTAGTAACAAAAGTGAGCAAAAACGGTATTGCAATGCTTGAAAGCAAGGCCTAGTGTTCATACTCTCATTAGTGAAAATTCTCTCAACAATGATAACATAATTAAATCATATGGCAATCCCTCAACGTGCGACAAAGAGTCACTCCAAAGTTCCTATCACGGACAACATAAGATGAAATTGCTTGTAGGGTACAAAACCACCTCAAAGTTATTCTTTCCGATCAATCCATTGAGATATTCCTATAAGTGTCACGAACAACCCCTAGAGTTCATAGTAAAATAACACCATATGATACACATCAATCAACCCTAATGTCACCTAGATACTTCAATGTAACCACAAGTATCTGTGGGTTAATTATACGATATGCATCAAACGACTTCGGATTCAAAATATTCAATCCAACACAAAGAACTTCGAAGACTGCCCCAAGATTTCTACCGGAGAAACAAGAAACGTGCATCAACCCCTATGCATAGATTACCCCAATGTCACCTCGGGAATCCGCGAGTTGAGTGCCACAACATACATCAAGTGAATCAATAGAACACCCCATTGTCACCACGGGTATCCCACACAAGACATACATCAAGTGTTCTCAAATACATAATAGTATTCAATCTGATAATAGTGAAACCTCAAAGGTAAAACTCGATTCATCACAAGAAGGTAGAGGGGGAGAAACACCATATGATCTAACTATAGTAACAAAGCTCACGGTACATCAAGATCATGCCAAATCAAGAACACGAGGGAGAGAAATCAAACACATAGCTACTGGTACATACCCTCAGCCCCGAGGGAGAACTAATCCCTCCTCATCATGGTGGCCGCCGGGATGATGAAGATGGCCTCCAGTGATGGTTTCCCCGTCCGGCTGGGTGCTGGAATGGGCTCCCGATTGGTTTTTCATGGCTAAAAGGCTTGCGATGGCGAAACTTCTGATCTAGTGTCCTTTTTGGGGGTTTTCGTATGTATAAGAACTTTTGGCGTCGAAAACAAGTCAGGGGGACACCTGAGGGGCCAACAAGCCCTAGGGGTGTGCCCTGGGGTGTGGGCACGCCCCCTGGCTTGTGGCCTCCTCGGTCACCTCCTGGCACAACTCCGATGCTCCATGGGTCTCTTCTGGTCCATAAAACTCACCGTAAATTTTCAGCTCGTTTGGACTCCGTTTGATATTCCTTTTTTGTAAAGCTCAAACCAAGAAAAACAGAAACTAGCACTGGCACTAGGCTCTAGGTTAATAGGTTAGCCCTAAAAATAATATAAAATAGCATATTAATGCATATAAAACATCCAAAATAGATAATATAATAGCATGGAACAATCAAAAATTATAGATATGTTGGAGACGTATCAAGCATTCCCAAGCTTAATTCCTGCTCGTCTTTGAGGAGGTAAATGATAAAAACATAATTTTTGATGTGGAATGCTACCTGACATATTTATCCATGTAATATTCTCTATTGTGGCAAGAATATTCAGGTCCATAAGATTCAAAACAAAAGTTTAATATTGACATAAAAAGAATAATACTTCAAGCATACTAATAAAGCAATCATGTCTTCTCAAAATATCAAGGCCAAAGAAAGTTATCCCTACAAAATCTTATAGTCTGGCTATGCTCTATCTTCATCACACAAAGTATTTCATCATGCACAACCCCGATGACAAGCCAAGCAATTGTTCGTACTTTTGGTGTTCTCAAACTTTTTCAACTTTCACGTAATACATGAGCGTGAGCCATGGATATAGCACTAGGGGTGGAATAGAATATGGTGGAGGTTGTGAGGAGAAGACAAAAGGAAGGAGATAATCTCACATCAACTAGGCGTATTAATGGGCTATGGAGATGCCCATCAATAGATATCAATGTGAGTGAGTAGGGATTGACTTGCAACAGATGCACTAGGGCTATAAGTGTATGAGAGCTCAAAAAGAAACTAAGTTTGTGTGCATCCAACTTGCTTGCTCACGAAGACCTAGGGAAATTTGAGGAAGCCCATCATTGGAATATACAAGCCAAGTTCTATAATGAAAATTTTCCACTAGTATATGAAAGTGACAAAATAGGAGACTCTCTATCATGAAGAACATGGTGCTACTTTTAACCACAAGTGTGGTAAAAGGATAGTAACATTGTCACTTCTCTCATTTTCTTTTATTTTGGGCACATTGGCCTCTCTTTTTTGTTTTTTTTTGTTTGGGATCTTTGGCCTCTTTTTTTCGTCTGGATCCTCATCCCAACTTGTGAGGGAATATTGTTTCCATCATCCTTTTCCTCACATGGTACAATGCTTTAATAATGATGATCATCACATTTTTCTTTACTTTACAAGTCAAGGGTTACAAATCGATACTAGAACAAAGATATGACTCTATATGAATGCCTTCGGCGGTGTACCGGGATGTGCAATGATCAAGAGTGACATGTATAAAAAATATGAACAGTGGTCTTGCCACAAATACTATGCCAACTACATGATCATGCAAAGCAATATGACAATGATGGTACGTGTCATAATAAATGGAACGGTGGAAGGTGCATGGCAATATATCTCAGAATGGCTATGAAAATGCCATAATAGGTAGGTATGGTGGCTGTTTTGAGGAAGGGTATATGGTGAGTTTGATGCACCGGCGAATGTTGCGCGGTACTAGAGAAGCTAGCAATAGTGGAAGGGTGAGACTGTGTATAACCCATGGACTCAACACTAGTCATAAAGAACTCACATACTTATTGCAAAAATTTATTAGCCATCGAAGCAAAGTACTAATATGCATGCTCCTAGGGGGATAGATTGGTAGGAAAAGACCATCGCTCGTACCCGACCACCACTCATAAGGAAGACAATCAAAGAATAAATCATGCTCCGACTTCTTCACATAACGGTTCACCATACGTGCATGCTACGGGAATCAAAAACTTTAACACAAGTATTTCTACCAATCCACAATTACTCACTAGCATGACTCTAATATCACCATCTTTATATCTCAATACAAATGCAAGGAATCAAACTTCTCATACTATGCAATGCTCTTTATATGAAAGCTTTTATTTATTCCTCTCGAATGCCCATCATATTAGGACTAAACTCATAATCTAAGAAAATTACCATGATGTTTTAGGAATCTCAAAATAATATAAGTGAAGCATGAGTGTTCATCAATTTCTTCAAAATAAAACCACCGTCGTGCTCTGAAAAGATATAAGTGAAGCACCAGAGCAACTACCTAGCTCAAAAGATATAAGTGAAGCACATAGGGTATTCTAATAAATTCATGATTAATGCGTGTGCCTCTCAAAAGGTGTGTATAGTAAGGATGATTGTAGCAAACTAAAAAGCAAAGACTTGTATCATACAAGATGCTACAAGCAAAACACATATCATGTGGTGGATAAAAATATAGTCTCACGTAAATTTACCGATGGATTGAAGACAAAAGAGGGGATGTCATCCGGGGTATCCCCAAGCTTAGATTCTTGGTTGTCCTTGAATATTACCTTGGGGTGCCTTGGGTATCCCCAAGCTTAGGCTCTTGCCATTCCTTATTCCATAGTCCATCAAATCTTTACCCAAAACTTGAAAACTTCACAACACAAAACTCAACAGAAAACTCATGAGATCCGTTAGTATAATAAAATAAATCACCAGTTTGGTACTGTTGTGAACTCATTCTAAATTTATAATGGTGTTATATCTACTGTATTCCAACTTCTCCATGGTTCATACCCTCCGATACTGCCCATAGATTCATCAAAATAAGCAAACAACACAATGAAAACAGAATCTGTCAATAACAGAATAGTCTGTAGTAATATGGAAACTTAGTATACTTATGTAACTCCAACAATTCTGAAAAATTAGGACAATCTAGGAAATTTTTATATCAATCTTGTGTAAAAAATTCAGATCAAAATCACGCTTCTGTGAATGTCTAAAATTCTGGCAATGACCGCAAAAAACTATCACCCAAAGGTCTTACTTGGCACTTTATTGAAACAAAAGCTATAAAACATGATTACTGCAGTAGTATAATCATGTGAACACACAAAAATAATAGGGGTAAATGTTGGGTTGCCTCCCAACAAGCGCTTTTCCTTAATGCCTTTTTAGCTAGGGATGATGATGTCAATGATGCTCACATAAAAGATAAGAGTTGAAACATAATTGGAGCATCATGAAGCATCTGACTAGCACACTTAAGTCTAACCCACTTCCTATGCATAGGGATTTTGTGAGCAAATAATTTTTGGGAGCAAGAATCAACTAGCATAGGAAGGCAAAATAAGTGCAACTTCAAAAACCATCAACACATAGAGAGGAAACTTGATATTATTGAGATGTGTAAAAGCATATGTTCCTCTCTCATAGTAATTTTCAGTAGCATCACGAAGGAATCCAACAATATAACTATCACATAAAAGCATTATTTTCATGATCCACAAGCATAGAAATTTTATTACTCTTCACATAAGCAAAATTCTTCTCATTCATAGTAGTGGGAGCAAACTCAACAAAATAACTATCATGTGAGGCATAATCCAATCGAAAATTAAAATCATGATGACAAGTGTCATGGTTATCATTATTCTTTATAGCATACATGTCATCACATGATCATAATAATCATCATAGATAGCAACTTTGTTCTCATAATCAATTGATACCTCTTCTGAAATAGTGGATTCATCACTAAATAAAGTCATGACATCTCCAAATCCACTTTCATAAATATTATAAGATTTAACACCCTCCAAAATAGTGGGATCATTACCTAGAGTTGACACTCTTCCAAACCCACTTTCATCAATATAATATCATAAATAGGAGGCATGCTATCATCATAATAAATTTGCACATCAAACCTTAGGGGACAAAAATACCATCTTCATCAAACATAGCATCCCCAAGCTTATGGCTTTGCATGTCATTAGCATCATAGATATTTAAATAATTCATACTAACAACATTGCAATCATGCTCTTCATTCAAATATTTAGTGGCAAACATTTTATTGACTTCTTCTTCTAACAATTGAGGACAATTTTCCTTTCCATCATTTTCACGAAAGACATTAAAAAGATGAAGCATATGAGGCAACCTCAATTCTATTTTTATTTGTAGTTTTCTTTTATAGACTACATACTGGTATCTTATCTCTATTGGTTGCAGAGATGAAACTGGATGCATACTAATAGTCCAATGTAACAGGTGGGCAAGCATTGCAATTTGTATGTAATCCTCTAATGTAGTAGTGTTGCATGCATCTCATTTTCTTAATTGCTCTTCATAATTTCGATTTCCAATCTATTGTTATTTTAGTTCCTTGATATTTATTTTTCTCTATCTAATGACATATTTCTAAATTCTAAAACTTTGAATCAGGGTCTACAGTTGACCAGCTCATGCTCATTGACCATGGTGTGTCGGGGGATAGGTATCTGCTATTGCGGTGAGGCTGCTGGACTATCTTGCAGTGAAGATAAATTGAGTTTTGTCCTTGAAAAGGCTGTAACGAAGCTCCATGGATTACAAGAAGGTTTAGGTTTTGTTACATAGAACTGATTTTGCACTTTATTTGAAAGAAAAGAGAGGTATGTTGTTTCAAGCGCTCTACCCGCTCCAAAAATAGATTGAAAATTATTTGACCAGCTTATAAGTAATGTTATGGCCATATAGTCTTATATATTGCCTCTATATATTTACATTGATTCCCTTTACCGTTCTATAGTCAAAATGGACAATGTGGATTTCGACCATTCTATTGTCGAAATGGACGGGTGCGGTAACACGCGCCATCATGGTCTCCTACATACTAGTAGGAGGCAACCTTGGACCCAACATCTTCATTGGGAGTGACAACTCTTTGTCCACTTCAACGGTGGTCATCAATGTTGCCAGAAACGTGGACTTCGTTTTCGGACCACCTACACCCGGAGGTGTGAGCTTCCCTCCCATGTTGTCGGCGACCGCGATACATATGGCAACTCTGCTATAGTGCCATTTTGTGTGTTGATCATCGTACTAGCGGCTATTATGGCGACGGCTAGTTTTGGCAAAGTTTGCATGATTTTTACAATGTTTAACAAAAGTTTGTTTGAATATTTTCGGACGGCATTTTGATCAACATTACTAGTAACTGGTCCTACCGGTGCCCACTGTTATTTTCTTTCCAAACTTGACTTGGCTAAAACCGGACGACAATTGGCCAAAAGAAATTTAGCAAGACGCTTTTGAGATGGTTGGTGGACATGTAGTTGGTGCTAAAGATGATGTTTAAATCATGATTAAACATGGTTTATTTGTTTTGCTATGACTTAGCACAAAGCATATGTTTAGCACAAGTTTTCAATGACACTTTTTTCTTTCAGTGACATGACCCGTTGAACAACGAATTAATGTACTATTTAGAAGGATTTAAAGATGCAAAAAGGTTATCTAAAGATGATTACATGCATCCGAAGTTTTAGAAATTGTTCAGTGACATTGTAAAAGATCAGATCAGAAGAGATTGCCCACTTCAAATTTGTTATCACACACAATTACCTAATCACATGATGATGATTTACTTTGGCGTCTACTACATGCATATTGCTTTGTTCTTGAGTCTTT
>LT934112.1:52975908-53038843 GCA_900231445.1 Triticum turgidum subsp. durum | reverse complement strand
CGTTCATCCAGATTTTATTTGCTTGGCCTCGCTAAGGTGAAATCTGAGAAAGTGTTATCCTCCTTCGCATCTGCATCCTCCATCACCATTCATCATGGTAGCAAGTTGTGTTGCCAGGATCCTTGACACGGATGTTGGTAAAACTTTGATGAATATGGAAATGCTCAAGTTCTTGAGAGCACGCTCAAGCGCTAGGTGTTATCATCGACGCTAACTGGGTTTGCTCTCAGTTTCCTCGGCAATGCTATGATCCTTTCAAACAGTGAATTCACTCTCTGTTGTTGGGTTCTTCCCCAGTTACCAGAATCATTCCCAGCATTTGCATTTTGTTCCCAGCTTGCACCACCAATGTGCCATTCTACCATGGGTCTCTTCCATCTCCGGTGATAAGGAAATTCATCCATTACGTTGTCTTCAACAAGGTAATCCACATCATCCAAGTCCGAGTATGCCATTCTACTGACCCCCTCCAAACGATCGTTGTGAATTGCCTTATGCTGGTATGAAGAGTTTCAATGATCTCCGAATCAAAAGTAATTCTTTTTGCCACTTAAGGAAATATCTCTACGAGTCACCTTCCCTAAGGTGTATCGTTATGGCATTAAGACAATTCAACTCCTCACTATGTTAACAATCGATTACCACCTTCTTAAGTGTGGAATTGTTGTCTACCTAGTGAACCTTCGTCATCCGTTTCTTTCCACCCCTCTTGATGTGTATCTCGTGTCTCACCCGAGAGATGGTTCTAAGTCTCATTCCGTGAGTTAGTCCTGAGTTGTTCGACCTTCGAGAAGACCGATCCTTTTAGAGTTTTCCTTTCCTCTTCTTGTCATGATTAGCTGAAGTTCTCAGAGCAAGACGACAAGACCAAGATGGTGTTCAAATCAACGTTCAACTGAAGTGCACCCTGGATCGTGAAGATTATACTAGTTTGCGTTTCCCCTTCATCCTACCCTACGCTTGAATCTCGAGACGAGATTCTTGTTTAGTGGGGGTGAGTTGTCACATCCCTAGCTGCTGGTAGTGCTCTAGGCTAGCTCATGTGTGCATCATATTTAAATTCTGAAAAATTTGAACTGAGGGAATTATTGGAAGCCTCAAAACCCTAAATAAAAGAGGGGCAAAAACCCTAGAAATCTTATTCATTGCTCCAAATGGCTCTTCTTAAATGTTTGATAATTTTTGGTAAGGGTTCTGATCCCAACCAAAATATTGAACATTTTTAAGGATTTATTTTTGGGACTTTGGATTTAATTCATTAGCTATTTGAATTTGAATTATATTCATATAATTAGAATATAATTCAAATATCCCTGAATTATTTTATGAGCTTTTGGAAAAGTCCACCTAGCAAAATAAAAATATTCAGAGGAGTTTTGGCATTGTTTGAATTATTTTTTAAATTCAAACAATGGCAAAAGGTGTTAAAATAAAACAAAACAGAAGAAAAAAATAAAACAGATCAGTAAATAAGAAAAAAAAAGAGAGAGAGAAGCCCACTTACCTGCAGCCCCACCTAGCGCCCCATCTGGCCCAGCACCCGTGCAACCCAGCCGGCCCGGCTCCTCCCGCGGCCCAGCCCACCTGGCCCCCTCCTCCTGTCTTCTTCCCGTGCCAGCGCACGAAGCAGCTGCGTGCTGGACGCACGCGCGCCGACGCCGGCCACCTCCTGCTTCGCCGTGGCAGCCTCCCCGACCCCCTCGCGACGCCACGAAGACGGCCTCGACCCCCCCTCGATCGTCTCTCTCTCTCTGGACCCCCTCCCTCTCCTCTGTTTCCCTCTCCCGCGAACGGCCGAACGCCATCGTCGCCGCCGTTCGTCACCGCCGCAGCCACAGCCACTCCCTCGCTCCCTCATCGTATCCCCGAGCTCCGCATCATCGTCCTCCTCGTCCACCCCGAGCCAAGCAACCAGGGGAGCGCTGCATCGCCGCCCCGGACGTCTTCTTCAACCTCGGTGCCGGCGATCTCCGTCGCTTGATTCGCCGCGTCCAGAGCCTCCCCGGCCCCGCCGTCTGCACCGTCTGACTCGCCGTGAGCCACTTACCTTATCCCCTAACTCCTTGTGCTCGCCCCCGTGCTGTAGCGCCGTTCCCCGCGAGCACCGAGCTCCGGCCATCGCCATTGCCGGCGAACCTCGCGTCCCGGAGCTCTTCCGCTCGCTCCAGTAGCTCCCGCGTGCTCTCCAGGTTCCCAGGGTTCCGACGCGCTCCTCTGCTCTCTGGCTAACGCGCTGCAGCCACCGCGCCGTGCTGGCCCGAACTCCGGCCGCCGCCGAAGTCGACGCTGCGCTCGACTCAGGCCACGTCTCACCCTCCCGATGCTACAAATGGATGCGCGCAAGTGCTAGCAAGCTAACGCCGCCACCAGCTCGTCCTCTTGTGCACCATAGCGCTAAGCCGCCCGAAACCGTAGCTCCGGCAGCCGCCAAAGAGCTCGCCGCCGGCAGCTCCGGCCACCCCAGCTCCTCCCACTTGCACTACCAGACGCGCGCGAGTCTGGGCTTCGCGTGGGTGGTCTCCGCCGCCCGAATGGTCGCCGGAGCGGCGATCCCGAGCCCCTCCGCCGCGTTTGCTGTCGCCGGCGGCTAAACGCCGGCGCATTAGCCCAGTTGACCAGGGGGTTTGACCTCCCCTGGGTCAATGACATGTGGGCCCGGCCCTGGCTAATTCTAGTTTAGGATTAATTTAAAGTTAATCAATTCTGTTAATTAATCGTGACACTGACAGCAGGGCCCCACCTGCTAATTAAGTATAGATTAGTTTCTGTTTAGTTTTTAACTAATCCAGTGGCCCCACCCGTCAGCATTGACTCTGCTGACGTGGCCTTTGACCCGGCCCCACCTGCCATTGACACTAAACAGCCCTGAGTCACTGACCAGTGGACCCCACTGGTCAGGTTTGACCTGGAGGCGCCCTGTTGACCTGCTGACGTCAAGGTGATGTCATGCTGACGCATTAAATGATTTTCTGGATTTAAAATAAATCAGAAAATTCCAGAAAATTGTTTAAACTTCAATAAATCATAGAAAATTAACCGTAACTCCAAATTAAATAAATTATATATGAAAAATTATCAGAAAAATTCAAGGAATCCATCTGTACCATTTTCATGCATGTTAGAACAACTTATAGCTGCTGTTTAGCACAAATCAATTAAAGGGCATTTAAATAATCACATATGGAGTTTGAATTTGAATCTTGGATTCAAACCAACTTCATTTAATCTGGTTTTAGTTGCATTAGCCCGAAACACATTCATTTTGCCATGTCATGATCATGCATCATATTGTGCATTGCATTGATTGTGTTCCTTTTTGTGTTGCCGGTATTTGTCCCCTCTCGATAGACGTGATACCGATGATGTGATCGTTGACACTGATGAAGACTCAATGCTATCTTCAGAAGTGCCAGGCAAGCAAAACCCCCTTGTTCATTCCGATAAAATCCCACTCTCTCGCTCCTGCTCTCTTTTACTGCATTAGGACAACAACGATTCAACTGTTACTTGCTGCGGTAGCTGAACCCCTTTATCCTTTGCATGACCTGTCATTGCCACAGTAAATAGATGAAACCCACTAGCATGAGTAGGAGTTGTTTGAGCCCTGATGTGCCTACTCATTTATGTTTGTTGTCATGCCTGCTACTGCTTAGAGTTGAGTCAGGTCTGATTCATCGGGGATGAATCAGAGGCGTGTGAACCTGTCCTACTGTGTGTGAGCTAAGTGTGTGAACACGATTTGGTAAAGGTAGCGGTGAGATGCCATGTAGGAGTACATGGTGGGTTGTCTCATTGCAGCCGTCCTCAGGAACTGAGTTCTGTGTTTGTGATCCATGATTCAGCTACTACCACGCATTGGGCCCGAAACCAATGGACCCTCTCGGCTTCTTGATCACCCTTGTCCTCTGTCCAGGAGTTGCAAGTAGTTTCTGGTGTTTGTAGTATGCTGGAGGCCGTGCGCAGCGCTGACCGTAGGGGTGGGCTGTGATGCGGTAGGCACGTGGCCGGGTAAACCGGGCGCCCGTTTGGTGTCACGGAACCCTGTACACATCGTTTGGGGCTGTGAGCGAAACTCCGGCCGGATCTCCTCATGGATGGAACCCGAATAGGCGATAAACCTGGACTAGAGACTTGAGTGTTTAGGTAGGCCGTGGCCGACACCCACATTGGGCTTCCGCTTGAAGGTTGCCGAGTACATGTCGTGTAAACGGCGGTAAGTGGTGAGAGCGTGTGTGAAGAAGTACACCCCTGCAGGGTTAACATCATCTATTCGAATAGCCGTGTCCGTGGAAAAGGACTTCTGGGTTGCTTATATCAGTTCATAGACAAGTGAAAGTGGATACTCTAAAATACGCAAGATAAGCGTGAGTGCTATGGAGGGCGTTCTCGTAGGGAGACGGGAGCGGATCCATAGTGGTGTATTGATATGGTGAATATGTGGACTCGTGTGCGCCACCTCAAAAGAGTCGCTTGCAGTCGTAGTTAGGATAGCCACCGAGTCAAAGCTGGCTTGCTGCAGTCAAACCCCTCCACCCCCTTGTTGATAATGATGCATATGTAGATAGATCTGATGTAAGTCTTGCTGGGTACATTTGTACTCACGTTTGCCTATTTTATGTTTTGCAGAGAGACTTCGGTCTCACTAGTAGTTTCGCGTGGACTTCGACGTTTAGCTTGTTACCTCAGCTACGATCTTGTGCCCTCGGCAGGATCTGATATATAGTCAGGCTTCTCAGCCTTTTTCATTTATAGATGTCTGTACTCAGACATGATAGCTTCCGCTTGTGTTTTGACTTGTATGCTCTGATTGTTGGGTCGTGAGACCCATGTTTGTAATGTCTCGCTCCTCGGAGCCTAATGAATAATTACTTGAGTCGTAGAGTCATGTTGTGATGCCATGTTGTGTTTGCACATATCGAGCATATTGTGTGTATGTTATTGAAATGCTTGGTATGTGTGGGATCTGACCATCTAGTTGTTTATCTTCAGTAGCCTCTCTTACCGGGAAATGTCTCCTAGTGTTTCCAACGAGCCATGGTAGCTTGCTACTGCTCCGGAACACTTAGGCTGGCCGGCATGTGTCCTTCTTCGTTCCTGTGTCTGTCCCTTCGGGGAAATGTCACGCTTTGAGTGCCGGAGTCCTGTTAGCCTGCTACAGCCCGGTTTACCGGAGTCCTGCTAGCCCAGTGCTACAGCCCGGACCCACTTGCTGATGACCGACACGTTCGAAGCTGGGTCATGGATGCCTGTCCCTGTAAGTCTGTGCCACTTTGGGTTTACGACTAGTCATGTCAGCCCGGGCTCCTTATCACATGGATGCTAGCGACACTATCATATACGTGAGCCAAAAGGCGCAAACGGTCCCGGCAAAGGTAAGGCGACACCCGTGGGAATACCGTGCGTGAGGCCGCAAAGTGATATGAGGTGTTACCGGCTAGATCGCTGTGACATCGAGTCAGGGTCCTGACACCGTAGGAATGCTTTGGGTGTACCAAACGTCACAACATAACTGGGTGGCTATAAAGGTGCACTACAGGTATCTCCGAAAGTGTCTGTTGGGTTGGCACGAATCGAGACTGGGATTTGTCACTCCGTGTAAACGGAGAGGTATCTCTGGGCCCACTCCGTAGGACATCATCATAATGTGCACAATGTGACCAAGGGGTTGATCACGGGATGATGTGTTACGGAACGAGTAAAGAGACTTGCCGGTAACGAGATTGAACAAGGTATCGGGATACCAACGATCGAATCTCGGGCAAGTACAATACCGCTAGACAAAGGGAATTGTATACGGGATCGATTGAGTCCTTGACATCGTGGTTCATCCGATGAGATCATCGTGGAACATGTGGGAGCCAACATGGGTATCCAGATCCCGCTGTTGGTTATTGACCGGAGAACGTCTCGGTCATGTCTACATGGTTCCCGAACCTGTAGGGTCTACACACTTAAGGTTCGATGACGCTAGGGTTATAAAGGAAGTTTGTATGTGGTTACCGAATGTTGTTCGGAGTCCCGTATGAGATCCCGACGTCATGAGGAGTTCCGGAATGGTCCGGAGGTAAAGATTTATATATGGGAAGTCCTGTTTTGGTCACCGGGAGGGTCCCGGGGGTCCACCAAGTGGGGCCACCTGCCCCGGAGGGCTGCATGGGCCAACTGTGGGAGGGGACCAGCCCCAGGTGGGCTGGTGCGCCCCCCACAAGGGCCCAAGGTGCCTAGGGTTTGGGGAGGGGGTGCTTCCACCTAACTTGGGGGGCCCCCCTCTCCCCCTTGGCCGCCACCCTTAGATGGGATTGGGGCTGCCGCACCCCTTGGGGTGGAAACCCTAGAGGGGGCGCACACCTCCCTCTCCCCTATATATAGTTGAGGTCTTGAGGGCTGCCAACACATGAGTTTCTCCCTCTATTGGCGCAGCCCTACCTCTCTTACCCCTCCTCTCCCGTGGTGCTTGGCGAAGCCCTGCAGGATTGCCACGCTCCTCCACAACCACCACATCGTTGTGCTGTTGCTGGACGGAGTCTTCCTCAACCTCTCCCTCTCTCATTGCTGGATCAAGGCGTGGGAGACGTCACCGGGCTGTACGTGTGTTGAACGCGGAGGTGCCGTCCGTTCGGCACTAGGATCTCCGGTGATTTGGATCACGACGAGTACGACTCCTTCAACCCCGTTCTCTTGAACGCTTCCGCTTAGCGATCTACAAGGGTATGTAGATGCACTCTCCTTCCCCTCGTTGCTGGTTTCTCCATAGATAGATCTTGGTGATTCATAGGAAAATTTTGAATTTATGCTACGTTCCCCAACAGTGGCATCATGAGCTAGGTCTATTGCGTAGATTCTTTGCACGAGTAGAACACAAAGTAGTTGTGGGCGTTGATTTTGTTCAATATGCTTACCGTTACTAGTCCAATCTTGTTTCGACGGTATTGTGGGATGAAGCGGCCCGGACCGACCTTACACGTACACTTACGTGAGACAGGTTCCACCGACTGACATGCACTTGGTGCATAAGGTGGCTAGCGGGTGCCAGTCTCTCCCACTTTAATCGGAACGGATTCGATGAAAAGGGTCCTTATGAAGGGTAAATAGCAATTGACATATCACGTTGTGGTTTTGCGTAGGTAAGAAACATTCTTGCTAGAAACCCATAGCAGCCACGTAAAACATGCAAACAACAATTAGAGGACGTCTAACTTGTTTTTGCAGGGTATGCTATGTGATGTGATATGGCCAAGAAGAATGTGATGAATGATATGTGATGTATGAGATTGATCATGTTCTTGTAATAGGAATCACGACTTGCATGTCGATGAGTATGACAACCGGCAGGAGCCATAGGAGTTGTCTTTATTTATTGTATGACCCGCGTGTCATTGAACAACGCCATGTAATTACTTTACTTTATTGCTAACCGGTAGCCATAGTAGTAGAAGTAATTTGTTAGCGAGACAACTTCATGGAGACACGATGATGGAGATCATGATGATGGAGATCATGGTGTCATGCCGGTGACGACGATCATGGAGCCCCGAAGATGGAGATCAAAAGGAGCAAAATGATATTGGCCATATTATGTCACTATTTGATTGCATGTGATGTTTATCATGTTTATACATCTTATTTGCTTAGAACGACGGTAGTAAATAAGATGATCCCTCATTAAAATTTCAAGAAAGTGTTCCCCCTAACTGTACACCGTTGCGAAAGTTCGTCGTTTCGAAGCGCCACGTGATGATCGGGTGTGATAGATTCTTACGTTCACATACAACGGGTGTAAGCCAGATTTACACACGCGAAACACTTAGGTTAACTTGACGAGCCTAGCATGTACAGACATGGCCTCGGAACACAAGAGACCGAAAGGTCGAGCATGAGTCGTATAGCAGATACGATCAACATGAAGATGTTCACCGATGATGACTAGTCCGTCTCACGTGTTGATCGGACACGGCCTAGTTGACTCGGATCATGTAATCACTTAGATGACTAGAGGGATGTCTATCTGAGTGGAAGTTCATGAGATGAACTTAATTATCCTGAACATAGTCAAAAGATCTTTGCAAATTATGTCGTAAGCTCGCGCTTTAGTTCCATTGTTTAGATATGTTCCTAGAGAAAATATAGTTGAAAGTTGACAGTAGCGATTATGCGGACAGTAGAAAGCTTATGTCCTTAATGCACCGCTTAGTGTGCTGAACCCCAAACATCGTCTTTGGATGTTGCGAACATCGGACATACACGTTTTGATAACTACGTGATAGTTCAGTTAAACGGTTTAGAGTTGAGGCACCAAAGACGTTTTTGAAACGTCGCGGAACATATGAGATGTTTCGAGGGCTGAAATTGGGATTTCAGGCTCGTGCCCACGTAAAGAGGTATAAGACCTCCGACGATTTTCTTAGCCTGCAAACAAAGGAAGAAAAGCTCAATCATTGAGCTTGTGCTCAGATTGTCTGAGTGCAACAATCACTTGAATCGAGTGGGAGTTGATCTTCCAGATGAGATAGTGATGTTTCTCCAAAGTCATTGCCACCAAGCTGCTAGAGCTTCGTGATGAACTATAACATATCAGGGATAGATATGATGATCCTTGAGGTATTCACGATGTTTGACACCGCGAAAGTAGAAATCAAGAAGGAGCATCAATTGTTGATGGTTGGTGAAACCACTAGTTTCAAGAAGGGCAAGGGCAAGAAGGGATACTTCATGAAACGGCAAATCAGCTGCTGCTCCAGTGAAGAAACCCAAGGTTGAACCCAAACCCGAGACTAAGTGCTTCTGTGATAAGGGGAATAGTCACTAGAGCGGAATTACCCTAGATACTTGGTAGATGAGAAGGCTGGCAAGGTCGATAGAAGTATATTGGATATACATTATGTTAATGTGTACTTTACTAGTACTCCTAGTAGCACCAGGGTATTAGATACCGGTTCGGTTGCTAAGTGTTAGTAACTCGAAATAAAAGAGCTACGGAATAAACGGAGACTAGCTAAAGGTGAGCTGACAATATGTGTTGGAAGTGTTTCCAAGTTTGATGTGATCAAACATGGGCACGCTCCCTCTACCATCAAGATTAGTATTAAACCTGAATAATTGTCATTTGGTGTTTGCGTTGAGCATAGACATGATTGGATTATGTCTATCGCAATACGGTTATTCATTTAAGGAGAATAATGGTTACTCTATTTATTTGAATAATACCTTCAATGGTCTTGCACCTAAAGGAATGGTTTATTGAATCTCGATCATACTGATACACATTTTCATGCCAAAAGATATAAGATAGTAATGATAGTACCACTTACTTGTGGCACTGCCATATAAGTCATATTGGTATAAAACACATGAAGAAGCTCCATGTTGATGGATCTTTGGACTCACTCGTTTTTTAAAAGTTTGAGACATGCGAACCATGTCTATTTGTGTATACGCATGAAGAAACTCCATGCAGATGGATCATTTGGACTCACTTGATTTTGAATCACTTGAGATATGAAAATCATACCACATGGGCAAGATGACTGAAAAGCCTCGTTTTCAGTAAGATGGAACAAGATAGCAACTTGTTGGAAGTAATACATTTTGATGTGTGCAGTCCAATAAGTGCTAAGGCACGCAGTGGATATCGTTATGTTCTTACTTCACGGATGATTTGAGTAGATACTGAGTATATTTACTTGATGAAACACAAGTCTGAATTATTGAATGGTTCAAGTAATTTCAGAGTGAAATTGAAGATCATTGTGACAAGAGGATAAAATGTCTATGATATGATCATAGAGATGAGTATCTGAGTTACAAGCTTTGGCACGCAATTAAGACATTGTGGAAATTGTTTCACAACCAATACTGCCTGGAACACCATAGTGTGATGGTGTGTCCGAACATGATAGTTGCACCCTATTGGATATGGTGCGTACCATGATGTCTCTTATCGAATTACCACTATCGTTCATGGGTTAGGCATTAGAGACAACCGCACTCACTTTAAATAGGGCACCACGTAATTCCATTGAGACGACACCGTTTGAACTATGGTTTGGAGAAACCTAAGTTGTCGTTTCTTAAATGTTTGGGGCTGCGAAGCTTATGTGAAAAAGTTTCAGGTTGATAAGCTCGAACCCAAAGCGGATAAAATGCATCTTCATAGGACACCCAAAACAGTTGGGTATACCTCCTAATTCAGATCCGAAAGCAATAGGGATTGTTTCTTGAATCGGGTCCTTTCTCGAGAAAAGTTTGTCTCGGAAAGTTGAGTGGGAGCATGGTGGAGACTTGATGAGGTTATTGAACCATCACTTCAACTAGTGTGTAGCAGGGCACAGGAAGTTGTTCCTGTGGCGCCTACACCAATTGAAGTAGAAACTTATGATAGTGATCATGAAGTTTCGGATCAAGTCACTACCGTACCTCGTAGGGTGACAAGGATGCGTACTACTTCAGAGTGGTACAGTAATCCTGTCTTGAAGGTCATGTTGCTAGACAACAATGAACCTACGAGCTATGGAGAAGCGATGGTGGGCCCATATTCCGACAAATGGTTAGAAGCCATGAACCGAGATAGGATCCATGTATTAGAACAAAGCATGGACTTTGGTGGACTTGCCCAATGATTGGCAAGCCATTGAGATAAATGGATCTTTAAGAAGAAGACGGACGTGGACGGTAATATCACCGTCTATGAAGCTCGACTTGTGGTGAAGAGTTTTTCACAAGTTAAAGGAGTTAACCACGATGAGATTTTCTCATCCGTAGCGATGCTTAAGTCCGTCAGAATCATGTTAGCATTAGCTGCATTTATGAAATCTAGCAGATGGATGTCAAAACGAGTTTCCTTACCAGTTTTCGTAAGGAAAGGTTGTATGTGATACAATCAGAAAGGTTTTGTCGATCCTAAGGATGCTAAAAGGTATGCTAGCTCCAGCGATCCTTCCATGGACTGGAGTAAGCATCTCGGAGTTGGAATATACACTTTGATAAGATGATCAAAGATTTTAGGTTTATACAAAGTTTATGAGAAACTTGTATTTCCAAAGAAGTGAGTGGGAGCACTATAGAATTTCTGATGAGTATATGTTGTTGACATATTGTTGATCATAAATGATGTAGAATTTCTGGAAAGCATATAGGGTTATTTGAAAGGTGTTTTTCAATAGAAAACCTGGATTAAGCTACTTGAACATTGAGCATCAAGATCTATAATGATAGATCAAAAAACGCTTAATGGTACTTTCAAATGAGCACATACCTTAACATGATCTTGAAGGTGTTCAAGATGGATCAGTCAAAGAAGGAGTTCTTGCCTGAGTTGTAAGGTATGAAGTTAAGACTTAAAGCTCGACCACAGCAGAAGAGAGAGAAAGGACGAAGGTCATCCCCTATGCTTTAGACGTAGGCTCTACAGTATGCTATGCTAAGTACTGCACCTGATGTGTGCCTTGCCACATGTCTGGCAAGAGGGTACAAAGGTGATCAAGGAGTAGATCACCAGATAGCGGTCAAAATTATCCTTAGAGGAATAAGGATATGTTTCTTGGTTATGGAGGTGATAAAGAGTTCGACGTAAAGAGTTGCGTCGATGCAAGCTTAACACCTATCCGGATAGCTCTAAGTAGAGAAGCCGGATACGTATAGTGGAACGACCATTTGGACAAGCTCCAAGTGGAGCGTGGAAGCATCATTTACAATATGACCTAGAGATTTGCGAAGTACATACGGATCTGAATGTTGCAGACCCGTTGACTAAAACTTCTCTCACAAGCAAAACATGATCAAACCCCAGAACTCATTGAGTCTTAATCACATGATGATGTGAACTAGTTTAGTGACACTAGTAAACTCTTTGGATGTTGGTCACATGGCGATGTGACCTGTAAATGTTAATCACATAGCGATGTGAACTAGATTATTGACTCTAGTGCAAGTGGGAGACTGTTGGAAATATGCCCTAGAGGCAATAATAAATAAGTTATTATTATATTTCCTTGTTCATGATAATCGTTTATTATCCACGCTATAATTGTATTGATAGGAAACTCAGATACATGTGTGGATACATAGACAACACCATGTCCCTAGTAAGCCTCTAATTGACTAGCTCGTTGATCAATAGATGGTTACGGTTTCCTGACCATGGACATTGGATGTCGTTGATAACGGGATCACATCATTATGAGAATGATGTGATGGACAAGACCCAATCCTAAGCCTAGCACAAAGATCGTAGTTCGTATGCTAAAGCTTTTCTAATGTCAAGTATCATTTCCTTAGACCATGAGATTGTGCAACTCCCGGATACCGTAGGAATGCTTTGGGTGTACCAAACGTCACAACGTAACTGGGTGGCTATAAAGGTGCACTACAGGTATCTCCGAAAGTGTCTATTGGGTTGGCACGAAACGAGACTGGGATTTGTCACTCCGTGTAAACGAAGAGGTATCTCTGGGCCCACTCGGTAGAAAATCATCATAATGTACACAATGTGACCAAGGGGTTGATCACGGGATGATGTGTTACGGAACGAGTAAAGAGACTTGCCGGTAACGAGATTGAACAAGGTATCGGGATACCGATGATCGAATCTCGGGCAAGTACAATACCGCTAGACAAAGGGAATTGTATACGGGATCGATTGAGTCCTTGACATCGTGGTTCATCCGATGAGATCATTGTGGAACATGTGGGAGCCAACATGGGTATCCAGATCCTGCTGTTGGTTATTGACCGGAGAACGTCTCGGTCATGTCTACATGGTTCCCGAACTCATAGGGTCTACACACTTAAGGTTCGATGACGCTAGGGTTATAAAGGAAGTTTGTATGTGGTTACCGAATGTTGTTCGGAGTCCCGGATGAGATCCCGGACGTCATGAGGAGTTCCGGAATGGTCCGCAGGTAAAGATTTATATATGGGAAGTCCTGTTTTGGTCACCGGAAAAGTTTCAGGTTTTTCCGGTAACGTACCGGGACCACCGGGAGGGTCCCGGGGGTCCACCAAGTGGGGCCATCGGCCCCGGAGGGCTGCATGGGCCAAGTGTGGGAGGGGACCAGCCCCAGG
Organism: Triticum turgidum subsp. durum; assembly: GCA_900231445.1. Classification (NCBI taxonomy): domain Eukaryota; kingdom Viridiplantae; phylum Streptophyta; class Magnoliopsida; order Poales; family Poaceae; genus Triticum; species Triticum turgidum. The sequence goes on along the minus strand of LT934112.1, from coordinate 53,025,784 downwards.
TGGGCTGGTGCGCCCCCCCCCCCCACAAGGGCCCAAGGCGCCTAGGGTTTGGGGAGGGGGTGCTTCCACCTAACTTGGGGGGCAAGTTTCCCCCCTCTCCCCCCTTGGCCGCCACCCTTAGATGGAATTGGGGCTGCCGCACCCCTTGGGGTGGAAACCCTAGAGGGGGCGCACCCCTCCCTCTCCCCTATATATAGTTGAGGTCTTGAGGGCTGCCAACACATGAGTTTCTCCCTCTATTGGCGCAGCCCTACCTCTCTTACCCCTCCTCTCCCGTGGTGCTTGGCGAAGCCCTGCAGGATTGCCACGCTCCTCCACCACCACCACGCTGTTGTGCTGCTGCTGGATGGAGTCTTCCTCAACCTCTCCCTCTCTCCTTGCTGGATCAAGGCATGGGAGACGTCACCGGGCTGTACGTGTGTTGAACGCGGAGGTGCCGTCCGTTCGGCACTAGGATCTCCGGTGATTTGGATCACGACGAGTACGACTCCTTCAACCCCGTTCTCTTGAACGCTTCCGCTTAGCGATCTACAAGGGTATGTAGATGCACTCTCCTTCCCCTCGTTGCTGGTTTCTCCATAGATAGATCTTGGTGATTCGTAGGAAAATTTTGAATTTATGCTACGTTCCCCAACAAAGACCAAGGTCAAACTCATCCATGTGACCCTTGAAGCAAGATCTACGTGAAACTCAAGTGTGCTATTTCAACTAGTACTGCTGGTCCCGCGTGATGGACTAGTTGATCTACAAATCCTTATATACTCCCTCCGTCCTTCAAAGAGTGTACTTCCAACTTTGTTGGAGGATCAAACTATCTCAATGTTTGACCGAGTTTGTGCAAAAATATATCAATGTTTATGAAACCAAATAGGTATATGATGAAAATATATTTTATTATGAATCTAATGCTACTAATTTGATGTCATAAATGTTGGTGCATTAATGTATAAATATGGTCAAACATAAAAAAGTTTGACTTTCCAACAAAGTTGGAAGTACACTCTTCAAAGGACGGAGGGAGTACATCTGAAGTCCGATTGCTACCATGAAAGAAAAGGGAGTCAAGGACTCAGAGGTGGAGAGCAGTCTCCGCCCATACGGCCTGACCTCCGGCGGCTGCTCTGTCGTGGCCCGCACCGCCAGCGCCTCTCCGACGCAACCGCGCCGAGCCACTGGTAGGTGGGCCCGGCAAGCCGCCGCTGGCTTTGCTCTACCGCACCTCCACAGCAGCCACCTCCAGAACCGAGCTGCTACATCTAAGCCGCCGCCGAGCCTCACCTGCATCTTCCGCTGGTGGCCTTACTTCAGAGCCGCCGTTTTTCTTCGCCGCGGCCCTGAGCCGGCCACTCTTATGCTGCTGCGGTCAAACGGTCGTTTTCAATCTTCCGCGAGCCGCTGCCTCCAAGTGAGCGCTGCAGTATCCTCGTTTCCAAGTCGCCGCTGCGACGCCCTGAGCCACCTCCGGCCCTATTGTGAGCCGCCACCTCAGTGGCCTTACCTCGTCGGCCCCTATCCTCCTCTGCCGAGTTGAGCCGTCCCAACACGAGCAGTCTCACCTTTGCCCTTGCCTGTGTTCTGCCGCAGCCGGCTTTGCGCTGCCGCTTCACCTTCTATCATGATCGCGCCCGGTCGCTGCTGCTCTGGGCCAGGCTCCGCCCCACGCGTCGTGCGCTGCCTCACGCCTCCGAGCGCCCACGGCCAGCCGTCTTCATTGCCGCGGGCCACCTCCACTGTGACCCGCCACGTCGCTCTGTGCCTCGCTGCCGGACCGTCATGCCCGAGTGTTCCTCCACTATGAGCAGCCTCTGCAAGTTGCTTTTCACCCGTTGTCGATGTGGATTCGAGCTGTGTCTAGCTTGGACCTATCTTCGCTGTTGTGTGTTGCCGCGGCCCTGAGACGATGGTGTTTCGGTTGTCTTGAAGCCACCGCCCTCAGATGTAGTAGTAGCATCTATTTTGCTGCAGTCAGGAAAATGGGGGGTTGCGCTGAACCTTCTGTTAGGACTGAACAAGCATTGATTTATCTGGGATCAGTTGAAGTGCTGAGACAATACTCTCGTGCAACGCGAAGGCATAAAGCACACCTGGAGGCTATACCTTTGTCCACTGATATGCATGGGACTCATCTTGTCGTGATCCATCCTGCTATAAACACATTGGAGCATGTTTTTCAGTGTCCGCCTTACCCGGGGAAAAAATAGGTGCCATTTTTTCTAAGTATTTTATCAACACATATTTTGTTTGAGAACAATTACTCTGGTCAGTGGTATACTTTTGCAGGACCATTACTCATCACAAATGTGTCGCAAAGGGGCATGTGTTGCACTAGCATTCGTCCATGCCACCTTGCTCGACAGACATGCGTGCAAGCCACCGTCCCCCGCAGTCCGGTCTACCTCAACACACGGCCGACTCACCCGTCCATGCCGGCCTACAACACCGGTGCAGACTCTCCCCATCCACACCGGTTTATAACACCGCGGCCGATTCATCCGTCTGCTCCCATGGCCGGCTCACCCATGATTGATTTCAGCTTCACCGTGGTGATCATTAAAATTTGCGGTGGATATTTTCTGGCTTAACATATCAGGTGAAATCCATCCATTATATTTTCATATTATATATTGCTTTCTTTAAAAGAGCAATTACTCTGGCTCGCAAGTTTTTCAATGTAGGACAAATTATCTACTGCAAAAAGGGATTATTATATCACTAAGCTATTGGGTAACTCATGCCGGTTTATATCACGGTTAAATATGGAGAATCTCAAGCCAACTCCTCGAGTCATCTTGAGATCCGGGGGCTACAGTGACATGACTCGGGAACTCCAGGTCGTTGGAGGGAAAGATAACCCGGTCCCAGAGGCTACTGTTATATTGTTGAAAATTTAAAGGTCGTCAGAAAATTTCCGGCTTACAAAGTATATGACAGTTACAAATCCTGGCTCAATGAAGAAGTTTCGGGTCATCAGAAAGGATTCCGGTTCAAAATCCGGTTCAAGAGACATCTTTCTCTCATAAAGCGTTGAAGCTCTCAAATATCCGGTTTAAAATCCGGCTCAAGGGAGGTCTGTCTCATTGAAGCTCTCCAAATATCCGGTTTACAATCCGGTTCAAGGGAAATTTATCTATCACAAAGCTTTGAAGCTCTCAAATCCGGTTCAAAATTCGGTTCAAGGGGAAATCTATCTCCCACAAATCTCTGAAACTGTCAATATCCGGTTCAAAATCCCGATTCAAGAAGAATTTATTTCTTGCAAAAAGTTAAAGGTTGCCGAAGACGACCTGTTTCCATGATGCACGGTTCAAACATAGGTATCCCGCCTTATTGGCTTATCATATTATTGGTTACATGGGGGCTTCAGCTGACAAAGCGGAGTTCTGTCCATTAATCTGGCTATCACACCACAACAAAGCTTGGGAGCTTCACACCCAAGGGGCCAAAGAGAGTCTTGTTGCTACACACAGCTCAAACATAGGCACCCATTCAGCACAGCTCACAAAGTTAATTGGGGGCTCTTTGTGCACTGCAACAAAGAGTTTGAAAGGACCCTTGTAATATGCTATCAAGCACGGCTTGGAAGCCTGGTGTATTCACCTAAAACCCCGGGTTAACCTGCCTTCATCAAGTAAGCCACTCCTATCCAGGTAATCCTGGCATGACCCGCCGAACGTTTGACAAGTCAATCTTATACAGACCCTAAACTTGTCAAAATTAAAACGGCGATTGGTTAGTTGGAGGTCCATCTTAAAAGGCTTTGCAAAATGGTTTAACTCAGCGGCCTGGCAGACCATGAAAAGCCTCAAATTGGGCCTGGCAGCCCTTGAAAAGCCTCAACTACATGGTTTTATTTGCCTTTGTCAACATTTTTCTCTTTTGATAAATTTTATGTTGAACCGGCGTCTATTGACCCGGCATGACTATCAGTATTCAAATTAACCCGGTGGTCATTAACCCGGCTCGACTTTCAAATACAAGTTGTCAGTACATAATCACTTATAATCCGGTGTTAATTGACCCAGCCTGGCTTTGGACTATAAGTCGCCAGTATATATTTGGATTGCGCCATTGGAATTATGCGCTTATAAATCATTGGATATATTATTCAAATATCCAACATGGCTGGATTTTTATTATGGTTATCAATAACCAGTATTATGATTAAGGTTTTCAAAGTCGCTTTAGCGCAATGGCTATTATATTATCAATAGATATGATTTATTCTACGATTGAAGGAATAGTCCCGAGTTGCTGCAGGCTTACGACCCGGCACTTAGGGGCTACATTATTTCAGTTGAAATTACATCAAATACACAAGTCTTATGTCGCTGCAAGCATGCACCATGACACTTGGGGGCTAATGCAAAGTCATTTTTTGCTCACCTTATTGAAGACCCGACTCATCACATTGTAATGAGCTGGCCCTTGGGGGCTACCAATTGCCTCTGTCAACAATTCAAGGTACATAGCTTTTTATCCATTATATTGAAGGGTCCATTGCTCAGTTGGTAAAGCACAAGGCTCTTAACCTTGTGGACGTGGATTCAAGCCCCATCATGGGGGTTACATCATATGATATTATTTTCATTGAAGTATATATCAAGTCCCAGCTCAATATTATCTTACTAAGCCGGCCCTTGGAGGCTACACGTTGCTGTTCAAAATTTCCATGATTATATTTACAAAGTCCCTGCTCATTATTGCATAATGACTCGGCCCTTGGGGGGCTACACTGGTTGAAGTTTTTATGAGCATAAGGCAATTTCAAGTCCCAGGTTGCTGCAAGCATGACAATCCGTCACTTGGGGGCTACATATATGGAGTATTCGGTGTTTTGCTAGTGACTGAGATGAACAACATGGATTTCTTCAAAGTGGCAGTAATTATATGGAAACAAGTCTCAAATCATCAATTTATTCTGTTCAAGACTTGGGGGCTACAGGTAATATGGATATAAGGGAGAAATATCTTCAGATTTTCAGTTTTGAGCAAACCACATTGACCTGGCATCACCAATCATTATGACCCGATGTCTGCAACAATCATAAACCAGTGTTGGCAACAATCATGAACCGGCGTTGGCAACAATCATGAACCGGCGTTGGAAACAATCATGACCCGGAATTATCAGTTTTTATAACCCGACAATTTTGGCAATGATAAACCGACAAGTTCTACATTTTCAAACCGGTTGAATATCAGTTGAATATCTCAAGACCAATATTTTTGTCAAATCAGAGCATTGAAGGCCGATTCAAATGGATTCTTTATTATCTTATGCAAGAAAATTGATTATGAAGCTAGTCTATTGACTCGGATTTTTTTAGAAGGAAGAAATGACAAGGATTTAAGGATGATCAAGTGCCGGTTTATAAAAATTTTTAACCTGGAGCACAAGCCGCCAAGATTGTTCTTGTGTTTGTTTTACAGAATCAGTTCAACATGGATCAATCCAAATCAAACTGGGGGCTAATGTCGGGGATATACCCCGCAGCGTAACCCAGCCGGAAGTATAACCCGGCCGGACTGGGCGACTCATTGGTAACCCGCCCGGAGCTTGGCGATTCACGAGTAACCCGCTCGATCTTGGCGGTTCATTAGTAACCCGGCGGGCGGGTCAAATGGATGACGAGGCCCAAGGCCCAGAAGGCTGGTTCACGTTTAATGGTGGGCCGGTTTTTGAGGAAAGCGTAAGGACTATTCTCCTACAAAGGAAGCAAGACTAGGATTCCACTTGTAATAGAATAATCCTAGTCCAACTACGACTAGCCATGTAAACCGCCCCTTCAACATATATAAGGAGGGGCAGGGCTCCCCCAAGAGGGACAATCAAGAAGAAACAATCTCTATGGCTAGACACAAAGAGCCGACCTCCGGCGACTCCCTCATGATCATAATGAGACCTAGCCACAAACAGCATGTAGGGTTTTTACCGAATGATGTTTCCCGGGGCCCGAAGCTGTCTAAATCCTTGTCTTATGTTGCGTCTCTCGATTCCGCCCAACCCCTCTCAAGCTACCACATAGATGCGTTGGCCTCGCGACTAAGTCCTTACGCTAGGACATCTGCTGTGACAAAATCCACGACACCACGCGTATGCATGCACGAAGAAAAGGAAGACGAGTTAGATCGGCAGGATAACTTGGACGCCCTGGAGGAGGAGCGCGACGTCATGAAGGCCCGTTCCGCATTCTATCAGCAACAGGCTCGACGATACCAAAGGAGAGAAGTGCGGGCCAAAACTTATAATATTGGCAAGCTCGTTCTACGCTTACCGGAGAAGAAGAAGGACAAGCTCAAACCCAAGTGGGAGGGTCCCTTCATCATCAACAAAGTTCTCACCGGAGGAGCATACCGCCTACGTAATGCGTCTGATAACAGACTCGAGCCAAACCCATGGAACGCAGCCAGACTCCGGAGATTCTACGCCTAGCGCCGAACTTAGTGTCCGTCTCCTTACCTCCTCCTTTTTTAATTATGCTCCCTCCCTTTTCCTTTCTCGATCTTTTTCTCTTCACACAAAGTATTTAATACAGTGTGGACTCCCGGATTGTTCTGGCCGCACTATGTGTGTAAGCAATACCTGGGGGCTTCCTATTTGGAAGCTAAACATAACATACTCTAAAAGGCTTTTTGCCCATCACACATGCGTTTTCCATGTGTGCCTTTTCTTCACCATTATGTGCATCGATATGACTTAAGATGTGGCCAAGCTGGGTTGCGTGGCTCCTATGTTTATGCCCTACGTTCCCGTTAATTCAGCTAGGGCATAAGGGGAGCACCTCTGCGATTGTTACTGCCGGTTCAGCCGGATGTGTACCTCAGACTGGGTGAAGCCGAAAGCTAGTTTCCTTAAGAGAATATTCGGTCAGTGAACAAAAGATGTCTTTGTTTATCATCACATAAATCCCCAAAAGTTTTGTATCCTGCGCCATGGTTCGCAGTTCGGACATGGGCCTTGTCGCATGCCTACCCAGGGAAAGGAACCCTTAACGGAACTATTCTCCCTGGAAGATGTTTCTTACTACCCATGTAATATAACATAACTAGTTGGGTACTTGTCTGTTCAAGCACTTATAACCCCTACGCCTGGTTTCCACGCATACTCCGGTTTTGTATAACCGAGCGGGTATTCGGACACACCCTGGACTGTAGGATCCGGGGGCTGAAGCGAAAAGGTCCGCCATGACAAATGATTTTAATCCAGCTAGGGGCTATTTATGTCCATTGAATTACACAGTCACTTGGACTGACTATATTCCTCCTCTATACTATCCAACAGGCTATCTAGCTTACAATCCTGTTGAGAATACTTTGCGGCTAACGCCACCTGGTCATATACCAGACTCACGGGAATTTCTTGCCCATCTGGCCCTGTCGGTCCGACTTCAACCATATGGTTCGCGTCCAGCTTGGTGTAGCGCGTCTTCACCATAGCCCATGCTTCCCTTGCACCCTGCCAGCAGGCTCACATCTTCCACAGTCGGAAGCGCCGCCGTGCTCCTTGAAGCATGTCCACAAGCTCCCCCATGCCATTCGGCAGGAAGCTTGATGGCCACAAGGCCTGCGCAATGCCCTACATCGCCTGCAATAAATCGCCTGCAGATGCGGGCATCTCCTCCTCGGGGCGACCCGTCAGCATTCCTACAAGCAAAACTCTTTCAATATACTTCCTCGCCGAACTATGCTACATTTCGTCTAGGCACTTACCATAAATGCCGCGGCGAAGCCTTTTGTTCTCCTTCACGGAGTCCGCCAGCTGCGCACGGACGTCTTTCAATTCCACGTCTAGCCGAACATTGGCATCTTGGAGAGTATTCTTCTCCTGCTTAACTTGCGTAAGAATGCACTCGCCGGCATTTAGTTTCCTCTAGAGATGTGACTCGTCATCCCTCTCGCCCTCCGAATTTACTCCGGGTTATCTGCAGAATTTTCTATTAAACTCTTCATACCAGCCAGTTGCTAACTGGTACATTTTTGTACAATCGAGATAAATGTTACCCGATAAGGCCTTCTGGGATCCCTCTAGCTTGGCAACTGTGGCCTTCAGTTGGGTCTTACACTCCTCTTCAGAAAAGATGTTGTTGCGAAGTACGGCCCGTCGATGCCGGTGATTCATGGCGCTCTCTACTTCGGAATTCGTGGCAGAGAGCATATCTGCGTCCTCTGTCGGAGGACTATGCGGCATCGGTCCTACGTCCGCCTCCTCCCTCGAAGTCGGTTCTGGAGCCTGACTGGTGGAGGCATGGTTGGCAGGATCCCCGGATATAGTCCGGATACTCCTCTTCCTGACAGGATGTAAAGGGCGCTGTTATACTTCAAATAACAATAATGACATGACAGGTTGTTTCCTTACCTCTGTAGAGGCGTGTCGGCCCTAGCCTTCCTCTTGAGCCTACCCAATCCGGACGCCTGTGGCTAACGGGTCCCTAGGGGCTCGACCCTACGCTCCGAACGTCGCCTCTGCAAAAACATGACACTTTAGGGATAAGGCATGTTATCAGGAAAGAGTCCTCTTCGGAGGATCGAGTCTTCGGCTTGGCTTACACGCGATGAAGGTAGCAGTCCGGATAATCAGCAGTAATAGCCACTGAGGCACCGTCACGGCTTGCCCGGTACAATATCCCGTCAACAAGCTCCACGGCGGCATCCGGGTCTTCTTCGAGTCCTGGATCTAGGGCCCTTTCGGGGTCCTCTGGCTGCGGGGAAGGGCTGGAGATTCCTTCTACGGTCCTCCTCAGTTCTTGCTCGGAAATATCGAGGCAGGCAACCTTAGAAAAGAACGCCACAATAAGTGAAGCGAGAAAATAAATGACGACTTACCTAGTTTGGGGGATTATACATGGAGAATCCGTCCCGCGGTTTGATATGAAGGAGGTCTTCCTCTTCTTCTTTGTATAGATCGGACAGTATCCTTGCCAGAGCAGTGGCGGAGTCCAGACCCTTACGGCCACAAGGGTGGCATCGTCTTCCCCGTTGAAATGCCACATGGGATTGCCCTGATATTGAAGTGGCTGCACTCCCCGCATTATGCATATTGCCATGACCTCGACTATTGTCAGTCCGGATTTTGGCAGTAACTTTATCCTTCTCATCAGGAAATATATTTCCCTGGTATCCTCTTCTTGGGGGCCTTGGGGGCGCCAGCTTAGACGTGCCCTCGGCGGGACGTCACTGAACTTGGGGAGTCCTGTCCTGACTGGATCCGGAAGGGGGAGTCATCAATATAAAACCACTCTGAAGCCTAGTTCTCTGGTGCCTTCTTGGGATTGCCGGATAGGTATCCGGTCTCGGCGATACTCCATACTTCGGCCCCGCCCACTTGACATAGGGACTCTTCCTGGTTGCGGGGGACAAGGCAGAACAACTTCTTCCACAAACCGAAATGAGCCTCCAGCCTAGAAATAGCTCACAAAGGGCGACATACCCTGCTATATGTAGTATGGAGGCTGGGGTAAAGTTGTCCAACTGGAGGCCGTAGAACTCCAGGAGCCCACGAAGGAATGGATGAATAGGAAACCCGACGCCCCTTAACAGATGCGAAATGAGGCATATTCGCTCCTCTGGAGACGGATTGGAGGATCTCTCCGCTTGTTCTCCGCCGTTATAGGTGGCTATTCCAGCTCGGACAGGGACCATGAACGCCGGCGGGAGAAGCCCTTGGGTTTGTAACTTTATCAAACGGCTATGAGAAACTGAACACTCTCCCCAGCCCCCTGGCTTGGGGCAAGGGGAGCAAGCAGAAGAGCTGCAATGGCCGGCCATGTTGGAATGGTTTTTTCGGGGCGCTCTGTTGGATGCTTGCTCGAGGGGGAAGAGTGAGGTTTGGATCTGGGAATCCCCGTCTCTTAAAATAGACGGTTAGCCCGAAGGACCGGGGGGAGGGGGGCAAATGCAAAAATGCCTTGACTCCTCGCATTCGCTCGACACGTGGAAATGGTCATTATTGAGGCACTGAAGCCAAGGAGTACAACACTGATGAGATGCCGGACACTGTTTGTCGTAATTGGTACATTGGAGTATTCGGAGATGGAACCCGCCTTGCAATGCTGAAGACAGGACTGCATGTCAGACTCACCGTCATTGAAGCCTGGTTCAGGGGCTACTGAGGGAGTCCTGGATTAGGGGGTATCCGGATAGCCGGACTATATACATCGTCCGGACTATTGAAGCGTGAAGATACAAGACGCAAGACTCTAGCCCGTGTCCGAATGGGACTCTCCTTTGCGTGGAAGACAAGCTTGGCGATTCGGATATTATGTTTCCTTCCTTGTAACCGACTCCATGTAAACCCTAGCCCTCTTTGTTGTCTATATAAACCGGAGGGGTTGTTCCTTAGAAGGCCGATCACAATTACAATCATACCATCATAGGCTAGCTCTTAAGGTTTAGCCTCTACGATCTCGTGGTAGATCTACTCTTGTACTACTCATATCTTCAATATATATCAAGCAGGAAGTAGGGTTTTACCTCCATCGAGAGGGCCTGAATCTGGGTAAACATTGTGTCCCTTGCTTCCTGTTACCATCAGCCTAAGACGCACAGATCGGGACCCCCTACCCGAGATCCGCCGGTTTTGACACCGACACCCGGCGCTGCGCTTCCTCTTGGCCGGCCTCGCGCTCCCAGCTGGGTCTGCCGTGCGCTTCGAGGCCCGGGGCTGCGGCGCAGCTTTGTCCTTCCTGTGCGGACGGCTTGGTGCCGCTCCTCGCGACGACCCGGCTCCCTCCATGTCGCCGCCTTCGCCTAACGCCACTACATCGACAATCAGCGTCAGCATCAACTCACTCAAGAAACACGAAAGAAGAGGCAAGAAGGCGGAACTTACCCGCGCGATGCCCAGCATCGGCGTCGACCTCGTCCTCCTCCTCCTATCCGACGTGGGCCGTGGGATCCTTCGGCGCCGCCCGCACCACCTGCGACGGAGCCCGGGCGTAAGGGTGCCGGATGGCATTCAGAAGCACCTCTCATGTCGCGTCAGGACGAACGAGGAGGTGCGCAGCAGCAAAGTGAGAAGACCAAATACTCACCAAAGGCGCCGGATTCGATTGGATGTACAGCGCCTTCTGAACTGCCAGTCGTCCCCAAGGTTGGCCTTGGACATGTTGTTCACCCAGCGCACAATCTGGTCCGCCGACAAGCGCGCCGAGCCCATGCGATTGGGGTCCTGAAGACCGGCCATCTCGCTGATGAGGCAGGTGCGCCGCTGCAGCGGGAGGACCCGGCACGTGATGAACACGACGATAAGGTCGGTGCCGGTGAGCCCCTCCCGCGTCCTCATCACCGCCACCCGCTCGCAGAGATTGAGGATCTCCTGTGACGGGTTCTTGTGGTAGTAGCCTCAGTTCATGTTCGCCCGCGGCGGCGCGATGGCGAAGGCTGGAAGGTTGATGCAGTCCGCACCCAGGTTGCGGACGTAGAAGAAGGAATTCTACCACTTTTTGGCAGAATCCTCCAGCGGAATCTTAGGGTAGTCCGCCCCCGACCGCTTCGAGATGACAGCGGCACCGCAGTCAGCGAACTCCCTGGCCATCGGCCCCTGCTGCTTCAGGGAGAAGAAGTGCACCCAGAGTTCGATCGTGGGTTCGACCCCCAGGTACCCCTGCAGAGGGTGACGAAGCCCGAGAGATGGATAATGGCGCCGGTGCCAAGATGGTGGGGCTGGAGCCCGAAGAACTCCAGAAATGAGCGGAAGAAGGGGGTCGTCGGCAGCCTGAACCCGCACATGAAGTGAGGGGGGAAGACCATGTGCTCCGTGCCCTGCGGCTGCGGCCTCTGCTCGCCCCGCGGAAGGCGCACGGCGACCTCCGTCTCCCGCGGAAACCGCCGAGAGGAGCGGAGGTAGGCGATGTCCTCGACGGTGATGGTCGAGCCCATCCAAGAGCCCGACGGCAGCGCCATCGACGAGGAAGAAAGAGAAAGAGAAGATGGACGACGACGGAGCTCTGCTCGAAGCAGCGGGCGTCGCAGCATGGCGATCGCAAGAAGCAGAGCAAGGGCGAAGAGGCAGGGGAGCGCGAGCGAGAACAATGTCTGCCGCCCCTCTCACCCCAATTTATAGCCCTCGGTTTGAACGTGGGGGAGTGGGATCGTCTACGCCCGCCTTTCCCACTACCCCGTAATAAGTGTGCACGTACGCGCACAATAACTGCATGGGGAAGTGCAACCGACCCCGGACGCCACAATAATCCGCACGCGCGGGGCAAGGGCACACGGCAGCGAGCCCCAGTCCGTCGCCCAGTCTCATCGCGCGCGTGGCCTGTCAGGCCCCTCCGACTTCCGGGCACCACGTGGCACCTGTGCGAAGCCCAAGGGATTGCCCCAAGATTCGATGGAGTCCTTGGTTGCCGCCGCCGCCAGGGTGCCGCGATCCGGTTTCTGAAAAACCCGGCACACAGTGGGTGTTGCCGGACCCGGCGCAGAATTCGCGTTACTTAAGGGGGAAACTACGAAGGCCCTCCCTTCCGAAGATGACGGACCTTCACAACTTTGGGGACTACTCTCGGGGGGGTGAACCCCGGGCAGGCAACGGAACCCGGATCCTTTTCAAAAAACTATGGGGCCGGCATCGCCCCTCAAGACGGCACGCGCTTGGCCGGGTCGTTCGACCCGGCCAGACCTCGCGACCCGGCCGAACTCTCCAACCTGGCCAGGCACCCCGACTCGGCCTCGACAATCAGTACAAGACAGCCGAACCCGACACAACCAAGGCTTCCCCAACAAGTCAGCTCCACCTGTGGCGTGCTACGCAACCCAGCCACGGGCCAACTCCCGTCCCATCCAGGCCGTACGATGGGACGAGTCTTCATCCACTAATGACCAAGGAAACAGTGCCCCGCCCATGCCTATGGTCAGCCGGAGCGTGGCAACAGTGCCCCTCACCTACCCGCTGACCAGGCCCAGCATGAGAATAGTGCCCCCATCGCCACCACTGACGACAGCAAGCAGCGACCTGATGGGGCGCCACTATACCCGACTCGGCTCGGCCACGCCATGATGATCGACAAGACGGTGCATAGTTCCCCCAGGCACGCGGGGCCCGCACCTAGGGGAACTTGGGGAACCACAGGCCCCCAGCGGGTCCCAGTTCGGGTCCTCAGACGCTGATGACCCGGACCCACGAGCTCGTAACATTACCATTGTACCCCTGGGGGTTGGTCTATAAAACCCCCCAGGAGCCCTTGCATATGCGGGCAAGCAAGGGAGGAAGGAGAACCTAGAAACAGTAAGCACACAGGAAACCAGCCACCGATCAGTAGAACGCACCAGGGAAGAGGGGGAAGCCAAAGCCCTGGCCAGCCTCCCTTCTTCCTCCATACATCTCAAGGAGCAACCTTGTACTGTTGCATATCAACCAAACTCGGCAGGACTAAGGGTATTATCTCTCCGGAGAGCCCCAAACCTGGGTATGTCTTGCGTCCCGCGCTCGCTCATGCCAACCCTACCTCTAGAGCCCACCAGTGCCCTCGAGCCTCCTCCTCTCTTTAGCCATCCCGTGGCATCTGCCGTGCGCCCACCACGACATATTGGCTCCTACATATTCTACGAATATCTTTATCGGTCAAACCGCACAACAACATACGTTGTTCCCTTTGTCATCGGTATGTTACTTGCCCAATATTCGATCGTCGGTATCATCATACCTAATTCAATCTCATTACCGACAAGTCTCTTTACTCATTTCGTAATGCTTCATCCAACAACTAACTCATTAGTCACATTGCTTGCAAGGCTTATAGTGATGAGCATTACCGAGAGGGCCCAGAGATACCTCTCCGATACATAGAGTGACAAATCCTAATCTCGATCTATGCCAATCCAACAAACACCTTCGGAGACACCTATAGAGCATCTTTATAATCACCCAATTACATTGTGATGTTTAATAGCACATAAGGTGTTCCTTCGGTATTCGGGAGTTGCATAATCTCATAGTCAGAGGAACATGTATAAGTCATGAAGAAAGCAATAGCAATAAAACTTAACGATCATTATGCTAAGCTAACGGATGGGTCTTGTTCATCACATCATTCTTTAATGATGTGACCCCGTTCATCAAATGACAACACATGTCTATGGTCAGGAAACATAACCATCTTTGATTAACGAGCTAGTCAAGTAGACGCATACTAGGGACACTATGTTTTGTCTATGTATTCACTCATGTACTAAGTTTTCAGTTAATACAATTCTAGCATGAATAATAAATATTTATCATAATATAAGGAAATATAAAATAAAAACTTTATTATTGCCTCTAGGGCATATTTCTTTCAGTTGGAATATTAGGCAAATTCATGATTAATTCCATTAAATAATTCAGGACTATAACAGAGACTAGCATGCAATGATCTAGCAAACTAGATAGACAGCAAAACATGCAGAGCAACATCTCACACAGCACAACAACTTCAGAGAGAGACATAAACAGATCACGAAGGACATATTGTTCGTTAGTTGTTGTAGGAACGACGGTGTTGATGATGATGTTGACGACGATCTGTTGTTGATGGTGATGAGTAGCATCACCCGACTTGGATGGAAGACGATCCGTGATGACGAACTTGAGCAGTCATGTAGAGCACTTCCCAAAAACCTAATTCGTCCTCTCCTGGTGGGTGGCGGACCAAGTTGTGAGAAGAGGCAAAACCCTAGGTGTTTTCGGTGTGTCTTTGGCCACAACCGGTGGCAGTGTATATATTAGGACGTGAGGCGGTATTGTGTCGCGTGCGTGTGGTCTTCCCTTTCTCGTCCCAACACACCACTTAGAGTGGTCTATATAAAGAGGTCCAACTCTACCTCAACTTCCGGGGTGGGACTAAACTTAGAGCCACCACTTGCCATTTTATTCATGGGCCACTACTTGAGATTTCAGAATTTGTTAATGGGCTAGACCCATTACTTCTAACATGATGTATTTCCATCTATTATATTATTAAAACGATAGAAAACGGATGGTGGAGATTCAAAATTATAGAGTTATAATAATTGGACGGCATTTATTCATTGACCTCGACTTGGCAAGGCAGCGTATAGGCAGAGAGAGTCCATATGGCCACCTATTTCTTGGGCAGAGCCAGCGTATAGGCAGAAGGAAAAAAAAGGAGTCACATATAGTTAGCTCTGGAAAACCAATGAGAGTCCATAGTCAATACGGCTACCTATTCCCATAGGCAAGGCCAGCATATACGCAAAAGGAGTCCATGTGGCCACCTATTTCTTGGGCAGAGCCAGCGTATAGGCACAAGGAAAAAAATGGAGTCACATATAGTTAGCTCCGGAAAAACAATGAGTCCATAGTCAATACGGCTACCTATTCCCATTGGCAAGGCCAGCATATACGCAAAAGGTGTCCATAGGCGGGCCAACTTATTCCATACAGAAATAAAACAGATTACTCTTGAAGTCCAATCAGTACTGGAGTCATGTTATTGCAGCAGCACGGCGCTAGGCACTCCTTTGGATGAGTTTTTTAGCACGGAGAAGCAAGACATGGTATAGCTTAGACGTGCATGGATGTGCACTGTATCTAGGAACTCGACGGGAGTACATTGAAGTGAGAAGTCAAGGTAAGTAAGAATATTGCTTGCAAATACCATGGTTGAAACCTGTTTGAAAATTAGCTTGATTGATGGAACGAATGTGCCGATCAACAATTCATAGAGTACACATGTGAAAATATGAGAAAATATTTTTCACATGTAAACGCATATTATTATTTATTATTTGCATGGCATGACATTATTTGAAACGCCAGATACGAACTTAAGCATGCAGACCCACTCACACCACTAGACTCTCGCACAAAGTTTATGCATGGACTTTATTTTTTCTAATGCAATACAGAAGTATCAACATCTAGAACAAGTGCGGAGGGCCAAACAAGTTCCGTGGACAAAATTCAATTGGATGTGAGAACCTCGCAGGTTCCACGTTCATTCATGTTGACAGATTATTTAGCTCAACTGTTGATCATCACGATTATTGTGCACAATGGTGTATAAGAAATTATGAATTGGATTTTTTAGATTAAACTACATTAATATATCTTTTAATAGTTGGATAAATAAAATAAATCTCTTATTTAGTAAAAAGTAAACTGTTCTGTTTTTCCATTAACTCCAATGACATTATATCGTTGAACTGAGAATTAAACAAATTAATTATGAAGCTAGAAGTCGGGATGTGCAAGGAAATTAGTACTTTAATGTTTAATTAGCCAGTGCATTCAACCATCTATTTCCAATAAAAACGCATGTATTGTATAGCATCCCTATTACTTCTTTTGCAGCAGCCCATATAACTAATTAGAAACTAGCGACCAAGAATATGATGTGTCGTTGTCCATTATTTTATATAGTCCATACCACACTGAATCATTCCATAAAAAAATGTATAAGGAAGACAAAAGAAGGAAAAGTTACGGCGAGAAGACTTACATTTTTCACACGCTACCATTTTGTATATTGAGAGGAATCAGAACCCTAATTTATGTGATAAAACTTACTAACACAATTCTTCACGGAAAATAAAAGGCCTGTTCAATAGGATTTTACATGTGCCATGAATAAACTGAAATAAAAGGCACACAAATATTTATAAAATAGAGCACTACCGCCCACATGTATTATTTAGTTTCTTTGTCAAATACATCCACATGACAAAAGTTTAACGACGAGCCTATTTTAGTCGTTAATGATGAATACACACGATTATTTTTATTATTCAGAGTGATATTAAGTTTGATTAGAAAGTTTCTTATTTTAGCGGATAAAAGAGAGACACCAATTGAATAGAAGAATAGAAAGTTGAAACCTAAAAAAAATATCCAACCAGAATCTCTGTAGATTGGCATGACATGTGGAGAGCATAGTGTTGGCATTAGTTTTCACATACCAAATCATTAGGCAACAACTTAATATACACAATAAAACAACGACAAAGTATTTCCTCATGACCCCACATAAAAGTATTTCATCATGATATACATATTGACTATAATATTTTTATTTTGAAAGATCTGTCTAGGATGATCGCCACATAGGTTAGTAAATAAAAAGTTCCTATTTGAAGATAACTTACAGAAAACGATGGCAAACAATGATAATTGAGTTTCATGATATCTATTTGTCTATAAGATTTTCCATAATTATGCATGACCAGCAGAACATCTCATTGCTATGAAAACACGTAGGAAATCTAGCCGCGCATTTGCGCGGGTCACCCTGCTAGTTATTTAGTAAATGGAAAGGGGTTATGCCCGGTTCAAAAATAAAGTTAAAGTTATAAAAATTAGGGCTAAAATTATAAATTTTGATTGCATGCTCTCTGGGAGGTCATCTATCCATGGGTAGATGTACAAATAATGGTTTTACTAATAATACTTGGTTTCCTTCTCATCTCGAAATCCTCCATCGCAAGCTTGTATTACCCAAACTGCTACTTTCACCGATGTTATGCCAAGCCGAGATCCCATTAATTCTTGGTTGAGCCCATATATTCTTGAATCCATGTCTAATGTCGTTAGTTCTTGACATCATCATTAAGTTTTTTATCTTTCAGTACAAACCTCACTACAAATGTCATTATCATGTACTATATCAATAACTAACTGCTAGCATTTGTTGAAGGATGATGGGTCGTGGTGCAATGTTCCAACAGACATGGAAAGGATGGCTCACTCATATTTTAAGGAGATTTTTACTAAGGACCCAACCCTTGCCCAGAAGAGGTCCTTCACATCATGCCTAGAGTCACAGTGGAGATGAATGAGGCTCTGTGTAAACCTTATACAAAGGAGGAGATTTCTAATGCCTTGTTTCAGATTGGCCCTTTGAAGGCCCCGGGTTGTGCTAGATTTCCTGCCCGGTTTTTATCAGCGGAACTGGAAGGTATTCAAGGAAGAAATTGTTGCTGCAGTACATGATTTTTTCCCCACATGGATTATGCCAGATGGTGTTAATGACACAACAAGAAAAAGTTGTGGTTATTCCTAAACTCCCTCATCCCAAGGAGCTCAAGGATTCTCAACCAATTAGCTTGTGTAACGTGGTGTATAAAATTCTCGAGATAATTAGTTTATGCCCCAAGTTGTGTCGCACTCGTCTGTTTTACCCCTAATTCCCAAAAGTCACCGGTCTGTCCAAGTCACTTTGCTCCTCTTATGCTTTTACCCTTTGACCGTTTGACCGTCAGTTTGAAAACTTCATAACTAATTCATACTAAATCAAAAAAAATGCAAATAAGATACCAAAATGTTCAGAAAAACATCACCTATATGTCAGTGTCATTTGCATTCATAAAAAAGTGGTGGAAAGTGCACATCCAAGTTTTAGCTCTTTTGATACCACCATGAATAGTAAACTCTAAAAAAATTCAAAAAGATTCAAAAAAATATGGTGGCAAAGAACAACAAATGTTCTAAGTGCTTGCCAAGTTTCATTAGGGAACGACATTCGTGGAAGTCGTGCCAAAAAAATAATCTATTTTGGAGTGTTGATTGTTTTTTTTGCCGCGGCACCCATGAATGTTATTCCCTGATGAAACTTGGCAGGCACTTAAAACATTTGTCATTTTTGCCACTAATTTTTTTGAATTTTTTTGAAATTTTTTAGATTTTACTATTCATGGTGGTAGCATAAGAGCTAAAACTCGGATGGGCATTTTCCAACACTTTTTTCATGAATGCAAATGACACTGACATATAGGTGATGTTTTTCTGAACATTTTGGTATCTTATTTGCATTTTTCTGATTTAGTATGAATTAGTTATGAAGTTTTCAAACTGCCGGTCAAACGGTCAAAGGGCAAAAGCATAAGAGGAGCAAAGTGACTTGGATAGAATCGGTGACTTTTGAGAATTACGGGTAAAACAGACAAGTGGGACACAACTACGGGCATAAATCTAATTATCCCAAAAATTCTCCAAATGTATGGTGAACAGGTTACAACCCTTCCCCACTGAGCTTATATCTGAAAACCAAAGCGCCTTCATCCCAGGAAGCCTTATATCTGATAGCTCGATCATTGCATTCGAACGTATTCATCATATACAGTCAATCAAGACTAATTGACCAGCTTTATGTGCTTACAAGCTTGACTTATCTAAGGCCTGTGATCGCATTGATTGGGAGTTTTTGGAGAGATCTTTGGCTAAATGGGGCTCCTCTCAGCACTGGATTTCTCGCGTGATGGCATGTGTGTCTTCGGTGAAGTTTAATGGGAAATTAATGGAGCCCTTCTCCCCATCCAGGGGGGCTCCGTCAAGGTGACCCGTTATCCCCCTTCCTTTTCCTATTTGTAGCTGATACTTTCTCATTTTTTATCAATAAGGATATGCGGGAAGAAGGTCTTAAAGGGGTCAAAATATGCAGAAGCGCTCCTGAAATATCTCATCTTTTATTTGCGGATGATTCACTCCTATTTTTCTATGAGTCAGGACAACATGCAATCTTGGTTAAAGGCTTGTTGAACACTTATGCGACGGCAACTGGCCAATTTATTAACCTGTCTAAGTGCCCCATCCTTTTCTCGGATCAATGCTTACCTAGTGTGGTTCAGGATGTAAAGAGTGTATTGGAGATTTCTCAAGAGGTTTTTGAACCCAAATACCTGGGTCTCCCAGTTCTCGAGGGAAGAATGAAGGAAATATGCCCTAGAGGCAATAATAAAGTTATTATTTATTTCCTTATTTCATGATAAATGTTTATTATTCATGCTAGAATTGTATTAACCGAAAACTTAGTACATGTGTGAATACATAAACAAACAGAGTGTTACTAGTATGCCTCTACTTGACTAGCTCCTTGAATAAAAGATGGTTAAGTTTCCTAGCCATAGACATGAGTTGTCATTTGATTAACGGGATCACATCATTAGAGAATGATGTGATTGACTTGACCCATTCCGTTCGCTTAGCACTTGATCATTTAGTATATTGCTACTACTTTCTTCATGACTTATACAAGTTCCTCAGACTATGAGATTATGCAACTCCCGAATACCGGAAGAACACTTTGTGTGCTACCAAACGTCACAATGTAAAAGGGTGATTATAAAGGTGCTCTACAAGTGTCTCTGAAGGTGTTTGTTGGGTTGGCATAGATTGAGATTAGGATTTTTCATTCCGTGTTTCGGAGAGGTATCTCTAGGCCCTCTCGGTAATACTCATCATTATAAACCTTGCAAGCATTGTGACTAATGAGTTAGTTGCGGGATGAAGTATTATGAAACGAGTAAAGAGACTTGCCGGTAACGAGATTGAACTAGCTATTCAGATACCGACGATCGAATCTCGGGCAAGTAACATACTGATGACATAGGGAACAACGTATGTTGTTATGCGGTTTGACTGACAAAGATCTTTGTAGAATATGTAGGAACCAATATGAGCATCCTGGTTCCTCTATTGGTTATTGAACGGCGACATGTTTCGGTCATGTCTACATAGTTCTCGAACCCATAGGGTCTGCACACTTAAAGTTCGGTGACGATCGGTATTATGAGTTTATGTGTTTTGATATACCGAAGATAGTTCGGAGTCCCGGATATGATCACGGACAGGACGAGGAGTCTCAAAATGGTTGAGACATAAAGATTGATATATTGGATGGCTATATTCGGACACATGAAGTGTTCCGGGTGATTTCGGAGAAACCCGGAGTGCCAGAGGGTTACCGAAACCCCCCGGGGGATCTAATGGGCCAACATGGGCCTTGTGGGAGAGAGAGGAGAGGGCCTAGGGCTGCCCCCCCCCTTTGGAGTCTGAATTGGACAAGGAGGGGGGGCGGCGCCCCCTCTTTCCTCCCTCTCTCCCTCTCGTTCCTTCCCCCTTCCTCCTTCCTAGTTGGACTAGGAAAGGGGAGTCCTACTCCCACTAGGAGAAGGACTTCCCCTCTCCTTGGTGCGCCCCAAGGCCGGCCAGCCTCCCCCCTAGCTCCTTTATATACGGGGGCAGGGGGCACCCTAGACAACATAAGTTGACATTGTTTAGCCGTGTGCGGTGCCCCCTCCACAGTTACAAACCTCAGTCATATCGTAATAGTGCTTAGGCGAAGCCCTGCGCCTGTAACTTCATCATCACCGTCACCACCCATCGTGCTGACGAAACTCTCCCTCGGCTTCAACTAGATCAAGTGTACGAGGGACGTCCCCGAGATGAACGTGTGCTGATCGCGGAGGTGTCGTACGTTCGGTGCTAAGATCGGTCAGATCGTGAAGACGTACGACTACATCAACCGTGTTGTCTTAACGCTTCCGCTTTCGGTCTACGAGGGTACGTGGACGCACTCTCCCCTCTCCTTGCTATGCATCACCATGATCTTGCGTGTGTATAGGATTTTTTTTGAAATTACTACGATCCCCAACAGTGGCATCTGAGCCAGGTTTATGCGTAGATGTTATATGCACGAGTAGAATACAAAGAGTTGTGGGCAAAAATAGTCATACTGGTTACCAACATGTCATACTTTGATTCGGCGGTATTATTGGATGAAGCGGCTCAGACCGACATTACGCGTACGCTTACGTGAGACTGGTTCTACCTACGTGCTTCGCACACAGGTGGGTGTCAGTTTCTCCAACTTTAGTTGAATCGAGTGTGGCTATGCCCAGTCCTTTTTGAAGGTTAAAACAACACATACTTGACGAAAAATCATTGTGGTTTTGATGCGTAGGTAACAACGGTTCTTGCTCAGCCCGTAGCAGCCATGTAAAACTTGCAACAAAAAAGTAGAGGACCTCTAACTTGTTTTTGCATGGCATGTTGTGATGTGATAGGGTCAAGACGTGATGAGATATAAATTGTTGTATGAGATGATCATGTTTTGTTCAAGTTATCGGTAACTGGCAGGAGCCTTATGGTTGTCTCTTTATTGCATAAAATGCAAGCGCCATATGATTGCTTTACTTTATCGCTATGCGATAGAAATAGTTGCAAAAGTAATAGTTGGCGACACAACCATGTGACGACACATTGATAAAGATCAAGATGATGGAGATCATGGTGTCATGCCGGTGACAATGGAGATCATAATGGCACTTTGTAGATGGAGATCAAAGGCACAAGATGATGATGGCCATATCATGTCACATATTTTGATTGCATGTGATGTTTATCTTTTATACATCTTATTTTTCTTAGTTTGGTGGTAGCTTTATAAGTTGATTCCTTACTAAAATTTCAAGGTATAAGTGTTCTCCCAGAGTATGCACCGTTGTGACAGTTCTTCGTGCAGAGACGCCACATGATTATAGGGTGTGATAAGCTCTACGTTCACATACAATGGGTGCAAGCAAGTTTTGCACACGCGGAATACTCGGGTTAAACTTGACGAGCCTAGCATATGCAGATATGGCCTCAGAACACTGGAGACCGAAAGGTCGAGCGTGAATCATATAGTAGATATGATCAACATAGTGATGTTCACCATTGAAAACTACTCCATCTCACGTGATGATCGGACATGGTTTAGTTAATTTGGATCACATGATCACTTAGATGATTAGAGGGATGTCTATCTAAGTGGGAGTTCTTAAGTAATATGCTTAATTGAACTTTAATTTATCATGAACTTAGTTGTGATAGTATTTTGCAAATAATGTTGTAGATCAATAGCTTGCGTTGTTGCTTCCCTATGTTTTTATATGTGTTCCTAGAGAAAACTAAGTTGAAAGATGGTAGTAGCAATGATGCGGACTGGGTCCGTGATCTAAGGTTTATCCTCATTGCTGCACAGAAGAATTATGTCCTTGATGCATCGCTAGGTGACAGACCTATTGCAGGAGCAGATACAGACGTTATGAATGTTTGGCTAGCTCAATATGATGACTACTTGATAGTTTAGTGCACCATGCTTAACGGCTTAGAATCGGGACTTCAAAGATGTTTTGAACGTCATGGACCATATGAGATGTTCCAAGAATTGAAGTTAATATTTCAAGCAAATACCCGAGTTGAGAGATACTAAATCTCCAACAAGTTTATGGCTAAAAGATGGAGGAGAATAGCTCAAGCAGTGAGCATGTGCTAAGATTGTCTAGGTACTACAATCTCTTGAATCAAGTGGGAGTTAATCTTCTAGATAAGATAGTGATTAACAGAGTTCTCTAGTCACCATTACCAAGTTACTAGAACTTCGTGATGAACTATAGGATGCAAGGGATGGCGAAAACAATTCCCGAGCTCTTCGTAATGCTGAAATCGACGAAGGTAGAAATCAAGAAAAGAGCATCAAGTGATGATGATTGATAAGACCACTAGTTTCAAGAAAAGGGCAAAGGAAAAGAAAGGGAACTTCAAGTAGAATGGCAAGAAAGTTTTCACTCCCATGAAGAAGCCCAAAGCTGGACCAAAGCCTGAAACTGAGTGCTTCTACTACAAAGGAAATGGTCACTTGAAGCGGAAATGCCCTGATTATTTGGTGGATAAGAAGGATGGCAAAGTGAACAAGGGTATATTTGATATACATGTTATTGATGTGTACCTTACTAGTGTTTATAGTATCCCCTGGGTATTTGATACTTGTTCGGTTGCAAATATTAGTAACTCGAAATAGGAGTTACAGAATAAACAGAGACTAGTTGAGGGTGTAGTGATGATATGTGTTGGAAGTGGTTCCAAGATTGATATGATCATCATCACACACTCCCTATACTTTTGGGATTAGTGTTGATCCTAAATAAATATTATTTGGCGTTTGCATTGATCATGAATATGATTTGATCATGTTTATTGCAATACCGTTATTCATCTAAAGTCAGAGAATAATTGTTGTTCTGTTTATATGAATAATACCTTCGATGGTAATACACCCAATGAAAATAGTTTGTTGGATCTAGATCGTGGTAATACACATATTCATAATATTGATGCCAAAAGATGCAAAGTTCATAATGATAGTGCAACTTATTTGTGGCACTGCCGTTTGGGTCATGTAGGTGTAAAGAGCATGAAGAAACTCCATAAAGATGGACTTTTGGAATCAATCAATTATGAATCATTTGATGTTTGCGAACCGTGCCTTATGGGCAAGATGACTGAAACTCCGTTCTCCGGAACAATGGAACGAGCTAGTGACTTATTGGAAATAATACATACCGATGTATGCGGTCCAATGAATGTTGATGCTCGTGGCGGGTATCGTTATTTTATGACCTTCACAATATGATTTGAGCAGATATGAGTATATCTACTTAATGAAACATTTGAAAAGTTCAAACAATTTCAGAGTGAAGTGGAGAATCATCGTAACAAGAAAATAAAGTTTCTACAATCTAATCGTAGAAGAGAATATTTGAGTTACTACTTTGGCCTTCATTTTTAAACAATGTGGAATAGTTTCACAACTCACACCACGCGGAACACCAAAACGTAATGGTGTGTCCGAACGGCGTAACCGCACTTTATTGGATACAGTGCAATCTATGATGTATCTTATCGATTTACCACTATTGTTTTGGGGTTATGCATTAGAGACAACTGCATTCACTTTAAACAGGGCACCATCAAAATCCGTTGAGATGACGCCTTATGAACTATGGTTTGGCAAGAAACCAAAGTTGTTGTTTCTTAAAATTTGGGGCTGCGATGCTTATGTGAAAAAGCTTCAACTTCTAAGCTCGAACCCAAATCGGATAAGTGCATCTTCATAGGATACCCAAAAGAAACTATTGGGTACACCTTCTATCACAGATCCGAAGGCAAGATATTTGTTGCTAAGAATGGATCCTTTCTAGAGAAGGAGTTTCTCTCGAAAGAAGTGAGTCGGAGGAAAGTAGAACTTGATGAGGTAATTGTACCTTCTCCTGAATCGGAAAGTAGTTCATCACAGAAATCAGTTCTAGTGATTCCTACACCAATTAGTGAGGAAGCTAATGATGATGATCATGAAACTTCAGATCAAGTTACTACCGAACCTCGTAGGTCAACCAGAGTATGATCCGCACTAGAGTGGTACGATAATCCTATTCTGGAAGTCATGTTACTAGACCGTGATGAACCTATGAACTATGAGGAAGCGATGATGAGCCCAGATTCCGCGAAATGGCTTGAGGCCATGAAATCTGAGATGGGATCCATGTATGAGAACAAAGTGTGGACTTTGGTGGATTTGCCCAATGATGGGCAAGCCATATTAAATAAATGGATCTTCGAGAGGAAGACGGACACTGATGGTAGTGTTACTATCTACAAAGCTCGACTTGTCGCAAAAGGTTTTCGACAAAGTTCAAGGTGTTGACTACAATAAGATTTTCTCAACTATAGTGATGCTTAAATCCGTCTGAATCATGTTAGCAGTTGCCATATTTTATGAAATCTGGTAAATGGATGTCAAAACTACATTCCTTAAATGGATATTTCTTAAAGAAAACTTGTATATGATGCAACCAGAAGGTTTTGTCAATCCTAAAGGTACTAAGAAGGTGTGCAAGCTCCAGCGATCCATCTATGGACTGGTGCAAGCATCTCAGAGTTGGAATATACGCTTTGATGAGTTGATCAAAGCATATAGTTTTATATAGACTTGCGGTGAAGCCTGCATTTACAGGAAAGTGAGTGGGAGCACTACAACATTTCTGATAAGTATATGTGAATGACATATTGTTGATCAGATATAATGTAGAATTTTCTGGAAAGCATAAAGGAGTGTTTGAAAGGAGTTTTTCAAAGAAAGACCTCGGTGAAGCTGCTTACACATTGATCATCAAGATCTATAGAGATAGATCAAGAGGCTTGATAAGATTTTTCAATGAGTTCATACCTTGATAAGATTTTGAAGTAGTTCAAAATGGAACAGTCAAAGAAGGAGTTCTTGCTTGTGTTGCAAGGTGTGAAGTTGAGTAAGACCTATTGTGTACCTCACCAGGAGTTTGGCAAGACGGTACAATAGCGATCTAGGAGTAGATCACTGGACATCGGTCAAAATTATCCTTAGTGAAATAAGGAAATATTTCTCGGTTATGGAGGTGATAAAGAGTTCGTCGTAAAGAGTTACCTCGATTCAAGCTTTGATACCGATCTGGGTGACTCTAATTCTCAATCTAGATACATATTGAAAGTGGGAGCTATTAGCTAGAGTAGCTCCGTGCAGAGCATTGTAGACATAGAAATTTGCAAAATACACATACGGATCTGAATGTGGCAGACCCGTTGACTAAACTTCTCTCACAAGCAAAACATGATCACACCTTAGTACTCTTTGGGTGTTAATCACATGGCGATGTGAACTAGATTACTGACTCTAGTAAACACTTTGAGTGTTGGTCACATGGCGATGTGAACTATGGGTGTTAATCACATGGTGATGTGAACTATTGGTGTTAAATCACATAGCGGTGTGAACTAAATTATTGACTCTAGTGCAAGTGGGAGACTGAAGAAAATATGTCGTAGAGGCAATAATAAAGTTATTATTTATTTCCTTATTTCATGATAAATGTTTATTTTTCATGCTAGAATTGTATTAACCGGAAACTTAGTATAGGTGTGAATACATAGACAAACAGAGTGTCACTAGTATGCCTCTACTTGACTAGCTCCTTGAATAAAAGATGGTTAAGTTTCTTAGCCATAGACATGAGTTGTCATTTCATTAACGGGATCACATCATTAGAGAATAATGTGATTGACTTGAACCATTCCGTTAGCTTAGCACTTGATCATTTAGTATATTGCTACTACTTTCTTCATGACTTATACAAGTTCCTCAGACTATGAGATTATGCAACTCCCAAATACCGGAAGAACACTTTGTGTGCTACCAAACATCACAACGTAAAATGGTGATTATAAAGATGCTCTACAGGTGTCTCCGAAGGTGTTTGTTGGGTTGCCATAGATCGAGATTAGGATTTGTCACTCCGTGTTTTGGAGAGGTATCTCTGGGCCCTCTCGGTAATACTCATCACTATAAGCCTTGCAAGCACTGTGACGAATGAGTTAGTTGCGGGATGAAGTATTATGGAACGAGTAAACAGACTTGCCAGTAACGAGATTGAACTAGGTATTGAGATACCTACGATCGAATCTCGGGCAAGTAACATACCAATGACAAAGGGAACAAAGTAGGTTGTTATGCGGTTTGACCGATAAAGATCTTCGTAGAATATGTAGGAACCAATATGAGCATCTAGGATCCGCTATTGGTTATTGATCGGAGACGTGTCTCAATCATGTCTACATAGTTCTCGAACCCGTAGGGTCCGCACGCTTAAAGTTCGGTGACGATCGATATTATGAGTTTATGTGTTTTGATGTACAAAAGATAGTTCGGAGTCCCGGATACGATCACGTACATGATGAGGAGTCTCGAAATGGTTGAGACATAAAGATTGATATATTGGACGGCTATATTCGGACACCGGAAGTGTCCCGGGTGATTTCAAAGAAAAACGGAGTGCCGGAGGGTTACCGGAACCCCCAGGGGATCTAATGGGCCAACATGGGCCTTGTGGGAGAGAGAGGAGAGGGCCTAGGGCTGCCCCCCCCCTTGGGATTCTGAATTGGACAAGGAGGGGGGCGGCGCCCCTGCTTTCCTCCCACTCTCCCTCTCCATCCTTCCCCCTTCCTCCTTCCTAGTTGGACTAGGAAAGGGGAGTCCTACTCCCACTAGGAGGAAGACTTCCCCTCTCCTTGGCGCGCTCCAAGGTCGGCCGGCCTTCCCCCCTTGCTCCTTTATATACGAGGGAAGGGGGGCACCCTATACAACACAAGTTGACATTGTTTAGCCGTGTGCGGTGCCCCCCTCCACAGTTACACACCTCGATCATATCTTCATAGTGCTTAGGCAAAGCCCTGCACCGGTAACTTCATCATCACCATCACCACGCCATCGTGCTGACGAAAATCTCCCTCGGCCTCAACTGGATCAAGAGTATGAGGGACATCCCCGAGATAAACATGTGCTGATCGCAGAGGTGTCGTACGTTCGGTGCTAAGATCGGTCGGATCATGAAGACGTACGACTACATCAACCGCGTTGTCATAACGCTTCCGCTTTCGCTCTATGAGGGTACGTGGACACACTCTCCCCTCTCGTTGCTATGCATCACCATGATCTTGCGTGTGCATAGGATTTTTTTTGAAATTACTATGTTCCCCAACAAAGAATGCATAAAGGAAAATTTGAAACAATTCAGGAATGGTTAAGGAAGAGGCTCATAGATTGGAGTGAGCAATATACGTTGTCAGGTAATAAGGAGATTGATAGAGGCTATGGTCTCGATCTTTCGATGAGATGATAACTATCGATTTGGTGAAGACGACTTTGATGGTCCGACTACAAACGTGCACGACGTTGCGCCTTAGCAATCGCTAAACCAATCTCCTGAGGTTACTGACGATGCTGGAAGCACGATCAGCATGACCACGAAGGCCTATTCCTACAAGCAATCGAAGAACAAGCAAGAATATGATTAAGCAATCTGAATATTGCAAATATGGATGAAGTACTGGTAAAAGTGGGGTTTCATAAGCGGTCTTCGTCTGGCCATTGGACACAAACGAAGTACACAAAATTGCAGCAATGGCTAACTTTTAACTAAATAGAACCCCACTCTAAACGATGCCTTAAGGGCTGTATTTAGAGGGGAAAAGAGAGGGGATTTCGTCCACCCTTGGCAAGGTGGGACTAAAACACCTCCTAAGTCGTTTCCCCTACAATATGGACTCTAAAAATAGCCAAATGAGAGGTATTTCAAAAATACATGGGCCTAGCCCAAAATTAAGGTGACACAACACCAATAATAAGCTATGGACGAAATTTGTGAAAGATGTATATTTCGTCCATCTTCTTGTATGTCATCATGGTGGCTTCAAAGTGCGGAAATCTCCTCCAGAAACTCCATTATTGTTCCCTTTGCACGTGCCTTCATCATAGTGCTTGATCATGCTCTAGTGTTCATTCTTCTTGTCCATACTAGGTCCTTCAACTGTAACCAACACAAACATATCTAAGTTAGGTAGCATCACATTCTCATGAACATTAGAAACATTACCAAGAAACGAAAGTACCCGATAATTTAACTAGCGTGCACGAGCTCTAGTAATTGGTCCAATAGGTATAGTAGCTGGGGTTGTGGGTGTAACTATGCTAGCCATGTCCTCATCAGAGATTCTTATTAAATTAGTTGCTCGGGTTATTCCAACTTATGTTATGAGTGTGTTTAAACTCCTAGCCCTCAGTTTTTGATGAGCTAACACGACACAATATTGGTGAGGAGTTGGGAATGGGAAGAAGAAAATGGCCTGGATGAGTTGGGACAAATTGAGGCTTCCTAAATCCATGGGTGGCATGGTTTTTTGGGACATGAGGTCCTTTAACCAGGTCTACCATCGCTATTCCAGACTCACTATCTTTTATTTTTAGGGAAAATCAGTATGTGCCACTATCAAAGTTGCATATTCGAGTCTTGCCACTCAAACATGCGTATTTCGGTCTGTGCCACTAGCGTGTGCAAAGAAATTAGCTGCATGCCCATGGGCGGCGTCTCCATGAGTTAGTGTCTAATTGTCATCTCATTTGAACCGTTTCCTCCTCTATGGGACCCACAACTTATCAAGTCAACAACACCGACAACCATACACATTTGACCGTAGGCACCTTTGTGTGGCCTAGGACCGATGAGACGAGTCACGAGATGGGACGACAAATCTATAGTGGTCGACAATGGCACAACATTGAACATTCTCCCGTTCACACGCCACATCGGGCTGACATTTAGTTTGGGCGGTCGACCGTTGCTTCTCCCATGACTGTAAGTGCATCTAGTGCCCCTTAGTGATTTGGGTGTATTGAAGACTTATAGGTTAAGGGACTAATGTATTTATGAGTGTACACAGGTCTATTAGTCTATGAGGAGTATGATATTTACAGAGAAAGTCGACCCCTAAAAATGAATATCTTCGACTGAAGATTTTGGTATTCCTGAAGACTTTCATGAAGACTTTGAAAGTGAAGAAATTGGTGTGTCCGTGAAGACTTGATATTCATGCGAGGAATATGAAGCTTGAAGACTTTCGTTTTCATAGTTTTGTTTTTCTCTTTCTTGAGTCATAGGAAACACCGTACTGTTAAAAGGGGTCGAGGAAATACTAAGGAAAAATTTCCTTGTGATGCTCAACTCAAAATCCTACACCTACCAATCCCTTCGAGTGAAGCCTTTGGAAATCCCATACAGTTCAGTCAATTTCTTCAGTGACAGAGACGAAGTTCTTCTGGTCGCTGAGGAATTTGTTCTGACTGAGGAGTTAGGAATTCGCCAGTGCGGATTGCCTACACAGTGAGGAACATGATAGCCCTGAGGAATTTGAGAGTCAAATTTCCGACCGTTGCTGTGCTGCGCGCCAGCTGTCCCAAAATATCTTATCCACCTAACGGTCATATCAGACAAGGGAATTTATGTCTTATCATGTCGGGCTGCTCCCTAGGCTATAAATAGCCGCCCCCTACAACCACTAGTTGGTTGGCTGCTCCGAGAGAAACTGACACTTGTCATTTGAGAGCACCCCATCCTCCGAGGACTTTGAGCGAAAATCATCGAGTGAGGGAAAAGCCAAACCCAAATACCTACAAACCCAAAGTGATTGAGCATCATTGAAGAGATTGATCCTGCGTGGATCCGACGCTTGTTACCCTTGAAGACTGTGCTTCTTCCAGACGGTTAGGCGTCATGGTCTAGAGCATCCAAGAGGAATTGTGGATCGCCGAGTGACCAAGTCTGTGAAGGTTTGGAAGTCTCCTGAAGACTTACCATGAGTGATTGGACGAGGTCTATGTGACCTTAGTTCAAGGAGAATACGGTGAGGACTTGGTGTCTTGAGCTGCGTGCTCAGCGACTGGGTGTCCGGTACTGTGTGTCCTCGAGTTTAAATACTCAGCCGCTCGTCCAGACGTACAACTGAGACAGCAGTTGGAACTGGTCTACCAAATCATTGTCTTCACCAACCTTACTGGTTCTATTTCCTCAACTCTTTCATTTCCTCATTACTGTGTTGAGTGATTGTTCATATCTGTGTTTGAAGACTTTGACTGAAGACATTCTCAATTTCCTCAGCTCATTTTCTTCAGTCTATTTGTCTTCATCTTGTGTTATCCTGTGATTACGCTTTCTGTACTCTGTGCTTGTCTTCATTTCATCATGATGACCATGCCTGTATTCTGCTATGCTTACTTCTGAGTACTTATTCTGCTGCAAGTAGTTCTTCACTAAGGAATTTCCTCACCAGCAAATTCCTTAGTGAAGAATACATAAAAATCGCCTATTCACCCCCCCTATAGTCGATATAACGCACTTTCAATTGGTATCAGAGCGAGGTACTCCATTGTTCTGTGTGATTTTGGTTTAACCACCTGGAGTTCTAGTTATGTCGACTGCAGGTATGATCAAGGTCTCCGCTGGGTGTCCTACCTTCGATGGCACGGACTACCCCTACTGGAAGAATAAGATGCGAATGCATCTTGAAGCAATTGATAACGATCTCTAGTACTTTCTGGAAAATGGTGTTCCCTCAGTCACACCTTCCCTGAATGCTGCTGATGTGAAGAGATTTAAGCAACTCGATTCTCAAGCGAAGAATATCATATGTGGCCATCTGAGCAAAGGACAGTGAGGGAGTTCTGGACTAGGGGGTGTCCGGATAGCCGAACTATCATCATCGGCCGGACTCCAAGACTATGAAGATACAAGATTGAAGACTTCGTCCCGTGTCCAGATGGGACTTTCCTTGGCGTGGAAGGCAAGCTTGGCAATACAGATATGTAGATTTCCTACCTTTGTAACCGACTCTGTGTAACCCTAGCCCTCTCCGGTGTCTATATAAACCGGATGGCCTTAGTCCATAGGACGAACAACAATCATACCATAGGCTAGCTTCTAGGGTTTAGCCTCCTTGATCTCGTGGTAGATCCACTCTTGTAACACACATCATCAATATTAATCAAGCAGGACATAGGGTTTTACCTCCATCAAGAGGGCCCGAACCTGGGTAAAACATCGTGTCCCTTGTCTCATGTTACCATCTGCCTAGATGCACAGTTCGGGACCCCCTACCCGAGATCCGCCGGTTTTGACACCGACATTGGTGCTTTCATTGAAGACAACGGCACACCCAAATACAGGGGCGCCGCACACCCACTATGTTTTACCGACGAGGTACTGGATCATGGATTTCCAGCGGGATTCAAACCCGCAAACATAGAGGCATACGACGGAACAACAGACCCCGGAGTCTGGATTGAGGATTATATCCTACACATACATATGGCAAGAGGAGACGATCTCCATGCCATAAAATACCTACCCCTCAAGCTCAAAGGGTCGGCTCGGCATTGGCTTAAAAGCCTCCCAGAAAATACCATTGGAAGTTGGGAAGAGCTTGAGGATGCGTTTCGAGCAAATTTTCAAGGGACTTATGTCCGGCCTCCGGACGCAGACGATTTAAGTCACATAACTCAACAGCCCAGAGAGTCAGCACGCAAATTCTGGAACAGGTTCCTCACTAAGAAGAACCAAATAGTCGATTGTCCGGACGCTGAAGCCTTAGCGGCCTTTAAACACAACGTCCAAGACGAATGGCTCGCCAGACACTTCGGCCAGGAAAAACCAAGAACAATGGCCACACTAACAAGCCTCATGACCCGCTTTTGCGCGGGGGAAGACAGCTGGCTGGCTAGATGCAGCACCAGCGACCCGAGTACATCCGAAGTGAGGGATGGAAATGGGAAATCACGAGCAGAAAAGATCAGCGCCGGAATAAGGAAAATGGCCCAAATAGTACGGCGGTCAACGCCGGATTCAAAAGCTCTCGGCCGAACAACAAAACACTGCCCCTAAAGGATAACAGTGACGAGCTATCCAACCTAAACAAGATTCTGGATAGACTGTGCCAAATACATGGTACCTCCGAGAAGCCTGCAAACCATACCCACAGAGATTGTTGGGTCTTCAAGCAGTCCGGCCGACTTAATGCCGAACACAAGGGGCTCGACACACCAAGTGAAAGTGACGAAACCAAAAAGCAGCACTCCGGAAAACAAAAGACTTTCCCACTAGAAGTCAAAACAGTGAACTCACTTCATGTGATAACACGCAGCGCGGCACCTGCCATGCCAGGACACCGTCCGTAGAATGAGGATAGAACCTACCAAAATTCGCTATAGCAGCACTTCCTTCAAAGGAGTGACGCCAGGCCTTTTTTAGCCAATTATACAGGCTCTGTACCACTAGAGGTTGTGTTCGGTTCATCCGACATCCCCCGTCGCGAAAAGCTCACTCCCCATCGCCCCATTTAGCAGTAGTCCTTAAGCACTACTGGGGCGTATAGCTTTCGCCCGCTTTAATGCAATACCACATTACGCGTCTCTTACGCTTAACAATGCCCGGTCCATGTGGCATAATCTCAAAACTCCAGGTGTCTCTCGACCACGGAGAATGTGCGGCTGCCTCGACAGCCACACACTAATCCGACCTTGCAGGTCAAAGCCCCCAAAAACAGGTCATTTAGACCTCGGACATGGTTAGACGAGTCCGACGTAACTTAACAAGGGGCTTCCCAGCCGCATACCCCTTTTTTAGGGGGCCGCGCGCATAAATGATGAAAGCCAATAAAGCTCAACTTTCTTCATCTTTCAAATTATACTTTATTTTAACACAATTTTTGCACGGTATTTCTTAGACACTAAGTCCTTCTCTTTTACAGATGAAGCACGTGCTACACCCGTCTAGGATACAGCACAACGGAGACACAGGCGCAGGCGTGCAATAGGGACCTGTTGCAAGGATTATTTTCAGATTAAGACCCTGCGTAAACCTTTCTTACTATCTCTTGTTGATACACATCCCCCGGTTTCCTACCAGAGCCGAGGAGGAGGCTGGCGTTTTGGCATCGGCCGCGTCAGAAGTTCCCGCCTGTACCTGGACACTAGGGGCTTAGGGCTTTGTTCTGCCCGATATCATAAAGACCGAACACCTCAGGGAGTGTTCGGCGTCTCGAGTTAGGCCTTATATGCATCAGCTCTGAATCATGTCTTTGGTCAAATGTTGGGTTTGCCCGGCTCCTGTGTTTTGCTGCCTTACGTTCCGTATCATCGGCTAACGCGGCACCAGGAGAACTACTGCGATTGTGCCCCAGTTCGGCCGGGAGAGCACCTCAGTAGAGAAAGCCGAAAACTGACTGTCATGATATAGTGAGAGACTGGTCAACCACTCGATCGACCATTGGAATGTTTAGAATTCCTCCGCTTTAACGAAGGACCGCTTCCCGGTCAGGCACATATGCGCCCCGAGTTCGGAGAAGCGCGGTGCCATCAGGGGCTATATAGTAGCCCCACATTCGAGCTCCTATGGCTAAGTGAAAGTGATAAAGCATTATAGTCCGGTTGCCTAGTTTGCTACGCTATCACCTCTTAAAAGGACCAAGACGTTGGATTAAGTGTGAAAAAGAGATTTTCTTTTTGCAAACACCCCTGCACCATGCGCGTGGGGGCTGAAGCCAAAGACTGCCATCTTTCAGATTATACATATATATACGGCCGCACAGGAGATAGTTCAATACTTGAACACACAAGTATAAAAAGTCATTGCATTATAAACATGATCTTAGAAATCATACATGTCATTCAAACATAACATCTTTCGAGCACTGCGACTCTATTATACGAGCGCCCTGTAGGACTTCCTCAAAGTAATGCTCGGTGGGGAATCGGCTTTTGTCCGAACCCCGGGATGCAACAGCGGTGGCATCCATCTCCGCCCAGTATGTTTTACCACGGGCGAGAGCCATCCGTGCACCTTCTACGCATGCCGACCGCTTCATCGCCTTAATATGCGGCACTGCCCCAAGGAATTGCTGCAACAAGCCAAAATAACTCTTTGGCTTGGGCCTTTTCGGCCACAGATGAGTGACCACATCCGTCATGGCTAGTCCGGACAATCTATTCAGCTCAGTCCACTCAACTAGCCGATCACTCAATGGAAGTGGACGCTCCGGACTATGGAATTGAGACTAGAAAAGCTCTTCCATTTCATGATCCTCCTGGCTTCGAAAGTGCACAACTGCGTCAGCCGCACTCGCCGCCAAGTCCAGATAAGGATCCTCCGCACTGTACAATCGGCCCAGCTGAGCATACTTCGGATCCGTGAACTTCCTACGCAGCATAAAGGGCTTTCCAGCCACAATGTCTCCGACCTGACGTAGTTCCTCCTTCATAGCACGCATCGCACTACGGGCATCCTTGGCTTCGGCATCGGCCTTCTTCAGGTCCTCTTGCTCCGCTCGGCATTCTCCTTCAAGAACCTCCAGGCGGTCGGTAGCAACTTTTAATTTCATGGCCATTCCGGCCATCTCCTCCCTGCTTCGGTAGTGAGAAGCCTTCTCGGCTTCTAGCTCTTCCGCTGCCTACAAGGAAGCCGCCTCGCTTTTTCTGGCTTGCTCCTTGGCCCGAGCAAGTTCTGCTCGAAGGTCTTCCATAGCAGCAGCACCATCTGCATCAAGCATACAACTTGTAAGGAATGGGCATCAGCTCCCTTACTAAGCGACCGCGGAGCAACCACATACCTTGTGACTCATCAAGTCGTTTATTAACCAGCGAGATGTCCGCATCTGCAGCGTCGAGTTGCTTCTTCAGCTCGGCGAATCCATCAGTCCGGCTGGCCACCGAACATTCTGCCACCTGCATAGGAAAGGCGACAGTTAATAACTGAGATTATGATCCTAGGCACGCTGTCGTTTTCGACAGCATACCAAGTCTCAGGGGCTACTATCTATACAGGGCGCACTTCATGTGCAAAACTATCAACAGGTATGTCATTTTTTGCGTACCTCAAATCCCGTCAGTAAACTTCCGACGGCCTCATACAACCGCTTTCGGTGGACGAGATCCTCTCAATCACATTACCCATTAATGTGCGGTGATCTTCTGAGATGGACGCCCTCTTGAGCAAATCCTGCAGCTCCACCGGCCGTACTCCAATGGGTGCCGAACTCTCCGGCCCCGCCGGACTCGAGGAGACCCTCCGCGACGACACCTCAGGGTCGTCCGCCCCGCGCGATGGGGCGGCAGATGGAGGCATTTCGCTCTCCATCATCTCCGTGCGAAGGTCTCCCGAAGATGAGCTGTGTTGAGATGGGCTGAGATCCGAACTACAAGGTAAAAACTTCGGTTACCTTTAGACATTAAGTAGGGGTGTCTAATAAATATAAAATCCCCCTTTTTACTTACGGCTCGTTAGAGGGCTGATTCCTCCGAGGAGACAGTACGGCCGGGGCTCTTCCCGGCGCAGGACCTTCCGGTACAGATTTCTTTCCCCGCTTTGAGGCCTTGGCCTCCGGGTCTTCGAAAGCGGTCCTCTTCTCCCCCTGGAAGGAGGGACTCTCGATTCCTCCCTTACTAAAAACCTCCTTGGCAGAGGTGGCAGTTTCCCCGTGCCCCCCTTCACCCTCATTCGAAGGTGCAACCTCCAACATTTTGATTAACACGGGATCCTGCGTGGTCTCAGGGAGGGGGGCCGGACACCGTATCAGTTTTGCTTGCGCTATCCACTCCTGTACAGGGATAGCTGGTTAAAATGCAAGCTCACGATAAATAAATGGACAGTGTGTCCGGACACAGGGCTACTTACTTGAGTATCCGGGTGATTGCAGCTTAGGCCAGCGTCCTCGGTCAATTCCGGATGCGTCTCTTGCGATCCGAAGAACAGTTTATACATCTCCATGGGTGTCAAACCCATGAAGTGTTGAAGAGCTCGTGGCCCCTCCGGATTAAATTCCCACAGGCGGAGGGGGCGACGTTTGCAGGGCAGTAGGCGCCGGATCAACATGACCTGTACCACTGTGACCAGATTGATCTCCCTTTCTTGGAGGCCTCGAACGGTCTTGCAACAGGGGGATGTCTTTGGGCGGCCCCCAGTCACGCCCCTTGTTGACCCATGACGTCAGCTGCTGTGGAGGGCCCGGGCGAAAGACGGGCGGCGGCTTCTGCCTGCTGCCCCGGGGAGCGGTGATATAAAACCACTCATGTTGCCACAAGCCGAACTCCTCCTGAAAAGAGCCCTTGGGCCATGGAGCTTTGGCCCTCTTGCTTATAACCGCCCCGCCGCACTCTGCCTGACGCCCCTCAATCATCTTCGGCTCCACGTTGAAGGTTTTGAGCCACAAGCCGAAGTGAGGGGTAGTGCAGAGGAAGGCTTCGCGGACGACAATGAATGATGAAATATGGAGGATGGACTCCAGAGCCAAGTCGTGGAATTCCAGCCCATAGTAAAACATGAGCCCCCTCACGAAAGGATCCGTCGGGAAGCCTAAACCCCGACGGAGGTGAGACACGAACACGACGCTCTCGCCAGGCTCGGGAGTTGGGATAACTTGCCCTCGGGCAGGCAGCCTATGCGAAATCTCGTAGATTAAGTACCTGGCGTCTCTCAGCTTTAGCACGTCCTCTTCCGTGACGGAGGAGGGCATCCACCGGCCTCATAGGTCAGGACCGGACATTGTCGAATATCGAAGGTACCCGAATTTGGGGCCCTGGGTGTTGGAACTCGGGGAGAGGGGGGCGGATTCGATAGAGGATTGAATAAAAAGAACGGGCCTTGGTCTCATTATAAAGAGGAAGAATACCAAGAGCCGTCCCCGTGACCGTTTGGAACCCGCCTTCGATGGAGGGGCGTGGCAACGGGCGCGGTTGGGTTACCCACGTCCGTATTGATGGGAATCCCGGAATGAGGGGAACACGATCTCTGCTTCAACAAGACGTGCCAAGGAAACCGCTTCGCTAAACGCGCTGAGGTGGAACAATAAAAACAATTTAAGTAAAGGCTTGGAAGTGGTGTGACGTCACGCCGCAGAATACGTCAGCAGATTGATCTTGTGTAATATTATTCTCTCTACGGTGGTACGTGGAATTTATTTTTGCAGAGCCGGACACTATCCTGGTGTTCACGATCTTCTATAAATTATTCGGAGGAGGAACCCGCCTTGCAATGCCGAAGACAATATGCGCGCCGGACTCGTCGTCATTGAAGCCTGGTTCAGGGGCTACTGAGGGAGTTCCGGACTAGGGGGTGTCCGGATAGCCGAACTATCATCATCGGCCGGACTCCAAGACTATGAAGATACAAGATTGAAGACTTCGTCCCGTGTCCGGATGGGACTTTCCTTGGCGTGGAAGGCAAGCTTGGCAATACGGATATGTAGATTTCCTACCTTTGTAACTGACTCTGTGTAACCCTAGCCCTCTCCGGTGTCTATATAAACCGGATGGCCTTAGTCCATAGGACGAACAACAATCATACCATAGGCTAGCTTCTAGGGTTTAGCCTCCTTGATCTCGTGGTAGATCCACTCTTGTAACACACATCATCAATATTAATCAAGCAGGACGTAGGGTTTTACCTCCATCAAGAGGGCCCGAACATGGGTAAAACATCGTGACCCTTGTCTCATGTTACCATCCGCCTAGACGCACAGTTCAGGACCCCCTACTTGAGATTCGCCGGTTTTGACACCGACAGACAGTATGGAAGAGTGAGTGCTTCGGAAACTGCTAAGCTTATCTAGGATAGGCTCTCCAAAGTAAACGAAGGAGTCTCAACTCAACGTGACTCTCGTGTTGACGTTCTTCGCAATCTCTTGAACCGCTTCAAAAGACTCAACAATGAAAATGTTTAGCAAACCTTCGATCGCCTCACTGACATCTCAAATGAGCTTCAAGCGCTTGGCGCCACTGACATCACCGACCATGAGGTGGTGAAGAAATTGCTGAGTCGCTAGATTCCTCATTTGATACTCTGGCACTGATGATACAAGAACGTGCTGACTACAAGTCACTGGATTCCGCTGATATCCTCGAGAGGCTAAATACTCATGAGTTCCAGCTTGCTGAAAAGAGAGATCTCTATGGTTCAAGCTATGGCAA
The DNA here is from genome assembly GCA_900231445.1 of Triticum turgidum subsp. durum. Taxonomy (NCBI): domain Eukaryota; kingdom Viridiplantae; phylum Streptophyta; class Magnoliopsida; order Poales; family Poaceae; genus Triticum; species Triticum turgidum. Next base: position 52,986,875 of record LT934112.1, on the reverse strand, counting down.
AACACGTGCCCTGAAGGCCAAGGCTGTGTCTGAATCTGAATGTGAAGATTCTGGTAGTAGCCTTGGTGATCCTGAAGAATTGAGTCATGAGCTAGCACTGCTCGTGAAGAAGTTCCAGAAGTTCTCAAGACGTGGTCGCTTTGGAAAATCCTCTAGGAGCAGTGATTCCTCATCAAGTGACTATAAGAGAAGACTTTGCCACAAATGCAAGAAACCTGGTCACTATATTCAAGATTGTCCTCAATGGGAAAAGGAATTAAAGAAGAAGAAATACAAGGATTACAGTTCTGATGATGCTAAGAAGAAGAAGAAATCTTCAAAATCTTCATCATCAAAATCCTCGAAGTCTTCATCTCACAAGAAGAGCAGCTCCAAGAAGGCTCGGGCATTCATTGGCAAGGAAATGGACTCTGAAGCTGAATCTGAGGAACATGAGGAAGAGGAGGCATCTGAGGAGTCCGAGTCTGGTGTGGCGAGCCTGGCTCTCGCTACTGCATTCGTCAGCAAGTCCATCTTCAACTCTGAAGAAATTGACCTCACCAACAAGGCTGATGAAGACAATGATGACTACGCTCCCACCTATTGCTTCATGGCAAAGGGTGCCAAGGTAACAAAATACCCCTCCTCTGAATCTAGTGAGGATGAATCTGATGAAAATCTTAAGTCTAGCTACTCTAAACTTGCTAAGATTGCTGTGAAACAACAAAAGGCCATTGAGAAACTTCAAAACATGCTAGACAAAAGTGATGATATGTTGGGTGATGAAATGGACCGCACTAAAGACTTAACTGAAAATCTTCAGAGACTTCAGTCTAAGTTTGATAACCTTCAAAGTCATCATAAAACTCTCTTATCTGATCACGAGAAGCTTTCTTATGAATTTCTTCAAAGAAAGCAAGATCTTGAGAAGCTAGGAGTGAGTTCTGAAGATCTTCAGAAGGAGCGTGATTCATTGCTAGCTCAACAAATCAGCGCATCTCACGAAGAATTTGTTCCTCCATGCTTAAAGTGTGTTGAACGTGAATCTTCTAATTCTTCACCTGAATGTTCAAATGCTTCAACTGTTACAAATTCTTCACCTGCCTCTGCTATCACTAATTCCTCATCTGAGGACATTGCTAGTACTACTAATGATGCAGGGCTGAAGGAATTGTACACGACAGGCATGTACAAAAGCCTCAAAGGGCATCAGATTCTTTGTGATGTGCTCAAAAAGCAGATCCTCAACAGAAACCCTAGGAAAGAGGGTATTGCCTTTGAGAGGAAACTCAATGCTGATGGAACATATTGGAAGCCTGAGCAGTACCCCAAAACCTCATGGGTTGCTGCAAAGGGACCTCCAGTTGATCCATCTAACTTATCTGGCTTTACATGTGAATCTCCTCATTCTTCTGATAAGTCATTTAACTCCACCTATAAACTATTCAAAAATCAGAATGGTGAAGTATTTGCTAGATATGTTGGCACTAACTGCAGGAACGGTTCTCCTATGAAGAAAATCTGGGTTCCCAAGAAGTGCCTTGAAAGTCTTCAGGTGAATGTCCTCATGACACCACCTGTGAAGAATAGGAACCCCAGATCAAACTCTTCATATGGACCAGATTTTTCATATGGATCCAAGTCCTCATACGGACCAAATTCTTCACATTGATCAAATTCCTCACATGGATCAAAGTCCTCATATGATCATCATCGTGCTAACCCTTCTATTTCGCAGGGTAGAGCTAAGGGCTATGAATATGTGCATTATTCTTCAAACCAATATGTTCATAAGTCCTCGAGGAATTTCTCTGCTTATTCATATGCTTACCCTAACCCCTCTTATGTGAAACGAAGTGGACTAGCTTCCATGCCACCTTTCTCATATGGTGCTCGCAGAGTGATGAATTCTTTTCCACCCCTTCAGATGTGGGTGGTCAAGAAAAATAACTAACTTCTTCTGCAGGGTCAGGTCTCCAGACGTGCTTTAACGTCTGAAGAATTTGCTGGGGGCCTGACAAAAATGCCTGAAAGGACGCAGGCGAATCATGATGAAATGAACTTTCATTTCACACGCCCTCACACTGCCTATCTGTGCTATTGCTTAATGAAATTGAACTGATGAATTTGATGTCATATTCTTCACTGATGAAGTATATGAGTTCGTAAGATGCACTAATTCATCTGCAGGATGATCAGCCCAAAGCAAACGAGTGGGTCCTCGATAGTGGATGTACAAATCACATGACGGGTGACAAGAATCTATTGATGGATGCTCCTTTATCACCGTCACATCTGAGCATATCATCTTCACTGACAAAGGCAAAAGTCAGGTATTGGGTCTAGGTAAGGTTGCGATCTCAAAGGATCGACACATGGACAAAGTCATGCTTGTCGAGTCCTTAGGATACAACCTTATGTCTGTCTCAATGCTTTGTGATCTTGATATGGTTGTTGTCTTTGGCAAGTATCGTTGTGTTGTGATCATGGAAGCTGACCATTCCAAAGTCTTCGAAGGCTTTAGGAGAGGAGATCTGTATATGTTGATTTCTCTACAGGACCACAACCAGTCGTGTGCTTACTTGCAAAAGCTTCAGAAGGCTGGCTATGGCATCGACAACTTGATTATGCTAGCATGAGGAATCTGAACACGCTTGCAAAGAAGAAGCATGTCATTGGCATTGAGAATGTCAAATTCCTCAAGGATCACTTATGTGGAGCTTGTGAAGCTGGAAAGATGACAAAGGCCAAGCATCCAACAAAGACTATCATGACCACTACTCGTCCATTTGAATTGCTTCACATGGATCTCTTTGGTCCTAATCATTATTCTGTTGTTTTAAATGATGCATCTCTATATGGCTTTGTTATTGTTGATGACTATTCTCGTTACACATGGGTACACATTGTCACTTACAAACATGAAGTGCAGGAAATCTTCAAACGATTTTCCTCGAGGGCTTCAACCAACTTTGGTGTGAAGATCAAGCACATCAGAACTGAGAATGGGACCGAGTTCAAGAATTCCGGTCTTGATGGCTATCTTGATGAACTTGGTATTACTCATGAGTTATCTGCTCCTTATACTCCTCAGCAGAATGGCGTCGTGGAGCGCAAGAATAGAATCCTCGCTGAAATGGCTCGCACTATGCTTGATGAATACAAGACACCTCATCGTTTCTGGATTGAGGCAATTGATACTGCGTGCCACGTCATCAATCGGGTATATCTTCACAAATTCTTCAAGAAGACTGTCTATGAACTCCTCACTGACAAGAAACCCAATGTGAGTTATTTCAAAGTCTTCGGTGCTAAATGTTGGATTAGAGATCCTCATCACAATGCTAAATTTGCACCGAAAGCACATGAAGGTTTTATGCTTGGTTATGGAAAGGACTCGCACACCTACAGAGTTTTCAACAACGTTATTCACAAGGTTGTTGAAACTGTAGATGTGCGGTTCGATGAACTAATGGCTCGCAAAGAGAGCACCTACCTTCTGTGATAGATGAACCAGCACCTGAGGATTCTATCAAGTTCAAGGATACTGAGGATGTCATTCCTACCGAAGAATCTACTGAAGAATTCATTCCAGAATGTGAAGAAAATCAAGCTGATGCACCTGATGAAAATGCTGAAGAAAATGCTGATCAAATTCCTCAACGACAACCAGCTCATCCTTGCATTGCAAAAGAAGTGCAAGTGGAGAAGATCATCGATGACATTCGTGCACTTGGTCCTCTCACACGCTCAAAAGCTTCACATTTATCTAACTTTTGTGGGCACTATGCTTTGTCTCTATCACAGAGCCCACTAAGGTAGATGAAGCATTTCTGGAGCCTGAATGGATTCAGGCCATGCAAGAAGAATTACATCAGTTCGAGATCAACAATGTCTGGGAACTGGTCAAACCATCCAGATCCTTGCAAGCATAATATCATTGGCACAAAGTGGATCTACCGCAACAAGCAAGATGAAAATGGCCTTGTGGTGAGGAATAAGGCATGACTTGTAGCTCAAGGCTACACACAGGTTGAAGGAATTTATTTCGATGAAACTTTTGCACCTGTTGCTAGACTTGAGGCTATTCGCATATTACTTGCTTATGCTAACCATCATAATATCACTTTATATCAAATGGATGTGAAAAGTGCATTCCTCAATGGTAAGCTTGAGGAAGAAGTATATGTTGCTCAACCCCCAGGTTTTGAAGATCCAAAGAATCCTGACAAAGTCTTCAGACTCAACAAGGCCCTCTATGGCCTCAAGCAGGCCCCTCAGGTGTGGTATGATACTTTGAAGGAACTCTTCGTGAAGAATGGCTTCACACCCGGTTCACTCGACCCTACTCTCTTTACTAAATCTTATGATGGTGAACTGTTTGTGTGCCAAATATACGTTGATGATATTATCTTTGGCTGTACTGACCAACGTTATAGTGATGAATTTGCCTATATGATGAGTGAAGAATATCAAATGTCTATGATGGGAGAGTTGAAATTATTTTTAGGTCTTCAAATTCGTCAACAGCACAATGGCATATTCATATCTCAGGAGAAATACCTCAAGGATGTTATGAGGAAATTCGGCATGCAAGATTGCAAAGGCGTCAAAATTCCTATGCCCACAAATGTCCATCTATGCACTGATGAAAATGGTATTGATTTCGATCACAAGGTATACCGCTCCATGATTGGTTCCTTATTGTACTTATGTGCATCTAGGCCAGATATAATGCTTAGTGTTTGCATGTGTGCCCGATTTCAAGCTACACCGAAGGAATCACACCATAAGGCTGTGAAGCATATTCTTCGATATCTAGCTCACACACTAACACTAGGATTATGGTACCCCAAGGGCTCCACTTTTGATCTCATTGGATATTCTGACTCTGACTATGCTGGTGATCGTGTGGACCGCAAGTCAACATCTGGTACTTGTGATTTCCTCGAACGATCCTTGGTCTGTTGGTCCTCGAAGAAACAGAACTGCGTATCACTGTCTACTGCGGGAGCTGAGTACATTGCTGCTGGTTCTTGCTGTACTCAACTGCTATGGATGAAGCAAACCCTCAAGGACTATGGCGTCAATGTGAAGAATGTGCCTCTCCTCTGTGACAATGAGAGTGCCATCAAGATTGCTCACAACCCAGTTCAGCACTCGAAGACAAAGCACATTCAGATTCGTCATCATTTTTTTCGTGATCATGTGTTGAAGGGCGACATCTCCATTAAGCACGTGAAGACTGAAGAACAGCTGGCTGATATCTTCACAAAGCCCTTGTATGAGAAGAGATTTAGCAAGTTGTGGTGTGAGCTAAATATCTTAGAATCTTCGAATGTTCTTTGAAAAGGACACACATCCTGACACTTATGCAAAATTGATGACTTAGATGTGCAACACATGAAGAAACGTTGTTATTCAATCAATGAAGAATAACACTCTAAGTGTGAAGAAATTAATGAAGAATTTGATTCTCAGAACCCTACGACAATTGTACACGGTGTCTGAAATCATCATTCTTATACGATGGGTCACGCCACCACCAAAGTTGAAAATCTTCATTTTTTAAATTCCTCAGTTTTGAAATTCCTCAGTTTTTCAAATTCTTCAACTTTGCAAAATCTTCACTGTTTCCGTCATTTTTCTTCATTGGCTATATATATATATATATATATATATATATATATATATATATATATATATATATATATATATATATGGGTTTATGTCCTCTACAGCATTCACTTATGGCTATTTCTTCAAGTTGCATTTTCTACTAAGTGAATGTGATCGGACCCTTCCCCCTCTATGCTATACTCAACCCAGTCTATTCACAAATTCTTCATGTGCGTTCTATTTGAAACTCGTTCAAAATCTTCACTGTGTCCTTGTCAGCTGAAGAATTTGCAAATGGAAATTAAAACTTATCTTATCCAAATTTTCGGTTTTACCGGTCAAATCGTCACGTATCCCATGATAGACTTATCTATTCACCCACGATCTAACACAATCTCCACTTTTCAGTACCTGGGTGACACATGTCATGCGGATGAGAAGGGTCAAGGGCACGTTCGTCCTAAATCTTCGAGCGAACAGTTTTTAACTGCGACTATAAATACCCCTTCACCCCTTCCTCACTTCCTTTACTCCGCTCGACCGCTCTCTCTCTCTCGCTCGAGTTTCTCAAACCCTAGCGCCACCGCTACTCCATCGTCGCCGGTGAGGAAGAGCTCCACTGCCTCGACCTCGTCGCCGTCATACTCGTGCCGGCCGCGGAAATCTTCACTCCGCCGCCGCCGTAGCTGTCTTCCTCCGCCGAGTTAGGGCATGGAAGATCTACACCGATGAACTTCACTGTTCTACTTCACAGTTCGTCGTGTTCTTCGTCAAGGGTAATTAAAAGTTACTTTTACTGCCCTCTTTGATTCAAATTTTCTCTACAAAATCTTCAAAGTTGTTTTATTCTTCAAATCCTCACACACACAAAACACCCCACTAGTCATCTGTTCTTGATTCGTTTCTAAGCATCATTTTTCTTCAAGATTCCTCAATTGTGTGGATCCTCGATCTATACAACTCTGTAACCTAAGACAAAGAACGCTTAGTGAAATTCTTCAAGGCTCATCTGGTGAAATTCCTCAAACTTGTTCTTTTTGAAAAACCTTCTGAGAACGCATATGACCTCTCCAAATTCCTCGCAACTATACTCTGTTCACAGGTACTCATGTCCGCTGCTAAATCACTAGGTTCTCATCAACTTAACTCATTTGCAGCGTTCCTCGAAGAAAAGTTGCATACTTCTTCAAAGAATTCGATTGTTCAAATTCCTCATTTGAAGAATATGGCACACGGTAAGAAGCCGCAGAAAGGAGGAAAGAAGCCTGAGATCATGACTGCTTTTGAGATCCCTGAGAACATCTATGCTGACTATTGCACACCTGATGAGGCCGAGTTCGGAAAAGAAAACAAAACTCAGCGCAAGGTGCGCATACAAAGGATTGAAAGGAGATGGGCAAGAGAATGGAGGGAGTACAGATATGTAACTCCGAAGTATATGAAGAAATTCGCACTAAATCCTCCATGCCCAAGAGCTCCATTAGCACCTGGCCAAGAAGCTGACCCCACCAGCATCAAGCGTGGTGAGGATTTTCCTGAAGAATGGGCCAAACGCCAAGCCAAGTTGGCGAGACAAGCCAAAGAAGCAGTGAGGAAATTCAATGAAGACTCTACTGCTGCTACTGCCATTGAGGCCTCTGTCAAGCCTAGAAAATCAATGGAAAAGAAGCCCGCTCACAAGCCAAGTGCTTCACCAACTATACCCTCACGGCCAAGTTCCTCAGCAATGCCCACATGGCCAGAATCTTCAAAGCCCTCACGGCCAGTTCCTCATGCTGCTCCTGCTTCTCCAAAATCCTCAGCTCCTCCCCCAAAGTCCTCAGCTGCTCCGGCAAAGTCCTCAACACCTATACATCTGGCCACGTGCCAAAGGACAACAGGCATCTCTATTGCCTCTGGTGCCTCAGCGAGTTCCTCAGCTGCACCAAAGTCTTCATCAGGCCCCACTCTGCTGAAGACAAAGGCAACGGCTGGTCGAGGTCCTCGGCCAAGTCCGAAGAAGAAATAGGTTGCCTTCCAAGTGCCATCTGACGATGAAGCTAATGATGATGAACTTGCAGAAATCATCAGAGACAGACAAGAAAGGGCCGCTAGAGCCAAAGGCACAAATGTGCCACTGCTTTTGGATCCAAGGGCGATCCTTGATTACATTGATCTCTGGCACAAGGATCCAAATACTCCTATGCCTGATTTCAATTTGACTGCTGGTCAAAGTCACATGCTGACCCATTTCATCACTGAAGAGAAATGGAAATTTGAGAAGGCCAGGCAGATCAAGAAGGCTCAGTTCAGGAAAGAGAAGTTCCTGAAGAAAAACGTTGTCAATATGACAACTGGTGAACTCCTCAAGATCCAGTCTGAAATCAAAACCCTCAGCGATGATTTCAATGCTTACTATGCTGATTGTCAAGGAGCCAAAGTCAGGTTTGTTAAGCTGACTGAGAAGTTCATCACTGTTGCAGCCCCATCGCAACAAGAAATTCCTCAAGCTGAAGCTTCTGCTCAGCCAATTGAAGAACATGCCAGCACCGCTAATGACTTTCAGGCTGCTGATGAAAATGCTAGTTCCAGGGTTGATGACTCCATTCCAGCCGTTGATGAAATTGCCAGGGCTTCCACTAGTGGTGCGCCTGAAGAAACTAAAGAAGTCAGGGCAACTGCACCAGTTGCGCCTGAAGAAATTCCAACAAATTCCTCAGCTCCATCTGCGCCTACACCAACTCCAATCCTTCCATGTGCATTCGATGTGAAGAAGACCAAGGCTGCAGAGCGAGCTACAGTGAAGAAAAGGAAAGCATCAAGTGCTTTAGAATCTTCAGCTCCAAAGAAGATGAAGCCTATGACCAGCTCGCTTGAAAATCCAATTGATGTTGTTCCAATTTCTACCATGCCATCAAAGGACCTTGTTCCTTTTGGTGAAGAATATGTGATCCCAAGCGGATCTGATGAAGAACCTCAATCTGCTGCTTCGTCAGAGCAGGTTGATGAAGAAATTGAAGTGGATACGATCCCTTCAATGCATGTTGCTTCCTCGCCAATGCCTCAGTTCACAGCTGAAGAGGCTGGCGTTGAAGAAATTGAATATGAAGACGTGGACATTGGCTGCACAACGCCTGTGATGAATGATGACTTTTGGGAAAGTCAGCTCCCCAATTCTCCACTCTTCACCCCAATACAGCAAATACCTCAGTCCCCTGCACCAACCGTTCAAATGAGCTCTGAAGAAACTCATCCCACCTCATTTGTGCATGAAGAAATTCCAGTCGCTAGTGCTTAAGAAACTGTTGTCGCTGATCCTTTGAACACCCAGACTGCTACTGAAGAGGAACCAGAAATTCCTCAGCCTGAAGAACCTGAGATTGCGATTCCTAAGGTTATGATGCAACTCACTGACACTCCAGTGCCCAAGCCAACGAATCCATTCTCAAAGAAGCAAAAGTTCAAGGCTGAAGATTTCTTTAGCGAGCATGTGTTCTTCACAGACTACAACCCCTATGACTCTGCTCGCATAAGGAAGAGGCGTTTCTGGACTGCTAGTCAAGCCAATTTCTATTCCTCAGTACTGTTCAACAAAGACAAAGTCTTCGATCATGAACATATTCCTCATGTGGACATGGAGACTCTGCCATGCTTCGAGCCTGTCCTCAGTGTTCTTCACGATGCTGGATTGCTGAATTTCTGCACTGACATCCGTGATTGGAATGAAGAACTCATTCTTCAATTCTATGCGACGTTGCGCATCACAGGAAATTCTGAAGATGTGAATTCATGGGTGTTGGACTGGATGTCTGAAAATACTCACTACAAGGCACCAGCAACTGAATTGCTTCGTGTCCTACCACTCAGTCCTCCCCTTGACAGTGCTCGTTGCGTCTATAGTGAACCTGAGCTATCAAATCACTACATGCAAGTGATGATGAAGCCTTTGAAGCCAGGGCAGGCCCCTCGAACCAAATTCCTCGTCAGAGAATTACTGTATGTGCCTCGGACTGTCTATCGCATTCTGACAAAGACAATGAGTCCTATCAAAGGCCACGACTCAAATGATGAAGAGGTCGTTGGCATCATGAAGAATATGCTTTTCAATATCATTCATGGCGTTCCTGTCAACTTCCATGATTTCTTCAAGAGGACTCTGGCGAATATTGCTATGTCACCATTTGAGTTGAAGCCTTATGTTGTTGGAAATATACCCTAGAGGCAATAATAAAAGGATTATTATTATATTTCCTTGTTCATGATAATTGTCTTTTATTCATGCTATAATTGTATTATCTAGAAATCGTAATACACATGTGAATACATAGACCACAACATGTCCCTAGTGAGCCTCTAGTTGACTAGCTCGTTGATCAACAGATAGTCATGGTTTCCTGACTATGGACATTGGATGTCACTGATAACAGGATCACATCATTAGGAGAATGATGTGATGGACAAGACCCAATCCTAAGCATAGCACAAGATCGTGTAGTTCGTTTTGCTAGAGCTTTTCCAATGTCAAGTATCTTTTCCTTAGACCATGAGATCGTGTAACTCCCGAATACCGTACGAGTGCTTTGGGTGTACCAAACATCACAACGTAACTGGGTGACTATAAAGGTATACTACGGGTATCTCCGAAAGTGTCTGTTGGGTTGACACGGATCGAGACTGGGATTTGTCACTCCATATGACAGAGAGGTATCACTGGGCCCACTCGGTAATACATCATCATAATGAGCTCAAAGTTACCAAGTGTCTGGTCACGGGATCATGCATTACGGTACGAGTAAAGTGACTTGCCGGAAAAAGAGATTGAATGAGGTATTGGGATACCGACGATCGAATCTCGGGCAAGTAACATACCGATTGACAAAGGGAATTGTATACGGGGTTGCTTGAATCCTCGACATCATGGTTCATCCGATGAGATCATTGAGGAGCATGTGGGAGCCAACATGGGTATCTAGATCCCGCTGTTGGTTATTGACCGGAGAGCCGTCTCGGTCATGTCTACGTGTCTCCCGAACCCGTAGGGTCTACACACTTAAGGTTTGGTGACGCTAGGGTTGTAGAGATATGAGTATGCAGCAAACCGAAAGTTGTTCGGAGTCCCGGATGAGATCCCGGACATCACGAGGAGTTCCGTAATGGTCCGGAGGTAAAGAATTATATATGGGAAGTCGAGTTTCGGCCATCGGGAATGTTTCGTGGGTCACCGGTATTGTACCGGGACCACTGGAAGGGTCCCGGGGGTCCACCGGGTGGGGCCACCTATCCCGGAGGTCCCCATGGGCTGAAGTGGGAGGGGAACCAGCCCCTGGTGGGCTCGTGCGCCCCCCCCCCCTGCGCCTAGGGTTGGGAACCCTAGGGGAGGGGGCGCCTCC